>JAWUZG010000092.1:7915714-8591071 GCA_036785705.1 Acanthornis magna
TTGCACTGGGAGCCAGGAGAAGAAGGGGCAGTGGGGTAACTTTGGCAGGATTTTGGTTTCCTTCTCTTTTTAGCTTCTAGGTCTTTGACAGCACTGATGGAAAGTTAGGCAGTGCTGTCAGTACTGTAGCTCTCAGCTCAAATTCTAGCTGTATCTGAAGCTAGTCTCTCTGTATTATTTATTGAAAATAAACCCTGGAATATTTTGGTAGAATGTGGAAGCTTGTAACAAAACAAAACAAAACAAAAACAACAACCAAAAAAAAAAAAAAAAAGAAAAAAAAGAAAAAAAAGAAAGAGAGTTCCTAGAATTGCAGAAATCTTCTTATCTGTGTTAAAAAATCTGCTAAGCAGTCTCTGTAGTTTGCTGGCTGCCACACCATGGCTCTTTGGGCAATGGAAGGATGCAGTGGAGCTGCTGAGGAAATGCACCCTCAAGAGGTGCTCTGGTCAGGATCTGTTTCATGTCTGTCTCCATATAGAACAAATCTGGTGATTTGTGTTTGCTTTCTAGTGAGCTTGGGGGTGTTGCCCATTTTTAGAATGAACTTGCTCTTTGCAATACTCCAGGATCTTTATCAAACTCTGGCTGCTGGATTTGTGGCATGGCATAAGAGCTGCTCCTGTCATTCAGAAAACAAAAGGAAAACCTGATTCCAGGTGCTTCCAGGGGAAAGGTTCAAAGTGTGACCAAAGCCGGAGGTTAAGCGTGGGTACAATATAAGTGCATTCCTCCTTTAAAGACCTCAAAGTTCTCTGTGAAACATTGTCCTGACTGTTTCAGAGGCTGGGAAGTGCTTAGAATGGGCAATACTGCTGCTGTATGCAATAAAGGGGCAGGACAAGGGCACTTCATGGCAAGGATCTCTCTAAGGTGAGAGATTCCATAAAGGTGTTGGAGCTCTGTTTGCAGAGTGCTCAGAGCTGTCGCTCGGAATTAAAACTTTGGGGTCTTGCAATGCCAATTAGTGAGCACAGCCTCGCAAGGGGCTCAGGATAAAGCAAATGTTGTTGCTATACAATCTACTGAAAAGGGCTTGAAAGCACAGCCTGTCCTGAAAGCAAGGAGATTGTGCTCAGTTTAACGTCACCAGCAGCAGAGTCTAACTGAGGGCAGTATAACCCTTCAAGTGAAAATATTTGTGTTCTTATTATGTCTTCCATCCAAGAACTTAACGGCTGTTTGGTTCTGTTCCGTCCTGATGATTGATTTCTCCTGGATGCTGGGGTGAGAATTGTTTTAACAGTTTACAGATGGACAAGCGAAACAGGGAGGTGTCCGATGCATCGCCCAGCACCATGAGCTGAGCCAGTGGCAGAAGAGTTGTATCCCTGTTTGATCCCAGCCAGGTTTAATCCCTCTTTTTGTCATTCTGTAGCAATTTGACTTCTTCCCTAGCGTGTGTACTCTTTAATAACTGAATCCCAGCCGTAGGAAATTATGAGGCTGAAGGCACTGATGAAGACTTTTCATAGTGATATTTCTCCTTCTTGTTCAAATTCTGGAATAATCCTTATTGCAATAATTCCAGTTCTGTGAGATATATTTGCTTTGCACGGTTGTTGCTGCTGCTGTGCCTGTGTATTTAACAGTTTTCCAAATAATTTACTGAAGCTCACAAGTTTTAAGAGCTTTTCCAGGATTAAAGAGAAGGGAAAGGAATGTGCTCACCCAGAGTGTTTTCTCTGTACCTCTTTTGTCTATCATTAATTAGGAAGGGTTTCAAGTGATAAAACCAGCTTGTTGTTATAAGTCATCCACATGCTAAATTAAAGTGGGCAAACTGACATGGCAGTTAAACCCTCAAAGCCTGAAATCAATCAATAAAATCTATGGAAAATTACTCTGAGCAAATTAACATCCTTTAAGACATAAATGCAATTCTTTTCTCCATGTCTCTGCATAAAACCTTGTCACAAATTTCCTGTCTGTCCTCATCTCATCCCAAGACAGGCACCATACCCTCTTTCCACCTGTACCTCTTCACAGGAGTCCGTAACTTTCTCCCTTTCTGGCAGATTTTTTTCAAAACCTCTCTATGATTCTTTCCTTAAATGTGACCATTGCAGCCCCACTGAATGTGCATGCAGAGAGGAGAACAGGATGCACACAGCTTTGAGGAGCAGAGAGGGTGTGTCAGGGAGGTTTGCAGAGCAATGGAACTTAATGGTTTCTGGGGGTGGAGGACAAACACTGTCCATCCTTCTGTGCACTCCTGCAAGCACTCAGCATTAATATCTGAGGGCCTTTTAGTACCACTGAAGAATTTATTCTCACAACACCACTGGGAGAAAGGATTTCATAGCTTTAATTTCAGTATCAGTACTGAATTTGAGAAACTGAGCCACAGAGCTGTTGCTTTCCACTCAGCTCCTGTCTATGAGTATTGTCAAAAGATTACCAGATGAGATAAATGAATTAGAGAGTGTCCCAAGAATTCTGTTCCCTTCCTATGCATCAGTGTTTCTAGAGCTTTAAGGACTTTGAGTGTATGTAATTGTTTCAGATTATTTGGGCTAAGCCACCCCGGGTAGAAAGAGCAACAAGCCAACAAACCGAAGGACTGGAGGTGTTTTTAATTGAATGGTCAAAAGCTGACAGTTTGCTGAAGGAGAAAAGAATCTGAGGTTTTGAAATGCAGGAGACCATTTCTCTGCCAATAAAGCTCTGAAATGGGATTTCTAGATGTTTCCTATCAATAAATTGTTCTAATAAAATGTTGTCTTTACGCAAATTGAAATTTTGTGCAGGAAAATACTGACTTCGCTGAGTTGCCCCCTCCCCTTGGGAAAATTTAAACAGGGCTTCCTGGCTTCCTGCTGGGAAGATTTTTGCCAATTTTATTTTCTGCCTGAAGGGAGAAAAACAAATTGATGCATGTTTTCCAGCAGCCAGCAGAGCTGGGAGGAGGAAGGAAAGGCCAATTGCCCTGGCTGTGTGCCTGCCACACAGCGTGGTCACCTCTGCCCATTGGGCTGGGCGGGAGAAGTAGAGGCAGGGGTTCTGGAGGGCTGATCTCAAAAACCTGCCCAAAATGTGACTGCCAGTTTGAATGGATGTTAACCTATTAAAAAAGCCATTTTTAGAGCTCCTGTAACTTTTTTTTTTTTTTTTTTTTTTTTTTTTTTTTTTTTTTTTTTTTAAAGGAGAGAGGAATGCAAATTTGTTCTTTTTTTTTTCTCCCATTGCAATGGATTTGCAGTTCCTGGGCTTGTTCCCTCATCCACAACTACAAGCAAGTTGAAAGGACAATTACTTTTGAGAAGTCTACAATACCTTGGCAGCTGGAATTCCATCAGATAAGCAATATTTGATTAATATTGGACAGTAGGAGGAGACAAAATGGGATAGTATGGACATATTGGAAAAGCACTCACAAGAGCTACTCATGGATTTGCAATATTCCAGCACGGATTGCCAATGCTGCATTAAAATATTGCCTCAAAAGCAATTCCCTGGACCCAGTGCATGATAAGCTGATGAGCAACCCCCTCCTTCTCCATTCCCCAAATCTCCTTCAATGCTATTTCCACCCATTTCCTCTATTGCCAGTGGCTTGAGCAAGGTTGGTTCAAATGAATTTAAAGCAGGGATAAGTATTGTCAATTCAAAGCATGGGGTTTCCAGTCTGTTCGTGGGACGGTCCCCAGGGCAGGGATCCCATGCTGAAACAAGGTCATAGTCCCTCTCTAGATGAGAATGAGATGAGTGGTGGCAAGAAAAGGGCAGGATAAGGACAGAAACAGGAAGCAAGGGAATGGTTTGCAGAGCAAGGAAGACATTCAAGATTTTGCATTTCTTTTCCCATTGTACTTTACTCCAAATCCTGCCACAACCTTCCTGGAGGAGGGGGTAGGGCATGGGCTGATTTGCATCTTATGTTACTGCTGACAGTAGGAGGTCTTAATTGGGGCACCAAAGAGCAGGTGTATGCTAACGTTAATCTTCCCTTTCACCTGTCACTCATGCCATGAATATGATCTCTCCCTCTCATTAGCAGCCCTCTGTCACATGCCGGGGAGCTTTGGAAGGGTCCCTCTGAAACTTGTTGGGATTGATTTTCCTGCCCATGCTGGGTTATTATTGCCAGACCCCGGACAACCGCTCCCAGGGAACACATCTGCCCGGTGGAGGTATGGATGAGCAGTGCCTAATAGCCTCAAATTATATGTGCCTTGTGGAAAAATGATCATTAATTCGTGTATCAGCCTGATGATAAACAGATAGAGACAGGCTCATTTTGAAAATAACGCATTGTGTGCTTGAGTGTTACAGAGATGACCTTAGGAGGAAAGTTAATTTAGCAGAGATACTCAATTTGGTGTTATCTCCAAATGTTGATTCCTGGAATCATTACTCACTCCAGAGTCAGGCAAAACTTCCCTGGATTTCAAGGACTCCAGCTGGAGCCAAGAGGAACTTGGCTTGGAAGAGGATGAAATAGTAACCCTAGAATTTGGACCTCCATCTCTTGCAGTTCACCTATCACAGCAACAACAGCCTAGCCCTTTGCTTGAGCCATGCAAAGTGTTAGGAAACAGCTCTGAGCAGCCAAGAGCAGCTAGACCTGCTTTGCTTTGTTCTTTGTGCACATGAACTCTGCATTTTGTGAGGAACCTGCTGTCAGAACAGCCATCTCTCTCTCCCAGCCACGCATTTCTCACAAAGAGAAGGGGAAAAAGGGGAAATCATCTCGCAAAGAATTTATCTGAGCTTTTTACATTCTTCTAGTGCTGCTCTGGAGCACGCTCCACTCTGGTTCACCCAGAGGTGAAATAAATAATTATCTTTGGGGGAAAAAATTCACATGGTTAAAAGTATTACATTCAGAGAGCAACAGTTTGTTGGCTGTGAGTGGGATCTGGGGGGATGAGCATCAGCTGCAGCCTGGGTTGAGTCAGAGCAGAGTCCCGTGGGAATCACAGCTGCTGCAGGGCTCCAGCACTGGTTATTTCCTTTAGCATGAGGATGGCTGGCCTCTTCTTTTATCACTCTCCTCCGTTGTTGGGAGGTGGCTTTCTTTATCATCAGATTCCTTCCAAAAGCAGTAATACTGTGATTCAATAGAATGGAAACCAAGAAACAAACGGGACTGACACATTACATTAGTAATGTAATTCTAACTCATAATCTGGTTTTTCCTTGCTGAGGTTGGGTCATGGTATGATACTTTTCTCTTTTCTGAGATTAAGGGGAAAAAAAAGCCCTGTAGTATCTAACTGCTTAACTGTTTTTGGGATAAACACCTCATATTCAGCTCTCCTGTAGAGGGAAATAAGGACTTTTAGAAGAAGAACAAATACACACTTTTAGGAGAACCCATATTTGATTAAATGGGACAAAAATTATGTCCACCTTGTTCTGATTGTAATTTCTCCATGGGGCAATGGAAAGCATCTTCTCTTAAATTCACGACCCCCTTATTGCCTGTCTTCTAGTGAATTTTAGGAAGCGTGTTCTTCAGTTCCTGTATTTATTTAGTGTCCTATAATCAAGCAATTACCAAAACTATAAGAGACATGCACAGAATCATAAGGGACAAGCACAGAATCATAATGTCTGAGTGCAGAAGGAATAGCATGATTGACTTTGAGCATATGAAGTTACAAACTTCACAACCTGGCAAAGTGGGACAGACTCAATGAGATACCTACAGTAAGGATGTGCTTTGCTGGATGGGGAGTCTAAAATCTCCCTTTTTCCAGTCTGGGAATGTGTTGTCTTGAAATGTACAAGCAGCAATTAAGAGCTATTGGATAATAACTATGCCATGAAAATGTCCTAAACTATTAAAGACCTGAAGATGATAGTGTGCTTTTAATGTTTCACATAAACCATTTGGGATTTGAGGAACTTTCAGTGCTCGTGAGGAAGTCAGAATATATCCTTGCTTGGGTTAAAGGGAAGGAAGAGAAAAAGCCCTGAATTAAATTTTTGAGCTCAACACCCTCCATTTTTCTACATGTTGCTCAATTCTAAACAGGGAAAATAAAATCAGCTTTGTTCGTGAGCATATGCTTTTGACTTTTTTTCTTCTTGGAGCCTGTGAATTATTAATAAACTAATTTCTCTTTATAGTTCAATCTTTGGAGACTTAAAGTGCTCACTCAAATGCTCTGAACAAGAGGAATGCTTCAGCTCCAATCAGCTCCCATCTTCTTTGGAAATTCTGGCCTTGAGGTATCTTTGAGTCTTTGAAATCAATCTTTTATTCAGCCGGGAATTTCTGATGGCTTAGAGGCCTGGTCTGTTAATTCTGCCTAATGCCCTGTTTAAGTTCGGGGCTTTTTTATCAGATGATTTTCTGCTTTTACTTTGCTGAAGGACCAAGAGCATCCCTCTCTCCCTTCACTACACCCCTGTTCCTCTGTCTCCAAGTGAAACAAAAATGTTTGTTGGGCTTAACAAGTAAGTGGGTCAAGAAAATACCCGAAGTGGCAGCTAGGTGAGATCCTGTGGAGCTTTTCAAAGCCAGATCATTACAATTTGGTCTGTAGGATCAGGGCGCAGGTGTCAGGGGTCCCTGTGCTGTCCTGAAGCCTTTCATCACCACTGCCCCGCCTGAGGGTTTGCCATGCTTGGGTTATCAGTGGCACTGCCACAGCTGGGAGGGGGAAGTCAGGGGAAGAAGGGGCAAGGGTGAAACCCTGAAGCCTTGTGTCCACCAGGATGTGCACATCCTGCAGGGACTGGGCTCTCCGGTTTTGTCTGCTGCCCTCTGGATAATTTGGACCAAGATTTGAATCACAGAATAAGCATGTACCATCTTCCATAGAGAGCTAGCATGAACTAGAAATTACAAGATTAGGAGCCTTTTTATTAAAAAATTGTGATTTCCTCTTCCCCAGGGCCTGGGCTGAGAGCTGAACAACCTCATTTCAATCATGATCCTGTGAAACAAAAGCTCTCAATGATAAAGCAACGTTGTTTGGTATTTCCATTCTCATGCTTCTAAAAAAAGCTACTAAATGACTGAAAAAGGTCCACATGAAATTTAAAAATAGGCTGAGGGACTGGGTTACAAGTCACTGAGCTCCATGTGGTCAAATAAAAACAACTGCAGCAAAAAAAATGCAGTGCTAATTTAAGTTGTACAACAGAATTTCATTTACCAGAAATATTTAACTAAAGAAAACCACATTAAGGCAGTGACTTCATTAACAAAAATATCCTGTGCAGAGGTGACTTCCCAGTTAAAATTTCTTTTGAGAAAAAAAATCTGACTCCTGAAAGAAAATTTGAAACAAAATGGTTAAAGAAAAAAACATCTGGGTTTTTCTAATGTCTGATGTGTTTCTCTTCCTCAGTTCTTATTTCTGGGGCTGTCTGGGGACTCTTGATCTCCTTTATGGTGGGATAAATCTGGAGAAGCTCCACTGGATGCAGAGCTTGGTGCTGGCTCCGAGCTCTGGTGGTGCAAATCCATGGTGTGAGCAGGGCTGGTGATGGCAGAGAGGGACACAGCAGGGTTTTCTGCACAGGATTTATTTTCCAGCTCTCTCTGAGCAGATCTGCAAGGCTGGGAAAACACATCCAAACCTGGGAAAACACATCCAAACACGGGAAAGGGAAAGGTTTCACTCTGCTGGTGTGCAGGGGGATCCCCAGCGAGGGACGAAAGCGATTTGATTCCAGCCTCCCATTGAGGTCGATGGGATTTGTGTACCTCAGCCCATGAAGGTCTTTGGGAAATTCCAGCCATGAAGGTTAATTATAAGCCTTTAATTAATCAGACATTCACTGTGGGCTGAAGTGGTCTGGCTGTCTGAGCTCCGGCAGGTCCTTAATTAACACCACCGGGGGCTGGGGAATGGGGTGACTTTGAGGCAGCTGCAGGTCTGCGGTGAAGGCTGGAATGGGATGGCTGGAATGGGAAAGGCTGGAATGGGATGGCTGGAATGGGGAAGGCTGGAATGGGATGGCTGGAATGGAGAAGGATGGAATGGGGAAGGCTGGAATGGGAAAGGCTGGAGTGGGAAAGGCTGGAGTGGGAAAGGCTGGAATGGGGAAGGCTGGAATGGGAAGGCTGGAATGGGGAAGGATGGAATGGGAAGGCTGGAATGGGATGGCTGGAATGGGGAGGGCTGGAATGGGAAGGAAGGAATGGGGAAGGCTGGAATGGAGAAGGCTGGCATGGGGAAGGCTGGAATGGGAAGGCTGGAGTGGGAAAGGCTGGAATGGGGAGGGCTGGAATGGGGAGGGCTGGAATGGGAAGGATGGAATGGGATGGCTGGAATGGGATGGCTAGAATGGGAAGGATGGAATGGGGAAGGCTGGAATGGGAAGGCTGGAGTGGGAAAGGCTGGAATGGGGAGGGCTGGAATGGGAAGGCTGGAATGGGAAGGATGGAATGGGATGGCTGTAATGGGGAAGGTTGGAATGCCCAGGATGGGGCTGGAGATGCTGCCAGGGGGCCACGGCAGAGCCCTGGGCTGGGGACAGTGATTTGTGCCATCCATGCCTGGTGCAGTTGGTGAATGACCCCCATTGGGCTTGCCAAGGTGAACAGGAGATAACATTCAGCAGGAGAAAAGGTCCTAAAAGAGGGGTAAAAAATCGAGGGTTTCATTATCCCTTATGCATGAAAAATTAGAATATATTGGCAACTGGAATTAAAAATCCAGACTGGCTGGCTTACTTGGTAAAGCTCTTTAAAACAGGCCTCTTAATTGAAAATTGCCTAAAAATTGAGGTAGCAGTAAGTGATATCTCTGAACTTCATTTTTTTTCATAAATGTAAAAAGGAGTTCTTGAACTACACAAGAATATGTCATCTCCTGGGTTTCCCTGGCCAGTTAAACTCTCTGACATGTGGCTGGTGCTCTGGAGGTACCTGGAGCAGAGAGGGCCTTGACTCTCTAGAATATGGGAATATGGCCTGAGAGAGAACTTCTGGCCTCCCTCAATCCAAAGGCCAGGTAGCATTAACTTCAAGGGATCCGGGATTTCTGTCAAACAATATTATTAGCAATGCTTCAATGGTCTTTAACTTAATAAAAACAGAATGGCAGCATTAGAGAGAGATGCTTATGAGGGAGGAAAAAAGCCATTTTGTTTCTCCCAAAATTCCAGGAACCCTATTTTTTTTCTTCAAACATACTCTGCATTTTTAGTAAGAGGCAAAAATATGACGTGGGAGAAAATAACTTTCAGTTGATGCGCTGAAACATTTTTAACTCTCCAAATGATGGAAGCTGCATCCATGAGAAAACCAGTGAGGACTCCTAAAACACTATGAAGCCAACAGAAAAAAAAAGAAAATAAATATCCCCATTCCTGGAGGATGCCTGTTTCTTTAAGCAGCTGTTTCTTGTCTCTGAGGTAACAAAGTTGTCATGTGATACATCTGTTACCATGGCAATAATCTGTAATTGTGCAGAAAATCCACCAAAGTAGCGTGCAAGTCCTTGGTGAATTGGACGGAGAGAAAAATCACCCCTGTGCAAGCCTTGAATTGATGCTGTTGTGCAACTGCGTTGGCCAAGGCAGCCCAGCTTCACCTCCAACCAATTTCCCACATTTATTCTCCCTGGTTCTGGTGTCCAGCGTTTGCTCGGTGTTTAAACACTCTCCTCACTCCTGCCCTCACAGCTGGGGCATTGTGGACACCTTTTCCACCCTCCCCTACCCCATTCAGGGTATTTTATAGAAGGAATCTGGGCACTGCTATTGTTGTGGCCAAAGGTGCAAGGACTGTGACTATTGAACCATTCTTTCCAAGCACAGGTGGTAAAATGGCATTAAATATTGTGCCCTGCCTCAATTGCAGTGGGAAGGGCGTTCCCATGTTTATTTTATCCCACTCTCCCCCAACATCTCCATTGTCTCTGCCTCCATCAGGATGTGTCGTTTCACCAGCACCTTGGGAACAGCTCCCACACACACTCCTGTGCACGCAGTATTTGTATTTATATATAATATATAAATTTAAATAAATCTTCTGCCAGCAGGCCAAGTTCAGAATCCTTTAAAACCAACTGAAAATAGAAACACAGAAGGATGGGAAGATGAAATCTGCAGAAGTTTCTGCCCTGCATTAGTCATAAAATAAACTGCTGGAATTTACAAAGAAAATCCTTGAGCATTTTGAGTCATCTGCTCATGATATCATTGGGCTAAAAGTGCTTGCTACTATCCAAATCAAAACGCCAAGGAAATCTCATGAGAATATGCCTCGTGGGCAAATCCCAAAAGGAGAACATCTGGATTTAAGATGCCATTGCCCTGTACTTAACCCTAAGCCACTGAGAAAAATGACTATTCTCCTGCTCTCACTCTCTCTATGTTATTAGTAAATATTTATTCTATATGAGCACCCAAAGGCCTCAAATGAGAGCAGACTTCCATCTCGAGGCTCGTGCAGGCTGAACAGAGAGAGGAGCCCCTCTGCTCTGCAGGGCTTGCTTGTTGTTTATTTTTCCTCCCAGCTATGGTGAGATGAGCTGCACCATGCCCAGCGACTGAGTGGGATTTCAAGTTACTGGAATTAGAAGAGACCCTCATTTTTTCCATTTGTTCAGCGGGGTTGGTTCGGCTGAGGTAGCTTGGAATCAGTGAAAACTCTTTTGAATTGTGCCCGCACCAGCAGTGCCACCTTTAGCTTTGCCTTCCCCAGGCTCCGATGTAGCCCATTAGGGCCGAGTTAATAACATAAAACTGCTTTGTCTTCCCTTGTAGGGTAGGTGTTGATTAGACTGATGTGGATGGTTTAACACCACTCACACTGATATTCAAGCCTGAGACCAGACCTTCTCACAGTCCAACGTTTGCAGTGAGGAGATGGGAATTCCCCCACCCCCGCAAGTCCCTGCCTGTCTTTTAAGGCCAACACAGGTGCCTCACCTACAGAAGTGGGGCTGCACCTGAAGTTTAAAGGACCTTACAGAAAGTCATTTGCTGTCTGACATGTGTCCTACAAGATGAGCCCAACCCCACTGAGTGGGTGACCTCAGATCTGCCTTTTTCCATCTGATTTTGAAAGAGGAATTCTGTCATTTGAGTTGTGGGACCCTCATCTGACCATAACCTGAGCCTTCTGCAACCATTTCCAAAGGGTTATGACCCCAGTGTAAACCAGATGGAGCTTCCAAAAAGCCATAGGACCTTTGCTTCATACAAACTTCCCTCCAGACTCTTTTGCTTGGTGCTTTCTGGTGAGGTGGAAACAACCCAGTAACTCCCTGGATGAACTTCCCATTGCTGGAGATGTTCCACTGCTGTACACTCCTCAACACATCTGACATGGGAAAAACACAATTAGCATAATTAACTGAAGCTGGGCCTGGCCTGGGCTTCCTCAATGAGAGGCCTGAGCTCATAAAAGTTTTGGGAAGAGCAGAAGTGTTGGGGAGGAAGAATCTTATAAATATGACTACCTGGCAAAAGATGCTGAAAATATAGAAATTACAAGCGAGATTGAAATGAAGACAAGTTCTGAGATATCAAACCTCAGTTACTGAACAACTGAGAAAACAATGGCATGGCCACTGAAGGCTCACCACCCTCTCTGATAGAACAACACCCCTCATTGATTAGACAATAGTCTCTGCTTTCTCCAGGTCCAAGGGTCAGAGCAGACCCTACCAACTCAAGCAGAGAGTACAAAAATTAGTTTTAAGGGTTTAAAATATAGCGCCATATGGTAATACAAGGATGCTCATAGGCTCATAGGCTGTATGTAAATGCTATAGAATTTGTATCCTGTCCTAGACTGGTTAGTGAAAATCAGAATATTCAGCACAGAACATGATTTATTGTGTTGTAAGCAGCGACCATGGTACCCTTAACCCTTCTATTCACCCTTACCCCCTTACCGCATTCTGCATTCCCGATTTCTGTATCCTGTACTTCTCTCTCTCTCTCCCTTACCTGCTCAGGGCTGCATCTTGCAGCTCCTGGCTGGTCCTTACCCCCACGCTTTTTATCACAATAAACCTCATGCTCTAAGACCAGAATCCAGAGATCTCTGTCTCCGTCCAAACCACATCCCTACACCTCAGACGGCAATCCCAGATGACAGCTTTCTACACAGAAGGTGCTTACTTTTGTGGTGGAGCTTTGCTTCTTAGGAGTAGCATGAGTGGTGAGAGGTGCCTGAGGATTATCCCTACGTGTTTTCACTAAATTCCTCCTTCCCTGGGAAAGCTGTGGAAGAGGCAAGGGGTGCTGTGTCTACAGTCTGAATCTGGGAGATCTCCAAGGGAGAAGGTAGACTTGGAGCAATGCGGGGCTGGGTCTTCCTGGGCTCCTCATCTTGGCTCTGCCCTGAGGATCTGCTGCTCCTCTCCCATCTTTTTGCAACTTTCCTGCTGGCCATGCTGAGAGTTTTCACCTCTGGAAAGAGCCCCCTTGAGATGAGTCACCCCACTCCCCCTGCCCTGTGAGACAGGAAAGCTGGTGTGGCCACTGTGGGAAGCCAAGAAGCAGCAGCCGAAGCAGAGCTGTTCTGAAATAAGTGCTTAGGAATGCTCTGACCTCTTGCTTCACTGATGCACCATTTTTTTCCCTTTCTTTTTGTTTGTGGGTTTGTTGCTTTTTTTTTTTTTTTTTTTTTTTTTTCCAGAGAGAACACTAAAAGATCTGTTTGGACATGACTTTAATCTGCGTGCACACATGCACAGGTTCAGCCTGGGCCAGGGAGGGGAAAGGGGATCACAGCTCTGCCAATTGTAGGTGCTCAGGGCTCCAGACAGCTGTGACAAACTGCAGCCTTTTTACCACCTTAGAAAGCATAATGGACCACTTTTGTAATTTTAGCTGTAACTGCTGTATCACAGGACAGTGCTTGAGTATGAGAAAAGAGAGAAGTACAAGAAGTGCAGAAATTATGTGGTGACAGGCCAAAGAACAGAGCTTATAACACACCCACGGAGTGTTTCCTGTGAAAACAATATTCTCCTGGTTCTGTTCATGATGCTCTTGCTTGCCTGCTTTAAGGAGTAATTTCTCAGAGCTATATTTTAGATGTTCAGCTCTTGTAAACTCTTCACAGTTTAATACATTGCAGCTTTTCTGTTTGCCAAGCTTGAGTCACTGGATTAAAATTGCAGCCGCCACCACAGCCATCAATGTTACTGCTAACTTCCCGTCTCCTCTCTTCCCAGGCTCTACCTAATAATGGCAACCTGTGATCCCAGTTCGTGCTGCACAGATGACTAAAGAACATAAAGATCTCAGTCTCTCCAAGGTTTGGAAGAAGATAAATAAGGTGAGTGCTCTGTGTGTCCAACTGAACTCAGGTGAAGTTGCATCAAATAGCAGAAATCCTTGTGATGTGTAGTCATGGGCTGAAAAGAATGATGACAACTGTGATGGTCCTAAGAGTGCACCTGAGGGAGGGATGGCCCTCTGGAAGAGAGTCTGCTGGTCTGTTACTGCTGCTGTAGGGCAGGAGCAGAAACTGAGATTCCCCACGGACTGCAGTGATTGCCGGATCCAGGGAAGGAATTGTCTCCTGGGGGAAGCCAGCTGATGTCCTTAGGGATGCGGAATGCAGCAAAGTTCACAGGGTAGGATTCCCTAAGGAGGGAGATCTCACCCACTGGATCTGTGCCCTGGCTGGGGCTTAAGGTGTTGCTGTCATTCTTGCAGTCACGACCCACTGGGGGTGGATGTCACATTGCTCTGACAAACCATGGGGTGGTGAAGGCCCTGGGGAGTGCAAAAGCTTGAGTGAGGGATGTGACAGCTCCTTCTGGTCTCAAAGCCTGTGAAATGGAAATCCAAGGAAAACCTGAGCTAAAGAAGCAGCTGAGTTGTGGCTGTGATGGCTTTCACGTTGTAGGTTTATCATCAGTGGGGACAGGCTGCAGCGAGGCTGTGCTGGAAAAAGGCTGAGGAAGAGCTTCGTTAGCACCAGCAAAGTGCAAGTGCCTGTTGATGGCTAACTGCTCTGGAAACTTGTGCAGTGAGGAAGGAGGTGGCACCAGGGGGAGCCTGAAAGGCCAAAACTCAGCTTTTGGAGGCCTTGATGTTTGAATAAAGTCACCTGGGGATGCATTGAGCAGAGCTGGGGATGTGGGAGCAGAGGAGGAGCCTTTAAGGTGGTTTAAATCTTTTAGCAGAAATCTCAAGCTATAAACGGAAACATTTCACTGTAAGTCAATAAAACTGATCCAGTTTTTGTTCAAAAAAGCCCTCCCATTCAAGCCATTAAAACTAACAGCTCAAATCCCTTAAGGGAGCCAGCTCCACAGGCTTGTGTTTCCATAGGGTTTGCTGGCAGATTGCACCAGTTACCTTCCATGCCTTGTTGAAAGGAATTCTGGCTCTTCAGGCATGTATTCCTGGTACAAGCCTTCCTAAAAGTGTTTGGATTTGTGTGCAGCCTGAGTGATGGTGGCTAAAGCAGTCCATATGGCTCCACATCAGGAGAACATGGGGTTGGCTGTCCTGGGAGGGCATCTTGTCCCCACACTAGGACACTCACTCTCCAAAGGCAGAGCAGCTTGCTGGGTTAGAGATGTGATTGAGCATTACATCTGTCCCTGCTGGTTGGGTCAGCAGGGAAGGACAGACCTGCAAATGATGGGGGAGAGGGAATATATATCTTCTTCCTCAATCTATAGATGTGGATACCTACAGACATCTCTACATTCCTCCTCTTCCCTTTCTTCCCAAGCCTTGAGGTTTGGGCATGATGTTTTTATACTCAGAAATCAATCTGTTGGATAATCTGACTGAGAATAAGTAATGCAGCTACGTACTTCTGAATACTTATATGTGCATGATCTGTTTGTTTGATATGCTCCAGTCTCCCTAACATCTGGTTCTAGCCAATTGCTATCAGCCCCTTGGTTTTATAAGCACTAAATTCACTCAGTTTTTAATGCAGAGAGGAAAAGAAATACAGCCCAAAGAGCATAACATTTACAAGCATTTTTTTGTGGGAGTGGAGACAGGAGGCCAAGTTCTGCTCTCAGACAGAGTCCAGCCTTTGCATTTTTGGGTGGGCCTCCAAAACCATATTTTTTCCTTAGGATGCTTCCTCTTTAGCCAAACTAAACTGATTCTTGTCAGCTATTATCATTTCAGTACGAATGGGTTTGGCATGGAGACTTGAGGGAGAGTCATCAAGATGGCTTTTTGGGGTGCTCTTCGAAGGCTAAGTGGATTGTCCTACATGCAGAGGGTATGTGTGCCTTGGTTTCCGGGCAGGGGGGACAGGGACAGGGTGGTTTCGTGGTTCTGGTGGCCCAGCCTGCCAGTTTTGTCACCTGGTGTCCTGGAGTGCTGCTCAGGGGAGCTGCAGGGAGATAAGTTGTCACTACCCAAAGAGTGCTCAGCATCTGGGTCCCTCCCCAGGTGTCTCTTTCTGTTCAGCTCTGAACATGCAAGACAAGACCTTGATGCTCCAAAGTCACCTGCTCAGGATCAGCAGAGACAACCAAGGCTGGATTTTTATTGAGCACATATGGCAGTGGAGGATTCAAAAGCACAAGGCTACCTGACAGGCTCGTTTGGAATATATCCATAAAAAAGCCAAGCATCTCCAAAACCACTGCTGTTAAGCCAGGTCCTGACACAAGCAGCAAATTCATCAATAATGAGATGCACAAAAATACTCAAATGCTTGGAAAAACCAAATTCATGTTGTCCCAATGCAGTTTCCAAAAGGGTTGACCAGCTTCTATCCTGCTGTTGTAGCCAAGTTACCTTTTCACTACCACATTATCCTTTGTTGTCTCCTCCCAGTTTGCTGTTCACGCTCTTAGGTGAGATTCTGAGAGTTGAGAACTCTCCTTAAATAACATGAATAATGACCGCCTTGAATAATTTGAATTATATTGCTAAGGCTACCCAAAAACATTAGCCATGCTAATTCTAACACAAATAGCACATACCAGTGGTCTTGTTTGCTCTGCAAGGGGAGCAGGAGTGCATTTGGGGAGGAAAGGGAGATGGCAAACCAGAAATTGCTCATACTTTAAGTCTCTGAAGGGTTGCAATTCACATATGGATGAAATTTAGCTGTAGAATAATATAATGTAGCTATAAGTGGAATCAATCTGGTCCACTAATTCTTTTTCTGCCTGTTTTGTTTTAAAGACAAACTCGCTTCACTTTACACATGCCCATGATGGGTAGTTTTAGCAGGTAACTGTGAAGGGCTGAGTAAAGCCTTGTGGGTTTTCTTTTTTGGCTAAGACTCACTTTCTGGAAAGGATAAGAGAGAATAGACACACTCCTTGTAGAGGTCCTGTCCCTGTGCTCCTGAACTGCCTGGTAATGGTGTGGCACTAACTCAGAGCTGCAGAACTGCACAGAGGTTTCCACGGTTATTTTTTCTGTTGTTGCCAAACACTTGAAGTAAGGCTGTGCTGTGGTCATATGGACAGGAAAATGGCATCATGCTGAAAACCACTAATCCAAAAGCTTTGGAATCTGAAAGACAAACCAAATTCTAATTAGAAACAAAAAAAAAAAAAAAAACCCGTGACATTTGAAATGGGGAAATTTCTTGGATTATTATTATTATTTTTAAATCCTCCCCTGGCTTCCCTTTGAGCCAAAGCTGTGACAAGTGCATTGGAGCTGATAATAAACACACACCTCTAAGGTCATGGCTAGGATTTTTAATTTAAATAAATAAATAAATAAGGTTGAATTTTCCAGTCTCCAGGGACCCAGCACTTGGGAACAAGCAGCACAAAGTGTGTTCTGCAGGGTCAGTGTGGAAGATGGCTTTTTTTTTTTATTTTTTTATTTTTCTGTTTAGCATAGCCCATTTTTCGCCATTATTTGAAAACACACGACAGCCTTATTCTATACTTCCCCCTCCAGGGTTGGTAGGTGGTAATGATAGGCTTTGGGATGGTGATGCTTTATAGGAATTATTACACTGTGGGAAAACTCAGAATTACTCACGGCACCCACACTGTTTTAGAGGTCTGCAGATGTGGCCAACTCATCCTGCTATGGAGGATGAGAGCTGGCCAGAGAAATGATGAAGAAACCATACTCCACCAGCTGTTGATGTGTCTCTCAATGCTGCTCAGCCTTCTGGAAATGAGTCAATTTTGCTTTCAGGGTAAAACAGGGTGGAGGAATTTCAGGAATGTTAAAATTGACTTATTGACACACACAAAACCTTTCCTTAATTTGAAACAAAATTTCTTTTAAATTTTGCTCTTAAATTTCTTAGCATTCTGGGGGAGCTAATTGGGAACTGACTGAAACAGAAATGCTTTGATCCGTAAAACCTGCTTTTATTTTTTCCTTAGAAACTTTTGCAGAAAACTGAACTTGGGGGGGAAGAGGAGGGTGTCTTCTTTAGAAGACAGCAACACTTGGAGCTTCTAATTATAAATTCTTTGAGAAATACACCCTCCCTCCTTAAGCCAGGCCACCTCATTTCCTGCTTGAGTCAGTCATTTCTCAAATGCAGCAAAGCCTGCCATCATCTCCCCCCTCCCCAAAATGTAATTCCCAAAGATGCACTGCAGGTGCTGATGTCTGTGGAGACACTGGGGCTGCTGCTGTGTGTCATCCCCACTCAAGAAATCCTGTTTGAGTGGCCCTTTGTTTCTGCACGATGAGTTACATCGCAAGCAAAGCAAATGGTGCCTCCAGCTCCATCCTCTGCCTCTGCTCCCTTTACTGCTATCCCCATCTGGAGAATAATATAATGAGAATAGTTATAGAGGTTGTTGCAAGGAATCACCTACTATCATGCACCTGCCAGCGGGGTGGATTAACTGTCTGGTTCTTTTAGGAACAGAATAAATCCTGACATATTTTGAAAATGCATCCTCACTTGCTTCTGCATTTCTGTTCTGCTCGGTTTCATCTCGGTCATAGCTGGTTTTCTAAAAGTGCCACTATTCATATTGGATTTGCACCTTGCAAGCACCTGCAGGCTTATTGTTTGGCATGGCCTGTTCTTTATTGATTTGATTTTTTTCCTTCCTTTTTCTTTTGTGTTCTGTTTTGTTTTATAACATTTCATGGTGTAGACAGCGACTTTACGGGTGCTGGGCCAGCCTGCTAATTGGTTTCACATCTCTCTTTGAGGGTGGATTTAGCAGGGTCTTTGCTGGCTCTTGCTTATTTCTTTTTCCCACAGAAATGAAAGTGAGAGGCAGCTCAATAATGTTACAGTGCCATTCATTTCTCCCTGCAACTGCCTCTGTGCAGACCACCGAGATTATTTAGTGGCTGAGAGAGGGCAGGGCACACAAGAGGTTCCCTGGACTAAAACAGGAAAACTTTTGCAGTGGCCCTGGGGAGAGAGCTGGAGCAAGGCTCAGCTCGGTGCTGGATACTGGATGTACAGGTGCCTTTCATGGCCAGTGCAGGAACATTTTTTATGCCACTGTGATAAAGCAGATCCTTAGTGTCAGGTGAAGAACACGGGACTCTTTCAGCAGCTGTTAATGCCCTTTGAATCAAAACACTCAGTTACTTGTTTCTCCTGTGTTTCCTTGAGATGTGAAGTGAATTTCTGGAGGATCTCTGCTTTGCAGGGATGTGGGAAGGGGCTGTAGCAGGAGCCCCAGGTCCAGGGGAGCCTCATGCTTGGCACAAGCATCACTTCCTCAGTGAGCCGAGGTCAGTCTTGCTACTTCCAGATAAGAAGCTCTCACCCCCAGTGATTTCTGCTCCAGCTCTGATGGCAGTCTTAACTTCTTTTTCTAACCTTCTCTAATGCAGACTTTAAAAAAAGTGAAAACCAGATTCTTGTATTTGTAAGTTACAATTAAGTGAAGAAATTATTTATACCAATGTACTTATTTACTGGCGTTACTGTTTTGGAAACTAAACATGTCCTGATAACACTGTGTCTCCAGCTCTGACTTATGTGGCAAGTTGGCTTTTCTAGAGACTATTTCAGAAAACGAATGCCAGCGTTTTATCAGTGGTTTACTTTTGCCATCTGATAATGACAATGGTGCTTGGTTATGGGGAACAAAAGTCAGATGAAACAGGACATCCTTGTAATAACATATGCTGTTCTTCATGGTACTTAAGACACACACGAACAACAATAAAACAACTTTAGGTGAAGGGCCAGTGAATGAGAACACTGGGCTTCATTCTTTTCCTTCAGAATAAATTCCCTTCTGTCTGCAAGCATCTCATTTGCTGTTTGTACAGAAAGTCCTTTGTTAGCCATTTCTCATTACAGCTATTGATAAGGCTTGTCCAAAAACATGCCAAAGTGCTTTTGTAAGTCAGATATTTTACATCAAGCACCAACAGCTAGTAATCATACAGTGGGTCTCTCTTAAAAACTGTTTCACTGTTGCCTTTTTATTTAGATAACATTGCCATGATACTTACAGCAAGGGAATAGTATGAATACTTCAGTATGGTGTTTGGTTGGAAAAGCAACTGAGAATGCTTTAACTGTTAGGAAGGAAACTCCCCTTTAATTAGCACGATTTCCAGTACTGCTGCTTGTACAATATAAATGTCTTGTATTATAAGGACATTTGTTTCAATGAAAATAGTATTGAAGACTGGAGCAACAATTTTTGTGTGCCTAAGATAACATCACAGCAAAAAAAAAAAAAAAAGAAAAAAATAGGGTGATTAGTATATTCTTGCTTTTATACAGCTTTGGGAAACACATATGAAAATATTAATAGTTCATTTATATATTTATATATATGCAAAGTAAGTTCCCCCCTCTAAGTTTTATAATTTTCCAAACCTTTGCACATTTGTTTGCAATTTCAGTGCTTTCCAGAATTGTCTATCCATTGCCCATCTAAACTAAGCCGTAATATGGAAAAATGATTGTTGGGAATGGTTATAAGCCATTTCTCATAACTCTAAGCAGTGCCAAACGAAACGATTGTGCAAGAGGCTGTAAACAAACAGAATCTACTTTTTCGCACAATGCATAATTAAATTGTGGAGCTTGTTGCCACAGGATGTTGTTGATATCTGCAGCTCAAGAAGCAACCGAGCAAGTGAGTGGAAGCAAAGGTCTCTGAAGGGCTATTAAATGAGATGACGCAGATGCAGGCTATGGCTCAGGAAGTCCTTAAACCACAAATTGCTTGAAATGGAGAAGATATTGAGAATTTCGTACTTGCATCACTTCTTACAAGCTTTCTCTCAAATGCCTATTACTATCCATTTCCAAAGACAGGATGTTGGATGGACCTTTGGCATGACCTGCTCCAACCTTTGTAGTATTGTGCTTGTGTCCCCTGGGGAGCACAAGATGACACATCCTCGAGCACAGAGAGAGGAACAAGGGTTTTAATTCATGTTAGGCACAAAGATATCTCTTTTTTTCAGGTGTGGAGAGTCTAAAAAAAATCTTATTTTAGGCGTATAAGAAATCTGTGAGTCTCCAGTTGCCAAGTACATTGAGCTTAGTTCCTTTAAGCTCAACTCTTTGGGGAGAGAAAACTGGATGATGTCGTATATCAGGACAGGAAATGTTTATTTGCTTGGGAAAAGCCTCCAACAGTAGTGTGTGAGAACCACAAATGGAAAAATGTGGTGAGCTGTGCTCAGAGCAGGAGGAGATGGTGACAGCCTGGCTGAGTTCCTCATTACCTCTGCTCTGGTGGCTGTGCTGTGGCTTCAGGTTCCAACTAAATTCAGGTCCCACTAACTTTAACAGCACATCTTCCTCCAAGGGTTTCCTTACTTAGAAAAGTTAATCATGGGCTGAAGAAAGATGAGGCATAATGGGATCCTTCCCCAAGCTTTAGAAATTTGTCTGAGGGATGGAGTAAGGAAGTGACTTCAAGGAGTATTGAATTTTCTGAATTTTTCTGATTTTTTTAGGGAATGTAAGACATTTTCTCTGGCAGCACTTGTGATGTAGAGTAATGAAGATGGTATTTGCTTTTATTTTAAAGTAACACCATGTATCTCCCTTGAAGAACCCAGATAGGTGTATCACCCTCCATTCAGACTATTTTGTATTGACTTTAAGTGGACCAATTGTGGGAAGCAAAAGACTTTCTCCCCTGAAAATAGATGTTAAGTTCCCCTCCTTGGATGTAAAGCACAATAGTTACGTTTTCAGCCTCCAGCTGCCAAGGACACCTAGGAGCATTTTCCTACCACAGACATTTTGTAGGCAATGGGGAAAACATGTCAAATGCCAAAGGCATTAAAAGAAGGAGCCAATCATGAATAATTCATTTGGAATCCACTATAATGACATTAGTCATAATGAAACCTAAGCTGGTATTAACACGTGCGTAGTAGGTACAGAGCTTCCTGAGGAATCACTCTGTGTTAGAGTGGGCATAAAGGAGAGCTTGGGAAACGGATGTTGTTCCTCTCATCCTGATGCCCTGCTCCGGGGATAGTGGTGTGTGATTATCTCCAGAAAGTGCACGAGCTATGGTGGTGGTGATCAGTTATGAGGTCTTCAGCCTCTTAGTAATTTTGTGAACAACTTCTTTTTAAACCATGTGGCATTTTCTTAGGGCAGCAGTGGATGTGCCAGTAGGAGTGCTGGTTCAGAAGAATAAGTCATCAGGTCATATTTCTGTTCCTTTCTTGCTCTTCCATGCAAATGGGGTGTTTTTGTGTCTGCTTCAGAGCTGCTGAGGGAGCAGAAGAGCCTCTGCTTGAGTGAGGAGAGGAGAGGGTTGGGGTTTTGGGGTGGCCTTTGCCCTAGCCAGTCTACAGGAGATCCCCAAAAGGAAGTGAGATGTGGCTCTGGCCCATTGGGTGCTCCTGTGCTGTCGTTCACAGCGTGAGTAATGCAGTAAGGAAGGAAAACCTGAACAGTACAAGTTCAGTAATGAGGTGTTCCAGAATCAGAGAAGCCTTTTCGGATGTGCTTCTGCTCTGTTGAAAGCCTGTGATGATCAAGTTTGGGTTTTGCCCTAGATATTGAAATAATTGAGCAGTAGGTGTGTGTTTGGAGCAGAGTGTTCTTAACTGGGACTGCGTGAGGGGTAATCAAAGGCAGAGCTGACAAAGGAGATGGTTCACAGGTCACTGGTTGAAATATGTTTGCATTAAGTTGTTACCAGGGCCAGTCCGCAGAACAAGATGGGAGTGATTCAGAAATGGGAAAAAGGGCTAAACAGTTCATGCTCAATAATTTGCTTTGCTTTAGCCGAGACTGTTCTGAATCTCAGCTTTGTCCAGTCATGTTAGACCAATGTGAGCTCTTAGTTCACTGAGAGGGCAGGCTCAGAGTCCAATTTTCATCATCCCTTCCATTGCCGTAATCCTCATGCAGTGACCACAGAACCTTTGCTAGAGATGCCCTGACCTGAAAAAGCAATCTGCTCAGCTAATGAACATTCTGCAAAGTGCCATTATGAGACCTTTGCCTCATGAGGTGGAACTAATTAACCAAATTACTAAAATCATAGTAAAACTTAGCAATAGTTACCTAATGCCATTAAGCCCCAAAAGGTGAATGGTTCCAATATCACACGTGCAGCTGTCAGGTGCACCAGTGCACCCAGCTCAGCAGACAAAGCCAGGAGGATGCTACAATGACGTGTTGGAGCTTTCCCTGCTGCAAAATATTTATTTGTGCTTACTGTACATCAATAAATACGGCTCTGTTTCTCCTGTGTAAGAATTTGCAAAATAAAGGATGGAGGAAAGAAGGATATTGTTCATCTTCCCTTTATTTTTCTGACACCAGAGCTACAGCTCTGAAAAAAACAAAGGGCTTGACATTTACCATTCATAAATTCTGCAGAAACAGAGATCCAGGCTCTGAAGCTGCAGGAGTGAAAGAATACGAAGTTCATCACCTGCTGACTCTTGTCTTGAAAGGAGAGTGTCAGAGACAAATCCTGCTGGTTAGGACTGAGTGACCAAGAGAAGTGTCAGGTTCCAGATCTTTTGCAGCATGAATAAGATAGGTCTTCTGTCGTGGGCCTGCAGAGATGCCAGGACCTGCACATGTCTGGGCACAAAAGGGAAAAAACCTTTTTTTTTCCCTCCTTGAAGATTATGACAACTAGGCTTGGTAAGAACCCTGCAGTCATCATAAGGCTGCCCATCAACCCACCCTGTTCCACACATACCCAAGGGTCATGAGCATGAGAATTAGGCAGATTCAGGTTTGTTTTATTATGATTTTCTTTCTCCCGAAGAGAATCCCAGGTTGTGGTACCTGTCAGGAGACTTTTCTCTGTGGAGAAGAGCTCTCCAAGAAGACAATTCGGAGCACTTCAGCATGATTCCTGCTCTAAATTGTGCACAGATATATGAGTTTATCTCTGTTTGTTAATCATAGTGGCAATATAGAGACACAAATCTATGAGGCCAGTTGTATATTTTAGGCTTTTAATGACTTCTCCTGACTTTCTGTTCATATCAGGAAACTGAAGTCGTTTGGAGGTAACAGAGGGACTCTGGATGGATTTCCCATTGCTGAATGGGACTTCATGCTCGAGAGCTCTCTGCATCAGCACTATTGATGCTCAGAGGTGCCAGTGACTGCTTCCTTCCATGCATCCCCAGGAATGCAGGATTTTTCAAGTAGAGCAGAAGCAAATATATGTGTATCTTCCATCTCGAGCACTGACCTATGAGTTATGCCAGGCAAACACAGGTGCTTCAGGGAATTGTAGCTCAGGTTATTATCAAGTACAGAGTAATTGCCTCTGTTTTATCTTCCTCACCTTCTCTGCTAATGATACAACCTAACCCCCAGGGATTTAAACCCATCAGTGTCAGTAAATCCAGGTAATTCCAATAATAATTTTAAACTTCTGTGTTTGCCTTGTCAGAGTTGTGGTGTAATCTTTTACTGGAGGGCTCCATGGTACAGGCAGGGTGTGCTTTGGCAGCTGTGGAGCCTGGGTGGGGTTTGTTATGGAGTAAGGGCAAATGAGGATTTGGATTTCCTTTCTTCTGAATGCAAAATCTTCATTCCTGTGGGAATCTTCTAGAACTTTCTCCCTGCTACACTCACGTAACTCAGATTGGACTCAACTGCTTGAGATCATTACTCATGTGTGTAGTTTCGAGCTTCTACTGATTACAAAGATCATGCGTAGCTGTAAACATCTTTAATTCCAATAACTCGAAACAGAATAATTAGTGGTTAAACTGAGCTTCACAACAACTTTTTTAAATAGCGATGACTTTCCCAATTTTTCAGATGTTAATTTGTGGTGTACATGTTATGTGATTTACTGACACAGTGAAAGTGTAGCAAAGCCAGGAAATGCTTCCAAGAGGAGATGAGTGAGCTGTCTCAACAGAGAAATATTTGCACCAAAAATAGAGCTCAGCCAAACATTATTTTGGTGTGGGTAGGAGATTGTTTTATTACATTTGTCATTCTATGTGGAAAACTGTAAGAAAAAGCAACCAGAACATTATTTTAAAGTAAAATTTTTTTTGAGACCATAGAAATTAATATTTTCCCACTTATCCCAGTGACTTTTACCAGTGATTGTATTAGAATGAATTGTTCTTTGAAAGTTGGAATCTTGTTTCCTTCTTTCATGCCTATAATTTCCAGAGACTACATTATTTGTGTTTGTTTCTTGCTCTAAATTTCTATAAGATTTCCTCTCTGTGCTACTCTATGAGGGATGTTGAGAAAAGGTGTTTTGTTAATGTTCTATTAAAACTGAGGGGAATATGTTGTCTAAAGAAAGTGTGAGATACGTTTAAGACTGGATAATGTTGAATATATTTGAATTTGTGAAAATGGCAGTAAAAGCTGGTGTTCTGTGTAGAATATTTCCAGTAGTCTGGGCTGTCTCCTGCTCCTTGCTTATGCTGTGCTAAGGTTCTGGACTTTTTGGTCCTGCAGGTTTGAATTTTGTGGTGTACTGTTCGATGGATTTATTGATCACTTCAAAGATGGGATTCCTTGCTGTCCTATGGAACTGCATTTTGTTTTCATTCCCAACCTTCAAGGCACTGTCCCTTTGTGTTGTTCAACACACCAGGCAGGTAAAAATTCTGAATTTTGATCCAAATGCATGCAAGTTGCTTTGCTCATTAGGAAGGGCCAAGCCATGAATCAATGGCTAGGTCAGCTTGGGAAGAAAAAGTCAGGAGACTCACCCCACTGAAATGGAGATATTTATATCTTTGGAGTGTTAACATAATTTTTAAAAAATCTTATCTCTTACAAGGTATTTTTTAAAATTAAGTTGTACATGTTGCAGTTGATGCAACATGGAATATTTGTGGTACAATGTGGAATATTTTTTGGTACAATGGAGGAGTTGTGCTTTGTAATGCAGCAGAGTACAGGAATGTATCTATCACTTCATACGTGCACTTTGGACAGCCTCATTTTTTATACATATCCTTAGAAAAATGACACTTTTGGTGCTGCCAGCTCAGTGTTGGATTCCCATACTGAGATTTCAAGAGAAGTATTCAATTATGTAGACACTGTGCTGAGTTCTAGTAGAACTAGTAGTGCAAATTCACACGATTTGTGTGAGCATAATTAATTTTTCAGTTAATGATCCCATTTGTTATGCTTACAGATCCCACATGTGCTTTGTATACAAGAAAACAGTATACATATGGGAGTGCTGCAAAGGCATGCCTACATGCAGAGTGCTTAAGGCATTTGAATGGAATTCCTGGGAAATTTGCTTTAATGGTAATATCCCAGGCAAATACAAAATATCTGCAGGGACTGGCTCTAAGCTAATGCAGTCACAGGTAACTTGTCAACTGTGAGGCAGAACAGTAAAACTGCAAACTTCTGAAGCCAACTCAGGAACTGATAGCCATGTGGCAAAGCTGTGTTCATTTGGAATATTACCAGAAACACAGAAAAGTGTGTAAGGCTAATCAAGTATTTCCTCCGCTGTGTATTGTATGTTTAATGGACCACACAAGATTTTACCAGAAAATCCTATTTCACAAATGTTTTAAATCCACAAATTCCTGGTGATGACATAGCCATAAAATACAGCTTTTAAAAATCCTCCATCAAGGGGATAGGTTTTCTGATGCATTATATCAGCAGCATTGATTTAAACAATGAAGAATTGATTAGAAAATTGGATTCCAAATTGAACTCCATGAGTAAATCCAGATCTGTGCTCAGACCTCAGATTGAGTTGGATGATCTGGAGTGTGTTT
This sequence comes from Acanthornis magna, assembly GCA_036785705.1. NCBI lineage: Eukaryota > Metazoa > Chordata > Aves > Passeriformes > Acanthizidae > Acanthornis > Acanthornis magna. The sequence continues at coordinate 7,941,731 of JAWUZG010000092.1, forward strand.
GGTTTGGGAAACAGAACCTCTGGTTCTTTGGTGAGGTCCCGCTGCCACTGCTAGAGATGCTGTTTCCATGAAATTAAATTAAAATGGTTCCAGGCAGAGCTTAAGAGAAATCCTGTTAGACTGTGTATCGTGTACAGGATGTAGGTATCCTGCCAACACTTAACCATCTTTTGTAACATGAGTAAGTGTTTGTAACACCTTGATGTGGATTTAGCTGTTAAATTTAGGGAAGCACATTTCTGTATCAGTGGTGAATGAGAGCTCTGGAAGCTTTACATCTCTGCTGTTGCAGAACTTTCCTTCTCAGTGTTAGCCCTGACCGACCCCAGAAAGGAAAGATGTGAAAAGCGCAGAGATGAAAAGCCCAAACCACGATGTGCTGAGAGCACATTGCTTCCCAGAGCCGTGGGCTGTCTTGCAGATGGTGAAATTCCACCAAAACCCCTGGAGCTTCCTGCCTTCCATCCCTTAAGACCGTGGCTCGTGTGTTTACTGCACAAGCAGCAGCCTGGCTTTAGCTCTGGTTCTTGCACTGCTTCTGAAGAAGCTCCTTCCCGTGGCAAAGCCATCACTGCCACTTTTGGTCCCCCCAAGCCATGACCTCCTCCTGAAGCCCATCTTTAGATGCAGGGTGGTTTGCCTGTGACAGCTGGCTGCATCAAAGCCCCTTGGTGTGACATTTTTCAGCATGAATCAAATCTCTTAACGCCTGGCAGGTGGTGTTTTGTTTTGGTTGCAGTTACGTTTGTTGCACAGCTTTTAGTTCACTATATTTAAAATGTCTCCCCTCTTTTCTTTGGGCCAGTGAATTCCCAGCTCCTCTGTGCCTGTTCCTGTTCAAAGAGAAAATGCAGAAAGCTCTTCAGACTGTGGTTTGTAGACATGACCACAATCCCACATTTTGGGTGGGAAACTGTTGTTTTGTAACCCTATTAAGGCACAGGACACCTTTCTTGATGTGTCAAGGAAGAGCAGAGGTTGCAGAAATCACTTGCCTCATTAGAAAGGGTGGCCTGTTCCTGTGGGAAACCGTGGGAGGGAATCTGATCCTGCCAACCCCTCACTTCAACACTTCTCCAGCACTACAAGTGACCTTGGCAGTCCAGATGAAAACCTGATAATCAAAAAGGTTTTATTTGCCTCTGCTGGGCTCTGGGTCAGTTGACCCAAGGCACCCCAGAGCCCTGCTGTGGTGTGGTGTAATCAGCCCTGAGGCAGCCTGAGGACATCTGCCCTTTTCCCTGGAAAGCTGATGAACCTGATGGACCTCGTGGAGCTCTGTGCATCCCCAGGTGTGTGGGGTCACTCGTGTTCACCTTGTACATGGCTTTGGTGGCAACACAAGGCTCTGCCCTTGGTGAAAGGCAGGGATTCGTTCCTGACCCCGTGAGTCAGCCTCCTATGTCATGGAACATGTGGTTTCATCACCCTTGCCATTATTTTACCTTTCAGCTGAGCAGTTACAGGTACCATTAATCTATAAAATAGATGTAGGCAGACAGGGGGACGTCATGTAAAGTCTGCAGAGACACAACCAACAGACACAAAAAGAAAAAGGAAAAAAGCCAGCTTGAAAACATGACCCCAACTTCTCACTGTTGTGTGTTCCAGGAAAATGATTTATTGTTGGCATGTACCCATGTCACACTGGTACTCAGGACTAAGTAAAAGTCACAGTAGTCACTCAGGCCCTTGCTTCTGTCACTGTATTTTCAGATATTTCAAGGAATGAGGTAATGACTTTTAGATCAAGGTCATTTTCAGCTGCATCAATTATTTCACTTTCTCCTGGCAAAAGCATCTGCATACCTCTGCACAATGTGAACTACTAGGCAAACATTTCACTGGAAAACCTGACTGCTCTCAGCCATGGAGAGTGCCTGGTTCATACATTAAATTGGTTAAATCGTTTAAACTTTTACTATGTAACTTAGAAACTGGAATGCAGCAACACTGCATGTTACCAATTTAATGCATTTAAAACAAATTTAAGTAGGTTCCAATGTTCTTAGTCACTGCTATACAAAGGAGAGACCCCATATTTCAAATAACAAGGCTTCAGCAGAGAGATGACGTTAGTGGTGGGTAATAAGCTGAACTATCTATCAAGATATCAAGTATGAAACAGATGGTGAGGAAAAAAAAGGTCCAGATACATTTACAAGCCTTTTAACATGCTCACCCATTTAATTCACTGCAAGGTCACAACTTGATGTCTTAGACATGCAATCTTCTCTTCAGCTAGAAATGAAAGCAGGGCTTAAAAAAAAAAAAAAAAAAGAGAGAGAGAGAGAGGACTGTTACAGAAGACTTTGAGGGGTTTAGACTGTGTTTCTGGGAAGTGAAAATGCCCCACCATCAAACCTTACACATCTTTGTTTGCCAGCACAGAGTCTCAAATAGATGATTTGTAGACCTGCATCCATTGATTCCTCCAGTGGTTCAGTGCATTAGGAATGATTTGCTGCAGTGATTCAGCTCTGAAAAAATCATTCATTTCCTTTAGAACAGTAATTTTGGGGGTTTGGAGTGTTCTTGGTTGCACCCCTTGTCGTTCCGTGTCCATAAAGATTTGGGGTTAATCAAGTACTCCTTAAACCACTGTAACTCAGCCTGAGTGTGGTTTTCAGCTGGCCATGAAGGCCAGCCCTCTTTGCTTTGTGGGGTTCTCCCTCTTACACCCCATTCCTGGATTCTGACACAATATAACCTGTCTGTACATACTTTCTCACAGCATAGATTAAAATGTTAAAGAACCTCTAGTAAAAGTTATACTTTTAGTTCAAGCCTTCATTCTAGTGGCTGGGGAATTGATGTCAGATGGAAAATGATTTCCCAATGGTTTGGTTTTTGTAGCAAAAGTCTTCAACTTTTATGTAGATAGTCTTTGAAGTTAGAAATTGTTGTTAGACTATCAAATATTGTTTGAGGTGTCACTCAATTTTTTTCTCCCTCTTTCTATTACGGGAATGGGATCTTAGCAAAGAATTATTGTGGTAGAAAACGAATGTATGACTGACACTGGAAAGAAAGATGTTTATGGGGCACGTACAAAGGGAATTGTTGTGGAACCAAGGCCTGTCAATATAATCTCGGTTAATTCTCCAAGTGTCTGGTTTCTCACTCAAAGAAAGCAGGGGTAAATCTCCAAAGACATCATACTCGAATATGTCATCTGTTGTGCAGAATATTTTCTAAAATGTCTTTCTGCTGGTGTAATTTCATTTTGCTGGTTTATCTGAGTCACACCCACAGTTTGAGGCAGAGGGTGTGACAGCCTTTTGGGCTGCAGTTGGCTTGAACCTGCCTAGAAAAATCCATTTTGTTTCCCTTTTTTTCTGTATGACTTTGCTGTCTCTGGTCTCCCACCTCCTGCTCTCTGGCCCTGCACGACTCTCCTACCTCTGGTTGTGTCTCAGGAAGGGCTGAGTGTGGGTCACACCGATAGGTGGCACACAGGGAGCTCTCAAAAGGGCTGAGAAAAAATATACAAAGAGAAAATGAAAATAATAACATTCCAAATGCCACAGAAAACAAAAAATCCAGTTCTGGGTGAGTTGGGTTTTTTCCCATCCCCTGGCTTTATATTTTCCCTCTGCTTTTGAAATTACAGCCAGGTCTGGTTATCCAAACAAGTCACTAACATTATACTGCCTGTCCAAACGTGAATGTGATCCTTCTGTACAGGTAGTGCAGGACACAGGCAGTGCCTTAATATTTTCCATTACCTGCAGTGTTTAGCATCTCCAGCCAAACACCAAAATCCTGCTCCACTAACAAAATCCTCCTGTCCTAAGGAGCTTACCAGCAAAGTAGGAAACAGGAAATCAGATGGGACAAGTTATCTGAAGAGGACGAGTGAAAACTGGTGCAGTGATAATCAGCATGATGGGCATTAACAGTATTTGATTTAATAGCAAACTCTCAAAAATTAGTTTTAGGGAGTTATAAGTTACCCTATTGCAGCAAACATTAGAAGATTTGCAAGTTCTAGGGAATGTCTAGTTGCCCTAAATTCCTAAAGAGAATGGTGGTTTGGATTTTTCCCAATGTTTCATAATATTTTCAACATCTTCAGCCTTCTTAAATAGAGCTGGAGTTTAAATCATCACCTCCTGGAGCAGAGGGTTCAGTAACCTTTCCTTTGACTCCTCTTGGACTCGGATGGTCAGTAAAAAATGCACAAGCCACTCAACCACACAGAGGAGACATGAGAGGCTCTTTCACACAAGCCAAATCACCACGGTTGAGAAGTAGAGAGGTCAGAATAATTCTGAAAGAAAATCTGGATGTGGGTAACACCATCCCCACAGAACCCAAATCACAAATCTTCAGGAGCACTGCTGGAGTTTTCATGGCATCCTCGGTGAGCCTCCTTGGGAAGGAGTGCAGTCAGGCTCTGTGTATTTTCACATCTCTGAAAGCACAGGAGACAGTCAATAAAAAAGGGATGACTGTCTTGAGATTACCCCCCCTCCTCTATGTTCTGAAGGCGACAGAACGGAGTGGATAGCGAGCAACCTGCTTGCCTTGGGTGCAGATGGCTTTAATTGTCATTCCCAGATGTTCTGCCTCTTGAAGGTCAAATTCACCTTGTATAAATCGGGCTGGTACCATCCAGGGAAAGCACAGACATTTTATTTGAAAAAATGTAATAAAAGAGTGTCCTTCTTTCTTGTTATTTCCTTCCTTGTAAATTTAAAGGGAACAGATTGAGAGGGAGGCCCGGCTGGCACAGGTCATGGTAATGGGATATAGAAGATTTTTTTCTGGAAGATGCGTGTTCAAATCCAGCTCAATATCACTGTGGATAAAACACTGGTGTATTTTGGCTGCTGTACTCAGCTGCAGGTATTAGTCCTGGATTCTCACTGCTGCAGTCAACACTATCGCTGATAAAACACAGCAGTACAAAAGCTGTGCTCAAAAAAATGGCATCCACCACTAAAGGACACGTGTCCTAGAGCCAGGCATGGCGGGGAACAGCGATGCTCTTGCTCTGAGGTGGTGTAAAACTGGCGTTGTGCACCTCTCTCACACCTGTCCATCTCCACCCTAAAACTTACTTCAGCTGTTCATTTCTCTTTCCTCTCCCACCCCTGTAGGAGCTCTGGTTCATCAGCTGACTCCATTGGGGTTGGAAAGGTTTTCCTTGTGCCCTGCAGAACTGATTAGCAGACAGACGTCTATCCCCATGTTTTTGTGTCAATAATGCACAGAGTATTTTTTTAAGTGTACTGTAATTAGGTGGAAACATACTGTTGTGTCGGGCATCACCAGATGGGGCTTTTACACATAGTCTGCAAAGCTTTTTTTCTTTTCTTTTTTTTTTTTTAAAGGCACATGTGCAAGCTGAGACTCTGGGGAGGATGCTCTGCAGAGTTGTTTTCAGTTATTTAGGCATCTGTAGAGGCAGCTTTGGAAGCAAGACTGTTGAGTGAGTATTAAGATGTAATTTTTCTTGAGCTTGGATTAGAATCAGTTACTGAGACAGGAACCAAACTTCAGATTTAGATGTCCTCAGATGTCTCAAGCAGCACCACGAAGGCAGAGGCAGACAGGAGCTAGATCTCTTTTAAAATCTCAGACAAAACCTGTATTTTTCCAAGACAACTGTGTATTCCTCTATCATATTACCACAGATACAAAAGAAATGAATTTTTAGGGTTGCAGCCTGATCCTTTGATGGTTTCTTTGGGCAATTTTGTAAGAAAGGAATGAAGATTATACATATGATAAATGTGGATTTTAATGGAGAAACAGCTAGAAATTCTAAAGGTGATTAATTAAAGGAAAATTAAGATCCCATTAAGCAACTGTTCAGGGCAATTTCATGCTGGAAAATTTACTGATTCAAACACAGCACTTTGTAAATACAAGCCATGAAATGAATAGGGAATTTTTCTATGTGACATTTATTCCCTTACTTTTCTTGTGGACTGAGATGTTTTGCCTCCATGATCTCAGCAGTTCTAAAATCCCAAATATCTTTGATTCATATTGCCATAATTTAGGCTACAAGCAGATAACACTGGAACAAGACATTTGGTGGATAATTCAAGATACTAAAGAAATAGATCAAATATGTGTTGTGCACACCAGATCTTGGACTACAAGTTGTGTTCAAGGCCAGAACACTCTATTTGCTGCATGCACAGATCCTAAAGGGCTTGCTGTGCCCAGGGCTGGGAGAGTAGCAGGAAAAGCATTGGAAGTAAAAGCTGGAAATCTGGTGGAGGTACCAACCCACGGAAAACGGGGCTTTATACAATTTAATGAGTGTGGTGTTGTCTGCATGTGAGTATGAGTGAAACTGGGACCAAGGTGAGAGAGACACTTTTGAATGTCCAGCAGCTCGGAAAATTGGGACTTGTTGTTCAAGTACTTGGTGATTGTTCATGTTCCACCTTAGGTCTCGTGGCTGTGCTGGTGAATGAGTATCTGTGCAGGTTATTTGCTGGGAGGGGATGGCTGAGCATTAGGAAAGGTCTCAGTGGTGCAATCACAGAATCATGGAATGGCTTTAAAGATGATCTTGTTCGAACCCCATGCCAAAACAGGGACACCTTCCACAATCCCAGGTGGTTCCAAGCCATGTCCAACCTGGCCTTGGGCACTTCCAGGGATCCAGGGGCAGCCACAGCTTCTCTGGGCACCTGTGCCAGGGCCTCACCTTCCTCACAGTAAAGATGTTGTCCTAATATCTAATCTAAACCCGCCCTCTTTCACTTTGAAGGCATTCCCCTTCTCCTGTCACTATGTGCTCATGGCTTGGTGCAGTGGATTCTTGTGGGTGTGGTCAGTGAGGATGAGATTTGGATTAGAGGTTCAGGAAGAAAAAAAAGAGGAAGGAGTCCCAACTGCTCTCTTGCCGCTCTTTTAGGCATTCATGAGGTGAACTCTAATGCTTGGGGTGGGAATTCTTGCCTCATGCCAGTTTGCCCTTAGAGCAGAGCATTCACCATGGGCCATAAATTCCTTTTCTTCCTGATCCTTGAATCATATCAGGTAATCCACAGTGCCCAGCCTTTATTTGGAGAGGTGTCCTGAGCAGAAATGTCAGCACATGTGGGAACACAGGAGTGCTGGGGGCTGCCTAGAGCAGACACAAGTGGTCAGTGAGTGGCCACTGCTCTCACTCTGCACTGGAGTTCTTATTTTCACTAATAAGAACCACTTATTTTTGCCACTTTTGCTTGGTGGGGTGGTACAGGGGACAGGTTTATTCTTAACACTGCCTGGGGACATTAATGGCTTTGCCAAGCACTCATTACTTTTCTGAGGGTTTTAAAACAACCCTGGAAATGAACTGCAACTTTGAAAATGTTTAAACCATCACCAGACTGGCACAGTGGTCGTTGAACAGATTTGAACCTTTTTTGGGAGGTTCCCATATTGGATTAACGTTGGTCCCTAAAGTTCTCGAACATTTTGGCACAGTAATGGTGAAACCATCACTCTTTAAACAAGCAAGGAGGAAAAGCCAGGATAGAAGGAACTAATAAGTACACAACAAAACCCTTCTGCTCAGCAGTGTGTTTGAGGGGGAGAAAAAAAAAGATATAAAAAATAAAAAACCCAGAAGAAACAGATGTATCTGCCAGAAGTTAAATACACATCTGTTAAGGATGCTCTTCTCATATTTGGGGTCAGAAAAATATGTACAAATGTAGCACCTTGCTGATTGACAGAAAATCCTCAGTTCTGGCACTGAGAATCTTGTTTTCTTGACAGCACTTTGTTTTAAGGCTAGAGGCAGAAAAATGTCTTATGCTTGTCCTTAAACTGGAAGGCCCTTTGTTCAGGATACTTATACCATTTGCAGATAATGATGTGCATTGCAGTTTCAGCTGTCTGCATATGCATTTTTATGTTTTTTTATGACAGCTCTGCGTACTGAACTAAAAGGCCATTTAGAGCTGTCAGGAAGTGACAAGCATTACCCTTTACATTTACAATTCTGTTAGCATGCGTTGTCAGGTGGGCTCACCATTCCACCGACATACGATTTTCTTTGAAACCTATGTATGACTTTAATTTAATACAGCAGTCTCCAAAAAATAGGAAAAGAAAGAAAAAGAACCTTATTAAGATTTCCTTTTCCATTTATCTACTTTTTTTCTTTCGTGTAGTTCTTTTTTCCACTCTTCCTTTCTTTTTACTGTTTTCTTAAGTGAGAAACAGGGAAAGAGACAAAAGTAGCTGTCTAGCCTGGAATACTGCAGCAAGCTCCTCCATTCCAGCCTGTGATGTTGCATAGAAAACAGTTGATTTAGTCCATTGACTTAAGAAAAAAAATGCTACCAGCACATGCTAAATATTGAACCAAGTTGTGAAAGTAGGAAGATCAGAACACCTGTAACTTACAGTCTTTACATGAACTACAGTGCAAGTATATTATTTATTTTTTCTTTGCTAGCAATGTAACAATCTGGCTGAGACCCCTTTCCATCCCTGTGGATCAGTTCTGAATGCACTTGGACTGTGTTGTCCACCAGCCTGTTTTCTGTTGGCTTACACTGCTTTTCAGTAGCTGCACTTAGCACCCCCTGCAAGGTCCTCTTCAGCTCCCAAAAAGTCACTGACCCCAGCTGCTCTTTGAGCAGCAACTGATTTATTCATGGTTTTACCAAGATTCCACCTGGGAAAGGCCCACTCTTGGAAGAGCCAAGTATCAGAGCCAGCTCTTCTCTGCTGAGCGAGTGGTCCAAGTAGGTGCACACTCAAAGTGAGGCAGGGAAACCGAGGCACAGAGCTGAGAGGAAGGTTCAGCTTTATTCTCAGCTGGAGAGAAAGTGGTTAGGAGCATCCAAATGACGATTAAAGCAAAATCTCCATGTGAACAGATTTTTGGCTGTATTTTTTATATGGTGATGATGTGGATATATTATTTAACTGCTGACAGTATGTTCAGTCTGTCACAAACCCCAACAGAAGATGCATCCACACAGAGCTTGTAGTTCAGGCAGCAGAAACTGTCTAATCTGCACTCCCTGGATTGCACATGTTGGTGTGATGGTTATTGAGGGCTGTGTTTGACCCACTCCCACTATTTCAGATCAACACATCAGTATTGTGTGGCTGCAAGGACTGGACAATATTAAAAACAACACAAGTATTTTTCACACTAGGATTTCAGTTTGTCTGTTGGATTTGTCCTGAGGGCTTTCAGGATGTTATAACAGGGCAGCCCAAATGGCAGGATCATTAACTCAGCAAATCCATGTGTTATTGTGGGGAGTGTGGAGAGATGTGTATGGATGGGTTTGCAGTTCAAGAAGGCATCGTAAGAATTAAGGATCAGAGCGCAGTGTGCTTTGGAGTAAAGCAACACATGTGGCTACTTTGACATTGAATTCCTTTCCTGTCATTGCACAAAGGCAAACCCCAAACATTATTTTTAAGCAGCTGTTTTTACACACTCTGGCTGACACATCTGAATCCATGTTTCTATACTTCCTAAGCTCTTCATCTGTCTTGAATATGCGCTACTGACGTGTTGCACACCCGGGCAGGCACAGACTCACTGAGGTCATCCCTGAGAGTAAGCTGTCTTTCCGTCCTCCTGAGATCCTTCACTTACAAGGTATTTTTTCCTCTTGCAGTTTGTGGGTGTGCACATTGATTTGGGAACTTTAGGTAGGCAGCTTGATTCTGATTCTCCCGAAGTCAGTGACAATATCTTGAGTGAAAGAGGGACAGATTCTTCAGGCTTGGAGAAAGGAAGTGGCAATAAATACCCAACAGCCTCATTGAGGTAGAGCTTCGTGATGTAAAATACTGAAGGAAATGCTCTGAAGGGGCTGCCATAGCGAGGGTGGAGTGTTATTTTACAGTACACCCTCAAAGATACAGGGCCATCATATGAGCTCCTGCAACACCCCTGGGGCTGCCGTGAAATTCTCATAGACCTGCAATGAGTTCCCCACCTGCTCTCCTCTGAATGTGGGAGGAAAGTTAGCTAGTCCTTTAAAATTTCTGACTCTTAGTTTGTTCCTGCTTGCAAGAAGAGGCAAGAACTCCTTGCACCAGCCTCCCCTGCTTCTGCCCGGACTGAGACTTGCTGTACTTGAGAAATAGGGGAATATTCCCACGTATTCATTCCTTCTCCTTTGTCACTATCTAACATTTTGCCCTAACCTGTAATACTCTGCAGGGACCAATTACATTATTCCAACATAGACATTTTCCATTAAATGCCTTTACAAGCTTTTCTTATTCTCTTCATCGGCATTCTGACTTTGTATCAAATTTCAGCTCCTTGCAAGTAAAGAAATTGTATGTGCAAATGATCCTGTGTCTGCACAGAAGTGTGTATATTGTAGGCAAATATTTGTCTTTACAAGGTATCCTTTTATATGGACCAGATTCCTTCTTTGCAGGTGTCCATTCCTCAAGGCCATGAAGCACTTAATGTTTTTCTTTCTATATTTTCCTTTGCATTTTCCTACAGTTAATACTTATACTTCACTTATTGCTTCTCAAGATGTACTTAGCCTGCTCCTTACCAAAGTACTGTTGTTAATTCAATATTCACCACTTTTTACTTTAGAGACTGGAAATTACATATGGGGCATAGCTTTCCAAAACCAGCTCAGAAGTGTGACCTTGAGACCTATTTTCAGGAGTGCTCCAGTGCCACTGTCTCCCTCTAGTAGAAGCCCCAAACTTTTTTAATTGTTTCAAGATTTTATTTCTCAGAAGAGAGATTTCTCTGTTTGGAGTTAAAGCATTCCCCACATACTTCTACTGGATATTTCAACAAAATCTTGTTGATGGTGAGCAACTGTCATGCAACAGGTCACAGAGGAGGGCAAGAGGCACTGAGCAGCTCCCTCTCTCCACGAATATGTGGGAAGCAAAGGGAAGAGGGGACTGTGAGAGCAGCTCTTCCATTATAAACCCATTTTCAGGGTAAGCCAGGAGGTGCTCTGGAATATCGGGCACTTGGGAGTCTGCATTGCCCAGTGTGGACAGGCCACTGGTCACCTGAGAGGTGACCATCCTTTACATCAGGCTCTGAGATTCTCCCAGAAGGTTTTGCTCAGGACAAACTGAAGTCCCAGAGGGAAAGCACCCAGCTGAAGAGGTTTCCCCTCAGTCCTTCCCTTTTTGATTCTTCCCGCTGACTCTGCAGCCTGGGGTAGCCCTAAGTGTCTTTTGCAAGGATGAGGACATCCTCCAAGTAAGACTGAAATAATTAACATTTCACGCAAGTTCACTAAAAGTCAGGGTTTTCTTTCACTGCTGACCCACCAAAGATTCTGGTTAAGGCTTTTTGTGGCCGTGCCCTTTGTGACATCTCAATCTATTAAAGATAAGTTGTAATTTTAATTACATCTCGTTTTAACAGGGAGGCGACCATAAACTGTCAAATACACACATAAATAGTGATGATGACTCAGTTATAAAGATGTTATATGATCTTTTCTCTTGGAGACACCAGTTAACTTTCATGAAGTGTGGGGGATTTTTTGCAGAAAATCTGAATTATTCATAGATTCTCTATGGGATCATAGGAATTGCCATGGTGGATCAGATTGCTTGTCCGTCTAGTTCAGTATCCTGTCTCTCACAGTGAGGAGTACAAGACAAGACATTTCAGAGAAGGATCCAAGAAACCTCAGGGACAGCAGCCATGGGATGACCTGCCTATGGGGAAAATTTCTTCCTCCCTGCCTTCCCCTCCGGCAGCTGGTGGGTTGTATTTGCCCTGCGGCAGGATGGCTTGTATCACGTTATTCAGATTTAATCCCATTATTTTTATTTGTTATTTGGATTGCAGCAGTTTCTAGAGGAAGTCAGCTGGGTCAGGTCCCCTGGTTGTAGGCACTGTACAAACACAGGGAAAATGACAGTCCTTGCATAATGCCATTGTAGCTGCTCTCGTTACCCATATTGTCATCTCGACATATTCATCGGTTAAGCTTCCTGTGGAGTTGCTTCAGCAGCTCAGAGAAATTCATCTTGCTATTTCTCTAGGACTCCTTAAGCCCTGATGAGCTGTGTTTGCTAACCACTGGTTAGAGATTTCCTTACAGAAGGTGGAGCAGAAGCAGCTGAGCACCAGTGGTGGAAGTGCTTTGGTACTTCCAAAAGTTTGTTAGTCTGAATTAAAGAAGGAAAATGCCCGACCCCAAAAGCTGTGTTGACAGTCACTCTCTCCAGGAGCCTCTTTTCTTCTCCGTAACATGTGCTGAATTCTAAAGCTGAAGTGATATTTGCTGCAATACCCCACACTTCCAGCTCTCCTCACTTGCATGAAGACATTAAGCTTTGCGTTCAGGCTTGTTGTTTTCTTCCTGCAGCTCCTTTTGCACAAAACCCACAACCTTATTGTAAAGTTATTGTTTGATATCTTTGTGCCACTAGCTAGGAAAAGATACTTCAGCTTTTTATCTAAAGGCATTGTCCAAGTATTCTGCAAAAGAATCCTAATGGAGGGCTCTGAAAATCCATTAGGAAATTGTACAGAGGTAAATCTCTGTGAGAAGGCAACAGCTCTACTGCAGTGCCAGTTTCTTCAGAGAAAATCACAGTACCATCCCTTTCCTAAGGGTGTGTGCATCCATTCCCAGAATAGGGAGGGAAGTGGGCTTCGGTTGGGTGTTCTGTTGGTTCTGTTGGTTTTGTTAAATAATATTAGTGCAGAGAGCTGGTGAAGCAGTCTCCTGCCTTCTCTCATTACTGTCTTGTAAATGGTGATCATTTACAAATCTTTATTTCCTATCTGAATTTCGATTCAGTTATCAAAAGAAAGAAATTAAACTCAAAACTTCAAATCATAACAAGTACAAAGAGGGCATAAAATATTTTAGGTATGATTTTTACTGGGAGGAAGAGGGGTAGAAAATAGTGACGGACATGAAGTCTGAGAGCCATGAGCTCTTACAGTGGCTGTAAAATTCCCTTTCAGAGCAAAAGGGGGAAATGAAAAAATCATTCTTCAAGCCCAGTGGAGCTTTTCCCCCCACGTGAAATTTCAGCAGATTCTGAACATCAAGCACACAGACAGCAAATTATTATTTTATAGGTTTACTCATTAAATGACGTGTATCTCCACAGCTTGTCAGAGCAATTAGAGTAACAGATAAGACGGCTGAAGACCCCTTGATGTTAAAACAAAAGGTTGGCATGATGCTCAGAGAGCAGCTCTGGAGTGTCTCCCCAGGGACTCTCTCCAGGAGCGTGCATGGATGCTCAGGATGGCACAGCTTCCCCGCGATAATGCGGCCACGGGAACGTGCACTTCTGCTCAATTATTACTCTGCAGGTCGACCTCAACTTAGGCAGAATAATGGCTCAACCTTTCTGTGCAAAGTGGCTGTGTCCAGCCTCGCTCACCTGTCACGAGAGCAGGGGCAGCAGGGTGGAGAAAGAATTGGCATTACTGATGGGTCTGGGACATCCTGTGTGGGGACAAATGTAGTGAAACTTTTATTTGCTCTAGAAGACTTGCTCTGTTTGCATTTGTATTTCATTTCTGCCTGCTCATTTTCAGGCACTGTTCTATTTATATCCACATCTTTTGGGAAGCAGAAAATTGCTTTACTTGGACCTTTCAATCATGATCTTTTCCATATGGGTTGATCTTTGCAATTTGCCAAGTGCAGGTAACTCCTCCTGCAACAGCCAGAATTTGTGTGTGATGGCATTTTGTTGTGAGGAGAGATCCAAAGGTCTGCTGCAAACAGGGGCCAAGCCTTGAGTAGTCTCTCCCTTTGTCCTCTGGAACAACTGGCTGGCACACTAAATTTACTATATGGGGTGTTCCTAATGAGTCCCATGCTCGCAGATTGCCTGGTTGATGTAGAACAGAAATTTCTGCGCTCTGATCTGAGAATTAGCACTATTTATTTGTACACTGCAGCAGCCTCAGCCCTGGGCTAAATTCAAGGTCCTGCTGTGATAAGGGCCAGGCAAACACTGTCAGCCTGAGCTGCCCCAAGGATCCTCAGCCGAAGGGAGAAGATGGAGCCAGGGCTGGAGCAGGGCTTGCTGGTGGTCTTGAGAGCACTTGCTGGAGTTCCTCAAAGCTGATTGATCACCCGGTGCTGGCAGGCCTCCTCCTTTCCAGCTGGTAAATGTCATTAAAAGACAGCTATAAGTACATTAAATACTTTCCTAATATTACTTTTCCATGTGATCTGCTGCTGCTGTTGCTGCAGGGAAGCTGATCAAGAATGTGAGAGGAGGTGATCTCTGCAGCTCTGGGAAGGAGGGGGGATGCCCAGCCCAGCCCCACCATTCAGCCCTGATCCACAATGTGCAATAACCTGCAAGGGCAGGGAATTAGTGAAGGAACATTTGCCTGTTGGTTACTACTCATTGATTACTCAAGACAAAAAAGCTTGGCTCTGGGTCTTTGCTCAACAAATTATGTCATTCTTGTTCACAAAAGGGAGAGCTTGCAGTACGGTTTCTAAATTAAAGCTGGTGTTTCAAAATTAAAAGCAGACAGGGCAGATGTGCCTAGGAGAAATTTATATCCATATCTTTGGGGAATCAGCTAATCGCTCTGCCAGGACTTCAAATCAGCCTTTCCTATGTAGGACTTGATTGCACCACACCTATACAAGCCACATTGAATAATGTGGAATTAAAATGTTACCAGATATTTCCTTAACTTTGCCATGTGAAAAATGAGGGCAAATGTTGATGAAACCCAGAAATTCCAGGGCTCCAACAACATGATTTAATATTACTCAGGATGATTTTACAAAGAAAGAGAGAGTTCAGAGTCCAAGCGATCATCTCAAGCTTAATAGGCAGACATGTAAGATACTAAAAGATTGATTAGAACCATCTGAAAGTGGAACATATAGTATTACTGATAATTCCTGCAGAGATATTGCAAGGCAGACACACTTGTTTTAGATCCCAGGTACAGTACAGTGACGCTATATTGTTTTACAGTAAAACTTAGCCAGAGAAGGTCAAAGAAAAGTCATTCTTCTCCTCCTTTGCCCCAAAACAGTTATTTTATGGAAGATGATAAAAATGAGAATCTGCTCTCAGTTTTCAGAGTTCAGAATGGACTCATTTGCTGTTTCTGTTATATTTTCCCACGTTTTCCCCTTTAAGAATTGCCTAATCCAATTCAGGGTTCATTAGTGAATTGGGATATAAGGATGATAAAAATATTAATAAAATCTGAAACATTCACTAAAATAGGATTTTTTAATAAGGTCAAATATATTTGGAAAATGTTTAACTTTCTAAAAATGTCATGTTATATTCTAAGAAAGAAATTACTTTTTCAGACCTTTGCCAAGACCCTTGCCTAGTGATGTGTGTGCCTAGTGATGTATATACTTGCATCAATGTGTAAGTATATAAAGAAAAATATAGAAAATAACAGGTAGGTGTGCATTTGTTGTCTTCTGATGTTAAACTTCAGCTCCTTTTGCTGTTGGTGGCTGCGGGTTGGAAAGGGTGAGGGTCTGAAGTGTCTCAGGATTAACCTTCAGCACAGACCTCAGCAGTGCAAAGGCTGAGGCTCTGCCCCTTGTTTTGAGGATATGCTGCCTATGCATCCTATTTTTTAATAAAAGAAAGGATTTTTAATTTTTTAATGTATTTTAAAAATTATTCAGACTGTTTTTAAAGCCCCTCTTTAAAAGTTGTGGAGATTTAGCTCTCAGTCAGGGTTGACAGAGGGTGAAGAAAAGCACTAATGCATTTTAAACACATCTGAAAGAGCATAAAGTAGCTTCTTTATGCAGTAAAGATATCACAGCTTTAAAGGCAGTTAGCTCGGACCCTTTCTGGGAATCTCTTCTTTCTAATAATATAAAGTTTGGTGAAGTTTCTAACCCTGCCGTTTCATGAGAATTTGAATTGTAAATTTGTTCCTGCTTCAGGAGTCAGACTAAATAATCCAGCCGTGGGCCTCTGGCCAGTGTGAGTGCTGGGAGGAAAAATGTTACTGTTAAAAGATGAAAAAAAAAAGGAACTATTTCTCCAGTGGGGTTTTTTTATTATTTTTATTTTATTTTAAAATTGCAGCTGTGTGAATCTGCTGATGGGTTTGGAAAGCTGGAAGTGGCCCTTGGGGAATGGGTTTTGTGGGCTGCATGCAGGTGGAGAGAGGGGGCTGTGGAGCCCTGTGTGCTCCCAGAACCCAAAATCCCACCCTGCCATTGGGCTGTTGTGCTGTTAGATGTGCCTCTCTGTCACCTCCATCCCTAGATCTGCACCAGGACCTCTGGCACGTGCCAAAAGATCCTCAAACCCCTGCTCTGCCACAGAGCAAGCAGCTGTAATTGAGCTGCCTGTGCCTGGTGACAGCTCCTGGCAGTGCCTGGTGCCCCAGATGGGGCTTTCCTTGGCAGGCTGAGGGCTGGCCCTGCTCCTATTTCTTTCTGGAGTGTGCAGCTCCCTGTAAACAACCCAGGCTGTATGGGAACCCCTGCCATCGTCTTCTCCAGGGCTTTGGAAGCGCCGGGTCCTGCACTGTGCTGGTGCTGGGGTGTGCTCAGAGCAGGCACAGCAGCAGCCCAGAGGGCTCTGTGCTCTTTGGGATGCTGCCCAGCAGCAGCTCCAGCGTCAGGACTGCAGTCAGGGGCTGCAGGCAGTGACAGTGCCAGGGGAGGGCCAGGGGACAAGCAGGATCCCTGCCCTCTGTGGCTGCAGTGGGACAGCATGGGGATGTGCACATGGCAGGGATCACGGGCAGCCTGATCCCACCAGGAGACAGCCAGCACTTCATTGCTACCTCAGGAATGGCCATAGTGGGGAGGATGCCCAAAAGTCCTTGAGCCAAGGGGGCCTTTAATCCCAGGCAGCAACTGCTCCTCCCCTGGATCAATGTGCTGATGTTGCTGAAGTATATCCACAGAGCTGCAGCTGGTTTTTGTTTGGTTTTGGTTTGTTTTTTAAGGGCTTTTCATCACCAGGAGAACTGTCAGTAGGGCTGCTGTGAGCGCAGGGGAAGTGCAGTCACCCAGCTCTACAGCGTGAGCACTGACTGCTCCTGCTGGCAGCCAGACAGGCTTCAGAAGGCACAGCATGCAAACCCTGGGGCACTGTGCCTCCTGTTTCATCCTTCGGTCTAGGAGAGGGGACGGGAAGCTCCGATTGAAGTCTGATGGGAAGAATGCACATGCCCTTTGAGCAGGCAACGAAACCCTGCCAAGCCTTGCAGACTCGAGAGGATGTGGGTGCAGCACAGGCAGTGCAGGTGGGGGAAAATGCCCTTCCCAAGCCCCAGTGTGCCCAGAACATACAGAACAGCTCCCAAAACACTGAGACCAAACTCAAGGGGCAGTTCATGTGTGGTGACTGTGATGTTACAAGTTACCCCAAGGCCCCTCTGCTTCCCAGCAAGGCTGGTTGGGGGTACCAGGGCAGAGCAAGCCCTGCCTGAGGATGCTGTGCCAGCCTCCTCTTGACCTCCATGAAGATCAGGTGTGACAAAGTGGTTGGTCATATCCTGCTCATTCGTCACCTGAGAGGCCTGAAGCATGGCATAAATCAAAGCAGCCTTGAGGGAGCCCTAACTGGCACTGGGACTGGGACTGTCCCTTGCATGGGACAAGATGTAGGGAGTTTATGGGCAGTTCTCAGTTATGTGATTGTTCCCTCCGTTTCTCAGGGTCGTCTTCAGAAAGGAGAGTTTGGACTGCAGAAGGGTTATTTTAGACTAGAAGGACTTCTCCAAACTCATAGGACCGTGCTGTTCTCCTAGTGGTGTTAGTTGTTTTTGGATAACAATATTATTTGCCATTGGTCTTCTGGGAGTGCCACCAACATCATTAATCAAAACCCCCTGCTGCTCACTGGTCCCGAAGTATCTGCACTGCATCATCAATCATAAATGCAGTGAAGGGTGCGCTCTGGATACTTAAAGAGAGCCAGCAATAACATGGAGGGGTGAGGGGAAGGAAAAGGAAAGAGGCTTAATTATCCAGTGGTCTTTGGTCCATCACTCACATAGGAAACATCTCTACAGCTCTATTTTGGTTGTATCTCCCTTTTAAATCTTTGTAAACAGCAGCTGAGATAGAAGGCTTCAATCCGCCATGCAGGGTACCCCACTGCTTCTCGAGCTATTATTTTAATAAGGCCTATTTTACAATTAAGGCACCATGGGCTTTAAATTACATATAAAATAAAATGTGGAAATTGAAGCATTAAGCGCGTGGCTGCCGTCGGAGGCTGAGCAGCCTCGCATTAAGCAGCTGCCTGTTCTTAAACGGGGAGACAGAAGGAGAGGGTTTGTGCTGTGCCAGGAGAGGAACAACAGCCCGCGGCCTCTGGGGAAGGCACTGCCTTGGGTACCGCTCGGGGCTGTGCTTCCCTTCGGATTGGGCTGGGTGGGGACCCCATGGAGGTGTTTTTTCCCCTTCTCCTCCTGCTGCAGCTCCATGAGGGCCTGGCACAGCCTCGTAAAGCCTGGTGGTTTCGGTTACGCTCGCTGCCGTTGCCACAGTCCGCTGTGATATGAGGAGCGACTCCCGCTCCAGATGGTTGTAAAGGTTAACGAGGAATTTATGCAGAGCTATATACAAATCAGACTGAATCTTCTGGCTGGGAACAACAAGCCGCCGACATAAATTCAGTTTTCTGAACATATGTAGCTTGGTCACTAAGGGAAACTGGAGAATGGCAAGCTGCTCTGCAGAACGTCACCTCTCGCTGCCACGGCAGAGGGAAAGGAGCAGCACTGCCCGTGGCACAGGAGGGGTCCTGGGGCTGCTGCAAAACACCCCCTTCACCTTTAGCTTGGGGCTCAGCCTCAGGTGTGAGATGGGCAGGGGTCAGGGGACACATGGCTCGTGGCAGCAGGGCCGGAGGAGAGGTCAGTGTTCCGTGTGTACCCCTCAAGTGTCACTGCCCTGGAGTCCAAGCCATCCCAAGGAGGCTCTTTCTCAGGGCACGATGTGGCCCTTGCATGAGGAGCAGGGATTTGGGTCTTTGGTTCAGAGCAGGAGCTCCAGGCTTTCACCCCTTTGCTGGTAAAATCTCCAGCATCTCCTGTGAGGGACTGGGAATGCAGGAGCCACTTTCTCTTGCTGTGTGTGCACAGATCCATCAGGAAGGTAACAGCTGGTTCAGCAAAGATAAAATTTTAAAACTTACAGAATTTAAATTTCCAGGGAGCACCTGGGAAATGCTTTGTTAATGGCAAGCAGACACAGCCTTTCACAGTCATATCCCCTGCCAGCCCTCACAGACTGTATCTGCCTCTCTGTACACACAGTGCAGGAATGTCCCTGTGCCAGAGGCTCAGAGAAACTCCCTCTACCACCTCTGGAAGTGGTCCACGTCCCACACATCTCTCCTGGCTGTTCTATTTGCCTTCTGTTCACCAAGTACGATAGCTCAGGGCATTTGTCTGCCACCCCACTGAACCAAAACCTCCCTCGCTCCTCCCAGAAGCAATGGCTGTGATGGCATGGGGCTTATGTTTTCATTTATTTGTCTATTTTTTAAGCTATAAACAGATCAAAACAGGATGCAGCAGAGGCAGTTAAAGAGTTTCCCTGTTGTCTTGCTGCATTCAGGAGCTGGTTACTTTGGGGATAGGGTAACCAGCTGCAATTTAACCTCAGGATTGTGTCATCTCTGCAAGATTAGGGCAAGGAGAGAACAGCCTTCTGCTTTGTCTCCTTTGGATTCACCTGCATCATGAAAGCGTTGGCAAACAATCTTCCCACTGAAAAAGAAATGCATACATCTTTGCGCCTTCTGCTATGAAATTGAACATAAATAGTGATACATTTTTTCTGTGTTTCACAAATTTGTTGGGGTATAATTCTTCATTTTGCTGGGCATTTTAACTTGATGTCTCAAGTGCTTTGTTGAATTAATCTCTGCTTACTTAGACTTTAAGGATATCCCACTTACCGTCCTCCCCCTGGCCTTGCGTGCAGCAGAATGGGGCTGTTAGTATTTTCTTGTGGGAGTCTTTCTGGGGGTGCAGGTTATTGACTGGCTTGGCCAGTGAGGTGATGCCTTGAGGCTTTACTGTGACTCCTAAGTGATGAAAATGCTCACTCCAAGGTTGCCCTCCCGATCTGTTTTGCCTCATACAATAATCTGTCCATGCAGGAACCTTCTGAGCCTGTTTTCAAGCCCCTGTTCTCAACACACTGACCTTCTTCACTCATCTTTGGGCTTTCCCAGCCCCTCTCCAGCTCTCTCTGCTCAGTGTTCCTGCCCTGCAGCCCTAGCCACACTCACCCTGGCACGAGCATCAGTGAGGTCTGTGGGCATACACGGGACAGACACGATCACAGACTCAGCGCTGACCATCAGCTCAGGAACCAATTTCAATCTCTGTGTCTGAGACTCAGAAAAGCCTCCCACGACCACACAAGCTGCTTATTATTGTACAATGCTCTGGGCCACAAACCAGATTCATAAAGAGCCCAGCTCCACCCTGTCTGGGCTCACAAGGCTTTTCTGGCAGCATCTCTGTCGTTTGAAGATGGGCTGGGGACAGCCTGGAGAAGGCTCCCCGCTCGCAAAGAGACACCTCCAGTGGGAGTGTCTTCCCCAGGAGTCGATGGCTGACCACAGGTAGCTCTGCTGCTGCTTTCTCTGCCTCTTTTCTTCTTTTGCTTCTGAGGGAAACAACAGACTCCATTAAATACCCGACAGCCCTGGCTCCCTCCCCTGGAGCAGTGAGCCCAGGCAGATTTCCAGTGGCCAACATTTCCAAGCATGCTCCAATTTACCAGGCTTGAGGCTTGTCAACCCAAACAAGACTGAGGCTTTCCTTCTGCAATATTAAAATTAATAAAAAAAAATCATAAATCCTCCTGGCACTGCTGGCTCACACCACTAAGCTATTCCATGCCAGCCCTATTGTTAAAATGTAAGCATCAGTTTCAATACTGTAATAAAATACTGCATTTGAAATTTTACTGTCCCCCATTAACCTCTTTTCTCCCTCTCTCCCCCACCTATTACATCATCCCTCTCTCTTCTCCAGCCTGACATTGCTCTGACATAAAACTTGAAACTTCCCCACCTTTCACTTTTCCATTCTTCCCCTCTCTTTCAGAGCCTTTAGCTGTCACTTGTGCAATAGAACAGCTGAGCCAAAGCAATAAAGTGCTGCATACCATCCCTGAACAGCCTGAGCAAGTTTTTAAGACATCCATGCCAAATACCACTGCTTCCCACACTCATATACATACCCCATTTCGTCCCCAGCCTTGATTCTACCCAGTGCAGTGACTTAAAACCCAGATTTTTCTCTCAGTGCGTGCGTTGTCAGCCAGTCTGAAAACAAGCCTCTTTCACAACTTCTCCTGCCAAGGGAGTGTTGTTCTTCTTTCTATTTAGTTGTTCTTTCTGCATGAACTGCCAGGTTTTTACTTAGGCACAGCCACCAGACATGTTATTCCCAGGGACACCCTGTTTGAGGATGTCTTGTGGTCCCCCAGGACCTCCTCAAATGGCAACTCCATCGAGCTCCATCCGAATCCATCAGCATGTCATGCATCAGTTCTCTCCATCCACCACACTTCTTCCTCTTTGAAATCCGTGGAGCTTCCACAGGACCTAGACCGGGGTCTGTTGGTTGGGATCTCCCTGAATTATCTTGTTTCACTCGTTCCCTTGGGTGGGGAGCAGTTTGCCTTGGGTGCCCGAGGGTGGCACAGGGTGACGGTGCCATGCTGAGGGTGCTGCTGCCCCAGGCTGTCACAGCCTCCTGTCCTTGGTCAGCCTGGCTGCCGTGTCCATCTTACCAAAAATCACAGCATAACCCCAACCTCAGAATATGCTCTGACACCAGCAACAATGAAGAGCTTGTGAAAGTGCTGAACTCAGTAATTTTCTATTTTGTGGGGGGAAATTGCGTTTTTTGTTTTTATTTCTTTTTTAACTTTACCTCCTCTGATTGGTTCTCTTCCACTTTTGGTGGCAAATAAGAAGAAATTTTTAAATGGCTGCTATTTGAGTTTTGTTTATCCTGCATAATAATGAGAATTCCTGATTTTTTTTCTTGTGTAAGAGCTGGGAATATTGAAGACTGGCTGTATTGTGAGCTCTCCCCATTCCTGCTTTTTATACACACACACAGAGACAGAGCCTCACTGATCCGCCAGTGATCTCGAGCCTACCTAGACGGACCACGCTCTCTGGGGATGTGTCTGCTGCATCCGCCTCAGGCTTTTCCTGAAGAGAGACAACTAATTGGCAAAAATTATGTTGCATTACGTGTGGTGGCTCTGTGATGTGGACTGTCGTGTGAGGCCTCCCAAACTCGCTGCAAACGCTGTGAGGGCTTGCAAAGCGTGCAGCCAACGGGGCAGATGTTTGTGCTTTCCGCACCGCGGTGGAGGATTTTAAAGATTTGGGCTGGTGGTTCCAAGACTGCTTCACAATTAATTAATGAATGAGCCCAGTATGTGAGCTACACTGTTAGCATTAAGGCTGACAACAGACATCCAGGCTTGTCTAATGCCCTAATTGATAAGTTTACTTTTTAGGGGCTCAAGGGCCTTATTTACTTTTTAGAGCTTCAGTCCGCACACTGTTTTTATTTTGGGTGGAAAACAGTGCTTTGACATCCAGGGTGAACTCAGCTACCTGCATGTGAGTGTTTAGCTTGCTCTGCTTCGCTTCCAAACCTCCCCAAGGGTGCAGAGGGGAGAGGGGGAGAAGATGAAGGAGGCGGTGACTATCAAATTAATTACAGATGCTGGGTTAACTGCAAAAAGCAGCAGAGAAGGAGGAAGCAGGGGAATAAAGTCTGACCTCATCCACTTTTTTTTTGCAAAAGAAATTAGCAGGTAGACTGTCAGAGAGAGGCTGAGGGTGAGACCCCAGCACACTGTGCTGCTTTCAGCAGAGGATGCCAATTCACACGAGCTGAGCTTCAGCCCGCAAAGGTTTCATAGCCTGTAAATATAATCCAAGGCGAGGGGGGAAGAAACATATGTTTGAGAAAAGGGACAGCTTCCCCCCAAACAAACATATTTGAAAAAAAACATTGCAACTAATCTAAAAACAGCAAAAATGGGTTGTGCGGCTCCTCAGTTGCTTTGAATGATGTGGCAGGAGGAAATTTTGTCCTCACATGAGGCTTGTCCTATGTCTCTGACCAGCTGAGGCTGAGCAAGGGGACATTTCAGAATTTATTGTCTTTCAGTTGATTCCAACCAGATTGCCCACGCTCTGCTTAATGTAGTGCCTGCTGGAGAAGTGGGACGAATATTCAGTCACATTAAAAATAAACCCAGAAATAGCAGCTTATAAATTTGGATTTTTTCTCCTATTATTATTTATGGGTGAATCCTGTCAGGGGCATAAATGCAATATCTTTGTAGGCCGATGCTGGGATTTATATCAAAGGGGTTCTAACATATACTTCATGTACTCAGCTGTAACTATTATAAGCTATTTCATGTACAGCTAGAGACAAATGATCTCTCCCATGTTTGTCTTAACTTATAAAATGTAGTTGGGTTGCTTGAATTCACTTCCAAACCTCCTGCATGGGGGAGGGGGCAGAAGATTTATACCCCTGTAATATAATCAATTCTAAGCATATCTTTAGACAAATAATTTAGAAATCTGTGCAACAAGAAACACCTCTATTAATTTCAGGATACACCGTTTTATGCATTTTTATGTGCATTGGAAATAGGGATTAAATTTTATAAAATAAAAGCCCTTACTCTGTTAAGAAAGCAAATTCTAGCAAGAACATTTTGAAATAAAATCCCAGAAGGCAGCAATCCCTCCAACAATTAAACTGGGAGAAGGTCCCCTGAGGGCAGACCAACAAAATTTAGTAAAAATAATTGCCGTGCTGGGTCCTTGCTCTATTTTAGCTGAGTATAAGCAGACACACAAAAAATAACCTACTGAGAACAAGAACATTCCTACATGAAGCAGGCGAACAACAGAGCCATGTAACTACCTGGCCACACCACTCGGCTTTTGCTGGCACGCAACACAGATTTTTATACTTCAGCCAATATAAAATAACAATCAGGCTATTTACAAGGCTCTGCCAAATATTAACCTTATATCCAATTCTCTTCAAACCTTTCAAAGTCTCTAATGTGAACCATGCAAGTTCCTCATTACTTGATCATATTCTGTAACTGCAATATTATGGGCTAGTTATATTTTTTAAAAGATGGTGTGTTTATGCAAAGATAAATGATAAATGCGGTGCATTTTATGCTGAAAAACTCAATAATTAATTAATTTATAATCCCCCTTACTCTTCACCCCCCTCCCTCCAAAAAGGATAAAATAAAAGATTAATTTGCTGGAGAAAACAGGTTCATGTTTGCCCTTAAGACAGAGCACAAAATTACTTTAGCATGTGTACGGTGGTTAAAGCAAGTTAGATGTGTGCATGTCCACAGCCAGGTGAGAGCTATTGTAAAAGGGAGTCGGGAATGAAGAAAGCCCAGAGGTAGCTCTTAAAAACCGAAGGTTGCCTCCAAAATGCAACATTGGGCATGCAAGGAGATATTCACGGTGACTAATTGTGAGACAAAGGCTTTGTATCTGGTGTAGGAAAGGGGCAGAAGGGTGGTGGGAGGAGGAGGAGGCACAGAATTATCCTTTAGCCTCTCTTCTGTGTCAGACACACATCCCTGGACTTAAAAAAAATAATTTCTGCCTTGCTCAATTTTCTGTCGCAGTCCCTTGGAGCTCTTTGGTGATTTGAGGGGATTGTTTGTGGGAGGGAAGGGAGAGCAGAGCCACGGGAGGCTCCTGCTCATCCATCTCAGGGCTGGGCACACAGAGGTGACCAAGACAGGGCACGGCCTCAGCTGGTCCCACACTGCTCCTACAGCCCCAGAGCTGCTGCTGGAGCCACCCAGGTGCCCAGGGAGCCCCCCTGACCCACCCTGACCCACCCTGACCCACCCTGACCCACCCTGGCCGCTCCTGGGCTGGCTCTGTGCCCTCCCTGCTGCCCCATTCTGACACCAGGATCCTTCACCCTGCTTCTTCCCACAGCTCAATGAGATCTTTCTAATTTGGCTCCTCTCTTCCCTCCAAACATCTGCAAAGATCATTTTGGATGTAGTCCGTATTGAATAGTAGGTTTCTTATTTTAAAGGGAGCCTTTAAGTCTATTTTTTTTAGACACATTTTTACCAGCACTACTTTTAACAATAGGTTACCAGATCCATCACACAATCTGACTAAAAGCCCGTATTTATTTCCCTAATTTTATAAACATTTAATAGGTCCTTATTAAACACATCAGCCAGCATGATTTAATAACACAATCAGTCTAGAAGTTTAAGAAAATTGAAAACAGGATTTGAATGTAATACAGCCACAATTACCGGAGATTATAGGCAATCATTTCCATATGTCTGCAATGGGGAGCTGCTAATCTCTGTTTGCGTGGAGGTGATTTCCTCTGGAACACTTCCCAGCCTTCAACAGCGCTAGTGCTGAACAAATTAGATTTGAAAGTCCCCAATTTTATGACTAAGGTAATATACTCTGTGTATTTAGAGAAACACTGATTTCCTATTTTAACTGGCTTCCAAATGCTGGACAGAGACCTCAGCTTCATTTAGTTTGGCTCTGCTAGGTATATGGCAAAAGTCTTTTTATTTTTTTTTTTTTTTTAAGGGTCAGCACACGTATTTTTGGGTGTCTCACAGACACACCACAAGTTCCTTCCATCCACAGGAGCAAAAGAGTTAGCATCCAGTGACATCACGGCTGAGGAATGTGCAGCAATTAGCCCTGCAGTGCTGCAGGCAGCCTATGGCCAGGGGACAAGCAGCTCCCTCCTGCTAAACTTTAGGAGTCCTAACACCTTATTCCCTGACCTACCGCTTATGAGATCCTGAATAGCGTCACTTGTGTTTTGTGGGAATTCGTCTGGTAAACTGGGCTTTTTGTGCACGGCCTTGGCTCGGCTTTGGCAGTTACTGTTGAAAATAGGACTGCTGTTGGGAAAGGTTTCCTGTGCGGAGCAGCCAGGAGCTGGGCTGGTTCCAATAGGAGCCAGGGACCGGTGGAGATGGGAGAGCTGCAGGGAATTCAGGCTGTGCATGTGCCAGGCATTTTGGGTTTGTCAGGAGCCCGCCTGGCCTGGTGGTGTCCGAGGCATTTGCACAATTTATTTTGTCACGTGATTTGTGTTTATGAAATGTTTGTGTTAGATTTGTAGCAGAGACCTCTAAGTGAGCAAAACCGAAAGGAAATCTGTGGTACCCAGTAATGAGAGAAGAGCAAAAAGGAAGGAGTGGATTCCCTGTGTGCAGCACTCGTTTGTCCCTGGCATCACTTGTTTCACCTCTCTGGTGGACCATAGTGCTGGCGAGAGCCTTGGATGAGCCTGGAGAGAGAGACAGAGAGGCTCTGCTGAGGAGCAGGAGGGTGCACAGGCAGCTGAGTGTCTGCGGCGCTTATCTTCTGAGTGCTTGTATTTGTGAAGCTCACAGCATTCTTGTGCTCTTACAAGAGCCTTTCTTCGTGGGATCTGGCCCTGCAGACAGAGAATGTTCCTCCTCTGTTTCACTATATCAGAAAGATGATACTTGTGCGCTGGCCTAGGAAATGATAAAGGGGATGCTCCTGCTGGAAAGGCTCATTTGTGCCTAGATTATCTTTCTTGGCTGAAGGAGGGAAAAGTAGCCCTTAACAGCCTTAAACCAGGACTTCAGCACGGGCTTAACTCCATCATTGCTCAAGAAAGTGCTCAGGCATTTCCCTGATATGAAACACATGCTTGATTCACCTTGCCTTCATTCAAAGGGCAGAACAACACACGATGACTGGACACTGACTTGGCTAAAAATGGCACATCTCTTTCAGTCCAGCACATAAGGACTTCACTGAATCAGAACCCTGCTCTGACATTTAGGTTTTATTTTACTTTGTTCATTTTTGTCTTAACAAGACTTAGTAAACTTGGGCTGGAAATCTGAAAGAGTGAAGGAAAAAAGGTAGTTCTCACACTATTCCTGCTAAAAACACCACAACAAAATGAAAGATCCCCCTAAAAAAATAATCTGGAATAAAACAACGCATGGTATGGAAATGCATGCAGATCAGCAGTTGGGTTGTGGCAATTGTGAGCAAACTTTTAAGGTGACCAGAGCTTAGCATTTTTCATTTGCAGCAACACATGGGAAGTCACCAAAGGGAATTTTCCTACTTGTTGTCCCAATATTATTGTAATGGAAATGATGAATTCCAAGGTTTCAGGGCGACATATGACATAAAACCTGCCCTAGGCCAACCTTGGACATAACAGCTGACCCAGACTGAAATTCTATATAATGAATTAAACAGTGACAGGGTTAAGGAGATAAAGATATTAGGTGTGTCCTTCTCATTTCCAGGTAGCTCAGAACAAACCTGAACCCACTCCACCGTATCCATTTGCAAAGTTTGTTTCTATGATCTGCCTCCATCCTGGTTAGACCAAAAGGAAAAGAACACATTGGCTCTTGTAATAAAATAAATGTACAATCCCTGCACATTACTGCCTTTGTAGTTGCTTTTACCCTGAAAAAGCCCAGCTCTAGTGCACAGTATATTTTTCATCATAAACTTGCTCGTGTATGCATTCCAGATGGCGTGAAGAAGGGGTTCAGGAATTCTAGTGGCAACCGCTAGTATTACCAAAATAAAGGTAGGGCCGAGTTTTATGATGAACCTTGATCTTAAGGAGTTTATAACTAGGCTGGCTCCAAGTTATACTTGGAATACATGGATACATTTATTACATCAGTGGATTCTTTCACTCGCTTAAAAAAAAAATCTGCCTTGGTTTTCGGGTTTTTGTTTTTATCTTTTTTGAGTGAAGAGGTTGCTTGCAGTTTTCAGATGTTTCATGGCCTTAATTCCATACAAAAAAAAAAGAGTTGATTAAAAGGCAGTTGGCAAGACAACAACCCCCTGGATATTGTAATAATTTTCCACTTGGAAACAAAACATTCTCCCACATTCCAACTATCTAGGTTGATTAACTTTGCAAAACATTATGGTGTACAACAGTGCTAACTCATTTTTCAGTGTATTTTTTATATGAAATATAGCCTTTTCCTTAAAATGGGCCATTAATAATTATTTGCATTGATACACAAAAATATGGCAATTAAGGATGCTGGAGTGCTCTATTAAGTTCAACTTTTATGGGAAAAGTTTTTTCCTTCATTTTGTTTTTAAGTTCTTGCCAACAAGAAATATGAGCTCAACCAAAATAGGTTTTAGGAAGAGGGAGGCGATAGGCCCCCGTTCAGGAAAGGCTTTCAGCACATGCTTATGTTCCAGTGCTTTCACTGGGATTTAAGCACATTCTTAATTTATTTGTGAACAGAGCTGGGTTTTTTATGAGGAAATCTTTACAGTGGACAATTTTTTTATGATAACGTGTTCGAGGCTGTAGTCTTGTAAACTGGAATAAGGGTGGCACAGTGTGAGGCAGGAACCAAAGCAGGAAACAGAAACCAGGGAGACGAGGCTGGGCAGGCTGGAGAGCAACGTGGGGATGGACAGTCCATCTGGGGTGAAGCCAGGGCTGCAGGGGGACAAGGACCACTGTGGCTGCAGGTCCTCTGTGGCACAGAGACACTGAAGGCAGCAGAAATTTCCTGCAGTTTTTGCCAAAGAAACTCTGCTGCCGTTGTCTGGGCTATGAGAGGGAGCTCAGCTCTCCTGGAGGTGCTCATGTCCCTTTCTGAGGTGCATTTTGGTTATAAGCTGCTCCAGGAGATGCTGTTCTCTTTTTCACGAGGAAGGGGTGCCCAAATGAAGGCTTCAGCTGCATGGATCTCATCCCAGCTCTCTGACTCCATAGCTCTTCTGTTTTTATGAAAAAAGGAATCCATCAAAAATGGCTTTTTACTCCTCCAGGGTAAGGAATGGCCTTGTTTAGGAAATTATTTTTGTTGAATTTTTGAGTGCACTACCTTGAAACAATTTCCTGACATACCCATGCCACTGAGCATGAAGAAACTAGAAGAAGGTTTGTCTGTCCATAATCGTTCCTTGATTTCTGATTTGTCTTCTGGGCCATGGCTCAAACATCCAAGCACATCTTGGAGTAAGACACAAGTGAGTGAGTTAAACATGAGGCAGTAAATATCCTGGCTTGTGTTATTTTTCTGCTCTTTGAACTCTAAAAGCAGTTATTTGTCATTTATTTGATATCCCTTGACAATAAACATGATGTCTGTGTAGAACTAGTTCCTGATAAGCTCTCCAATAAGGTCAAGATGTGCAAACAAATGAAAGCAACAATAATATAGATGTTAACCACTGCACCCCCTTTTTTCATAACTTTTTAGCTTGTGCACTACTGTATTTTTGTTGGCAGCGTGTGGTACTATTGCTTCTGCAATAATTCGTCTCCATGCACAGCAAACAGAAAGGATTTCAGGCATTTTATTTCCTTGTCAGCTTTGATAAATGCAAACCGATTTACCTAAAAGAGCAAAATATCAGGACCAAATTTTTCAAAGCTTTTTTTTTTCTCTTTTTTTTTTTTGTCATTCAGAAAGCAAACTGTACTTCTGTAAGCAAACAAACAAAACCATTTTTTTTTTTTCTGCGTAACTTAGAGGCTCGTTCCCTTTGATTCCTGCAAGTGATGTCATGGAGCCCAGCTGCTGAGCTCTCGATGATTTCCCCTACTCATGTTTCACCCAGTCATTTCAGGCCCTAATGGAATTACTTTGAGCGAAACCTGTTTTTTCATGGTTCACCTCCCGCATCAGCTGATGCCAGGAACTCTTCTCTGGGATGCATAGAGGGGAGGTACGGGCAATTAAGGAGATTTTAAAGAATGTTTTACGGTTTTGTTTGTAATCAACCCCGATGCAGATCAGCATGCTGTGGGCATGAGTGGCTGTGAGGAATACAGGAATAAATTTTATATTTCCTAGTTTTCACATGGTTGACTTCTCAGTGGAGTCCTTTGACTCCCCAGCTCTTTCTTGGGGAGAGTTATGCCCATCCTGTTGATATTTGGTGCACTGGGGAGCATTTTGATAACTGCTTTTGACCAGTTTTATTGGCTATTCCTTGCTAACAAAAAGCACTGTGCAAAGTTCTTGATTCCTCCACGTCTCTGCACCTCAGTGCAGCACCTTTGCCTACTCATGCAGGGATTTTTCATCTGCTGCGTGGTTGGTTTTTTTTTAATGGATGATATAGCTATTATCCCTCCATACCATCACCTAAACGGGACAGAATTCCTTGGATTAGAGAAAAAAACTGTTCAGTGCCCTCTTTGAGTGGCTCAGCTCCACACGTGTCCCCTCCCAGAACTCACCAAAGCACAAGGGCAGAGTTGTCTGACCCAGAGCAGGGCAGGGAGCACACGACAGGAATATCTGGCAGGTAGCACATAACCAGGTTAGGGACCTGCAGAGCTGTTTTAGACACAGTATTTCAGAGCTTCAGACATAATTCGTAGAAAAATTAGGCTTTTCTGAAATATATGAGCTCGGTGTGTTTTCTCATGAAGTAACTGCATGAAAATACCGACATGAAACATTTCCTTGATGTCCTTCATGTCCAGCTCCATCTGATCTGGAGTGTGAATTCTCTGGACTTCCATGAGCTTGAATTTTTAACACCTGTAGTGTCTTCATGGAGTCATTTTAGATGGAATATCCAATTCCATCCATACCTGTAGGAGGGTATGTGTCGGAATAAATATATATGTGAAAGTGTTTTCACTGTTTTCTTCGCTGTAGAGTTTTTTTTAGGCTTTTTAATATTGCTGCTATTCTTTCCCTGCTGCTGAGATGTTTTTATTTTGTCATTCTTTGTATTCCCATATTGATTGGTGGTGTCAGTGCAGACTGGACATGCCAAAGTGGGGAGACAAAGTGCGGAAAGGGGAGCACTTGCATAGGGAGGGCCAGAGGGACGGCAGGAAGTAGAGAAAACCACTCATCTCACCTTTATTTTTTTTTTTCACCTGAGCTAAATACAGGGGGTTTTACCTCTATTAAGGACAGAGGGATGTTGTGGTTCCTGCAAATTCAGGAGGGAGATTGGCAGCTCCAGAGTGAGTCCATCCAAGAATTCCATGATGAAAACCAAATGATCTGAATTAGAGATGCATCTTTCACCTGATTAGCAGCTGTGGTGATTGACCTGTGGAGCCCAACCTGCTCTTCCACCAACCCTTTCTCAGTGTGGACCCTTTCAGCCTCACTCCTTTCCCATTTATTGTGGGGCCTCCGCCCTGCTTTGCAAAAAAATTTTAAAAAACGGTAAAAAAATGACTATTAGAAAAAGATGGAGCGTGAAGAATTCCAGCCTGAGAAGGGAATGTAAGTGAATTAATCTCTCCTGGTGAGGAGGAAATTATTTTTGTTACTAGCAAAGGTTGTTTTTTTCATTGGTATTTTTCTCTCAAAGCTTTCAGGCATCCATCAAAACCCAACAGCCTAATTTCTGTAGATACAATGTTTCACTTTTTAGTTGCCAAATAACCTCATATATTTAATTTCCCAGATTTTTTAGATGCTTTCAGGAAGTTGTCACAAGAGACCCTCCCTGGATAAATTTCCTCTTCCAAGAAAGCCACTTAAAAAAAAAAAAAATCAGAACAAAGATGATTCAAGCAGTTTTGTCCTACCCAGAGACAATGCTGCAGCAAAGCCTCGACTGCCTTTTATTAAACTCAGCCAGAATCTTTCTGGCCCTTTTCATGTGCCGAGGGTGGGGGCATTGATCTGCTGCAGCCCAGCCTGGCCCAAGCAGGGACCCAAATTCAGCATTTTTCAGCTGTGCCTGTCCTCTGCTCCCCCTTCCTTTTTTGTTAAATGGAAGTTGGCGTAACAGAAGAGAGGAGCCTGCCAGGAGGGTGTCAGAGTCAGCAATGATCACAATCAGACACTGCAATCAGATTGCTCTACCAACTCCTAGGAAGAAATAACCATCTGTTTCGGTGGTTACAGGGGGGAGAAAAAGGAAAAAAAATAAAAGGGCCGAGCCACGTCCAGGGTTTTGCATTGCAAACAGTGCCTAGTGCCTGTCAGGAAACCCTGAAATGGAGTTTAATAGTGGAAGTGCAAGTTCTGGACCTTTTGCACCAGAGGCAAATATTCAGAGCTCACCTAACATGCAATATGTCAAAAACGAGGCAACTCTCTTTGTTTTATTAAAAAAAAAAACAACTCAAGTTCATTAAGAACACAACACCACGAGGAATAAAATAATAAAAGAAATCTGGGTCCCAGTGATCAGAGACACTTAATGCCAAAAAAAGGGCAAAATGACCCAACACAAGGAGCTCAACAGTGCTGGAGCTTGCTTGGGTTCAATTCCAAGCAAGAGAAAGGTTGGAAAGCTGGCCTAGTTCTTCCAGCACCAGGCTATGCCTGGGCTAGTACCGAGCAGAGAGTCACAGAATTGACTCTGTAACTTCTCCAGACAAAGAGCAGCATCCAGAGGCTGTGTGACATTTTTATACCCCCCCGGCCCCTCTCAGCCCCGCCCACTGTCCCCAGGTAGTAGCTGATTGGTGGAGTTCCTCTAAAGTCCAGTTCATTGGATGGAGTCCTGGGGTGATGTAAGCTCCTTTGACCAATGGCTCGCTGTCTCCGGTCAGGGGTGTTCCTCAGACTTTTAGGCGGGAAAACTTTCTCGTTAAAATTCACATTTCCATGGTGTCAAGTGTCAAGGGAGCTGATTTTAGTCTCTCAGCCATGGGTGAGGGGTTTTGTCACTTTTCAAGCACAGCCTGATCTGCAAAAAGAACTCAGATGATTTTATAAAGTTTTCTCTTTTATATGACCCCTGAGTCTTCAAACTTTAGTTTTTAACTTACAGACTCCTTGTTTTGAACTTTGTTAATACCTTCAGCTGGTTCAACTTATACTAGTTATTTAATTCCTTGTCACCTTTCATGTGAAAGCCAAAGTTCTCCCATTTCATGTATGACATGTATGGTGCAGGTGACATTTTAAGTAGTTCCATTTCCTTCCTGGGACCTGAGTTGGATGGTAGCCTGGGACATGAAAGGAGTAGCCTTAGCCCATCTGTCCAATGGATTTCCCTTTTTCTTTTCACTCCAAAACACGCTGAGAGAAGCCTGTTGCTGTGACTGGGAGCTGCTGGGTCTGCTGGGGTGGGTGGGGACCTGCTGTCCCCCCTTTTCTGTGCCCCATCCTGCACAGGTGACAGCCCTGCCATGGCTCCATGTTGGCCTCACTGTGTGATGTCCTCCAAGCCCAGCAGATATTCCAGTACCCAGAGTGCTACTGTGCATGCAACAAAGCCAAAATTCATTTATTTGCTCAGGCAGGTGATGGATAGTCTGTCAATGTTTATACAGTAGACACAAGCCTAATTTTCAGGTATTAGTTGATTAACACTTGAGTCATAGTGTGTGTCCTGTGTCCAGTAATGTGGAACATCAAATGTGTGAAAAAGATTAATAGTGTGCACAGATGTTACTCAGAGGATCAATTTGTCTGGGGTTTGAAGAGGTGGTACCCTGCAGATCAATAAGAAAGGAGAAAATTAGAGTAATATGCTGATAGAAATCCCAGCCGAGTCTATGCATGGCTGGGTTATCTGCTCCAAATACTTTGCTTCTCGTAAAGGCTTTCAAAGGCTGCAACAAAATGTTAAGCACTTTCTCCTGTAAATTTTTTGTTGTTTCTTACAGACCTACAGCTTCCCCAAATGGCAAGCCCTGAGCAAAGGACACAAAGCAGCCCTTGTGCAAGGGGCTGAGCAGCCCAGGAAAACTTTTCCCTGGCATTTTGTGCGAAGAACGCTTCCCTATATTATAAATAGCAACAGGGAGGAGGGCAATAGAAATAAATGTTGCTCTGTAAATAAGGGAGCCAAAGTTGGACAGTGGAAGGGCTCTCTCCAGATGAGCTCAGCCTCTCCTAAGTTTTAAAGGAGAAGAGTTGTGGTTCTTCTTTTCCCTGCTGTGTCTGAGCACTGCCCACGGCAGCAGGGGATGGGCAAGGCTGGAGCAGGTTTGGGCACTCTCACCCCACAGAGGTTACCGTGGGCTCCTCACCCCCCGACCTGCCCGTGCACAGAGGGTGTAAGCACCCAAAGCCCTCTGACCAACCTGTGGAGAGCTTTTAAAATCCAACGTGTCTTGGATTTAATGCCTGTTTTCTGTAGCAAAGTGCTCCCACCCCTTCCCTCTGTGCCGCAGAGGGTCCTGAGCTGCTCGCCGTGTCCAGCCCCAATTCCCATCGCTGTTGCATGGCCTCTGGGAGTGCTCCAAGAGTCTGTGGGATTCCCCCAGGGGAGAGGGACAGATCCCTGTTGTGTTAAAGGCCTGAAGCACGGCTGGGCAGAGCTCTGGAGGGGACGCTGCCCCAGGCAGCCCCACACCTGCAGGGACAGGGACCCAGTGGCCCCACGCACTCTCTCTCTGCCTTCGGCGCTGGGGCTGCGAGGGATGTGCAGTGTAAAGTCTGAAAGGAGGCAGAAATGGTCTGAAATGGCTCAGAGTGGGTGATCTTGTGGCCATTCCATGGGAGGAGCGGGGGCTGGACCCCTCCCGTGGGACAGCGGCGGAGCAGGAGCAGCCAGAGCATGGCCAGCACTGCCAAGGGACACCCCAGAGGTTCTGCATATCTGTTTATCTGTGCTTTTCAGAAATGGTTCCTTGCCACTGAGACACAAAGCAGCTTTGGACAGAAATTTCAGCGTATGATGGGAATGTCAGCAGTGTTATGCTCTTTCATATTTTTTTTGAAGCCTGGCTTTCTGCAAACTGACATATTTACATGCTTGCTTTGTAACATTGGCATGGGATTTATGAAATCGCCTTAAAATTAATGTCTATTTCTAACAAATTTAAATTAAAAATGACCATACCCACATGAGGAATAGGATAGGAAATTTAATTTAAGGGAAAGACGGGAATGTGTATATTTCTCTTGCATATATTTCAAACTCTTTCTGTTGCAACCTAATAACATGTGTGAATGAGTGCCTGGTCCTTCCAACACAACCTATGGAGGGTTGTACTTGTACAAGAAGTTGCTTCGAGAAATTAGCCAGAAAGCTTGGAAATTAAGAATTCCATTTAGCTGCAGATTTTTTGCAGGGATCCAAATTCATCTGCCCAGGGGCCTAGTGCACAAAACAGGGGTAAGGAGGGAGAAGAAGTGGCTGCAAACCCTGGGAGAACAGGGCTGACAATGGGCAGGACATCCGTGCCTTTTTCCTTACCCCTGCCGGGTCCAAGCCAGACACTCTGTCTAATTAAGAGCCCTTCATAAGCTTTAAGAAACAACCACAGCTTCTTTGGTGAGGATTGGCATAAACTGCTCTGGACCACCATAAAAATATATATTCTCATTTTGTCAGCACAGGCAGTAGCAGCTGAGCCTAATGCCCCAGACCAAAGTCCAGAAGCCAGGCTTGGCGATTTGTTTCCTGCACAATATATTTATATAGACAGCTAACCCGTCGCTGGTCTGCTGGCAGTTTTGCATTTTCCTTGTAAACCGTTCTTATAAGCTACAACACATCTGGGCATTCTTAATTCTGCCTCTCACTTCATTACCTTTCATAGGAGGCTCTGGATTTACAGCAAAAGAATCAATAGTTTGAAAGTTTTAAAAAGTGCAATATTAAAAATTTAAAAGAAAGCAGGAAATCATAGTCTCCATTCAGAGGAGTAAAAAAAAAAAAAAAAAAGAAAAGAAAAAACAAACCAAACAACCTAGCACAAAAACTTTTTCTTTAGGTAAAGATTGGGGCTCACAATTAGTTATCTTCATACAGAGCAGTTTGGGATTTCTTCTAAAATCTGTGTGTTAGCACGCTTGGCTTCTGGAATCCACATTAAAAATATTCAAAGAGTTTGGACACAGAGTGGTTTGTTTGCAGCATTTATGCAAAGTGGACTCCAGCAAACACTCTGTTTCTGTTTACAGACCTGGAATGAGGGGTTTGGAAGTTGGGGAGCCGAGGGTCTGTGGGCAAATCCTGCTGCCCAAAGGGACTGACTCCAGCAGAGGATCCATCCCCTGCGGCAGCACTGCTCTCCCTTGGGCAGATGTAATTGAAATCAGATCCCTGTGCTGTTAGGATTCCTCTGGCAGAGCAGCTCTTGGCATTGTTTTCTTTACCATTTTTCCTATTACTGTTAGTACCAATCACCAGAACAAGGCAGCGAGGAACAGGAGAGAAAAGCAACATGCTGTGAAATTGTTGAAATAATTCAAAGGTTTCCACAGGAAACATCATCTCCAAGTGCTTGAATGCAGCCTCCCAGATATAAATATAGTGCAGGCAAAGAGGGGGGGGGGGGGGGGAAGGGAACGGAGAAAGAGATTTAGTGATATTAAGAGGCTAAAGCAATCGAAGTGATTTGTAAATTGTACAAGAGGAGGGAAGCAGAGAGATGTCTCAACAGGGCTGGAACCTGGGGCTGTGCTCTGCAGCACCCTCCCTGCTTTGTTTCAGAGGTATCATTAGACCCTTCCTTTTTCTTGCAAAGATGAAACTTTGAAAAATAAAAGTTGATGACAAAATAAACCCGTGCTCTGTTCAAAGAGGATCCCTCAGCACGCGCTGAGCGCATCATCAATAACATCCATGCATTTATTGATCAATACCTTTCAATCATTCAAGGAAACATTTTGTTTTAGCAGATAGCACTCTTTCAGTGCAACTCATTCAAGCTGATAGTAGCTGTACCATTTTACTATTTCCAGTACTAAAATACGCTATGTTTTAATATTTTAAAATGAAAAGGTCAATACTATTATTTTAAGGAACAAAGCCAACTTATTTTCTAAGCCTGGTTAAGTAGGTTAAGTTTCCAAATTAATATTTTGGTTCCTAGATGTAATAGATTTGATTTGTAAAAGTGTACATTTTGGAAATGGTTAAATAATTCTGCATTAAAACTGGTTTTAATGAAAAAATAACTATTCAGTTAATCAGAATTTCCGAGAAGCAATAGTTATGCTTTTGGGAGGAAATTTTGGGTTGTTAGAAGAAATGGAACAGCTTTCTGGTTTTGAAACCATAATTTTGGAGTTTTTGTAATTTGGTTGAGCAAGAAAGAGAAATTCTGCACAGAAACATTTTAATGAAGAGTCCATTTTATTTCCTTATGGCTGCAATTCTGTAATTGGGAGGGGACAAATGGAGGGAGGGGACCTTTCTGCACTCAGTGCTTCTGAGCAGCCAAAAAATCCCCACGCCAGCCATGGGAGCAGCTTACACTTTGGAAATTAGTGTTTGATGGTAAACAGCCAAGTTTAAAGCATTTGCCTGAGGAAGTTGCCTTGCAAGAGCAGAAAACCCATCTCTCCTCCTGTCTTCAGGAGCCCAGAAATTCCTGGGAGCTCCCGCACCCCCCCACTGGCTCTTTGTCTGTAAACAAACTTCAGCTCAGCCCCCTCTCCATCTCTCTAATCCTTTGCATGAAATCATTACCAGCTACTTGCAATGAACTTGCTATTCTTCAGCTCACAATTGTTGTTGTCAGCTTCACATAGCAGTTCATCCCTTTTCTGCTTAATCAGAGGCATTAGATTTCAGGTATTCATTGAAACGGAGAAGGGTTTTGAGGTTTCCAAATATTTCTTTTAATGAATCTTGTGATATTTTTAACAAAGAGGTCAGAAATACATATTTTCTTCTTTTCTAAATGTTAATAAAATACAGAAAAAGAAAGAAGGGGTGGGGGAAGCAACTTTCCAATGATTTTAGTCTGGTGACTGGTTGTCCTTTGTGCATCTGTTCAAGTATTTTGTGGTTTGCATTTACGTCTGTATTTGCCCAATTTACAGCTTAAAAAAAAAATCAATAGTAATGTTATATTTTCATGAAACCAGCATTTTTTAACTGAGATCTCATGAGTAAATTAAATTACATCCAAGCTGGATTACATCCAAGTTGGATTGCAGTTGCAGGCCCTGATCCTGCAAATACTTATGCACATGAATATTCCCGCTTATTTTATGTCTTGGACTAGGACTTGAGAGACCTGGAACCTTGTTCTAGGTTTGCTACAGCTTCCCTCTCCCCACATCCCTTATTTGCTTTGAATCTCAGTTTCTACTCTTTACTGAAAAAAACCCCAACGACTAAGGGGAAAGATGGGGTAATATTGACAGTTGATTTGATTTTGTGTGTATTTTTCATATATATTTATGATATATCTCTTTCTCTGGTCATATATGAGCTATTAAATCATAAAATATACCAGATATATGGTAAAACAGGCCTAGTTTTATATGCTTGTCCCAGACTCTCCTGAAAATTAGTTAGCCTGTGACAGCAAAGCTCCTATTGAGGCTTCACTGCTTTTCCTCTTGTTTTTTGATATCCTGTTGTTTCTACATCCTCCTGCTCCTGGCACAGGCAGACAAATTAAAATAAGCAAGAGCGTGGCTAAATTCTTCAATGCAGGAGCCCTCCTTTTAGTCTGTACTTCTTTAGGGCTGACAGAGCACAGTTGCCATATTACAAACAAATACTGATAATAGGAAATAAATTCCAACACAAAGCTTCAGAGAGGCAAATGTTCTGTCAAAAAGAAGAACCACTGGAGCAGGTGGACAGGAAAGCAGAGTGGAGAACAAAATTGCCCATGTGGTTGAAAGCTGATCTTTGCTGTAGGCAGTTCTCTAGGCTACGACATAAGGTAGTACATGAATTAAAAGAGGAACCTAAGCCTTGGAGACACTAAATGTGACTTAATGTATTATTGCATGTCAGCCGAGCTGCTGTGACTGCCGAGGTGTCAGCTCAGCTCAGCACCTTCCACTCCTTCCACACCTTGAGCTGTCCTAAGAGCTCAGGCAGCGATGGTTTCTACAGCTCAGGGACCACAATTTGTTCTGACACAGTCATTTGGGTTTGTTCCTGAAGCCCTTGTGATCTGGGAAGGTCTCGAATGTAGCTTGAGGGAAAATGGGGAGAAGGAGGATGTTAATCCGTGTTTGTTTGCAGCAAAATGAAATAACAGCCTGTCAAGCCACCCTTTAAGAAATATGTTGATGAAGAGGTTGGCTAATGAAAGATGGAAATTTCTTGAGAATGTTGGTTTTACTGCTCACTATAGTGCAGGGGATAGCACTTAGGGAGAATGTGAGAAGGGTTCTAGCTGCAATAGGCTCTGCAGGAGGGTAGTAAAAATCCAAATCCCTCAAGAGTTCACAGTCAGCAGTGATTACCCAGCCCAAGGGCCTGGGAAGTAGGAATGAAGCACACGGATTAACCCTTCACTGATGATGCCTAGTGTGTGGCATGCACCAAATTCCTTTTGAATGTTCATTAAGGTTAACGTGCTCCTTTGCAATTTGCAGTTTTTTGTGATGCAGCAAACTCTGATCACTTTGCCCCAAAGTGGAATTGAAGGTCGTCCCATCAGGTGCTAGGATATGGCAAATAAATTAATAAATAAATACACTGGAAACAGAGACGATGGAATTAATTTCTCTATTTTCCCCAAATGTCTTACAGTATTCCTATCGATGAGACTCAGCTGGGGGAGGTAATACAGCTTATCAGATATTGAACATTAGATATACTAAATTATATGCTTATAATTCTCTCCATACCATTAGACTTACATGTATATAAAATAACTTCTTTTCTCTATAAAGCCTACATATCTGATGGATCTTTTTCAGTGCATTACATTTCCTCCTCACCCAACATCAATGACTGCAGGACACAGACCTCCTTCCCAATCAATGTATGCGCGTCCCCTCCTTCAAAAAGGACCATTATCCTATGGTGTTTAGGTGAAAAAGCACACGATAGGATCTTAGAGTGGCTGTGGCACAAAAAGATCCACTATGATTTATGCGAGGTGCATTGGGAGCTGTCTGATGTGAAGTCAGCAGATGAAGGGCAATGAATAATTCAGCACTAGGATCCGTCACATCATCTCTCTTCCCATGTTATTGCTGTTTTTACGTAATTGCAA
The DNA here is from genome assembly GCA_036785705.1 of Acanthornis magna. Taxonomy (NCBI): domain Eukaryota; kingdom Metazoa; phylum Chordata; class Aves; order Passeriformes; family Acanthizidae; genus Acanthornis; species Acanthornis magna. Next base: position 7,981,587 of record JAWUZG010000092.1, read on the forward strand.
AGTGAAAAATAAATTGATGTCATAAAGAAAGCTGCATCATTTGTCTGGGAATACACATAAGAATTAGAGGTGCAGCTCTGCTGCTTTGTGAGCCCTGCATGGCGTTACGGAGTGCAAAATTAAAAATGTGTCTTTGTGAACACCTTCTCTAGGGTTAGGTGGGTGATCCATGACAGTTTTTACGTGGGTATTAGTGGCCTGCGCTGATGGAGAATGATGTCTCTGAATTGCTCCCTTCAAGCACTCCAGGGCCATTGCCCTTGCTCTGTGCTTCCCCAGCAAGGCTCTAATGTGGAGCTGGAGCTGCATCGCAGGGGAAATTCTGTTTGCCAAACTGCAGACAGAAATGAAGCCAGGGGAAGGAGTCGCCTGCCTCAGGGGAGGTTTGGAAGGAGATGTTGTGCACAATGCTGTGCTCTTTTACACCATGCACCCAAAATAAAGAACCCCCAAAAAATATAGGGTTTGGTCCATGGGATCAGTGGCTTTGTGCAGCTCAGAAACTCAGCTGGCTGGGAATGGACACATGTGTACAGACATCTTGTGATTTCAGTGTCCTGAATGTTGACAGGGATTGAGCTGAAGAGAGACAGCTCAAGGGATGCTCTCCTTGCCTGTAGAGTGGGATGACATTTTGTACTGACTCACAGAATTTAGGTTATATGAAAACCTGGAAACCCCCAAAATCCTTGCATTTAGGGCTGGGAGTTTGAAGGTTGCCCCTTTCAGAGGTAGGTCTGAAAAGCAGAATATGGACCAGTAGCAAAAAGATTGGGACAGGAACTGGGAAAATTTCTGACTTATTTGTTCCTCTTTTATGGTGGACTGCATTATCCATCCCTGTGTTTAAGTGTGGCTTATGCTCTGTGCCCTTCTTGCTGTTATTATTTCATGAATGGAAAGAAAAAAAAAACCTTTGGTAAATCTCTGCTTTTAAACCTGAATTGTTCCAAAATATGTCCTAACCAGCTCCAGCTTCTGATTCCCCAGTCTCCCTTACAAAGCACAGTCCCTCCTCTGTTCTTGACTTTGTCCTTGCCTCACATCAGCGAGGCTGATGTGAGCAAATGCTATTTCTTAGGAAAGTTCTGACTCAACAATGTAAGCTTTTCAAAGGAGAATGAATGCAATCTGTGAACTGAATTGGCAATGCAGGCAGATTAGAAGAAATGCTATGCAATACCCAGATCATGCCATTTTAATATCTAAAGATGATTGCTTTTAGGAAGGAGACAATAGGTTTAGCATAGAGGTGACAAAACATATTCTTTTTGCTTTTCCTCTTGGTAAACAAACTTCTTTCAGAAATGAAATGAAGCTGTATTATGCAACAGTGATGGAAAGGGGAAGACGTGGCATGGGGGCTGTCTCCCAGCTGGTAGGATAATAGGTATTTATCAGTGGGAACCAGTGACTGCAGAGACCTTCTCATACCTTTTGTCTTGCAAGGGTTTAATATTCTTTGAGTTGGGTTGTCAAAACTGAAGGGTTATGGGATTTTTTTTCATTTGTATTACCTGGTTTTCTCAAAGTCCAGGTCAGCTGGAATAGCCCTCAGTTTTAGGGTCAAGCATCCCTCACAAGCAGTGTTTCAAGGGTGGCTGGTGGTGGGGGGATGAGGAGGAGAGGGATCCTGAAAGGGAAAAGGAAAAGTTTGCCAGGTTCTCAGGAACATGGTGACGTTTGGCAGAGCTGCAGCAAGGTCGAGCTTTGCAATTTTCTCCCATGATACAACAAATTGCAGGTCCAAGGCAGAAATCACTGCAGTGGAAAGTAACAGGAATTAATTCCCTCGCTTAAGAAAAAGGTTCTTTTTTTTTGTCCAGAACTCCTGGAAATTTATTGAAAATTGAAACAAAAACTCGCCCATATGAGTAACCCTACAATGCTTTTCCATGGAAATGGAGAAGTGGCAAAGCTCTGAAGTAAGAAAAGTTTGTAGCTAGATTCCAAAGAGACTTTTAAAAAAAGTAATGCTAAAAAAAAGTAGCAAAAAAACCCACCTAGCGGAAAGTGTCCTTTATAATCTCTTTTTAGAAAAAGTGCCTTACCTTCTTGAAAATAAAATCACAAGCAAATAACAACCTCCTCCTGCTCGCCCCCATACCAGCAATCTTGAATATTTCAGGGACTGTAAATAATGAGGACTCGGTTATCCTCATAGAGACAATGATGTTGCTCTTGAAAACACTTAACTGGGGTCTTGGTTTTAAGGAGAAATATTCCTCAGTGCATTATTGCTGTGAGTTGTAAGTGCTGAGTTTCCAAGTATTTCCAAGCACATGCTTCACATTAAAGTGTAGGGCTTTCTTCTAATTTCTCATCCATTAATGGATAAACTCTACTGGGGTTTTGAATGCAAAGACATCAGAAAAAAACACATGGATAATTTGTTTTAGTTTATAGGCAAACTTTTCCTGAAGTCACTTTCATATATTTCCTTGCAGCTGGTCAGACAAAAAGCAAACCAGAGCCGCCACCTGAATTCTGTTTTATTGTGTGTACATTTAACACTAAGGAACTGTATAACCTAATGTAGGATGTAGGTGAAGAGACTCTAATCCAAACCATAGTAGATGTTGTATTCCTTTTTCTGATGCTTAATTTCTGGCAGTTCCATTAAAAGTTTTGTAGACACTTTCCTGATGTGGATAATAAGATCATCTCAAGTACACATTACCTGGACTGTGCTCTCGGAAAATGGGATAGTGGAAAAAAACTTACTTCTGTCTGATGCTAGAATTGTTTTGCACCAAATATTGTGGGGAATGACACCCACAACAATTCAGCAGTTGTGTTCCTGCGAGTTTAATTTGGAAAGCAATCATATGTTTCCTATAAAGCCTGTTATAGCTGTTTGGGGAGGGGGCTGGGGAAGGGGTCGTGTTTATTTTTATGCCTGGATTAGTTCCTGAGAAACTCTTTCCATTTGGACAAATAAGTGCAGCAAAGAGTTGGTGAAAACAGAACCCCAGTGAGCTTACCTGGCTACTGGTTCCAGTTTGGCAGGAGTCCCAGGGATAAATAAATGCAATTGCTGATGTTCAGAAAAATCTACCAGGACCAGCCATCCCTAAATTGGAGATGTAGGAGCATATTCTTTCTACTTTGATGACATCTGACCGAAACAGGAAAAACAGGAGATTGGAGCAGAGGCTTTAACCTGTGACTTTATTGCTTCTGTTGCTGCTGCGTTACAGCATCACCACAAATTCTGCAGGTTGCAGCCCCAGCTTCAGTCTCCATGTACAGCATTTTCATTGATCCTTTTCTAGACAAACAGCTTGTTTTGCTGCTGGGATTATAATCTTCTTTAAGAGGGTGATCAGCACAACCCATGTTTTTTTCCTCCAGCACAAAAATATACGTTAATTAAAAATGTTTCTAGGCAGCTGGCACTGGTGTGCGAGACTAAAGGGAGTTCAGCACTTCTGTGGTGAGGAAAGGGAATCCCAGTGACAGAAGAGTTTGTAGTTTAAGGTTAAAATGAGTGCTGCAAGGTTTTGGGTCTTTTTGTTCACATTGCTAGTAAGTACCATTCAGAATATGAGTATTTCAAGCAAATTCTCTTCCAAGAAACCACACACCAAATGAAACTGTAGCATTTAGTTCAAACCTGCAATGTGGTGTACTAATTAGTCTGTAAAAATTAATTAGTCTAAGGAAAAGTAACATACCGTGGACCAAATTCTTTGGTGACTTCATTGGGAGGAGTGCCTGTATACCTGAGGGTAGTGTTTAGATTGCCCTTTGATCTTCACTTCTGGAGCTCAAGTGCCAAACTGTATTAAAAATTCATTCTTGGAGCCCATTTAAAAAATACAGACAGCCATTCCCAGAGGCAGACACATCCAGCCCGTGGCTCGGGGAAGGATGACACTACAGACCTTGCAGAAAGCAGCTTGGTAAGGCTGGGGACCTTGGCAGAGCTGAAACGCAGCATCAGACCCTGTAACCCGACTTCTTCCAGCGAACAGGCACCTGACTTCTGCTCTCATGAGATGAATAAATGGTGCTGCCCCTTTGTGCAGTGAGAATAAAAGGCAAGTCCTGTAAAGAATTGCCCTGTCTTATGTCAGCCTTCTGTGGACATTTATAGTTAAAGAGAATAGAACATCCACTGCATTCAGGCATCTCAGACTCATCTCTTCTGTGGAGATTTGTTAATTGATTTGGTTTCTAATTCTGTGTATTTTTTAAACTTTTTTTCCCTATTGTTCTAAGATACTATTTTTTCCTCTCCTCCAGCCCCTAAGTTTCACACCCATCCCCACCCCAGGGATGACACCCAAGTGTGACAAATGTAGAATCAGCAGTTTGCGTGGCAGTGCCCTCCTGGGGCAGGAGCCTGTGGTATGGAAGAGTAGTGATGAGAATGTTTTAACCCAGTTTCCTTTCAAATTAATTCTCAGTTGGGTTTGCAGGTTTTAAATCTCTGATATTAGGCAACTGCCTCCCCTCCCTCGAATGCTGCAATAGCCTATTGTTATATCTTGCAGAATATCAGGAAGAATTACAAATTTGGATATTTATGTACTGATAAAGATATTTCACCGTATCATTGGGGTGTAGTATTAAATACAGCCCGTCAATATTTGATGTACAGGCTGTCATCACTTTTCTGGGTAATGCCTTTAATCCTGGTTTTCAGATGACAAAATGGAGAAATGGAGGAAATGGAGGGTCAGGAACCCAAGTGTTTTTCTGTCGCTGTCTGTGTCACTTGTCCCCAGAGATGAGGGAAAAAGGGAACTGGTTGCAGGCTGAGGTTTCTCAGTGCCTGCCCTGGTGTTGCTCCCCTGCTCTGGGAGCTCTGTGCCAAGGAAAGCTCCGTTCTGTGATCTCAGATTTGTGGTCAAGCAGCTCTGTACAGGTGGAGGACAAAGTTTCTGCTACAGCAGGTAGAAAGTGATCCACTACCATTTTGTGTGCCTGGCATGGACAGTCAGATGGCTGAGGCACATGTGAAAATAAATATCTTTTCTCAAGGACTGTAACTGACTTAGTAATGTCTGTGTTGTCTGAATGAACATTTCACTAATGTAAAGGAGTTCCTTTTTTTGCCACACAATTTTGTAGAATATATATATTATTTCTTTGATAAAATGAGCCTTATTTGCTCACTTTTGGGATAATGTAATTTGAGCTCAGAACTCTCCCCTCTCCAAAGAGTATCAGGTTGGAGTGGTTTGGGTGATGCTCTCAGAATCCCAGCAGAATTGTGGTTCAAGGGCTTCCCTCTTCTCTTTTGGCAGATAAAGTATTGGATGCTGATCCAACATCTTAGGAGAATGATCCCTTTCTTCCTTCACATATCTCCTCAGCTGCTGAGCAGCTGAAGAGCTGACAGAATTAAATTACATTGCTGCTGCTGCTATTAACAAAGAGTAAAGAGAAACTGTTACATCTGGCTCCACTTCTTTGCCAGAGTCTTCATTTAATTGTTTTCTAATTTGAAGAAAACCACAAATGACAAGATGAAACTGCTAGAAATGTAAATACAAGAGTCAAATTGCTCTTGTCAGATTTCTAGTTCACAAACCATGGTAATGTGATTCTTCATATCTGACCAACAAATAAGGGTTGCAGCCTGTGTATGCTGTTGATTTCTCCCTCCAAATTCACAGTCCCCTCACTGACAGTCACAAAAATGTTTTAGTTTGAAAGAACATGAAACATGCTGGATTGCAGAAACCAGCCTGACAGCTGCAGATTTCTTCAGTGCATGCTCTAGGACAGCATTCCTTGGCAGAAAATGGGGAATTTAGATGGATCTGGGCTGGAAAATGTTTCATTATTTATTCTCTGCCACTTTTCAAATGATTTTTTTTTCCCCGCTCCTTTTAGTCAGGTAGTGGTGAAGCATTTGAAGAATAAATAAAGTTTCACAGACTATGGTATGAAGGGTCATCTGATTTCTAAATGCAGGACACAAGTCAGTACTTATGCTGAATTATTTTTTTTTTTAATAGTAGCATTAGTCAAAGATTTTTCTCTAATAAATCTGCAAAAAGTTTGTTTCTCACATAAAAAATTTAGAGCAAAATATTCCCAAAGAGATTGTTGGTAAAGAGTAAGGTTTATTCTTTGGAAAGTCCTTAAGAAGAATGAAGTTCCACATTAGTTTAAAAATGGTTTGTTACTAAAAAATAAGAAATTGTCAGTTAAAAAAACAGAAACGCAAACAAAATCTGCGAGCTAACGTTTCTTTTCCAATTGATGTCTGACACTTAAAAACAGTCACGGTCCCGAGCTCCGCTGGGCAGGTTTGCGCAGTCAAATGGCAAAATCAATCACCACTAAAGGCTTCCCTGGCTGAAAGAAATCCCCAGGTAACGTGAGGACCCTTTATTCCTTTACAAATCCGCTGCAGCCTATCAGCGCTGGCAGGGGCTGGCAGAGCCTGACCCTTTGTGAGGCGTCCCCACTGCAGCTTTGAACGGCACAGTTGGCCAAGTGGCTGAAACTCATCCATTTCCTTTGAAGCTGCCCCATTGTGGAGCAGAACAAGCTCAGTGGGCCGATCCCTGTCTGCCGCACGGGTCAGCTGCCAGGCGCTCCAAGGACAGTGTGCTGGGGCTGCAATGTCACCCACAGAGGGTTAGCAAAACGCTGCTTTTCCGAGCTGCTGGACTTGGGTTTGTTTGCCGCGGAGTTCTTGCGGCGGAGCTAAACATCGCTCGTGATGTGACTGAAACTGCGAGAGAGGAGCAGAGCCCTGGGGAGGCGGAGGGGAGCGCAGCCAACGAGCACCAGTAGAAAGTGCAGCTGTCACAGAAGAGAGAGAAGTTAAAAAGGGAAGGGGGAAAAAAAGCCTTGACTGTCCCTCAGGGGCAGGGGCTGCTGTCGTTCCAAATGCCGACAGCTTTCCAAACCTAAACCAAAGCTATAAAATATGAAATATAATGAACAAAAGTTGGCACCTACCCATGTGTAGCTGTCAACCTAATAAAAACAAAATTATCTGGCAGCTGGCACTTAGGTGCTGGGAGATGCCAGCTCTGGACTCCTGCAGAATAGGTCTTGCCTTTGCCTTCTACTTGTGTGTGCTTTCTGGATTTTAAAATGTGCACCAGAGGGTGAGGAAAGAGTCATCTTCATGCTAAGGCTGACCTTGGTCATCAAAGTGAGCATCTCCAGACTCTGTGTCCTTCACATTTTCCTGCTTAGAGAGGACAAACGCAAAGGGAGTGTTGGAGACTGGATGTTACTGTGTTTTGGTTCCACTTCCCCCATCATTTATTTGTTAAGTACTTGTCTAAGCTGCTGGACTGACCACAGTGAGTGGAATTGACTTATTTTTGATGTGGACACTTAGCAGGTTTGGTGGCTGAAAGCTGGTGATGGTCATAACCCAAAATCAGGGCTCGGGATGATTTTCTACAGGAAATCTGAAAAATCAAAACATGATATTATTTTATGAGAACATTGAAGAGCCATTCAGAAGTGGGATTCAAGGGGGAAAGGGAGTGAGCAGTCTTTCCCTATACCAGTGTTAGGGCATGCATAGATTCTATATTAGTAGAAATAGCTTTTGATGACACCCCTCCACCTCCAGTCTGTGAGAGCTGGGGGTTTCACGCTGGTTAGATTTACCTGGATCAGGTGCCATCACATCACATGTGGCGTGAAAGGGTCTGAAGGACCAGGCACTGATCTGGACTCGGTGTTCCACAGAAGTTGAGGGACATTTGGCATTCCCCTGGGCTGGGGCATCTCATGTAGTTTGGTCCAAATCAGACCTCACTGGTGTGGAGGAACCCCCCAGTGACTGAAAGCAGTGCCAGGAAGGGTGGGGATGAGCAAAGGATTAAATTTGGGGCCACCCTGCTGCACCAGGCTGAAACACGAGCCCAGACCCAACCGGGTTCTGCACGATGCTTTAAGCAAAGATTTTTAAGAGCAGCATGTGCCATTTGGGAAGCAATCAGGCTGAGACACTGGCTTCCAGCCCGTGTTCACTGGGGAGTCTGGCTCCCCAGCTCTGGCTGAGGCAGACTGCTTTCCAAGCCGACACTAGCAGAGTGAGGTACCATGTGTGGGAGGAATCGTGGCAAACCCGGGCCTTTAATTCCAATGCAATCCTAAGATATTATACCTGCTTTGCGCCCCCACACTACAGGAATAAATAGCTACCTGCAATTGCATTGCAGGCATATTTTTTTACATTTTCTCTGAAAACTGTTCCTCATTACAAAGAATCTACCTCGAGCGTGTCTCACTCTTGGCAAATTGCTCGGTGGAATCTCCTGTGAATCTCCCCCTCTGTAGGTTAGAAAGTATTTGCTCATTTTTATGAAGGGCAGCCTCTTGATGTTCAGTGCAAACAGTTCATCCCTCGGGCACCTGACACTCATGGCAAACAGGCGAAGTGTTTTGGTAAATGATGGTGCCCTGCAGAGTGGAGGGAGCAGCTGGTTACAGACGTGAGAGGGCACAGAGTGGAGCTTTTCCACGACAGGGACAGAACTTTTGTGGCCGGGTGCAGCCTCTTTGCTTGCCTTCCAGCAGACCTAGCCATGCTTTAAGGGTCTGGGACTTGCTCCTCTTTTATCAAAATAGGTTCCTTCCCAGCTGCTGTGAATTTCTCAGCTGTCCCCTCCCAGCTTTTACTGGCACTGAACGAGTCTGTAGCACTCATCCCACACTGGCTGATGGACTCTGATGGTGGCAGAGGCAACAGGCTTCCCATCAGAAAGGCTGGCTTAGTACTGTGCACATCGGTTGTTTAGATCATCACAGCAAAAATAAAACCAATCCTCTACTGAGAGAATATGAGAGGATCTCCTGGTGTCATTGTGTACTACGATATTTGCATTAAAGGCTTCCCAGCTAAGGGAATTCTATGAACAGGCACTTACAAATGCAGTGCTCCTCTCTTAAATCTGAATTAAATATGGCACTCAAAGAGTGGCCATGAATCAGTGCTCCTCTCTCCTCTGAAACACATCCCCCACGTGCACATCCCCACAAGCACATGTAACCCTATCTAGCTATTTAGGAACATTTGCATGACCTCAGAAGTCCTCATGGCTGAGAGGAAATTTTCATTACAAATGATCTACGTGAAGACACAATTTGTCACAGCCAACCTCCTAATGGTTAGCTGCAATATACGTAAATAGGTGTGCTATGCGTTGTTTGTCTGGCTCTTATGTGTAATTAAGGTTGTTGTAGAAAGATTTGCTTCCAATTCCCTCTGCCTGTGGGTCTGTGGAGTGTCTGGAGAGATCCTGCTTCGTGTCACTCATTGCAGTGGGGAGGCTGCTGGAGTTTGCTCTTGGTTATCAATTATATATCTTACGTCAAGATAATAAAGGAGCAAAAATGGAAGTGTTTGGATAGCAAACACGAAGATCCAAGTGAAGCTACAAGGCAAGTGAATCTGGGCTTAAACCATGGATTATTTTCACTCACTGGAGTTTTAAACAGTAGCCATGTAGCTCCTTTCTTCTGACACCTGCGATAACCTAATTTTTTCACACAAGATACGCTGCAAACAAACCCCAGTGAAGGGAATTTTGTCATAGATATCAGAGGTGAAATATTGCCAGCAAGGGTGACCAACCACTGGAACCTTCTCCGATGAGATGCAGGAGACTCTAGTCTCATTTTAGCCATTTAAAAATTTGTGTTCATGCTAAGGTCGTCATTCAGTGCCCCAAAAAGGTGAGACAGACACCGCCAGAGTCAGTACAACCAATCTGTCCTGAGATGCACTGAAATCATTGCAGAAGCACTTGTTTTTCTCCACAGATTGCTGCAGGAGACCTAAAGAGTAATTCAGACCAGAGAGTTGTTTTCTAGAGAGCTGAATTTGTATTATGCCGTGTTTGTCTTACCCATCGAGGCTTTCAGCGCAGCCCTGGTTGAGATCCCTGGCTCAAACCATGGGATGTGCAACGCAAGATGTGACCCTGGAGAGCAGCTTGGGTCACCTCAGGGCTCCTTTCCTCCCTTGACATCTCGGATTTGGAGACAGAACCTGGACTGCAGGACACAGTTTGCACATCTCATTGAACAGGTCAGGAGTGGGAGGGCAGACGTGAGGCATGGAGGTGCTGTCTGAAGCTGCAGATGCTTTTCCAGACAGGAGATCTGCATGTGGGGAGAGCTCGAACAATAGACCATTCAGGAAGGTCTCTCTGGGACAGCTCGTGGGTTGTTTTGCCTGCGGAATCTCCTCTGGAGAAGATATTCTTTCCTCACTCTTGAGAGATTGAGACAGAGTAATGTCACTGAAACAATGCCTCAGAAAGACCTTCTAGGGAGGTTCCTCTTTAGTCTTATTTGAAATGTTAGAAGACCAAATTTTTGTGTGTGTTTTTGTTCTAATGATACATTCTTGCAAGGATTCAATCTGTCATCAGAGGGTGTATGAAATTCCCTCTGACAATTATGGGGGTTCCACCCATAGATCAAAAAAAAAAAAAAAAAGAAAGAAAAGGGAGAGAGAAAGAAAGAAAGAACAGCTCCCTGTCTATCAGCAGCCCAAGCCCCACATTTGCTCTGTGCCAAAGGCTGCACAGCATGGAAGTTGTTGTGATCATTCCTGTCAGAAATCAGCTCAGAGGAGCTCCGAGGGTTCCGCACGGGCAGCGCTCGCACGCACCCAAATGAGGAGCAGGCGGCACAGCTCATTGTGCTGGGGTGGCACTTGTGCTGCCAGGTCACCCTGCATGGGCTCCTGCCTCCTGCTCCTCACCCCTCCAGCCCCAATCCCCATGGATCCCTGGCTCTGCTGCCATCGGCACCCCCAGGAATGGTTTCCTCACTCGGGTGCAGTCGGACTGTGCTCAGTGCCAGAACGCTTTGGAAGGAAATCATTGCGAGTCAGCCTAATGCCATAACAAGCTCTGCAACAGCTGCAGCAGTGATATGCTGGCAAGCTGTGTTGACCTTTTAAAATGAATAAAGAATGACTATTTCCACAGTACATATAACTCTTGTCCCAAACCCTATCTGTGTGCCCAGACAGCACAGGCATGCTGCTGAATTTGCAAAGAAGCATTTTTTATTTTTGCCTTTTTATATTTTTTTTTAATGTCAAATTTTATCAAAGCCGGTAAAATTATTTTACAAAGGTTAATCCTCTGAAGTTTAGTCAAAATATCCCATTCTAGAAGATGGCAAACAGGCTCTGAGAGGTTAAGGAATTTTGTAGTGATCATATAGTGCACTTGTAAAAGGCATGAGAATAAAACCTGGAACTTTCAGGTCTCAGTTCTCTGTTAATCCCAGCTCCATCCCTTAAAAAAATGTGTAATTGAAGAAACAGGGTGTGTATACAGCGATCTTTTCCAGCAGTCTGCAGTCTAGAGATTTCCCAAGCCAGAGAATCTGAAACCCAAATCTTGTTTACTGGCCACTTAACAATCTCCTCCACATGTTTGCCTTTCATCCAACACCTATTGCTGTCTTATAAGTCAGGATGGAGGTCAAATGTTTGGAGATCTTCACTCCACAGCTGGTGATCTGGCACCATCCCTTGGAGAAGAGAGACTGTACTGAAAAAAATCCAATTAGAAAAGGATGTATCATAATTTAGTGGAGACTAACTTGTTTTGCCAAGCTCCTGGTTACCCCTCATCTCACCTAGAGATTTTTTAATGTCCTCAGCCCCTCCACAAATTTTGAGATTTGAAAAGATATCTGGAAATCCAGCTGATATTTTCTGTTTGGACCCAAAGATAAATATATATTTGTGTGCCTCAGTTACCCTTGACAAAAAATGATAAAACAACCCTTACACTCCCCAGATCGTGGCAAAGATAGTGGGACACTCAAATTCTGGAGCCATACAAATGGCCTTGGGTCATTTGAATTCCAGCCATTTCAGTGATGCAGTAGGAAAAATTCATCTATTGATCCAAAGCTTAAGAGACACCAAGTTTATGGGAAATAAATATATTTCCATTAGTATGCTTTCATATTGCACCCACATTCAAAAACCATTGGTGAAATTGTTACAGCTGTGTTGTCAAGAATGCGGATTTACTGAAACTGCTATTTTCTTGCTGGAAAGAGGGTTAGCTTAGCAAAGTTTTCATCATTTTTAGTTTTAAAAATGTTTCAGATTTATCCAAAAGCTTCCTTTTCATATTTTCCAAATTAATTTTTTTTTCCAAATTAATTTTTTTTTCCTAACTTTTTGGAAAAAAAAGGTCACTCGATGCCTACAAAAACAGTCAAATTAAGCATTTTAAAAGTATTTGAGAGAAAATGTTTCACTTGGCCTGTGCTGTGTCTCCCACTCACAACAATTGTCATATCGGACTTTCATCTCAATTCAAGATACAACTTTTTTCTAGAACAGTGACTATCTTCATGGATGAAGAAAAATTTCCCACCCAATTTTAATGTCCACAAAAGGCCACAAAAAGCAAAAGCAGTGTTTTTTTAAATGAAGATGCATTAAAATCAAGGCTGTTGTCAATGAATCATGAAAGTGGTCTTGCTTGTTGAAGTTTCCATAATTTTCTAGGAAAACTCTGATTTTCTACCTCACTCTGCACAGGCAAACAGTGTAGGCTGGAGACATTGTGGTCCATATGGAGAGGAATGTTGAACCCAAGCCAGATGTTTGTAAACGTTAACTTTGAAATGTGGCACAATACCACAAGCTGTCAAGTTGTGTAAAAGCTTAAGCAAAGACAAAAACAGAACGTAATATTTACCAGATGAGATTTCTCTGTAATCTTGTTGGAATTTTGGGAGTATCCAACTTTCATGGATTTTGAAATGAGCCCTGTATCTTTTTTTCCCCCTTTTCTCTCTCTCTCTTTTATGAAGAGGGATAAGGGAAAACCCATGCTAGTAAAAAGGAAACATTTTACATGGGCAAACAATGGATTTAGAATGTCCTTGGGCAATTTCAGATGGGTATATATTTCCTTGAAGACTGTATCCCATGAAAGATGCACATTTTTGGCATCATATTTAAAGACTTTTCCTGAAAAAAAATCTATTTCTGGAACAATTTACTAAATTGGTAGTAAGTAGGACAATACCATAGTATTAACAACATTTTTTATAATGCCTGAATTATTGCAGTAACATATGTTAGAACACTGCAAAGCCATCCAACATATTTTATATCTTTTGCCAAAAATAATTTAATTCATCCATATAAAAAAGATGAGTAAAATATTTCACTACTTGAATTAAAGACATACAACTCAATCCAGAAATAAAGTACCAACTCAAGCAGCCTAAGGTGACATATTTTACTCTCTGCTGGGAAAATTCTTATCCTTTTTTGCCTTCCTGCTTTTAATTTTTGTGAGCCCCCAATATTTCCAAGGCGCAGTTCTGCACAGCACCCAGCTGGGTTCCTATTAGACCTCTTCTCTCAGTAATTAAAAAATTTAAGACCTGTCCGTGGATGTGATTCCAAGGCTTTTTCCCCTGCTCACCCAGCCCAACAGGAGCGGACTCAGCTCAATGCAGAGCTGCTGAGCTCTCACCTGGGAGCAGGGATGGGTTATGAGGACACCATTCCCCGCCCAGCTGGGACATTGCTGCCTCTGAACCTCAAATTAAAAGTGTCTGGGGGGAGCAACCAGTTTCTGCCATACCTCAGCTGGCAGGAGACCAAGCAGGGACTCTGTCCAGCTGGCAGAATTTGTTGCAGCCACTGGGCTGCTCAGTGTCACCCTGGATGGGATTGGCAGGGACCTCGCTGCAGGATCTGGGATTTCTCCAGTGTTTTGACACACCTCCCTGAGACTTAGGTTTGCTGTGAGAGAGATGCACAGCGTATATGTTGTGGTGGTGAAGAAAACATTTGTTGAAAGAGTGGCTGAATTGGCGCCAGCAGTTCTGCCTTTTTCAAAATATCCCCGAGATCCAAAAATAGCAAATGCACAAATCTGCAAAGAATGATGGGCTATTTTGAGGGTTATGTTGGATCCGGTTCCCAGCATCGAGGAAGGGAGAGCAGGGAATTCTGTTGAATTTCTGCTAAAACATGACTGGGAACAGTGATTTGTATCACTTTATACTCACCACAGTCATAGATATTGTTGTTTGTGTTGCTTTGTTTTGCTGTTTGTGCCAATACCAATTGAATTTAAGGACTTCATTTTCCAGGGAGTCTCCATCCAGCTACCGAATCGGTGTGCTCATCATTTAGTGCTCAAACAATAGAATGTGACTGTCCAAATAGTGTTTGTGTGCACAAATCGAGTAATTAGCATGTTAGTTAATTTGCATTGCAAGTTGAGTGCCAAACTTTCAGTACTTGGCTCTTGTTAAGGCTATAAGAAAGAGGAAAAGAAAGAAATACAGAAATCTTGAGGCTTTGTTTTGAATGTTGTAAAACACAACTATTGATTTCTACCCAAGTGTATTTAGTTGCAGGGAAAATACAGTTTATGGATATATATTCATACTGATCTCCTTCAGGCAGGCAGAGACCAAAGTTAGATGGCAAAGTCAGGCCTGAGGAAAATACAGGAACAAATCTGTCTCCAGGTTGTTTATTCAAAATCCATAAATTAGATCTCTGAAATAGCCAGAAATAGCTATGATATGATGACTTTTTCTCTTACCCCAGTGTTGAACCAATACCAAACTACAAAAAGCTTGTCAGCTCCCTGCCCTTCCCCCATCTCCTTGAGCATCAGGATGCTGTGAGATCAACTAACAGCTCCGCAGTTTTTTCAGTACGTGACTGCGGGCACAAAGATCTCCCTCATTCTGAGTAAACAGTAGCTCCCATTTTCCCCAGTAGCTGCTGGTTTGAGATTGTGATGAGAGTTCCCACACGGCTACCCCCTCAAGTTCCTGGGTAAGATTTCAGCTGGAATAGTTTCCTCCTGATGGAGCACGGCCCTTTATTTGAATGTTTTTCACTTGATTCCTTTCCGCCCAGTGGGACTTCCACAAGCAAAATTCTTGTGGGACTGCAGCTTGTCTGCCTGGAAAAATGAGTATTCGCTAAATGATTAGTTAGTCATATGTGATCAACAGGCAGCTTACTTCCCTTATAAAATAACCCCTGGAAATTCTCTGATTCTAGGAAAGGAGTAGGATCATCTTTTCTGGTTGTGCTCAAGAAACAGATAGCACTAAACAGATTGGATCAAGGTCATATATCACCCACTTGAATACCCAGAATCCCAGATATTTTCACAGGGAATTGGGGAATCCCTGATGTCTGCAGATGTTGTCCATTTTCTACCAAGAGCACCTGGGGACACCTAAGTCCCAAGTAGGTAAAAATGGGCAGAAAACCCAAACCAAGAAGTTCTGCCTCCCTTCTGGAAGCTGTTTCTTTTTAAAGTACTTCATTAACACTCATTATCCATTCTCGCTGATGGATGGAAGTGTCTGTCTTGTTAATGAGAAGCCAGAGATAAATGTCCAAAATTCCTGTGTTTTGAAAGTGGGCATGCTGGCTTGGATCGCTGCTACAGGTACGAAGTTGGAAGAGAAATGTTAGAGCTCAGTGAAGATTTTGGTGTTGTTTCCCTTTGAATAAAGGCTTTCATTCATCTCAAGGTGAGCTAATTCAGCTTGTGCTAAAAGGATGTATAGAAGGACACTGCAGATGGGGAGTGAGGTGGAAGGAGTGCTGTACTAATGCCTTTAAAATCACTTTCTACAAAGTAGGTTGTTAATTTAGACTTGTTTTCTTCTTTCTTTCTTCTTTCTTCTTGATATTTTTCAACAGGAGACTGGGACAGAAGATGCATGAGATGTAATAATTACCCATCAAGACTTGACTTTTAGAAAAAAAAGAGGAGAAACAGCAATCTGAAAACAGAAATAGAAGTTGTGAGGAAAGGGAGGAAAATAGGAAATGTAATTCATTTATTCAATGCTGGTATTAAGGGAAAGCCAAGGTTAAAAAGAGAGGGGAAAAAAAGTATGTCTTTGCAAAGCTCTAATAGATATGCCAGCTCCTCTCTTTTGCTTTCAGCAATTGTGGTGCATATTGTTGGCAGTGGTTCAAAGAAATGAAGTGCTCGTTCCCTGGGAATTGTCTTTCACACAAAAAAAGTAATTAGGGGAATAAAAGAATATGATGTATTAGAAAATGGGAGCCATAACAAACTACCAAGTAAGCTGCCATGGCTAATTCTTCTTAACATTCTTTTAACCGCTCTCAAACTTGTAACTGCATCCCAAACATCTCACATTTTCTATCTCGCCGAAAAATTCTGTATGGCCCATCTGATGAGGGCAGGGATGTCAAACATCTAAGTGCGTATTGTGTGTCCTAGTGACAAATATGTTCCCTTGGTGTAGGAAAAGGGCCAGAAGGTACAAAGGGAGAGAGAGTAATCTATTTATAACTTTTACAATGCCTTGTAAGAGGAGATCTTGGGAACTCTTCTCCTGGGGTGGCTGATTGTGCTCTCTCTGATGTGGACTCTGCTAAGTATGGGTAGGAATCCTATTACTGACCACTACAAAGGACTGTGTGGTTTAGTTCAGAATATAAAATTCATATTATGAATGCTGTATGGGGGCGGAGGGGGGGAGGGAAGTAATATTAGCCTTCTGAAGAAGAGGAGACTGTCATGAATAATGCAGCAGTGGCTCTCCGGGAGTCACACAAATAGATCGGATTTAAGATTCCTTTCCCAGTGATAAGGTCATCCATAGGGATGCTTTACATTTCAGCAGCACTTCCCAGGTACAGGTCTTAAAGCACCACCAAGCCTGGAAGGGACTGTGATTTCCACGAACCTGAGAGGTTGGCAAGTGGTTATGGAGAAGATGTGGGGAAAGGAAAGGGCAGAGGAACAAAAAAAAAAGCAGAGCTGCCCAATGAGTTGGCACAGACAGAGCCAGCCCAGCCCAGCTCTGCCCCTGGTTTGTGCTGTGTTTGGTCAGAGCATTGTTTGCCCAGGCCTTGTGTCAGGGTGAGCCCAAGAGTCCATGAGGCTCAGATGGAAGTCCATGGCAGTGACTGTCCCAAAATAAGGGTTTTGAATGGAGCATCGAGCTCTGGGCTCAGCTCCCAGGGCTGTCCCCTGTCCGTTCAGGCTGTGTACAGCACGAATCTCCTGTGCTCTGCCTCACTGCTCTGGGATTTCCTCTGCTGCCAACACCTCAGTCGTCAGTGCTGGACACAGGAACAACAATTCCCTGGGAGGAACACGTAACCCCATGGCTCTGTCCCATCAGCTGCGTGCCAGGGCCGTGGCAGCTGCTGACACCATATTTCTGTGTGCTTTGGGTAGAGAACCAATCTTTTTGTTTCCTTTTTCATAAACTTGAATCAACAGCAGCAATAATCACGTTGGAGCACATCTTTAGGTCAAAAAATATCTTTGACACACTCTCTGCTAATGCCATCTGCGACAAGTCATAACTTAATGTGAACAAATAGAAAGACATCATCTTCAGACAACTCACTTTCTCCTGTGGAGCTGAGTCTATAAGAAGTAAGACCATTTTACTAAGAAAAAGCATTTAACCCAGGAGAGAATTGAAAGTAAACACCAGTAATACAGCATGCTTTAGATAAAACAGTATTTTTCTGCCCCTTGATCTCACTCAGTCTTAAGCCAATTTTGGCAGGTACTGCTGTATTAAGTGGTCAGTCCCCCGTAGTGGTCACACACTGTTTTACTGGAGCTCTGACAGCAGCTATAGGAGAGATAAAATTAACCCTTTGGCTCCAATGGCTCCAGTGGATCTTATTGCTCACAACTGGGAGCACATCAGGAATTTCTAGCTCTCAGCCTCATGGGGTTAATGGCAATCTGTTGCTGATTTCCCTGGACAATCAGAGTAGCAAACACTGGACTTTTTAATGAGCCCCAGAGGACAATGCTGGCACACAAGGCTGTGAAGATCTGGACAAACCAAGGAAAAGCAAAATGAAAACAAACATGGACGTTTATTTTCCTAGCTCACCAGTTGCAAACAAAATTTCATTTAATAAACCATGAAATGTTTCACAGAGTTTCTGTATATTATTTTAAGAGCAGCTGGGCAATGTAAAAGTTACTTTCCCTCCTCTTTGTTATGCTGTCCCATATCCATTTCTCATCCAAACAAAGTTGTATTTATTTATGTGTTAATATATTTATCATCTTACTCCTTACCATCCTTTTCTGAAATGAGTTTAGTTGTGACTTAAGGCATCATCATGTGCAGAGTCTCCAACACAGAGCAAAATCAGGAATCACTGATTTTGGAAGGGACATCTGGAGGTCTCTGGCCCAGCCCCTTTCTTACTCTGCTCCTGCTGAGCCAAGTTGGAAATTGCATTAAGTTTCTCATAGTAGAACATGAAGAAAAAGCTTTTTTTTGGCCATGGAATGGGGCAGGTTTTCTGGTGAACTAGAGAGAGAAAAGTTAACTGAGTTTCAGTTTGCTCTTTTTCCCATATCTGAAACAAACAGGAATTTACATGAATGTTTTTCAATTATCCTAAGGGAGAAAAATCAGTATGTATTTCCTATACCAGGAAATTATCCCTACTCCAAGGAACACATAAAAAACTGCTGAATTTGAGCATGTACTTGAATCCCCACTGTGGTAAAGGAGCACATGCTTTGAGTTAATCTCTTACTGAAGCACTTTCCTGATTCAGGATGACATAGTGCTTGTGAACAATTTTTCTTGTACACATCCCTGATGCATACATAATGTTCAGTACCTGCTTTTTTACTGATGCCCCTGTTTTGTTTTTGTTCCTTGATTGGATGAATGTAAACTAGTGGAAAGGGCAATAAATCAAGAGAGATTTCAAGATGGCAGAGAAAACTCTGTCACTGTAAATCTATGAACTAACATGAGGTTTCTGCAAGACTTTGCTGTCTTTCAGTGAACCAAAAATTCTGTCACATCAGTTCAGGGGTTTCACTTGTTCATGTGTTCATAGAAGTCATAGCATTTGGTTAAAGCCAGTTTGTAGCAAGCTGCTGTCCAGAGTGGGTGAATGTCAGCTTTGTCTCACGAGTTTTATAAGGTTGCATTGATATATCTGAACAATTAGTTGCATTCCAACACGATGAGTTTCTTATTTCCCTCAAAACTTCCCTCGCTACCAAACATGCAAGCACATCCACTTAAAACAATACAATCACTATCGTAATTACCATTAGATTTTAAACCCCCTATTATTTCTAGAGTCTTTCAGCCAGCATCTCCAAAACTTCCCCTCAGGAGAGGATCAATGGGTGCATTTGTATCGGCTCTGTGTGCTTGAGAATATGATACCGATCTAATTGCGTGCTGTTACTGAAACCCATTTCCACACATCTGGGCATATGAGATAGAACACGAGATAGTCCTGTCCTCCCCTTTTAAACACACACTGATCCCACTGGACTGAGAAATGAAGCAGAAGGGAATTGGTGCTACGTGGCAAACTCAGATAAGCATCGGGAGGCAATAACACCTGCGATTTCATGGGCAATGGCAAATGAATGACCAATTAGCAAGAGGGACAGTGTAATGTGGCACTGTAATTATGCTCATTAATGGCACTGCAGGATTATATCTCCACTCAGTGGTTTCTATCTTTTGGAAGGGACCAGACCACAGCTGAAATGCAGCAATTGAAGAGGATTTTAGTAGGGATAGAGATAAAAGCAAACTCAGTTGTGGTTTTCAACCTTGTAGCCAGTAAATGATGGAGCTTCATGGACTAAAGGCTGGGGAAAGGCAACTGTGGTCAGCAATGTGAGCTGCTGGTGGTCTGCAGCTCAGAAAAGGGTGGGAGAGTCCTGAATGTCCCACGGATACGGCCAGGAGCAGCAGGAAGGGCTTGGCTCCTGCTGGCCAGGCACTGGTGGGGTGATGGCAGAGCTGGGGCAGGGAGGGTCAGCCCCAGCCCTGGCAGCAGAAATTGGGTTCTTCTTGACTGCACAGTGAATGGTCACTTTTGCCACCTCCCCCTGAAGCACCTGGGCAGCCTCAGGGAGCAGGTGAGACAAGATGAATGCGTGGTTTAATCAGCTTTCTACACCTGCAGGGGCAGACTCAGAGCAGGCTTGTCCCTCACCTTTCTGTTCATGCTGTTCCATTGGAAAATTGTGGTTTTGGGCAACAAAATGCCTCATCTACCTGATGGAAAGGGATCAAATGATGAACTGGTGACTCTCAGACTGTGAAGGAGCAGCATCAACCTTCACAGTTCTCATTTTGGCCCAAACAACAACAAGAAAACTTTTCTGGCTCTTCATGTTCACCTTTAATTTAATTTTTAAACGTTTAGTAAACACAATTGTAGGGCTTCTCATTAACTTTGGAATCTTATAGTCATAATTTTTGATACACAACATTACTTACCAATTAGCTTCTCTTGTTCGTTTAAATTTCTTCGCTCATATTTTAATGGGAGCTAATGATGCCTTTGTTGACTTATTTAATGTTATGTAAATGTGGCTATAAACTGTGAAGGGTTTAAAGAGCAGCTCTTTTTTTGCTTACTCGTCAGTTTTTGGAGAATGTTTTGCATTCTCACAATCTGCACACATCACCCTGAAGAATACAAGCAACTAAGAAGGCAAATAATAATAATTTTGTAAGATAAGCAGTGAAAAGTATTCAGTGTAAAATTTGATTTCTTCCCTTTGCTGATGATTACTCTTTCTTTTTTCTTTTTTCTTTTCCTTTTTTTTTTTAATGGAGCCTAAGGGGACTTTGTAGCAGCTAATCTAATTTATCATGATATTAAGAAACTGTTAAACTCAGGTGGATGTTTAGACTCTGCCACGCTCAGGCTGCCAGACCATGAGTACACCTTGTGTAGTTTTGTTTCTGTCTCTCACAGAGCCTCTCACATGTGGCTATACAGGGCCTTTTAAATCAATCTACACTTCCCATTAAACTGATTTACCAACTCATATGTATGAGTGGATATGGAAAATACATACAAACAATATGAGACACACTCATTTGTTGATAAATTTAGTTAACTCTCCAAAAAAAATATATCTTTATTAAAGAAAGCATTGGCTCCTGCACGTCTCTGATGTCCAGCCCTCTGCAGAAAGCAGTGCTGCTTTTTTCAATGTCCCCTTTCTTCTCTACAATTCGGGACTGCTTCCCTTTGTCTCCTCTCCACCGTGGCTGCCAAAGGTCAGCCAAAGGCAATGCTCAGAGTCCAGGGAAGGCTGGGTTTGGTTACAGTCCCACCATGGCCTGAAAAGCTGCTCTGGCTGCTAACGAGAGGAAGGTGGGGAGCAGGGAGGCTGGAGAAACTCTTCAGCATGGAGTTTGTAACCAATTGAGCCCTGGTTTCTCAAATCTGATGGTAATGCTTTGAAAATGCACTTCAAACATATCATAGAAAATTTAAATATTTAAATATTCATTTATTCTAATTTTCCTTTTGATAGGTACCAACCACTAGGCATACATTTCAGCAACTATGAAGGTCTACAGCAAACTGTCTATCAACGTGGATTTTAGCACAATTCACTGTAAATTAGGGAATGATTTTCATCTTCTTATCAATGTTTCAGGAACTCCTTCAGTTCGATATTTAACAATTGGGGGCTGAGAAGGAATACTTTAAATAACGAATGAACAAGTTTTACCTCCTATTCCTGCCTGTTCTAAAACTTTGTGGGCATGTAGAGTTCTTTCTCTAGAACAGATGCTATTTTTACCAATGTGGATTTACACAGACAACAGGCACAAAAGTGCATTCATCACAAACTCTTAAAAATTCTTCAGGGATTTAACTTGGAAAAATAAAAGTCAACAGATGTGACATTCAAATGATCTACACATTTTATATGATACATAAAATACCGAAATGCAATATTTTGTTGTTGAGGTGTGTTCCACACTATGTTGTCAAGACTTCAAGGTTTCCTACCCTAGTATTCATCCAATAATGAAAGTAATATTAGTATATTAAGTTTGGCATGTCATAACTGCTAGAGAAACAAGTTTAGTGCAGGACATGTCAGTGATACAATAATAACGCTGTCTTTGATTACCGAGAAATTGTTTCTTGGATTTTTGCTTTCCTATGACAATTGTCAACTCTTTTATATGCATTTTCAAACTTCCATACTGCTTTTTGTTAATGATGTCGTTCTGCTGAGCATCGAAAACATCCTTCACTTTTGACTTAGCATGACAAGCCACAAACTTATCTGAACATTTCAGTAGCAGAAATGAGGAAGGATGTATGTATTCTTCTCTTTGATTAATTGTTTGGTGTTTGATGAGTTCAAAAGCTTGTCTCAAAGGTACAGTGGTGTCACAGGTAGGAAATTCACTTGAGCAGCATCCGTTTATAGAAGGAACAGTGCTCATCCCCATGAGTGATGCTGAATCCTTTCCATCACATCCCTGTGCTATCCGTGCCAAACATAATGCAAATTCCTAAATCCTCTCTGGCATAACAAAACTTTCTAAGAAGTGGTGTTCAGTTTAGGTTTCCCATGAATGCAATGTGTTGGCATGAAGCTCAGTGCTCTAATTGTTGGGAATTATTATCTCATACTGTCCATTGTCTTTTATTTGTGTAACACAGACACAGTGCCAATTGCTGTGTCCCGTGTCTGTAGCGTAATTCCACTTTCATTTCTTACAAGCCTGGAGCTTTCTAGGGTCCTTCAGTGCTGAAAGGTGTTTTTTTGTGTCTACATTAGTGTGAGGTTCTTCAAGGAGTGCAAAAATATCTGAGCAGACTAATGCAGAGTGTGAAACATGAGTGCCTTCTAAAAAGAGTGGCACTACAATGAACCATTTATAATTGACATTTCAAACATATTTCTCTCCCTCCTATTTTGTTTCATAATCCAGAAGCTGTTGAGTGCATGAAAAGAGTTTCTTTCCTAAAACACATTTCTCTCATAATGAGCAAGTAACAAATTCTATGGAGGTTACTATTATGATTTCTTGTTCTGAAATCTTGATAAAGGTGAAAGAAGGCTGTTTAGATATTAGCTCTTGAGGGATATTTATTAATCCGTATGTGTAATAGCAGATGTTAGAATGACTGTTTCTTGCTCTCAGATTAAATTCATTCTGGCAGTCTCAGCTGCCCAGCAGTCCCTGGAAGAAAATTATGTCGTTTTGGAAAAAAATTGAGTCCCGGTGCATGGTGAGGGGAAGTCAAGTTTATTTTAGCCCACAGTTAAATGGAAATTTATTGGGCCTATGACTGAACATGCAGATTTCACAAGGTCCCAGAAGTTCACCTAAATTCAGATCAGTCCCCAGGCTTTTGCTTCTTCAAGCTTGATCTAAAGAGTCTTAGTCTCAGGAGTTTTCAAAGTAGAGCAGAAAAACCTTGCAAAAACAGGGTTTTGTTACCAGACTACTTCTAGCTGCTCCTTCTGGAGTTAAAAGCTAGGAAATAACAAATTCCCCTCAAAGCTTGTATCACCCTTCCCTTCAAAGAGATGGGTGGGAGGTGTACAGGAGGCTGATGACCACGAAGGTGCAGCACAGATCATGACAAATTCAGACATTGCAGTTTAGGTTCCTCTCTGGGGTGTTTGTGCTGAGATACCTCGTGTGTGCTCTGTAGGTGCTCTGGCAGCCAGGGATTGAGGGAGCAGGTTGTCTTTTCTTGCAGGCAGGTAGAGGTGAGGGTCTTTTGTAATCACACACTCAAAGGACAGAGGGAGATAAAAAGGAAAAAAAATCACAATTTCTGCTGTCATTATGAAGCCACTTACCATAACCTTCTTCTTTACTTTTTCCTTCCTTTGTTTATTCTACTTCACTTGTGTAACCATTCCCATGAATTAACTTGGGCCAGCATTAGGCACTCATGCCTTCCCAGAGCTAGAAACACTCTGCGATTTTAAAGCGAGTTGTGCTCAGAATGTACTAAAAAGCCACTATTGGGGCTGACTTCTAAACCAGCAAACTGCAGCTGAGATCTGCAGCAGAGCAGCACAATGCAGCCCCAGCCCTGCTTACCCTGCTCCATCTGCAGCTGCTGGCAAGTGAAACCAGAGGCCATTAAGAAAGCTAATGCTTAGCCATTTTTGTTGATGGATTCAGCACTAGAACAATATTTTGCAGGGAAGCTGGACAAAAATGCTGTTAGTTCTCATTAGAGATGGAAGAACTTTGTGAAGCTAGAGGTTTTTGCAAATCAATCATATTGCTTTTTAGGTACGCAAACTGAGTCTGACTTCACAAACCATTTCTTTTTCCTGTCATTGAATTCTCAGGGGGTTTCCCCCTCCCCACACCACTGATGATTAATAAAAAGGGAAAAAAAAATTCCAAATGTTTTTCTATCTCAGAGGAAACCTATTCCTTGTGCTAGCTATAGTAATGCCACCCTTTAAAAGAGTAGACCTTGCAGAAAATAGGATAAGCTTTCTTACTGTGTTTTTTTTTAAAGTTCTGTTTCTCTCAATTCTATTTTTAATTCTCTCTTTCTTTTCCTTTGTGATCACTTTCTGTTCCCAGTTGTCTGCTAGTTGAGGTCCTCTCCTTTGCACCCATGCTTTCCTCACTCATAAATAAATTTCCCTTTGAGGTTTCATTTGAGTCCAATTTTCAGTTCCATTTTTTCATCCAAAATGAGTTTGTGTGCTTACTAAATCTTATGGATTGTTAAGTGCCATTGCAATAAGGCCTCAGTGGAAATCATACATATTTTCTGGGAGCCCATCATGCTGTTATTGTGGCTGAGTACCCAAGCCTCCAGCAAGAGGAAACTCAAGATGCAGAAAGAAGGGGTAATGCCAGGCAGATTTACTGGGGGCTAAGGGGCCTTTGGAGCCCATAACACTCCTCATGTTCACAGGGCTGGCAGCCCCACTCTCCAGCAGCTCCTCTCTGGCTGCTCGGTCCCATCAGCTCCATGCAGCTGACTGGCCCATGACCAATACATCTGGCACAGGAGCTGCTGGAGCAGAGAAAGTGCAGCAAATGCCTTTTTCTCCTCTCACCGAATCCTCCCCTCTGACTTGGCTGAGCATTTCTCCCCAGAGGGAGACATGCCTGCCCCTGGCACACCATGGC
Source organism: Acanthornis magna (assembly GCA_036785705.1). NCBI lineage: Eukaryota > Metazoa > Chordata > Aves > Passeriformes > Acanthizidae > Acanthornis > Acanthornis magna. The sequence continues at coordinate 8,006,508 of JAWUZG010000092.1, forward strand.
CTGGCTTCACGCCATGCTCTCACTGTGAGCTCTGCATACCTGGCCCGAAAGGGACGGTGTGGGCAGGCTGGAGGGGTGGGGAGGGGAGGACCTGCCCTTTGGAGAAGGGGTCGGATTGTGGCCATGCAGAACAGCCCCTTGTCTGCTTCCATCAGGGAATAATTCTGCATAAATCTCATATATTCTGCAAAAACCCTTCCACATGGCTGCTCCTGGCATAGTGATGGAACACACACCCTGTGCTGTGATGGCACTGAGTCCTTGGATGGGGGGGTTAGAACATGCTCCAGCTTTGCAAAACACTCCTTTAAATATTTATTCTAAGTGTATCTGTACCATTGTGTGACTAAACCTTCTCCATTATTCACAGCAATAGATCTGCTTATCATAATGATGTGCTGTCTTTTGAACATTAAATACAATCCTCAAGTTGCTGTTTGAGATTTTTTCCCCTCACTCTTTTAAAAAATACTGAGCTATAACAGTCTGTTTCTTACTGAATGAGTTGCCGCTCATAAGTGAGCAATCAGCATTATCTAAATAAATGAAATATTCTTTGGGGCTCAACAAAACGCTTGTTAGGTTGAAGCTAATCTGTAGGAAATGAATGGTGTTTGTTGGTCTTTGAGAACACAGAAGAGATTCAAGCTCGCTTTAGTATTTCCAATAGTGCCAACATAAATGTGCAAGTCTCTAAGATACAGAGCTTGTTATTGTTATCAGATGAGGGCTGGAGAGAAATGTGGTGTTATGTAATTCAGAATTACTACTTAACATGGAAATAGGCTGTAGAACACACTCAGTCTGGTTTAAATGTACAGTGGGTGCTCTTTGGTGGCAAAAGGGTCAGCCCTGCAAGCCGGGGGATCCCAGGGTGCTGCCAACTCCAATTGCTCCACCAAAGTTCATGGAAGCCACCTGGACTCAGCATGCTTAAAAAATCAGTCCAGAATGTGATTTCCTGAGTGGCTGTTGTGTTTCGCGTTGTGTGTTTTGCCCCTGTTGTGGGCAGGCGCCTCTCTCTTGAGGACTGTGAGAAGAGAGTGTTCTTTGATAGCTCACCTGGCTGGCACCGCCATGGCCCCAGAAACTTGGAGAAAGCTGCACCACGTTCAAACCTCATAATTTCCCAGAAATCATCACGCAGCTTTATCATAAAACTTTTGATGGAAAATGTGCAACATCTTTCACACCACTCCAAGGCCCAACTTCGGCCCTTTGAACATATCTTGGACCACCACTCACCCACAAACCGCAGTGAACCTGCTGGCTTCACTCTCACCTCCCTTCAACCAGCCTGGTGGTTTCTACATTGCTTCAAATTTCATGTTCCGTGTTTCTTTTTATGTCCAAAATACCTTCTTCAGAGCAATGGGTAACTATTTTTGTGCATTCGGGACCAGATGCCTCTTCAAGCAGTAGTGAGAGGAGACACGGTCCAGTGCTATGAGTCAGGGGTTATTCTCGTGTGACAGGATCCTCCTGGGGACCCTGGCAAGGCATTTGGGCTGAAGTAAAGGTGTCTGGGAACATTTGCCAGGTGAGGTGCCCATTGGAGCTGCTCTTGCAAAGAGGAAGGAAGCTGTTTAAGTCAGATGTTTAAAGTTAGACTTCTGGAGATGAATCCCATCTTTAGCAATTAAGAGATGGAAGTTGGAGACCTGGACTGGTTTCTGACCATCTGCTGGGGTGAAAAGATCTGTTTTCCATCATGTGGCTCTGAGCTAAGGTATTTTCGGTTACAAACTTTGAGGTACAAAAGCAATTTGCAACTTAGAGGGGAAAAAGACCTGACATTTTAAAGGCAAACTATCAAGTAAAATAAAGTGAAAGGATTATTACGTGCATATGAAGGATGGGGAATAAATGAGATATTTGTGACATATACAAATTGTTCGTGGAAAAATGATTGCTATGAGTAACATGAAAATTAGCACCGTACTGCACTTTGGCAAGTTCATGCCTCTGCTTCTATCTTTAGAGCTTGCTTTTATAGTGTGGCCATCTCAGTAGTGCCTGAGGTTTCTCTTACTCTCTCTTTTTGAGGATACTCCTTTTGGACTTGTGAAGTGACACAATTCCTGACTCTGGCACCTCAGAACTGCCCTGAAACTTAAAAAAAGGTTTCTCACATTGTGAAAAGCCTGAAAATTCAGTTGGCAGAATTTCCCCCAAGACCAAGCTGCTGGCAGACCAATGGTCCCTTCTTTGGCCCCAGATCTATAACACTTAAAATTGAACAATAATGTCCTTCAAAGGTGCCTTCAAATGAAGGCACCAATGTGCCTTCAAAGATCTGCAGCCTGCGCTCAACGTTTAGCGAAGTCTTACCTCCCATCAAAGCCAAAGTGAAGCATGTCCCCGCATGGTTTGTTGGGCAAAGAGCCTTCAGAGGTGTCATCATAGCTCCAGACCAACAGCTCTGCCTTTCCCAGATGTGCTGATTTCCACCATCCGTCTGTCCTTCCAAATAAACACAGGAAAACCATGCTGGACAGAGGATGAAAAACCTCAGAGGAGAGAAATGTGAAAAACTATGAGTATTAGGAGGTCCAAGCCAAAGGAAAATAGAGCTGCATTGTCTCTGAACAGCGTGTTTGTGCTAAGAACTTGTAGCACTGTTTAGTTTTGTTTTGCTATCTGCCATTGAGTGTCACATTTCACAAGTTAAGAAACATGTTATTTCTTTGTTTATTTTGTCAGTCTTAGTCTCTGGAGGGAAATTATATCACTGTTTCAGTGGAATAGATTTAATTTGTTTGTGTCTTGTTGTCTATAGCATCTATCTAACTACTTATCTCTGAAGTTACCTCTCAGTCAAAGGTTTTCTGTTTCTTTCACATTTTAACAGGAGGGAATTTGCACTTGATTGCTTTGAACACTTCCTAAGTTTGGTCAGCTCTCCATGTATTTATTTTTCTGTTCTAGTGAGAGAAAATGGGAATTTAAAATGTATGGAGCCAGCAGAGGTTTAGCTGTGATTTGTTTCTAATGTAGAGGAAAATTGCCCAAGTAATCTTATCCCATTCATACAACTAATATGGCCATGAGGCTCTGATGTGTTGAACAGTAAACACCACACAACATACCCTTAAGAACTGTGGCTTAAAAGATTTCTTATTTTCTATCACACGGTTCCAGCTTTCGATGAATAAATATCAGGTCCTGCTTGCACTAACGTCCATGGGAGTTTTCATGGGCTTAAATGAGAGTAATAGAAGTTCCTGGTTTATAAGCATATTTTATAAAAATGATAGTTATCATGCATTATGGAGTTAAATGGTAACACTGGGTAGCTATGTGAGGAAAAAAATTCTGATACAAGCCAGCTACAACAGCCAATTCAGATTGAGAGTATATGAACCCACTATCAACATTTGGGCAAAGGAGGCCATGCATTCTCCAACAAATGAGGGCTTGAAATATGGAATAAATTCTTACTATATTCTCTAAAAACCAAAAATTGAGATGCCCATGCAGGGAAATGCTCTGACCTGTGTGATACAGGAGACATTTCAGATGAATATGACAATTCGTTTGTGCTTAATATCCATCAGTGGGGTCAGATCACTCACACCTTCACCAAGCAACATGATCTCTGAGCAAATTTATATATACATGGATATAGAGAGAGATGCACACATCATAATCCCAGGACTAAGTGTTGAGAAGATGCAGAAAATGAGGGGGATTTGAGTAGATGAGGGAGGAGAAGCATTACGTGTATCACCTTCCATACAAGACCGCAAGAAGTCAAATCGTGTCCCATTATCATCATTGGTGAAGTTTTCATCTTCCACACGCTTCAGTATTTCAACCTCTTTAATCAAAGTCAGTGTGAAGCACATAGGTTAGGATTGAATCCACTCTTCATAAAATTTTAGTGACCCTCCTAATCTTTTTTAATCAAAATATCTTGTGACATTTGGCTACACTATTTCACACCTGACACCAAGCAAATTGTTAAGTGGTAATTTAACACATGGTCTTGCAGGACTTTTAATGGATCAGAACTCCTACTCAGCCTCATCCTTTTGCAGTGGTGTGAGAAATAAGCAGTTGGTTACCCTGGGGCCCTTGAGAAGTGTTGGGTTTAGGCACTATCCCCACCATATTTTATATTGATATTCTGTAAAATTATTCCATGAATGAAACAATATTAAATGCTGCTCATTCATCTGATGAAATTTACCCATTGTTGACTACAATCCTGTTTCTTATACACCATCTACCTCCTTTGCCACATCCCCACCATTCCTTTGAATCTTCTCCAGACCCAGTGGTTGTTGAATTTACATTCTTCTCTGGGCTGTTAATGAGTATATTGATTAATACTGGCTCCGGTATCAATCCCTGTGGGAGACCAATTGATACTTCTCTCTCTTTTGACATAAAGCCATTGATGATAAGTCATTGGCTCCTAGCTGTTGGATAGATTTTTGTCCACCTTATTGTGTTATTATGCAGGCTATGCAACTCCGGCTTTCCTATTGAGTTTGTGTGTAGAACAAAACTAACAATTTACTAAAAATCCAACTATGTTATGTCTGCCTTAATTAATTAATTTCTCAGTATAATTGGGCCTGAGCTTCCTTTCGCAGGCCTGTACCAGCTATTACATGGTTCAACATAATCTTGGCCATTTCTGCCAGGTTTTGTTTCCATAGAATCATGGGATAATTTAGGATGGAAGGTCATGTGGTCCAAGCCCTGGCTCAAAACAGGTTCTGTTAGATCAGAATTGTCAGGGCTGTGTCCAGCCAAGTCTTGAGCACCTCCACGTTGTAGATTACGCAAGCTCTCTTGGCAACCTGCTCGTGTATTTGACCATTTTCATGGTGAAAACCCCCACCTTTCCTTGTATTTGATATTCCTTCTACTGTTCCAAGGTGTGTCCATTGCCTCCTGTCTCATTGCTGTGCACCTCCAAGAAACAAACATCTCCTCCCACATTCTCTGTCCCAGGCAGCTGCAGGCGTCCATGCAATCTCCTTTTATCTTCTCCAGGCTGAGCAAGTCCAGGCCTCTCAGTTTCTCAGCTCCAGCACTCAAAAAAACTTCTGGCCCTGTTGAGATTTCTCCAGCATGTCCAGCATGTTGTGACTGGGAACCCCAGACTGGACATGTGGCCTCAGAAGGGCCAAACAGAGCAGAGCACAGCCCTAGACCAGCTGATGCTGACCCCCTAACACACCCCAGGATGGGGCTGAGTTTCCTGGCTGCTTCCCAGGGATGCTGCCTGCAGCCTGCACTGCTGCACACAGCTTTCAGCTCAGACAGAAAGGCTTTGCATTTGGTTTTTCTGAACTTCACGAGGCTTCTGCCAGCCCTGTGTCCAGCCTGCCCAGGTCCCTTGGTGCCATCTGACATGCTGACTGCTCCCCACACTGTTGGTGTAATCCACAGCCGTGCTGTGAGTGCACCTCTCCCATCACTGGGCTGGGAATGATGGCTTTGAGCAGCACTGGACCCTGTCCTGGTCCCCAGGGGATGCAGCTCCTTACTGGTCATCCTGAGAAGTGTGAGGGCTCGCTGACCCCTCATGATGGTAAGAGCTCATGGCATGAGCCAAGCACAGTGGAAGGAGATCCTGCCTTCGCTGGCATGGGAATGAGAAATTGTGACCCTGAGCTGAAAGCCCTCAGCTCTGCCCAGAGAGCTGCGATGGGGCTGAGAGCTGAACCTCAGAGCAACCTCAGGTATTTATTTCAGGGGAGGAAAAACTAATGCTGACTTGAAGGGCAGATTCAATATCAAAACTACTTAGAGAATCTGTGGTTCTTTAGATTGGGCATTTCATGGCATTATCACATACCAGATCCAGCTCCTAAATTGGTGCTCAACAGACACAGCAGTGCTCGTTTCCATTTGTCAAAGGCAGTGGGACACACCAGGCTCGTCTGTGCTAGGGACAAAGTTCCTATTTCACATTTTACATGAACCCACATATACTGGGCAGTGGAATGGACCCAGCAGATCGAAGAACTGCCTAGGACACGCCTGCTTTGCACCATGAGTGCCAACTTCCTCCTGGACCTGTTGCCTTATCAAGCACTCTCAGCACAGTTACATAAATATTTGCTCACTTTGGAGCAAATACTCCTTATCCAAGTATCTTCCTAAACGATGAGGATGTTTAGGGGAAAAGAACCCCTTCGTAATGCCTCTGACATGATAAACATTCAGCTCCAGCAACTGAGGCCTGGTTCAGCCAGAGCCCTTACAGGGGAGGAGTGCTTAAGCAAATTATATCTCAATGGAATCAATAAGACTTTGGCACTTGCTGAATGTTTAAGCACGTGCTGAAGTGTTTACTATTCAGCCCCTCATTTAGTTCCCATTTAATTAAACAGAATCAGATTCTCACAGAAGTAAATCACCGGAGTTTCTCCCAAAGGAGTTTTCCCAGTTTGCAATAATTGAAGAGTTGATCTAATGTCCCAACTCTACATCCTTTTTTTTAAACATTCAGCTGTCTGTCTGTCTGTCTGTCTACCTAACCTATGTTATTTTTACCTCCTAAATGATAAACTATTCAAAGGAGAGATGCTGTCAAAAGCAGCCAGGAGTGACACAGGTTTCATTAGTTACAAATGAAGTTCTGAGCCTTTGGTAAATGAAATGAAACTTTTCTGATATTATTGTTGTTCAAGTCTAAGCTGATATTAAGCATCTCTGCTTCTCCTAATACAGGCAAGGATTTCTTTGGAAGTTTAGTGCTTCCACTCCAGATAAAAGCAAGTCATTTGCTGCTTTCATCATGTCACTACTAATTTCCAAACAGTCAAACCTGCTGCTAATTTATTTACTGAACACTGAAGCCCTGTTAGCAGGGGCTGCTACTGAAACTGCTTTCTGGCCTTCGGCTTTTGTTTGTTGACAGCCTGATTTCCCAGTAGGCCATTTCCACCTGTGTTTCTGTTGTTTTTAGTGCATGTCTTTCTTTCTTCTTCCCAGTGAGTGTCTCCCAAATGGCTCCTGAAGGCTTTTCTCATCTTCCCTCGCTCTCTCATCCCCTTCTCCCTCCCAGCTGCAAGGACTCTCAGCTCTGCTTTCAGTCATTCTGCAGTTAGTGGTTGTCTACACTGCTGAGCTCCCATGGGGCACTAATTTTTGTTTCAAGGACAAGATTCAAAAGAGTTTGCTACACACAGGTTGCAGGGTGCACCTTCAGATGTGCCTTCAAATAGACTTTGGAGATTTGAATATATGAGCTTCTGAAAACCAGTTTTTAAATTGCAAGGGAGGCCTATTAAGTGCTGTAAAAAATTTTTTTTTGCTTTTCTATTTTAAAAGCTGCATTAAAAAAGTGATTTTTTTTTCCTTTCCTTTCTCCCATGACATTGGGTGGAAATAGAAATTAGGAGACTGCCATTTCCCTTTAACTTCATGCATATCAAAGGCAGAGAGATGACAGGATAAAATGATTCAGAGAGTGGCCGGCATACTCGGTGTCTGGAGGAGCCAGTGAAGAAAGATATTGAGATGTTTCAGTGGTTTCTTTGCAACAAGTCAGTGTGCCAGGAGCTTTAAGTGTGCAAGAAAGGCTTTAGGATGATTTCTACGAATAGAAAAATTCAGAGGCTGCACAGCTCTAAGGATTTATATCTTAAGATATTATTTTAATTTTGCATTTCTTGATGTTCCCTTCATTTCATATGTAACTTCTGGTTTACACTTACTTTATCTCAATCCCAGTAGCATGTAAATCTTGCTGAGATTCATTTTGAGAGGACTCACAGCTACTCACAGCTACTGTGTGGTACACTGGGCTTCAAAAATTCTTCTTAGCTTGCATGTTAAATTCAAGTGGGATTTTATGCCTCAGTTTTGAAGTCTTGGTTTCTAATAAAGGACATAAACCTCACTACACCTGCTTATCTTTTAGCTTAAGCTTGGAACTGCAGACTGGGGGAGTCTTCTGGTTAAAACTGCTGGGCCCTTGATTTCTCAAGCTGGATGTTCATGTCTAGTCAGTACTTCAGATTTTTTTTTTCTACTTTGCCTCAGTTTCTCCTTGGCTAAACAGAGGAGGTAAGACTGTCCTGCCGCAAACAGGCATAGTGAAATTGTTCAGAAACAAGCATCGATGGGAGAATTTTCCAACCAGCACTGGAACAAAGGTCAGGGAATGAAGCTCTGACGCCAAGTGCTGTGCCTGGAGGCCACCCCTGTACACAGAGCCAGAGGCTCAGCACTGGAGCTGTCATCTACTGACCCTGAGTGAGTCTCTTAGCTGCTGTGTCTCTCCATTTCCCAATAATATTGCAATAAGACTAATATTTACTTTCCTCACAGTCACATAGTCAGAATGAATTAATGTTTATAAAGGACTTGGGAGTCCTTGGATGAATGGTCTCATAGAAGTGCTAAGCAGAGCGTGCATTGTCATTTCCTTGTAGATAAATACATATCATTTACATGGGTGTACAGAGCTGTTCACACAAGCATATGCAATGTCTCATCTCAGTGCACTCAGGGTAGCACAGGATATAAGAACAAACCCAACAGTCCTTGACAATTCATGTCATTTTGCTTTGAAACGAGTATATTTTCTGTGAGAACAGAGCTTATCATGTAATCTCCAATGAAAGTTATGTTCTGCCTTTTTACAGTTGCCATGATGCAAATGTCATTTGTACTCTCCTTCTTTATGAAAGTTAACAGTTATTTAAGAGATCAAAGTTAATTATCACTAAGGAGATCATTTTTACCTATCAACCCACTTTTGTAACCCCACTATCACAAGAGAAGCTTTATGCTAATCAGTTTTCTAATTTCCATAAATTACTGATAGAATTACTTTTTTTTCCAGCATGAAAGTAGATCTGTTGGTGAAAGCTCTTGAGAGGTAAAGAGACAGAGAGAAAACGAGGTAAGGTGCATTTTCAAGAGTTCACCAGCTGAATGTGGTACCAAGAAAATAAAATCCAAATCATTAGTTTCATCACACCACAAAACTTGTAGATGCTGCAGCTTCCCTGCACTGCAGAAATCTGATGCACACACATTGTTTCAATTTAACATGGTGATAGAATGGAATTGAACGTGAGGATCACTGTGTGACCCTATTACATGTGAAGTGTCTCTATTAGAGCTGCAGAGACAGCATGCCAGAGGAGCTGAAATGTGTTGATAGAAACAAACAGATATACCTTTTTAAAAGCAGCAGTCAGAAGCTCTGCAGTGTGATCCAAGCGTGTTCTGCTGGAGAGGGCAAAATAGTCTATCCTAGGGGAAGATGATATTAAGAAAGAAACCCTTTCCACTCCATCACAACACTTTCTGTGCACTGAGCTTGCCAAATGGAAGCTGCTGCTGCTGTGGAAGTTGTTACTGCTATGACTGACAGCTGCTGCAAAATAACCTCAGCTACAGCATGGAAGGAACAATAAGAACTCAAAATGAAACAGATGGGGATATTTTGGGTATCCCCTTGGTCTAAAAGTTGAGTAAAAGAATTGCTTAGTAATTAACAAGCTTGTTGCTATGCTGCTCCAGCCTTTTAGACTGATGCTGATGAATTCCAACATAAATTAAATCGTCTCCAACGCAGAGTCTACAACCTGGAGCTAAAGTTGTATCCATGCCTCACCTGAACCGCTCCATACTTGGGGAGCTTCATTTGGAGTTGGTAACAGAGCAGTTCACCTTCCAGTGGGCATCAGTAGAATTCTGCTTGCCCACTATTCCCTAGAATAAGGAGGGACCTGCGTTGACATTTTGATCACAGATGATCACAAGGTACACACAGTGTCCCTTGTCCTTGCCCCTGTACCTGTGGCAGTTTGTGCAGCCGTGTTTTTGACCCAGCTGGAGTCCAAATGTTGGTCTGCCAGGTGCCTGAAGCACTTTCCTTGTCCGGAAGGGAACTGCCAACAGGGCAAAGCCCAGAGAGACTGAGCAGGGTCAGTGCCACATCCCCTCTCATCACCACAAACACCCCCAGAGCACCATGTGAGCAGCCCCACAACCCCAAGCAGCTCCAGAGCTAAATGCAAGGGACACCTGAAAGCACCCCGGGAAAAGACAGCCACAAAGGAGAGGGAAAAGACCTTAGCTTCCCCCTGGCTGTGAGGTTTTGTGTCACTGCTTAGAGAAAAGCAGCACAAAACTATATTCTCTCCTGGTTTTTTATTCCTCGACCTTCACCTCTCCGTCACGCATGCACCTATTTCTCTTCAAACACGGGAGCCACCCCATTGAAGTCAGCAGGACTCTTCTGGTGCTTCAAGCCAAGCATGCATATGCCTGGATCCAGTTGATATTTACAGAAGGCTCCTTTTGAATTGGCTTTTGATTATACCACCTGTGTCAGAGGGTTGTTCCTTATTGCATTTGTGGACAGCGGGATCAGCGTGACTTGTTTCCATGTGAGAAAGATGGCAAAAGATTGCAAATATAACCTTTAACATTACAGACCTTTTTTAACTGTCATGTACTGCACTGAACGGTGTATTTGTGGTTGAAAGGGAACATAAACTATGATGCAGAACACTAAAGGATTGAGAAAATGTAACCTTTGAGAGGATGGTTTGGGTTTTATTATCCCATTTATTTATTCTGCTGGATATCTGTAGGATAATATGATCAATGAGTTGGAATCCTTCTTGTTTCTACCAACAACAAATCAAACCATTAATAGGCCAATAAAACCCCAGGATTTGGAGAGAGGGGAGGAGGGGAAGTAATTGCATTGTTCTGATGCTAACGAGGCACATCTATCTTGAAATAACTGATTAAAGCTGGTGTTGACACAAGGCCTTTGCACAAAAAAAGCACAGAACAAGGTGTGCAGTGCTGGGTAGTGCTGAGTTCGGGGGCTGTGGGGTCCCAGTGGCAGCTCTGTGTTTGCTTCGTGTGCTGGGCAAGTGGGACGTGGGAAGCACCTCTGCCTGGGGGAATTCATCCTGTTTAACCCTCTGTGTGCAGCGCAGAGGGACGGGAGCACGCAGGGTTCACGGGGCACGTTGTGTGGCTGATAAATAGTTCCACAGCTGTGTGATTGCATAATGATAGCCACATTCATTCACCTGCCTATCAAAAGCGATGCATTAAAGTTTGAGCTCTCTTCCCCTGGGTCCACGTAGAGACATTTGAGTGTTAGCTTATAGTCTTTAACATTCCTCCTAGCAGTGGGCTAAGTGCAGTGGGGTTAAACAGAGTCCCTTTTGCTTAGTAATCCATTAGCTAATGGGTGTGCAAGCCCATCAATTTGCTGTTTATTCCCTAACCCCATTAGGGTACACCTGCTGAGCATAAAAAATACACCTGACAAATCAGAGTGATAGTTGAAATAAAATAAATATCAAGTGTTGTTATAGCTGATCCATAGCGTTTAAGGCAGAAAGGGCATAACAGTGATTTGTGATGGCAGAACAAAATAGCTCGTGCTGGCTCATGGTAGCTCGAGCAGGTTGATATAAATCCCCCTGCGATCACCTGTAGGCTCCAGCGCTCGGCTGCCTCTTTCCCCAGCCCCACGGGCCCCTCCAGAGGGCTGGAGTTCACCTTCAAACGCCATCTCCAAGCGCCTTCTGCAGAGCCACAGCGCTGCTAAGTGATAAATTAATTATTTGGGGGAGGCAGGGAGGGAGGGAGGGGGGTGAGAGCTCACAGGCTGCTCTCCTGCGAAGGCAGCCAGAAGCTTCAAATCTGTCTCTGATACCAGGCCATTTGTTTTGTCACTTCATAGGCTTTATTTATTTATTTATCTTGCAGCTCACCCTGTGATTAAAACTGTTGAAACAGCTGTTAGCTGGTAGCAACTTTCCTGGTGCTGTTTCCTGACGTCAGTCTGGGGCTGTGGCAGGGGTGGGAGCTGCCCTGAGCTGCTCCTCTGGGCCAGGAGCATCCCCAGCTGTCCCTGTCCCCATCCCCTCGGCTCTGCAGCAGCCCCATTGCACAAGGAGAAAGTACAGCAATGAACCTGGGCAGCTCACTGCCAAAAAGAGTTGCTGGAATTAGGGTATTATCAGAAAATGGATTGAAATGGGGCTTTTATTTAAAAAGGAAAAAAGAAAAAGAGCTCCATCACCTCTGAGCGGGGCGGGTGATGACAAGAAGATGAGCAAGGTGGCTCAAGGTGGTTGGTCCGGTGTGGAAAATTCCCTGGGGTCAATGAATGAGCTTGGAAGGAGCCCTGGGCTGCACGGAGAGGAGCTGAATGCCCTCTGCCATCAGCGCTGAGCAGCCAGGCCAGGGAGGGCAGGGGGAGAGCACACAGGCAGAGGATGGAGAGGCCTTGCAGTCTCTGTGCTTGGGGAAATACGCACAGAAAGCCTCTCAGGCTGAGGGAAGCTGAGGTCTCTCATGTCAGGGCACACAGTGTAACCTCAGGTGTGCAGAGCCGTGACCACAAACACTTCTGCTGCTGTAGAAAACAAATCTACAGGCTCCCTGCAATCCCTCAGGCACCCCAGGGCTGGGAGTGCTGCTTGAGACAGGTCCGCTCATGGCTGCTAAATCCACAGCTCAGCAAGCTGAAGGGCTCAACTTACAGCTCAAAAAAAAAAAAAAAAGAAAAAAAGAAGAAAAGATTAAAAAAAAGAAAAAAAAAAAAAGAAAAAACAAAAAAGGAAAAAAATAAAAAAGAACAAAAAAAGAAAAAAGAAAATAATAGAAAAGAAATTAAAAAAGAAAAAAGAAAAAAAAGAAAAAAGAAAGAAAAAAGAAAAAAGAAAAGAAGAAAAAAGAAAAATAAAAATAAATAAAGAATAGAAAAGAAAGAAAAAAGGAAAAAATAAAGAAGAAAGAAAATAATAGAAAAGAAAGAAAAAAAGAAAAAGAAAGAAAAAGAGAAAAAAGAATAAAAAAGAAAAAATAAAAGAAGAAAGAATAGAAAAGAAAAAATAAAAGAAGAAAGAATAGAAAAGAAAAAAAGAATAAAGAGAAAATTAAAAAGAAAGAAAAAATAAAATTAAAAAAGAAAGAAAAAAGGAAAAGGAAAAAAAAAAGAGAAAGAGAGACCAGGTCAACCCAGCCCTGCAGTAGAGCCAGTGAATTGCCAAAACACTCAGATTGTGTTAAGGTGATGGAGAGAGAGTTTGGGAATCTGGCCTGAGTTGCCTGAACTAGGCTGCAAGTGCTGCTGATGCACTAAAGAGCAGTGATAAAATGAACAAAGCAAGTCATTGCTCTTGGCTTGCATTATCCACAGGCTTTGGCATTTTCCAGCCGAGTGCCTGCCTCTGCCTTCCTGGCCCACTGCTGCTATTACTTTTACATCATGACTGTCGAGGAGTGTATCATTCATAACATCCCTATCACAGAGAGATTCCTTCTTAAATGCTTGGGGAGATGGAGGGCTACAAACCCTGGGAAATCAGCTATACCTAATATATTATGTAGAAGTTCTGTAATCATTATTGAACTAAAGTGCATTGAGTAAGTGGATAAAATCAGTCCCACTGTAGCATAAGTCTCCAGAGATCACAGATAAAAATGCCTCGCACTTAAGCAGAAAAAGGTAACAAAATATTTCCAGTCCCAGCAACAGCATTTTCCCCTCTATATAAATAGGGAACCCTCAGGAGAAGGCAATGATGCAGCAGAGGTTGAAGGCAAAGTTAATGGTGGCGAGGTGGGGGAGCGAGGCAGTGCCTGGGGCAGGCTCGGTGAGCTCTGAGAGCAAAGCTCTGTGCAGAAGAGGCTGAAGGCAGAGGGGCAGGGAGGCAGTGGGCAGGACACTGCCAATCTGGGGGGCACAGTGTGGGTCTGGCACAGAGTGGAAGTGAAATGTTTGTGCTCCCGATCCTGCAGAAAAGTCAGTTTTTATGACCAGGGTCACCTCAGGCCTTGCTTTCCATGGCTCTCAGAGTTTCCCACCCGCACACGCACAGGGCACAAATGTTTTTGTGCCTCCTGTGCTCAGGTCTGGTCTGAGCTGTGCCCCCTCCAGGGAGCCACTGAGGCACCCTCGGTGTGGGATTTATCCTGAGTTATTCCCAACCAGAGCCCCTTGAGAGCTTGCACAGAGCTGCAGCATCGTCAGTCCTTCCCTTTTTCATGCACTTGGCCAAGAGCTGCCAGGCTGCAGGGAATCACCACGGCGTGGTGAGACTCTCTTGCCAAGCTGCTAAAACCCTTGTAAGGGTTACAGGGTAAGATCTATTTTGACATGAATAAACGTGGGAAAGTTAGGGATTCATATAATTTGGCAAAAAATACCAAACTATCAAAAAAACCCCAAAAACCCAGAGGGGGGAGAAAAATAAAACAACCCACTAAAAAACCAAACCAAACCGAACCAAACCAAATCAAACAAAAAAACCCCAAAAAACCCAAACCAAGCCAAACCAAACCAAACCAAAAAAAAACCCAAAAAAACCCAAAAAACCCAAACAAAACCAAACAAAAAAACCCCCCAAAACCAAACAAACAAAAAAAAAACAAAACAAAAAACCAAACAAGAAAACCCCCATAAAACCCCAGAAAAATTTCATTCGTTTATGTAAAACAGAGTTAAGTTGGATTGGCACATGTGTGACAGAGTTTATTATATGTTTCAGGAAAGGATTAAGTGATCATCTAAATTTTTTTGATTGAGTTCTTCAAATGTGCATCCCTATTAGTGATGAAGGAAAAATTAGGCCGCTGTATTTGCTATTCCTCTTGTAGGCCTACACAAAAAACGCACCTAGAACTGCAGTCCCTGCTGTTAGACTGAGACCTGGGCAGTCATTGGCATTCGTGTCCTGGAATTACTTTATTCAAGTTTTCTGAGATGTGCTCTTTCTCACGGCCTGCCAATCACATTGGAGCAGTGCCATAAGCTCTGCTCTGGCTCTATCCTCAAGGGCACCAAGGGAGGAAGAGTGAGGAGGGCTCTGGAGTTGGAACTATTACTTATTTATCTAAAGTATTGACCTGACCTCTGCTACTGAAATATCAGCATTAGATGCTGGGGAAAAGGGAGGCAGGAGCCAGCTCCTGCTGGGAAGGAGAGGAAACAGAGATGTCAAATGGGGCCCAAATCGGTCATTGTGCCACTGAAACAACGGTGCTGGGGACAGGCAGGAGGTGGCAAATATCAGGAAGGAGTGACTGCCACTGATGGGTGGACAAGGAGGCAGTGACCAGCTGACCAAGTGTCCCAGGGAATTTGGTGTCACACTGCTGCTCAGCATCTCTGAGATGGCCTTACTGCACTGGCAGTGTTCACTGGTAGGTTTTGCACATTTTTATTAGCACGATGATAATTCTGTTTGTGAAGGGAGGAAGAAGTGATGCTTCGGTAATGTTGCTGCGGATGGGGAATGTGGCTTTTGCTAAAACACCTCCCAAAACTTCTGTCCTGTGGAACTGAAGGAGTCTGGAGCTGAGTTGGGGGCCAGGGACTCTGTGGGAAGCTCCAACCCATCTGTAGCACAGCAGCACAATGCGAATATTTGCAGGAGGACTGGGGAGCAAGGGGCAGTACACAGGAAGGAGCTCAGGAAATCAAGTGAGTAACATCAAATGTGCCTTCAGCTGCCCCATGCGATGACAGAGGATTCAGGGGCTGTGGTGCTAAGCAGAGTTACATAAATGATTACACAACACAGCTGTGGCAAGGGCCTGGAGAGGTTCTAAAGGGAATAAGCAGACACACAGCCAAGGCCAGGAAACTAACAGCGAAGGCAGCTCATCTTGCCGAGGTTTCTTTAAACTAATAAAAAATTAGGGACATGCCCACACAAAATCACAACCAATCCCACTGCCAGCGGCAGACCATTCAGTCAGAATGACCACTGCAGTGGGTAAAGAAACTAAAGTGCACTAGGTTAGGAGGCAGCAGTAAATCGTGTCATTATACACCTGATGCCACGTGTCCCTGGGTGATAACAGAGGACACTCCCCTCCCTTTGGGCACATCACAGTCCACGTGTCTCACACAGACACACCTGGATGTGCCCCTGCCCCCGGCCCTCGTGCTTTGCGCGCCAGAGGGTTTTCTTCTGGCATCAGAAAAGCCTTTTGCCTTCTCTTACAGTATGGACACCCTGGAGAGCTCAGGCTGGACTGCCAGAACACCTGTGGGGTTGGCCAGCAGACTCCTCCACATCTGAGCTCAGCAGCCTCCTGCCATCCTAACCCCCTCTCTTTTTAAACGTGAATTTAAATTTCAAACAAATCCATTGTCACAGGATCCAAAAGGCTGAAGCAGAGCTCTTGTTCTGCTGCACCTATTAGAGGTTACAGCACATCCTGAATTTAATCCCTCAGCCTGCTTTTCAAATATAGTGACCCAACATCTTTGTAGTGAGTTGAGCACTCGCAGAGCCCTCGGCTGCAGTGAGAGCTGCCAATATTCACACCATTTGAAAGAGAACCAGGAGAATCATCTCAGACAGAAAAAACAGATCTCTTGTGCTGACAGAATAAACACATTTGGGGTCTGACTGTGCCAACATCTCTCCTAACAACTACTGGAGTGGATCTGCTAACATTTAAGAGATATCCAACACTTCACATTGCAGGAACCCCTTCCAGCTGCTTATTTTTTAAATATATTTTTAGCAACTATTTAATATATTTTTAGCAACTTCATTTTTTTTAAAGTAAATTTTAATTTAAACTGAAACACCCAACATCCCTATTCCTTCCTTGGAGCCTTGCATTAGGTCTGGTGCTTAAAGATAGAAATTAAGATCCAGTGTGTCAGCCCTCCATATGCCAGAGGTAAAATTCCTCCTGGCCCTCTCTTGCCAGAGGGTACAGAGTGAAACAGAATGCCTAGAACCATAGCAGCTGATGGATTTGTCATTTAGGAAGGGCAGAAGAATGGAAACCCTTTGTAGGAGCCTCCTGCACAGGTGGATGCAGTTCTTGGAGCTGGCCTTGAACAGGTCCCTGGACACCTGGAAGTGCTGGCACTGATTTAAATAACTCCAAGATGGAAACTCCCACCTCCCTGGGTGTCTGGCACAGGGTGGAACGTGCCTGGTGCTCCATGAGCTCTGTGTTTAGAGAGGCAAGAGCAACTGAGCACCTAAAGCCAAATATGCCCTGAAATCCACTAGAAAAATACGTTGGTCCTCCAGGCAAACAATAGACTAAAACAATGGAAATAATAAGATTAAGGATAACAGGATGAACGTTCAGCATTCTGAGTGAGGATCCTTTGAAATCCATTAGACAGAGGAAAAGGCATTTCAGTGCACCAGCATTCACCACATTTCACTGTGTAATCCCATGAATTTCTGTCTCTCCTTAATTTCAGGAAGACAATTCAGTAGCCTCTGGCTTCTATATTTTTTTTTCCTCATCTGCTAATTAGCAGAGGCAGAAAAATAAACACACGACTAGGAGCTGTATTCACAGACAGGAAGTAACTTTAATTAAATATTGTGAAAGTTGAAAAGTTTTTACAGCTTGAATTTCTGCAAAAAAATTATAACAATCTCTACAGTAGTTAGTTTCTCTAACAATAGAACTGTACAGTGTGTGTGTCTATTCAAAAAGATTTAGATAAGAAGGTGAAAGGTTAGTAGTTTCAGAGATGACTTCATTTTAGCTGCATCCTAGTACAACTGTGAGGAAATAGGCATTCCTTTATGCAATCCAGTCATTGTGAAGCTTCACCTTGTTAAAACTGAAATCTGAATGTTTCCACTTAAAGCCATATTCTGTAAACAGCTGCATCTTTTACTTTGTAAAAGACAAAGGGTGGTGCGAGGGAGATTTTTGATAAATTCCCATTCATCAGATCACGATAAATAGCTGCAACAAAACGGAATTATGCACATTGTCAAAGGCTCTTTGGACACTGGAGTAGAGACTACGAACATCGTGGCTAAAGTGGTGTCAGAATCGCTAGGACTGAGTGGAGCTCTACAAGAGTAATCGACGGTGTCACTGGACAAAATATGGCTTTAAATTTGATTACATTGTCGTGCTGTTGCTTATTATGTGAATTAGAATAATCGCTTGGAATACAGAGAAGCAATAAACTGATGTCTCTCACATTTTTCCAGTTTTCTCTTCTTTTATTTTCTCACCATGAAAAAAAAAAAATCCTGTTTTCTTTCCCTTCCCCCCCCAAAGATCACACTGTGACATTCTAGTGAAAACCATTGCAAAATTCATACAGGAAGCATGCACAGTTGCAGCATCGTTGTAAATGATTTCTTGCTCGACTAGAAAAAAGTTATATTGTTTTAAGGTAACAAAACAGTTCTTTTGTGCTTTTCAATTCCTTTTTTTTTTTTTTCTTAGAATGTTAGTGATGATTGACAGTTCTGGTGCACAGTACAATGTACAAGTGAAATGAATATGATTTGCATTGTTAAGGCATCCAATCTGCTGGTTTATATTTATGTGAAAGACAGAGAAATATACAAGCAGACTTAAGAAAGAAAGTATTTTCATTGAGTTCTATGAAGTTTCTCCCCATATTTAATGCACAAAAATGCGTCACTCCAAAGAGGAGAAATCCCATGCATATTAATAGAGTAAAACAGCATTAGTTTTTGTTAAGCCTCAAAAGCAAAGGATACATTTTTTTTAAAATCTACATAACTAAATGCTACAAGAATAATATGCTACTTTTTGCCATATATTGGAAAAAACTTCTTAACTTACAAATAATACAAAAATAGACAATGGCTTTTGGGTGGAAATTAAAAAAAAAATGGAAGCATGGTTTTAAACAATACTAAAAAAACAACCCTATAAATGAAATGTATTAAAATCACATTTAAACAGCTAATACAACGGTGAATGACCAAACAAATCAGCACTTTTCACATAGCAAACATACACAATAAAATAAACTTGTAGGGGACAAAAAGCAATGTACAAATTCCAAAGATAAATACATTATTTATATGGATATTTTACAAAATCCCCCGTAAAACAAACAAACAAAAAAACAGAAACAAAAAGCTTTTTTTTTCTTTAATTAATTTGCAAGTATGTGCAAGCTAAAGGTAGTGAGCTCTTTTTGCAAAATATGCAGTAAAATTCTTTTTTTTTTTTTTTTTGTGATATTGAAAAACTGTCTTAAGACATTAAAATGTATAAATAGAACAACAACTTTGGCAAAAAATCACAAAAAATCTACAGTATTTATAACTACATACAAAACACAACAGCAAAGAAAAAATATCAGGTAATGCATCTTCAGAGCTTTGCTGCCTCTTGGACTAATAATTTTTAAGAACACTTCCCAGATAATGATAGCAAAATTGTTTTTTTTTTGTAAAACAGAAGCTATGGTTTTGATTTGAAACCTTCCTAAGAGCCGCGCCCCCAAACTCATGTTTCACTACTCAAAAGCAGTTCCCTGCTGCCCATGGAGCGTGGTACCAACGGGGAGGGTCGACTGATACAGCAACGATGCCAGTGGAGCCTGGGCCGGGGAGATTTGGGTGGGGAGGCTGCAGAGCCTGGCTGAGGCTGTGCCCATCAAAACCAGCAGGGCAGGGGGACAGGGCCACGCTGAGAGCCCCCCAGGGATGGCCCAGGCTGTGTCCCCTGCGCCAAAGCCAAAGGGCACAGCTCAGCTGAAGGATGGCCAAGCCTCACTCATTTGGAGGGGGCTGAGATCTCAGCTCCTGCTGCAGCTCTGCCACTGCAGCTACAGGCACTGGGTTTGAGTTCCAGAGGAAAGAGATTTGATATTTCCATCCTCACCTTCCCTTCCGCCAGCTTTTGCCAAGAAAGGTTGGACCTTAAGGTCCCCTTCCAACCTGTGGTGTTCCATGGTGAACTTTTCCCGTTGTATTATTTACATATTTTTTCAGCCCGATATTAAAGACAGAGGTTACGAATCCCTCCCCTCACCCCACCCTCATAATCCAAAAATATCAGTTTTCTAGGGAGTGATATCTATTTAATTAGAACATTAAAAATGCATCATTATTAGCAAGTCACCACTGGATAAGCAACATATATGAGCCGACCCTTAATTAAATGGCCATAATTCTTCTACGAAAAACTAACTGGCACTTCTATTCTGTCCCATACAGACTTGTATGTAAATGACACCACTTCATTTTTCTTTACACAGCTTTAAAAAAAAAAAAAATCATAAATTAAAAATGTGGAGTTCCATCTCTAGTGTCCCTTGTGTAATTGTATGATTTATAAAAGACAAATGGTGTTGAGTTAAATCAAGCCTTAAAAAGAAAAACAAAAACCCAGAAGGAAATAAAAGCAAGCCCCCACCCCCCAAAAAGAAAAAAAGTGGATTTTTTTATCAACGTACAATAAATATATCTCCCATGTATTTGGGATGGACAACTTGAATCAACACCTTGCGATTGTGGATTGTTAATTTCAGTATTTGCAAGGATGATGATTTTTGTTTTGTTTAAAAATCTGCAGTTATTGTAAGATCCTTCTTTATTTCTTTTTTATTTTTAAAAAGGCCTGAGTAAAAAGTTCCACTCTGGGACTTGTATCAGATTCTCTCTGAAGCAGAATTCAACCTCTTCATTAATAAAATTCTTCAAGGCAATTCTTTCACATGGGGGGAACAATCATGCCAGATATAGCTGTTGGAAGGAAAGGGGGGGGGAGAGAGAGAGAAAAAGAAAAGTTAATTTTCTGCATTATCAAGCAACTTTTAAAATCCTCAGAGCTTTAAGCATTTACTAGCAACATACTCAGATGTATTTTGAATTAAATTCATATATAAGTATCACTCATGAGAGACAACTATGTACACAGTAATCATGGAAAGTTTCCCTCTGACTGGAAAGTGATTTAAATTGCAAGTGGCTTTGTTGAAATCACTGATTTACTTGTAGAAAAATGTAAAAAAATTATTTGTATAAAAATATAAAAAATTTACTTGTAGAAAAAGTGTCCCTCCCCAGTATTAATATCAGACCCCAACTTATCTTTCTGGTTTTAGTTTCAAAATTTCAAAATACTCCGGAGGCTTTGACCCGACCCAGCCATTGCCACACATTCTATTACTGTTTTAAAGGCAAAGCAGGTGCTTGCACCACATTTGGGAGCACAGCTGAGTGCCACAGGCCACCCCTGTCCTGGCCCTGCAGGGTGACATCGCAGTGGCACTCGGACACAGGTCACTCTCCTGTGCCAGCCCTCCCAAAGTTCAGTGCTCATTCCTGGGACTTATACAGGCATTTCAGGTGTTCAGAGAAGGACTTAAACTCCCAAATCCAATATTCAAATTGAAATAGGTGCTTAACTTTTGGGTTAGCAGACCAGCATCTTTCTTATTCCACTTGCAGCAGACACCACCAACTACACCAAGTGAGTCACAGGTGAATGTTAATTTAGGATGTTTTCTCTTTTGCTGGCTAAGTTGAATCATCAGCATTTCTTTATTAAGCTTCCTAACCTCATTTTCTATAAAATCACCACCTCTCTTAGCAGGGAGAGGTTTACTAAAAGTCAACAGGTACAGCTTTGCACATAAGTTGACCTCCGGCTCGATCTCCCTCTGTTTACCAGGCACTGAACACAGATCAGACATCCCAAGTGTCCAAGTGACACTCTGTGAGCGAGCACATCATTACGGGGGGTAGTCACGGAGGTTTATGATGAAAACTGTAAAAACGTGTCTCTAAAATGCCATTTGCACAGTTTTTTGCCAAGAGGTAAAAAACGGATTCGCCCTCAGGTTGGCGGCACTTCCCGGGCACATGATTTAAATGCTGGAGCTGCCTGCCATTCCAGACATCTGGACATGTAATTTCTTAAGGAAGAACTCAACCCCGTGACTGGTGCTGATTCATTGTGCTTTAATTACAGCTGCAATTATTTGATAAGAACAGAGCCAAAGTAAAAGACTCACAGATTTGGGGTTGGAGGGGGAGAGGAGGGAAATGTTTTCTCCACAAACACCACCATATGTGCAAGAATTACAAGTCTAATCAGCAAGGGGAGAACAGCTCGAGTAAACTGCACTGATTAAATGAAATAAAATGAGGGGAGAAGAAGAGAATGCAAAACACATCCAACATGTTTGCAACAGGCCACCCTCAGAGGTGGCACAGTGCAACAGCATTTCAATTATTGGGATTTATCATGTGGAATCACTGCAGTGATTGTGTTCCCCCACTTAAGGGTTCTTCAAGGAGCAGAGAATGAGGATAAAAGGGACAGAAGGGTGAGTTAAGTTGCTTTAAGTCCTACAGGAAGACACTTAATTGAGAAGCACAGAGGACACTTTAGGACAAGGTGTTGCTTTGCTTTAGAAAAAGTATCTTTTCTTCAGAAAATATCAAGACATTATTCCAACAAAAAATTCTCCATCTGAAAGATTCATCAGAAGCAAATCAATTTCACCAATAACTGGTCAAGAATAGTGTCTCTTGGGACAGGACAGCTGTCTACCCTGTGTAGGAGTCCAAAAAAGGTGAGATAATTGCAATTCCTCCCTTCCTGATTTAGACATTTCCCTGTGGTTACAGATCAGCCATGCACCTTTTGCTGTTGGAAACAAATGGCACAGAGGCAAGATCTTAGCTCATTTTTTCAAAGCATTATTGTTTTTGAAGAGCTCTGAAATTCTGAATTAAATTACAAGGCAAATGATATCTTTTCTGCCTAAAAGCTTTGATATTTCCATTCTTTCCAAGTCTTCATTTATATCACTCCACTTTTATTCCATAAGTGCTACATCTAGTCATGCAAATTCTCTCAGCTGTAGCCTGTTATTGATCCTGAAAACAGAGATATCAGTGGGAAACAGTGTAGGTATGAGATCACACCACCTCCAGAAAGGGAGGGCAGAGAATAGAAAAGCTCCCACCAATGGCCTTTATTTCTTCTATCATATACTAATTTGTATTTGCTGCCAGCAAATTACAGAAATAATGCGTTTGGGGTTTTACAAAATTGCATGGCAAAGAGAACAACAGATAAGCCTGGCTGCTGTTTTAGTGAGTTCTGCTGATATCTAAGCTACATAAGGAAAGCTTGATTGCTTTCTGATGTATCCAGAAGCCCAAGAGAGATAAGACAGCCTCCTTATACATGGTTGTTTATTTAAGCATTAAGGCACAACAGGCAGTGCATCTCTGAGTGATTATTACAAGCCTCAGGTGGTGTCAGAAGGCACAGGACCAAAGGCTGTGTGTCTTTAACTTACCAAGAAGTTCAGTGACGACCTAGAAATGAACCATCTCTTGGTGTCTCATTCCTATTATGAAAACTGAATTGCTAAATAAAAATTAGGGCAAACGCTCAGATCCGTGTGGTTTCTGGGCATTACAGATGTGGATGTGACATAATGAGGAGGCAATCAGACAGCTCCAGTTGTGTCCGGTGCTCTGGGCTCATTCCGTAATTGCTTTTCATAACCGAGTACATGGAATCTGAGAATTCTGTGTCTTGTGAAGAGAGAAACAGTGCCTGGAAAAGCTTTCTCCTGTTACTCATTTTTTTCTCTCCATCCACAACAGCCAGATGGGACAAGGTGAAGAGAAGAAAAAAACATTAACATGTTCAAAAGCTTTTGTAAAAAATTTCAGATGGGAAATATTTTTAACTGTAGCTTTTAAAATTTGAAGCATGTCAGCACTGCCAATTCTTTTAAATGTTCAAAAATTAATCTCCTAAATGCTGTAGTTCACCTGAAAATTTTGCTTTGTTTTATTCCTGACAAAATTTGTATTTATAGCGAAGTCCTAACTGAAGGTACCCAAGTTCTGATTACAATTTCCTAGTAAATTTACAGTGCCTGCACAGTTTCTGTGTGTGTTGTGTGCACCTTGAAGGATTCCTCCTCCCAGTTCACCCGTGTAATATGCACTGAGGACAATGCTTTCCTTCAGGCACAATAGAGCCAAGCTTTTATGAATGAATCCCTTCTGTTCTGCTTGCATATAAGATTTTTTTTTGGCCATTAATGGTGCTATCAGCATCTTCAAGCCCAGTGTTGCTCTTTCCAGAGGCTGAGGAGTGACACATGGACACTGTGCAACCATCGGGCTCTGCACAGCTCCTTCTGAACCCGGCTTAAAAAAGGATGGATTTTATTTCCCACTCCACACTCTTTGGATCATTTGCACAGGCTCGTGGAAAGGAAACAAATCTCAGGTCTGGGGGAAGCACACCACGAAATCTCTCTCACCTCTGGCAGCTGGAGGCAGCTGGCTGCATCTGCTTAAGGAAAGCCCTGGATGTAAGCGAGCATGAAAATGCCTCTCTCAGCACACTGATGTGCAGCGAGGGAATCACACGGGGAGCTCTGGGCACAGTGCTGTACAGCAGGCTGAGCCAAACAATGAGATGGGCAGTGCTGGGCTTTGCAGCACCCTCAGCTTCACAAGCTTTTGTCTGTCACTGCCTCGCCTGCGTCAACGCTTCAAACGGATTTAGATACTAATGCTGGAGCACTTGTAATGAGAGGGGAAGGGATGCAGAAAAGGAGCAGCCCCTTGATACCAACAGTTCAATAGGCTTTCCAAAAGGCCCTGCGCCATTTCTGGAATTAATTGGCACAGGAGTACATTAATCAGTGGAAACTAATGTTTGCCCTGGTGTGAGTTGAACTGGAAATCGCTGCTGTTAGTTTGTAATGCATCTCCTATTTATGAAAGGGAGGGTTTGTGCCAAGCTCTGTAACTGTCTATTTGCTCTCAGTAGGATTTCTGCACAAGTGTACTATGACAAAGGACAAAAAGGAAGGGAAGATTGAGTGACGTACTTCAGGAGAAGGCCAGCCCCTGGAGAGACCCTGCAGTGGAGTACTTGCTAGAGTCCACAAAAGACTGGTCTGATAAAGGACGACAACAGGGAATAAGAGAGGAAAGAAAGAAAAAGGACGGTATTAGTAAGCTGAAATATTACTTGTTTTTTATCAAAACAGTAGGTCTGTGCTTTAGAAGACACAGCCTCTAATTCAGCAGTATTAGTCGAGGTAGGGTGGTTGCCAAACACCTGCAGGGTACAAGGTGGGCTGGGGGCAGACTCCAGTTACTCTTTACAGGAGGAAACTTTAAGCCAGAGCCCACCAGGGATCCCCCACTGCCTTCACTCCCCTGGGCCAGCTCGGAGCTGCTTCGAGCCCGGCGAGGCTCGGTGAGCTCAGGGGAGCACTTACCTTGCAGGCTATTGCCGTTGGTGCTGGTGCAGGTGGGAGGGGGCGAGGTTTGGGGTCTCACGACAGGAGCGAACGCGCTCTTCTGTTTCACCGCTGAGACCATGTTGGCTGGTGAGAAGGAGAAAATCCCGGAGGAGCTGCTACAGTTGGAGGGGAGGCTAGTGGAGGAGGCCATCGTCGGACTCGATGGCACAACTAGAGGAAAGAAAGATCCCCAAAAAGGCATTTCTTAGTGTTCAATAATAGCAGGCTGCAGAAACAAGAGAATTCTCATTCTTGGATGGTCTTTTTTTAGGGCTGAACTGAGTGTTCAAAATGCAAACATGCTGCATGGGAAGTTCAGTCTTTAAACACATTTATCCTTAAACCACTATTTTACTATATAGTACAATAAATATATTTTGTTCATGTATTTACCATCAAGCTTTTAAGCTAATTTCTTTTCATGAAAATAATCCCAACAACTTTAATATTCAGACAGCACTTCCAATTTCCCCTCCTATCCAACAACAATAACAAAGGACCAAAAATTACATCCCATACTTCCATTCTTTGTCCTGTTTAGAAACTGCTTAGATATACAAGTGGGCTGTGAATAATTACATATTATAGAGTAAAATTCTGATCATCTGGGCTTTGAATTATTATTTTATTTGCATTTATGTAGATAAAAATCACCCTATTTAAGTTCTTATTTGAGAATCTGATATCATATTTGTTAACACTGAGGAAATCAATTAATGGAAATTAAATGTTCAAAGTTTCACAGTCTGACAGATACAATCTTAGTCTGAAGTCACTCTGTGCCTGGAAGTACTTGCTAAGGGAGAGCAATCAAAGCACCTAAATTGAATTGCTACTATACAGCAATTAGTTTATTGATTTAATTAAGAATGCCACCTTTTAATTTTCAGGTCATGATTGAAGCATTTTCTGATTCAATGGATTAGACATTAGCAGAATGACAGATCTACCAAGAAAACCTCCCAAAATATAAATAGAATAGAGAACCAGGGCTAGGAAGTGAAGTGCTATTCTAAAGAGGACTTCGTTCATAAATATGAAATAATACACTGCTACAGTATTTTAAATGCATTACTGGCATCTGCTTCCAAAAGGAGATGTCTCATCAATCATGTTATATTATGAATTCAGAGTGTGCAGATTCTGTGACAGTAAATCCAACTTAATAAGTAAGGTACTTTGTAACATTACATGTTACATTATTATTAGAGAACAAAAATAATCACTGGTTAGCAATTCCCAGGTTATAAGTACTAGTTATGTGGGTAAATAATTTGTTCTAAATTTGCAGCAGATAAGAAGCCTTGGAGTTAATTATTTTATTCAGGGTTCCTCTCCCCTTTCTGATTCTGATGCAATTCAAAATAATTCATTGCTGCTGTCGCACCATTAACTTCAGATTTGCTGTGTAAACCTTGGTACCCTCAGCAGTCGGTTTGTCCTGTCCGTGCTACAGTCCCAGCCTATAAACCTATTTATATGTCCAGACCTTCCCTCCTGATTCTGCTGTCAGCTTTCTACAGATGTCAGTGGAATCCTTTATGCCTCGTGAGCAATGTCAGAGGAATTGGGCAGGTCCTGCTCATTTAATTTTCTCATGTGACCAGGGACCACTGAGCTGAGCGAGCAGCTGCAGAAGAGGTTCATAGGCCTTTGCCAATAGAAATGTATTTATATTTAAAGAGCTTACTAAACCTTTAATATCAAAATGCAGAAAGTTAGTCCTACACATAAATATTTCCATGACTGGGACTGTAGACCATAAGCTCTTCACGCCATGGGATGTATGATTTGTATGACTTACATTTTTGTGGCATTCACTGTACAGACACTAAAACACAAAATCTAAAAGCCTTTGTTGCATTTTACTGACTCAGTGAAGTCAATGTAATACTACTTTAAAAGCAAGTGGAATATAAACAATCCAGCTTAGGCCCAGTAGTAATTCATAATTTTTATAAAGGTTATGAACATATTATTTGTTCAGAAGTTGAGGACAGTGTTTCTTATTACAGACTATAAGGTATGTTATGAAACTAACAGACTAAATCATGAGAGACATTATTCTTTGTAAGCTCTTATAAGGCTCCCAAATTAAAAAAAACAATTAACAATAATAATATTAAAACAGAGAAGAGAATTTCTGGCAACACTGATGTCTTCAAAGTGCATCAAAGGTCAGTGCCTTTCAAGTGCTCAAAATAAGAAAATAAATATTGAGCATCACAGAAAATCCACCATCTCCTTCGAATGAAAATGTGGAAAATACATAAAAGACATAAAATACTCACTGGCATAGGGAGAATTGGCAGCAGATCCATTCAGGAAGGTTGGAGAACCGCCTAAATTTGACATTCCAGCATTGCCATAGCCGTTCATGCTTGTTGTGACCGAGTTGTAGTTTGTCTGCTGCGGGGTGGTGCTTGGCACGTAGCCGTGAGGTGACACACTGCTGGAGTTGCGAGTGAAACCTTGTGTGGGGAGGGAACACAGGCAGAAATTGCAATTAGCCCCACAGCAGTTTCCTGCACAAACAGATACAGGTGGCTGCGGCACCGAGGGGGAGCTCAGTCCAGCCAGGGAGGACAGGGAGGGACAGGATGGACCCCAGGAGCACCAGGAACCCAAACTGGGACCCCTTCCTGCCCAGGTGGGAGCACAGAGCTGGAGGAGGGAGGCTGAAGCCTCCAGAGCTCCCCAGGCAATCCATGCCCTGGAGCAAAGATCACCACTGGGTGTGAGGAACACTCTCTCTGAAAGGGCTGCTTGTAGGAAATGCAGCAAACATGACCTACATTTCCAAAGTGAGGAGTCCAGACCCACTCAAGGTATGTTGAAAGCACGTGATTGTTGTTAACTCTTTTCTGATGTCACTGTCATTTAACACAGCTCAGATGCTCACTGCACACTTCAGGAAATGCAGTGTATTTCTCCAGCTAGAGGGATATGCTTTGTCTTTTTGCCTTGGTTGGATCATTATGTTGGTTGGAAATGAGCGATAAATTTGACAGCACGTTAAAATTTGAATCGCTACCTAACTCTGGAAATGGCATTTTAGGAAACTCATATCCAAATATTCATAAAGAAAGACTTGTTTCTAGAAGCACAGAAATACAAAATGGAGGAGCTTTTTCCTGGAAGAAAAATTGCCAATTTTTCTTCATAACACACGGCATAAAATATTTCAATCTAAACATAATTTGGTATTTTTTAGTGTAATGCAAAATATTTTTGTCTGCTCTTCTAGAAAACAGTCTCACACTAACACTTTCTCATTAAAGCGTATTTTTAAATTGTATCATATATAGAGCTGAGCAAAGGAGAAGGGAAAATCCAAAGGGCTTTTACAAAAATGTTCTTCACCTATTTTTTTATTTTTAACTGTGGGAATTAAACCAATACTGGTTTTATACAAAGTGAAAACCACTTTATTTTAAAAATTAGACAAGCTCTGAAAATGTCTCACTAAATATTTCTATTCTTTGCTAGTTGTAAAATTTATGAAAGTCTCAAAGTCTGAAAAAAACACAGAGCCAGTACTCTATCTCTTGCAAAACAAACCCAAATCAAATATACAAACATCCAAAGGATAATTTCATTTTATAAAGAAGTGCTACAGGAGGCCCAGACTGAGAGATCCTCCATGCTCAGGGAAATACATAAGCAAGTACTTAACATTAAGTACATGCTGAAGCCAATTAAAATTAGTGGGATTTAAACACAAATACAAGTGTTTCTCTGGGCAGAACGGAAAGCTATTTACAGATATTCAGAAGTTCTTTTCCCAAGTTAGGGCAGCCCCATCCTGTGTCATTCCAAGGGTCTGGGTTGGGCTGCCCTGAGCCATCCCTCTGCCACTGCCCTGCACGTCCCCCTGCCTTCTATCAGAAAAGATCCAGAGAGAGAGGAAGATGAGTCTTCTCCTGACCCTGGTTGGTGGCTTGGGAGGCTTCGGAGACATTGACAGCGAGCTGGCCACTGAAGGAATTCACTCCCATCATTCCCGCGTGGACAGAGGTGTTGGCGAGGGCGGGGAGCTGGTTGTGGTTGCGGGGGACACTGTAGAGAGCTTCGGCGATGTCTGCAGCTCTTTTCAGGATTATTTCCTGCAGGATAAGAAGGGAAAAAGAATAGAAGAGTTACCAATGACACTCTGACAAACCTCTTCTTACGGACTCAAATGAAACAGTTCCCTGTCCAAAGGCTAAAAGTAGATGCTTTTCTTTCTAAACCAGCTGGCTGACAGAGAGCTAACGCTCACAGGATCTGCTGCTTTCCTGATAAATCCTGACATCTGCGGTAAGAGAGTTGGAAGTCTCAGTCCCAGCGGCCACACTCTGTATAAAAAGACCAACTGGCAGGATGGGGCTGGAGCCTGGGCTTGCTCCACCTTAGAGCTCTCTTTAGGGGAAGATGGAAAAGTCACCGGTTGCAAAACATAATGCACTACGTTGCCCGTTTTATATAGAATCTGGGGAAAGTGGGCAAATGCCTCCATGGTGCTTTTACAAACACTAAATTCACACCCTTTGAAAAAGAAAACAAGCAAACCAAGCCCCACTCTAGATATGACATTACCCTCTTCATCTATTTTTGCCCCCCATTGAAGTATCGTATCCCTTTAGCCACTGATCTATCTACACATCTAAGAAACAGCCATGTTATAGAATTGCTGAAGTAAAAATGCATTTACCTGGTTATTATGTGGCATACCATAGAGTGCTTCTACTAAATCAGCAGCCCTCTTCAGTATTACTTCCTGTCAATATAAAAACAGAAGCATTCTGCTGAGTTCAATGAACTTCTTGTGGAGAAAGCAAATATCAGAATCTTTTTTTCTCTTCTATTAGGTGCACTGTGTTTTGTAGTGTTTTTTTCTTCTTTTCCTCCCACCAGGTAAGCGTTAATTGTAACAACCCTCAGCAACCACTGAATGGTGTTAAATCACTGGTTCATCCTATTCACACACACGCTTAATCAAGTCAAAAGGTGAGAATCATTGGTGCTGCAAAATAAAATACATCACTCAATTGTCTCTACCATCTGCACTATAAACCACTCATGGGTTTATTGCAGAATACAATCCCGAGGTCATTTACTAGATTACTGCAATCAATGTCATTCAGAGCATGTTATGAATCCCTTCAATGTGTTTATTTTATTCTTAATTGCATGCTGCAGGAATTGTGACCTTACCCAGCAGACCACATTCAGAAGATACCCAATCAGTCCTGTGCTACTGATAATGGAACCCTTTGACTTCTTCAGTTTGTGTCCTGTACGAGGGGTCAGGGCATGATCCCTGAACATGAAATGATGCCCAAGATGAAATCACACACAATGTGTGAGAGAATGGCCCAGGACCATGCAGTGTTCCCTGGAAAAATTCCCTGCATGGACAGCAGACTTTGAAACAGTCTGGGATTCAGTTCTCCATTTTGGGCATTTTTTCCCCCCTCCATTTTCTTATTTGTTCCTTTTCATTTAATTTTTCTTAGGGTATTTTATACTGGCATTCAAGTAACGATAGCATTTCCCAGGTTTTTTACATTTTACAACATCCTGATGCTAATCCTGATAGAAAATATAAAAATGCATTGCAGAATTAACTCAGAAGAATTTTTTTCTCTGTTATTTCAAAGCATCTTTCAAAGCAGATTCCCAAATGCCCGATCAAAAGCGGTCAAGTACATCCTTTGAGTAAAACAATGTATTTTTGTAGTTCCCAGCCCCTAAGTACTGCTCTAATATTCTAACATGATGCTATTCACAATGGCATATTTCTGCAGGTAGATTACAAAAATAGTACCAGTTCTGAGGATTTTACAGTTTTCTACAAAGTTAAACTTTTAAACTTAAAATATTTTACACAATAGCCATATTTTATACCAAAAAGAAACAGTAATGCTCAATTTTCATATACTGTAGACTCTGATCAGAAAATAGAGATATAATTGCGTTCATTTTGCTGTCACCATAACCTCTTCAAAAATCCTTGAACAACTCTTCAAATGACAAGCTTTTAGATGCATATTAGCATTTTTTTCAATTTTAAATTCTCTATAATATAAGATAAAATAGTTGTCATACTGCAGTAACTACTTATGACATATATAATGTCCTAAATTCAAAAATGAGATGTAGGATTTTTTTTCTCCCAGTAAACATTTAGGCTTGCCTTCTGCTGCACACACCCCTGACTCAGAACACACATTTAAATTATTTTCCACATATGAAGTGAGATGTAATACATAATTGATGGATTTTTAAATCACTACATTTGAAACAGATTCGGAGGAGTTAAGTTGCTACAGCCTTTTTCTGCTGGTGGGTTCTGTTTGGTTTATTTGTTTGTTTGATATTTAAGATTGGGGTTGGTTTTCTGCTGCAGTACTTGGTTTGGGGTGGGTATTTTTTTTATTTTTGACCACAGCAGTGAGCAGGAAAATCATGGACAGACAGACACAAAAAGCATCCAGGTACAAACAATCCTTGTTCATCACAACACTGAGTTGCCTTTTTTGCCTCATACTGAATATACAAACTAGAGAAGAACAGAGACATTACTGATAAAATGTTCTCTTTTTCAATCCATGATTTTAGATGGAAAATTACTGCACAGGTGTTTGATTTTGCAAACTAGGATTTATTTCACTTCAGTAGAAATTGTTTGCAGTATATATTTCACTGATGGAAAATTAGAATGTGATACAGAGCTCACAAACTGCTTTGGAATATTGTTAACCTAAGCTGTCATTGTGCCAAATTACTAAAAAAAGGAAAGTTTAAATAGTCATATCTGCTCTACCTGACTAATCATAGTTATTTATATAATGCTGAGCTAAAAACCTTAGAGTGCATCTAAAAAGAGATTGAAAACTGTGTTAAAAAATGAGGTAATTACATAGAATCTTACAGTTGCTCTACCTAATATCAAATATATTTCAGTTCTTAAACACTGGAAGTTCTTTGATGCCATATCATATTGCATGTAAATAAAACTAATTGTCATGATGGTTTATTGAAACATTCTTGACAAGTAGCATTCAATTTTCTTAGCTAGTCAATGGTTGTATTTTTTTCAGCATTTTCAGAGTCTGTAAATTTGAGTTTCATACTTTCTCTAACAATATTTTCCCACAATAAAAGCATTTCCTGTTTATGACATTTTCAGATCATACAAAGTAGATGTTACACTAAAAAACCCTCCCGTGTCAAACAGTGGTATCTCCTATTCCAGAGCTGACGGTACTTCTTATAGACACAAACCAGCTTTAAAAATACACAATAAAATGCTGCTACAGACAGGCTCAAGATATTAGCTTCTTGTTTTCTGAATGCATCTCAAACCCTCTGCAGCTCTGCCTAAATTACAATCGGAGCCACTCCACATACAAAGGAGCCCCCAAAGTCCTCTATAAGTTAGAGCACCAGACCTTGCAAGGTGCTTGGATTGCGGTGACCAGAAAATTGTTCTCACCTCCATGTCATTACGCTCACAGTGAAGCAGCCCCCGAGCATGTTTGTGTTCGGGATCTAATATATTGCCTTTCAATCAGAGCTGAGAGCCACTGAACACATAGACAGAACATGACGAGCAGGTCAGGAAAGCAATAAAGATTTTACAGAGCTGTCCAAGGTGCTAAATTTACTCAATAATGGGTTTGGCACCATAGTGTTAACCTCTCATTTACTACCAGTTTGAGGGACTAAATTGAAGTAGCTGACTTCATTTACCTTGAAATGTATATTTTATGACATTATGTAAGTAGATTGAAAGGGCACTGCAGTTTTAACAATTTAAAGGCTAGAGCATGTTTAAGATGAAGCTTGAATATTTATCGTATATTGCACTTAAACTATATTGTATATTAAAATGCATTGATTAAATTTGTAAAAGGTATTATAAAAAAGGACAGCTAGTATAAAAGATCTATGTCTTTTAAAATCCAGTTGATACTGCACGTT
The DNA here is from genome assembly GCA_036785705.1 of Acanthornis magna. Taxonomy (NCBI): domain Eukaryota; kingdom Metazoa; phylum Chordata; class Aves; order Passeriformes; family Acanthizidae; genus Acanthornis; species Acanthornis magna. Next base: position 8,039,509 of record JAWUZG010000092.1, read on the forward strand.
ACCACTGCGATGGTAAGAGATAAACAGACAGAGGGGTGGACAGAGCAGCAGACAGAGCAAAAAGTGAGTGAAACTCACATTCTATAAAAAGATATCTCTGCATAAGTTCAAGGTCTCTTATTCTAGATATTCTTTCTGTTCACAGAAATTTTTCTTTGCCTTCATCTCAGAAGCCTAGATTTTCATAGCAGTAAGTGGGCATCATGTAAGGTCCTTCCAATTGAATATGCAAGTGGAAATATTTCCTGAGAGAGACAGAGTTTGACTAAAGCTAATATCTAATTTATGGGGGCATTTGTCAAGGAAGATCCAGTTTTCTATTAATGCTGAAACTCTGACAGCTTTTGGGTTGGAATAAAGGACTTAGTAGCATTTAGCTAAAGTGAGGGTCTTCTTGTTTTGCTTTTGTTCCAAATGACCATAATTTTATTTCTATTAAAAAAAAACCAATTGAACAAATATTTAGAAAAGGAAAGAATAATTTAATAATTAAATATGATACATCAGAACTCCGTATTTCATGAAGCTACACACCAAAAATACAGAGTCCATTTTTACTCCAAACTGAAGCTGATTTTCTACTAAGGTATTTTTACTTTTTTAAGTTTTGAAACAGGCACACAATTAAATATTTTGATCAAATTTTCTTCTTCAAGCTACTAAGGCATGTCTACATACACAAAAGAGGGGGGTGAGTGGTAAACTCTACTGCAACTTTGCATATCCCAAAGCTACAGTAGAAAAGATATTATAAATCATACTGGAATAACTGTGCTTTTGAAGCACAAGGACTGAAATTCAAACTGAATCCACTTCTGACTGAATGTACCTTGAACACTTCAGCATCTTTACATGTTTTGTTGGAGGCCTGCATTCCCTTCAGAAGGAATTCATTAACAACATGAAACTTGCATTTCAAGTTTTATCATGATGAAAACATTTTGTGTCAAGATTTATCATGACAAACATTTTATGTTAGCTTTAAAATCGATGGGATATATCTTCTAGTAACATCTGCTTACTTTTTATTCAGAAACTTGTGAAAAAAAAATCCTCTCTGAGTCCCAAAAGGGCTGCGAGTCTGGTGAGATAAAAGGTATCTAGAGTTACACTGAGTTGTTTGGCTTAAGTAACTAAATTAGATAATGTCCAAGGTACTTGTTAAATCGAAATGAATTTTGTCAAGAAGAAGCTGACCACAATACATAACACTCATCAGCCACATATAGTATTATTGAGACCACCAAAGGATTTATGGACTCGTGGAGGGCGTGGGGGGGAAGCTGTTCCAGCATCCTCTGAGGCATTTATCTTATGTGTTGTCTGGATATCATATCACCTTCTAATGCTCTTTAGCATTGTAATACAAGACAGAGCTCATTCATCTTCTGAGAGGGTACTTAGGGATGATGATGTCATTCATACTTCCTTGACTCTTATGTCTGACCTCCTGCCTCTGCCTTCTAACTTCCTACTCTCATGGCTACTCGCAAGAAAAAAACTCCTCTGCAGACTCAAAATGTTCAACATCAGACTCCAATTCACTTCTCCACCTTGGAAAGGTCATATTCTGAAATTTCGAGTCAAAAGCACAATAATTTGCACTCAAACTTCCCCTTTGATTTTCAGTTGGGGAAACTATAAATGTGATAGTTATGGACCTGGGTTAGAAGTTAGTTTTAAACTTACACTTGAAATCTGTATATGAACTATATTTTAAAGGCTAAAATTGTGAATACCTCATTCAGATGTAAAGGCAAAACTGAGGGAGATATTTAGGATGCCAAGGATCTAAAATGCCAGTCACTGAGCTTGGTACACAAGAGCTTCAGCCTGTCCAGAACCTCCCATCTCTCCACATCAACACTGAGCACTGCATTATTGTATCATTTTCAGCAATTACAGCTTTATAAAGACTCATAAAAGCCATTCAAAATGTAAAGATCCTCCATTTACTGTAAAACAGAGGGAGCTGTGCCAGCCTAATGGGAAGTATAAAATAACAGGGCCATTTCTCTAAAAAGATATTTGTACTCACACAAAGTTGAAAATTTCTCCAGCAAACAAACAACGGAATAGTTTCCACATGTTAAGATTGAATCATACCAAAGAAGTGAACGCCATATAAACACCACAATGACAGGAAGGCAAAATGGGAGAGAAAGACAACAAGCCTCACTTGAGGGGTAAAAAAAAAGCTTTAGCTTACCACTGCCTGTAGGAGGGAAAAGCACTGAATTCCTGCCACTGAATTTCAATGGCATCTTCCAGAAAACAAATCTACAGTGGGAGCTAGAACCTTGGTCTTTTCAAGCCACTGTAGTCTCATCAGCCTCCACCCAAACTGGAAATCACAGCCTAAATGCACAGCACTAAAAACAGTCATGCATAACCTTACCACCTGCTCCACAATGAGCCAAGCTTATAAATAAAATATAGGAAGCCTCTATGAGGCAGCAGAAAGAACAAATGCTGAAGTGCAAATGGGAGCAGGCATTTAGCCATAAACACTGAGAATTGATGATTAAAGCTCCTCTTAACCACAAAGGTGATAAATGCATATAGGGAAAATACACCCTGTCCAAACAGGCTTCTTTGCAAGTACTGCTGACAAAAGAAGGAACAGAATTATGAAGATCATCTGCAAGTCTGTCCTTGCAAGTCTCCCATCTCACACCTATTAGTCTCCTGTTAATATGATGTAGTTAGACACTAAAAAAAGTATCAGCGTCCTTTTTTAATCCACGCCACATGCTGGTGGTCTCCATTTCCATAAGTGATGGGCACATAACAACAACAGAATTAGTAGCTAATATCTAGATACAGGGCAGTGCAGAATAAACCACCATTATTAATATTGTTGGTTTGGAATAACTCTTTGAATAAACTGCCATTTGAGGGTCTAGATGCTCCTGCCATATTACCATCAATGGAAGCATCTGGTGATTAATTTGGAGGGTTTTGTTGCTAAAAGCTCCCAACTTCTCTGCTAATGTTGGGTCTCTGAGTAAAGGGAGAAGAGTACCCACTCACATGTGAGAGCAGATCTGCAGAACTCAAATCACTCTGCTGGGACTTAAATCATCTCCTTTAGGCACTTTAGGGACAACAGGGATGTCAGGACTCACATCCAGGTCCCTCTGATAGCTGTAGAACTTTCCTTCTCCTAAGTATGTTTATAGTATGTCTTGCCCCTGACCCTTCAGTTTACCAGAAAAAGGCATTTACAGCCACCTGCAGGAGCCCTCCAGAGCTGTCAGATTTTACCTCCCAGGGCCAATCACCCTTCCATGCACACAGTGGATATTACTGCACTGTACCCTTCGATCTGCTCCTAACCTGCAGCACACACCTGAGAGCTGGCGGGTGTCAGTCATATTTGGGACCCCCAAACATGTCCCTTCAGGAACCAACACTGTGGCAATTCCCTGGCATCTCCTACAGCATTTCCCACAGATTATCCTGCAGGCTCACACCTTGAGGGTCTAAGGACAAACCCCCTCAGTCTCAAACAGCGAGATCAGGAGAGGAAACACATTTTCCATGCTGTACAGAAGGCTGCAGGATTTGTAGCATGTAAAGACCAGTTCTGCATACATTTCTTTTTTGCCATCCCATCTTTCGTGCTGTGGTCAGTTTGCCACATCCAGTGAATCACCAGAAGGTAATCTAATTAGACACAAACTAGAGCAGAAATAGGTAAGTCCACACAATTCAATGACTAACAGAAAATCCTTCACCAGCTTCCTTTATGGAAACTCCTCCATCCCAGCAGGTTACAGTGACTCACACTATTCCCCTCTATCTAGGCCACAAAAGGATTATTCCTGATTTATTCATATGAGCAAACAAATGACAACATTAGACTCTTTTCCTCTATCTGACCTCAAAGGTTTGTCACAATGACCTAAAAGCACGTTTTTCCCTCTAAATTTTCTTTATGTGCCTCCACTACCTTCAACCCCATGGCGATCTTGGATAGGAATCTCAGGCATTTCTTTTTGAAAATTTACTCCAAACTATTTGTATGGGCATTTACGGTATTTTGAAGAAGACGTCCATTACTGAGATTAAGGAGGTTTAGATTTCAAGGCTTTTTTTTTGGTTCTGCATACGTAAGATTTTCTGACAGTTTTTCCTCTTGCTAGTATTAACATTCCTATTTCTTGGGGGGAAAAAAAAAACAGGAAAAATTTGGGGGAAAAAAAACAGGAAAAAAATTTTAAAAATAAAGAGTTACTGCTCAAAATCTTCTCCTGACTATTTTATACCCATATCTCTTTGGGAAATTGTCAACATTGTCAACATGGAAGAAGAATGTTTTGAATGATTTGAAGGTCCTGGACTTCAGTGAACTTCCAAAGAATTTGGAAAAATGAACAGAGGCACTAAATTCTGAGATTGTCATTCAAAAATACTGCACAAGCTGTTTTAGAAGCTTTATGCTATGGATCATATTATTGTGTTCATTAGAAAAATTCCCTGGAATATCTGGAATGAAAAAACGATTACCTGTGGCTTGTGATTTTATGTGCAGCGCAATGCAGATATCAAATTATGTATTTCTAAGAATGAAAAACTTTCCTTGGCAAATGGACAGGTTGATATCTATTTTCTATGATTTGTATACACAAAGACTTTCCAAACACTAGGTCAAGTCCTAACACTTTTAAATTGATCTCACATTAGGTCAAACTAGACCGTATTGGGTGGCATAATTCACTTGGCTGCATTTAAATCTATAGAGAAATATGCTTGGTAATGCATACCAAAAATCCTGCTGAGGTAAATCACAGGAGCTGTGTAGAAATTAAAGTGTAAATTGTAGATATGTGTTTTGTCCATTTTATTTTCACAGTTGGTCTTACACATTTACCCACATAAAAATCTAAATATGCCAAATTAGTTCTTTTCTATTTAAAAAACCTCACAAGGGTTCAATCACATTAAAGACCCACTAACACTTTTAATGAAGGAGGAAAATACCCCCAACAAACTAAACCAAACTAAACCAAAGCAAAGCAAAGCAAAGCAAAGCAAAGCAAAGCAAAGCAAACCAAAAAACCCAGCCTATCATTAAGATCTCTGAAACTGTCACTTTTCTGGATTGTATGTTTCAGGTAGGAAGTGTGAGCAGTTAGAAACTGAGAGTTCAGGTTACTTTTAATAGCAGGAGGAAACTGAAAAATAAGACACATTGAAATTCTGACCTACAATAATATTCCACTCTGTTCTGTGGAGAGTGGATGCATAAAAATGTTGAAATAGAGACAGGAATGATGTTGGTAGGTTTTAGTATTACAGTTAAAACAGTGCTCAGTCATAACCCCTACAAATGACTGCTTTCAGTTACATTTTATCGTCGGCATAATTAAAAGAAGTCTCTTGAAAGGGGCATTCTCATTACAGCCAAGGACCACTTCAGACCCAATTGAACTGAGAAGACAGACCATAGATTAGGGGTGGATACAAGTGGTAATTTCTCGGGAAGCATAAAATACCAAATGTGTAACAACCACGTTTTACATGTTCAAAAGACTCACAGTGTTTTATTGGACAAAGAGACTTTGGCTCAGAAAGAAAACTTCAACAAAGTGACTCCTATCAGCTATTCAAAAAAATTTCAACTTTCATATCAGAAACAAAAGGTATTTTGGTTTTCATACTATTATTTTTAATTCGCGGTCCTATAATTCAGCTGAAATTACCCAAAGAAAGTATAAACGTTGAACAACCACGAAATTTATCCAACATTTCACAGAAGTAGCACTGTATTTCTGTGTCCAGCTCCACAATGTAAAAGCAAGCACAGCATTTTACACAATCTAGGGCTCCTTTTTCAGCGTTGAGGGAAAAGTATTACCATTGTCACTACACCAATATATTTTATAGAATTGATTCAAAATACTGACTTTTCAAAATACATCAATATTTCAGTAGCTTTTTTGATCAACAAAACCTCTTAGCTCTCACGCTAGTTTACAGCTGAATAATTAAAGAAAATTCAGATCATCAAAGTATGTGTATTATTTATTTCCTGTTTATTAAAGAATACTTTTAAACACATTTTATTCGTCTGAAGCTCACATTTGGAAAAATTAGGCATCTCTATTCTGTCAATTGTTTGGACTTCAGGATGCTATGTCTAGATCAAATTAGGAATCTAGCGTTATTAGTGAAGACACTTAGGTCATCCTAAAGAACAAAATCAACAAACTGCACAATTTCTGTATCTTGGACTGCCCATAATACAACAGCGAAAAATGTTTTAAATATGTGTCTCTGCTTTAAAAAATGTTTCTGAGTCTTGTTTTCATTCTCCTCTCAGCAAATGTATCATTTCTTATTTGTAGTCACAAATGTACTCCAAAACATTCTTTAAAATAAATCCAAAATGCATTTCTGTGTCTGTACAAGTAGGTTGAGATTGTTCTATTGTACTTAGAGGACATTCCAGTCCAGTTGAGTTATATCACCATAAGTTACATGATTGACTTTTACAGCAGAAAGAAAAGGTTGTACTCAAACAACTGTTATTGCCTCAATGAAAAAAAAAATAAAAAAATCAATGAATGTAAAATGAACAAGAGATTTTGTCCGAGTTGCAGTTAATACTACTGAAGAGCTATGGATATTAAAAGGTCAACAAATAAATTAGTCCAAGTGTTATGAAATGAATGATTTGGCTTATAATTGTATTGAGTGCAAATTGTTCACTGCCTATTAGACCAGGTAATTTTTAACCATGGTGCCTCAATTACTGTTCCATAAGCAATAATACAGTTGTAAGAGGCACCGGTTCGATCGGGTGACCTGGGAGACACTCCAGGACAGCTGCCTCTGCTATGATGGATCACTGAGCCTGATCTCCAAATGGTGCCAAACCTTCCCTTCCTGGGAGGGGATCTCATAAAAGAAACATTACTGCTTGATTCATTTTACCAAAATGCTCGAGTTTTCTAGCGTCAGCAGCTGGGTATAGATTGTGAGGCTCTGTATTTCTTAGAAGAATTACGACAAGAGGCATCCTATCGCTTCCAGCACTCTCTGCTAAACGGCTTCATGATGGTTTGGGGGATGCTTTTTCTGCTCCTCAATTGGGCTGTGTTGTGAGAAATACGCGGCAATCATATTTTACATCGCCACGTAAACCACCACACAGCATCTAAAACTAGGCCAGAAATGGAAACTGTAGGTGAGATTATAGACATTACTTCACACTTCTGCAATGCCCCTGCATTCAGAGATCTCAAAGCACCGCTTTAATGGGAGCAAATTAAACTTCACAACACACTTTCTAGGAAAACACACTCTCTCCCCCATCTTCATCAGCCTTGAAGTGTAGCTGTTCGGCTGAAGTTACAGTGGTCTATGGTTACAACCAAGGAAGGTTTTGTAGAGTGAGGTAATATCTTTTATTAGAGACACTGATACAGGCGAGAAAAGGTACAGTCAGCACACAGGAAGCAAGGATGGGCACCCAAAAGCCTGTTTTATTCCAGTCATATCAGTGAGTCTCAGTTATAACTATTCCCTACAAATCCTGGTAGCCTTAAAAAGGGAAAAGAAATCAATCTGGTATTGGTTTCATGCTGTGAAGTAACACCCATGGTAGCAGCTGTGTTTCCCCATTGCTGCTTGGGGCACGGTGTTCCCTGAGAGCCAGGGCTCAGAATAAGGCAATAAAGGGCTCACCAGGCTTCCCCAAGGACTGGGCCTTAAAGGATTGTAACTAGGCTGTAACTACACAGATCTGTTCTCTGCCCATATATAAAATAAACTGAAGAGATAAATGCAAATCCTGAATTATCAAATAATCTGCACAGGAGAAACCACAGTAATAAAAGCCTAATTAGAATAGATTGTACCCCATACAACCAAATCCTGTTTATATTGTCACTCTGTTATATTTTTGATAAATCACTGCATTCAAACAGTCTATTGGGAGGGTGGTTTTCCATTTCATCTCTCCATTGAGCAAAAAAAGTGCCACGTGACTGGAGTCTGAATTTCCATTTCACCAGCACACAGTTGAACTGAATATTATTTGGCACAATACAGTGTACAACTGAGCCACTAAATGGCTGATTTACTAAATTATTATTAGATGAGCTCTTGCTGTTCCAAGTGAAAGTGCAGTCACTGTCTCTCTTCATGGTGTGTTCAAATTGTTCTGTGTTTAAATATTCAGCATGAGGCTAATGTGAACTGATGAACTGAGACTACAAACGTTCACTTTCAATGCAGACAGAGAGACAGAGATGCAACATATCATGTGGCCTGCGGAGGTGAAAATGATTTATATTTAAGGATGCTGCTGCCTATTCCCATTAATATATGATATTCTTAATTAGCTTTGTGTTTGATTCAGGAGTTTGGAAATGTAGCTAGAAAACAGCTCCAAAATTGAACATTGCTGTGTAGCTGTGGAGGCATCAGAGTCCTGCTGAAGTGGTACCTGAGCCTGGATCTCTGTCAATAAAGGGCATGAGCTGCCTCCACAGTTCCATACTTTGCTCCCTTTAATATTTGAGCTGTAATTTAAAAGGATCACCTGCGATTCCTACCTGAGCATCACAAATCCTCACTATGTAAAGGAGTGACCATGTCGTGTAATTCTATGACATTCTGAGGTGTGGGGATATGGGGGAAAAGGAAAAATAGGTATTTTTATAAAAGGTTAAAGAAAAAAAGAAACAATTTCTTTACTGCCACCTGCTGGAGTTGACAATAACCCTTTGTCCCACGGAGAGAAAAAGCTCCTCACTCGGAGGACAGTTACGGGGAGCATTTAAAATACTCTGATCCCAGACACTTACAGTAGATTAGAATTTTTTATTGGTGCTGTGTTGCCATAACAACATAAAGACAGCAGATGACTTAAGCTAAGCTTGCAAAGCAAAAGGCTGCTCATCTGGCAGTTAAAATGAATACAGTTCACTTCACAAGTTCCCCATATGGACCCTTAGTGTATGGTAATGAGGATACCATATGGTGGGAGAAAATGCACAGAGAACAATTGTGCTCCACTGGATGAGTGAAGTGAGCGGGAAGTTATGAGGAAACACAGGAGAGAGATTTGTGTGTGCGCTCTCTAACTCAAGGGTTTCTTTCAGAGGGGGGTTCTCTCTCTTCTTAATCTTCTTCTTAATATATACATGCATAGAAATGACAGAGAAACATATTGTACATTTTGCAACATCATTCATCATAAACTGTCAGCTGTGTTTGTAAATCAGCTTGGTAAGATCTTAGAAATTTGTAATTCTTAAAAGGTAAAAGTGCTAAGTTTTTAGACAAAGTGCAGGAAAATTTAAGCACTTCTGACAAGTAGAAACATTAGTGGTAATCATTTTAAAAATGCTTGCATCTTTCTGCCTGCATGTTTAGCTGTAAATAATGCCGCAATGAATAAAAGCTTTAAAAAAGGGGAGGGGAGGATGAAGTGGAAAAGAATATTTTTTATTTTATTTCCAAAAGGATAAAAAGTAATAGATGATCAGAACCATATGCATGCAAAATTCTGCTGTAAATGTACATATGCTATACTGTACGCTGTACTAACCAGATCCTAAACCTGGTAAGACAGCTTGCTAAAGGCTGCAAAGTCAATTTTGTACTACACATGCTTCATAAAAGATGAATATAAATGCATTAGTTAGACACGGTGAGCTAAATTAGAAGGTCAGGCAGGGCTGGAAGGGCTGAAATATCACACAACCAATGACTGTAATTACTCTTTTTTTAAGTCTATTAAGTGGTGTTGTTCTATCAAGGCTCAGGGGTATAGGACATGAAGTACAAGATAAAGTAATGTGTATTTATTACTCCCACGGGATCAATTTACTAGATATTTTCAGCTCCATGGAGCAAAATACACAAATGCAGCCTTTGTTACTTTCTTCAAACTGTGGCTTTTTCCTTCAAAACCTGCTCCTGAAAGGCACCGTGTTTACCTGTTTGGTGTCTTCCTGTCATCCTCAGTTAATTGTTGTATTTAAAACCAATACGGATGAGGATGCAGGAACAGAGAAATGTGGGGATCCCTCCTACAGGGTGTTCAAACAAGTGGTTTGAGGCGCTCAGATGGAATGTGCAGACTAGAAAATCCAATCCCAGGCATGATTTTTACCCCAAGGCAAAGCAGAAAGCTGGAGTGGAGAATGGCGCAGAGCTCCTTGTCATCATGTTAGCCCTGATCTATTAAAAGTTTTGTCATAGATTCTAAATTACACCATCTGCTCTAATCATTTGCTGAGTAAATGCTGACCCAGTTATAAAGAAAGCTCACTGAAATGTGTGTGCACACTGCTGACCTTCAGAAAGGAAAGGGCTCCTTGCCAGCCCTGTGTGCTGGCTCTGCCCTTCAGCGAGCAGTGCCTCTGTCCCTCTCAGACTCTCTGCATATTCCCAGACACCCCTCTGACACCCCCACCCCGCAAGGATGATACTTTCCCAGTTACCTCACCATCTCAAAAGTTGTGATGCTCTCTCATTGAGTATTTTCTGTAGGATAAACAAAATATCAGACCCCAGAAACCTAAACAAGCTCCTCAACTGAGTGCTCAAATTGTTAGGAAATTTAGAAAACCCCAACTGTTGAGGGTTCAATACCAACTTTTACTCTGGTCTCACATTTCTATAATTTTTACAGTAGAATGTGGAAACCTCCAAGCACATCCCATGACCTCCTTGCTGTACAGATGAACTCCAATAGCTCCTCTTCACACATTCCCCTTTCCTGCCCACACTTAGAAAAAAAGTTTTCTAACGATTCTCTTGTTACACTGGGTGGGAAAAAAAAAAGTGTTTTCTTAGCTGAAAATGACTAACTTGGGTTAAAATACAGTATATGTTGAGTTAGCAGATGGCAATTCTTTCTGGAATTTCCATTGGGTCTGTCTGAAGCAGCAAACCTGAGCTGCATTGTCTTCATTGCTATTTTAACCTCTGCTAGCAAGCCTGGGCCAACCACCCACGTTTAGAGACAACCTTTATTTGCAATATAAACAATACCCATGTCACGATGGATAAAGGGCAGATCAGTGGGATTTCACATGGAAAAAGACAACTGCTTTTGCCAGCCACTGATTCCTAATAACCACATGTCTTCTATTAGTGTCCTAAACGAGGAGGTGGGCTGTGTCTTGGGGGGTTTAATGACTGACCAGAGAAAAGGAGCTGAAGAGAAGGAGGATTCTGGTTACCTGTGCTCTCAGCTCAGCAGGGAGGCCCCTGTGCACTAGAGAGAGAAGCTCCACTTTCATCTACATGAAGAGAAACCAGAAGTAAAGGTCCCTTTCAGGAGGGATAAGGGGTCTCCTAGAGAGCACTGAAGGAACAGACTGGGAGGGAGAGGACGTCAGATCACAGAGGGGGTTGATGCAATGACTTGCTTCTCAAACACGGAGTGAACGATCTTCTGCTTAATCAAAATACAAGTGACGAGTTGTAGGAGTGGTGAAAATGGCAAATAAAATCTAGGAAATTGCATATAAAGGGGAATCGTTGTTATTAAATCATTTAGGATGGATGTGTTTCAAACCTAGCTCACAGTTGAAGCTGTTTTACAGCTATAGCTGTGGAGTTTTAACAAAATTGCAGAATTGCAACGCGTCTGCCAGGGATTTATTTTAAGGATTGTAGGGTAGTTACATGAATGAACTTTAATAGACTCAACATGTTGTTGTGATCTGAACTCTTCAGTGATCTCCACTGCAGTTTATGTCACCAGAACCAACAACAACACGTGTGCATTTGTGTGCACATGTGCAAACACACGAGATGGAAATGGGGCACACACACGTGCAGGGCTGCTCCCAGCTCCACACAGGCTCTCTACAGAGTGCTCCAGCAGGACAATGACACCATTCCTCAACCTTAGCATCACAGTGTTCCTTTTCTCTTCTCCCCAGAGATCTCTTGTTTCCTCTGATCTGCCTCCTGTCTGTGTAAGAAAGGAAAGGCTGCACTGCCCAGCACACTCCTGGTACGTGATCTCATTCCAAGCCTGGGGTGCTAATCCCACACCCTCTTGTGTCTCCTCCCGGTGCTTGTGGCTGTGGGGCTGTCTGTGACATCCCTCCGCTGGCTGCCCTCCCTGACCTGCTCTGGACAAGAAGGGAACAGCATTCTGGCTCAGGCTGGCTCCACAGCTCAGCTGCCAACATCAGCTCCCACTCTTTTCTCCACAAACTATATATTGCATTTCTACTTTAAGCACATCAGCTGTCAATCTCACAGTCCAAAGACCCTAGTTCCCAGGTGCTCTCATTCTCCTCAATGCGGGAGGACATTCTCCACTGGAATTTGGCTACTGAAGCACTGAGAAGGAAAAATAATTTTTTAAATTCTGTCTTTTTTTTCTTTGCCTACTTCCTGATAGTTGGAACATTTCAAAAAAATTCATCCCGAGCATACATAATGAGCACTTCTGAAAATACTGGTTCTAAACTTGTGGAGATCAAACTTCTCAAATAGCCTCAATGGTTTTAGAAATGCTGTTAACTCTTTGGCTCTGGAGGGCAGAGCATGTGCTAAGATTCACTTGATGGCCTCAACAATTCTCCTTGACTGCAGGGATAAGTCACAGAGTAGAATGCTCTTGATGGTCCATGGGAAGGGCAGCATGAACTTATGAACACAAAAATTAGAACCACTTCTACCTCTGGAAAGATCTCTAATTCATCCGTAGTGTTTCAATGGAATAATGCCCACGAACCCTAGCAGCAATTAGAGAAATATGATCTGTTTTACTTATTTAGTGCAAAGGCACAAGCTTTTTAATGAACAGAAAGTGATGATGCACTGTCAGGACAACAGGGGAAAATGGAGGGAAGGACTTTGAAAGCTCTGAGTGCTGCTCTCCTCTCTGCTGTTTCTCTTGTACATTTGCCCTCTCTGCTCCACTGTGGAAGCCATATGGCTTCCAACACTCCTCTAAGTAGCCACTGAGAATTGTCTGCAGTGGAATAGTGCCAAAGCCCTTCCTGGTTTAATGACATGGGGAAGAGCACTGTGCAGTGCTCACCAGCACAGAGCCTCACAGTGTCCTTGATTCTGATCCTGGAGCCAGCAAGCGATGCTGGGAATTGAACCATCAGTGCCTCAAACACAGAAGTCGACATGTGCCAACCCCTGCTGCATTCAGCCTCTGTGCATGGCATATTAATGAGACTTGAACTTGAGGTCCAACCTTCAAGCTTGCACAGAAGGAATTACCCAAAGACAAAAAATAAAAGGTCTTCTCTTCATCCTGTTTCCCTCTAAGCTTGCAGCATTACCAGCTTCTTCACTGAGTTTGTCCAACCCTTAGGAAGTAACCTTTCTTTTTAGGCCATCACATCTTACCTCTGCATACATAACCACAATTTCCCTTGATTTAAAGATTTGAAAAACTAGCTTAAAAGAAGACATGAAGATATGACAAACAAACACATGAAGCCAAGAGAGTATCTGAGGGGACAGATGACTCAGTGCTAACCCTCACTCTCATACCTTATACCTGCTAAATGTTAGAGGCAGGATTGAAGCTAGGAGAAGCTTTCTTGTGCCTGCTTACAGGCAGCACGAATGTGTGGTCCCAGTCTCACCTAAATGGGAAAGAGGAGGATGCTCAGCCTGGAGGCTGCATCCCCCTTTCCCACACCAGCACAAAGGGGGATTCCTGGGGACCCCTCGGTGCCTCAGTGGTCTAAAAGGAGCCCAATTGCTCTGGAAGTTGGTGATGCACCACAACCCCTGGCCACATTACCCAGTTTGGAATTGCCCAAATATTATTCTATTTGAATTTCCTGATTTAAATGAAATCCATGGCCACCTATCTGTCAGGTGGAGCATCGGGTTCAGAGAAGTTTTGCAGCATTTCGTTTGGCCCTTGCGAATTCCTGGTGCATACTGAAGGCTGGCTTCTTCTTTTCTGAGAAACTATTTTTCTCCAGAAGCACATTTGGCAGCAGAGGCAGAAAAAAAAGCCTTACAGGAGGATGCTCTCTTTCTTTGGAAAGGGTTGCACCTCTGGAGTGAAATTTGACAAGCCACGATAGCTGTGTCCTGCTGCAAGCCTGTCCAAATGTTAGGGAAAGGGACAGCTTGCAGAGGGTGAACAGAGCCAATGGTAAATGTAACTCTCCAGGACAGAATGTTCCTCTGGTGGTAAGAGGGAAGGACAACACATCAGTGACCCCAAAACCACAGCCTGCAGCCTTCCTAGGCAAAGATAAAAGACTGAACGAGAAAACACATCCTGAATTTTATTTCTTTCAAGGAGTTAAACAAATTAAGCTGTAGTGCTCAGGAAATCTTCTCAGCTTTCAAACGCTTTAGCAATGTAACTAATCAAAGCCTGCAGCAATCCCTGATGAAAGCCTGAGGACAGCTCAGGGAGCTACAGAAGAAAAGTCACAAGTATTGCCCAGTCACAAAGGCTACACTGGATCTACATTGACTGAACAATGCATTTGTCTGTGTCTCAGGTCTGCAAATCCACATTTTCCTTTCCACAGGGAGTGTTGTGGCTCCCCAGCTCACTCAGCAGCAGCACGAAGCCACAGCAGGTAAAACACAGGGGGGCAGGTGGCCACAGACAGTGACTCCAGCTCATCCCTACTGCTCAGAGCTCCTGGGGACTCCAGCAACATCTAAATCCCCCCTCCTTCTCAAGAATACTACAAAACTCACTGCAAATTTTTGCAAGGTACCAGGGACAGATCTGAGTGCAGTCCCAGTGTTTTCCCAGCACAAGAAGTCTATCTGAAAGATGCTGCTTCTCCCCCAGCTTTTACTTGACAAAAATCAACAAAAGAATTCACTAGCTTTCATGGGAACAAACATCACTTCCCTCCACAATGCTCTAATTATATCAGCAATCCTGAAATAAAACAGTATATAATCATTATTATCCTAAACCAATACATGATGCAGCAGCAATGGACACACATCCAATTAACTTGATTGTATCAATGGTGAAGTTCTCAAAATTATGCCGGCAAGTGCTACTGAGACCAAAACCAAAAACCATCATTCTTACATGAAAACACTGCTCAGGTCCCAGAATGGTAACCAAAAAGAGATGTTCATTGTTAAGTATTTTAAAACACAGAGAAAGATTTGCGTTTAAGAAAGGCAAGAGCAGTTAGAGTTAGCTGTGACTGAGAAGACAACAGAAGTCTCCTGAGACTCCAGTGGGAATTGCAGATTGAGCTTCCTTGGTCATGCCTCTCCTTCAGCTTTATCCAGGTTGGGTTCCAAACCAGGACCATTACATTTAGAGTCTTGCGGTTTCAGACAAAAACATGCAGTAACCATCTTTACCATATTTAATAAAACAATAAACTTTGTGCTGACCTTTGGCAAGCGTTCGGGGTCACCAGGGTGCCGGGGGATAACCTTCTGTAACCTTTGGAAACCGTAGTCAATGGTGGGTTCGTTCAGAGCTGAAACAACAACAAACAACAGCGTGATGTGACAAAGGCACAGCAATGGCTCAGGTGACAACAGCAAAGGCACTGAGAGACCACGGCAGGGCCACGGCAAAATCCCCTTTTATGAGCTCAGCACCGACTGTGAAACCTTGGTTCAGACACTGCTTGAGGTTGGTCCTTTGACTTCAATCCAAACTTTCCCACCTCAGCTCCCTCAGCAAAGCTGCTGAAGATTTGGGGATGTTGCACAGATCTTCCAAACAGGAAGCAATTATTATCCCTGAAAGGCATGATGAAATCAATTTGATAAATACTTTATACCCCATGTTTCATGTTGGGTTTTCACTGCTTTCATATTACGAGAAAGGTGATTGGAAGACAAAAGTAGTAACTATTCCAAAGCCTTTCTTGTTCCAGACTTGATTATGCATTTAACGTGCTCCATGTGCGAGGTTCACAAATAATTTTGTTGTGAAATACAGGCATTTGTCTTGGCAGAGGTTTTATTTTTTACTCATTGACACTGACTTCAGCAGCTTAGGCTCCAATCAGCACTAAACTGATCCAAGAGACTTGATAATTTAAAAAAAAAAACAAACAAAAAAAAAAAAAAAAAAAAAAAAAAGCCCCATCAATGTTTTTAGTTCATTTTGCCCTAGTCCTTGTCCGATAAAATGGAGGTGAGAAATGGTGAAAGTGGAACACTTTAATCTTCATGAAAATGCTGGTCTGTCTGCATTAATGGAAGCTCTGATTGTGTCAAGCCTTTAAGCACATGCTTATCTGTAAGCACATACTTAAACCCATTTGCTTTCAGCAAAGCAAATTTGAGCATATTATGTTTTTTATATGATTGCCTATAATTACAGGGGACTGCACTGAGTGACCTCCTAGCTATATTTCCAGTCATATGATCACTTTAAAACTCAGATGTTAGTGAGACTTCAACATGTGCTTAGAATTTCCTAAGTGCTTTGGTGAACTGGAACAGTCAAGTATTCTCGAGCATCTCTAAACAACAGCACATCTTGACTCTCCCATGCCAATAGAGATGTGGAAATTTTCCACAGCAATTTTGTTCGAATTTTTTGAGTTAAATGGGGGGAAAAATCAATTCCAATGTGGATTTTTATATTTTCAGTCTTTTTTTCTTTTCCTTTTTCCCTTTTTTCTTTTCTTTTCTTTTTTTTTTTTTTTTTTTTTTTGTGGAGAAAGGAATTTAATTTTTTTTTTTTTTAATTTTTGAGTCACTTTAAAGTTTTTCTTACATTGCGTTAGCTTATTAATAGCAAAAAAATATTTCACATATGAAGTCTGCTAACTAATTTAGGAATATATCATACACCTTTATGAGGGTCTTATGAACTTTAGGTGGCTAAAATGATGATATTTGAACATTGCAAAGAGATTTAGCATCAAACTCCATCTCCCAGCCTCAACGTGGCATAACCTGTCCATATTTCTATGTTTTAAGTGATGAGAACATTATTCCATAGTCCTAATATTAAAGATCTTCATGTTATAATGAAACCAATATCTAATCCCTGGTTTGTTTTTAATTAATTGGCGATCCATAACAAGCCCACAAAACAATCCCTTTAAATTATTATTATTTTCAAACCACATTTCTGCAGCAGATTGTCCAACTGGTAACCAAAAGATCAGATTTTTATCTCCTCCTGGACTTTTGGTACATCCCATGTCCACAAGCAAATACAGCAAAGCTGAGGCAGAGGAAGGTGTGCTGGGGCACCCAGGGCAGTGAAACACAAATGTGTGGCTGATGGGGACAGGCTGGACAGCCACATGGTCCATCAGGACTCCAACATTCCTCTGATATCAAAAAAGAATCTTCAGACCGTATCCTGAAATTACTCCTACAATATTATGGTAACACCAGACAAGAAATCCTTCAGGATTTTACTCTCTGAGCTTTTTATTACCCCTGAGGTCATGACATCCCTCTAGTCTCCTTGTTTGTTTGGGGTTTTTTCAGGCATTTCCTTTCATCAGGAATATCTGAATGTGATCTTTTATTTATATTCAGGTCATTATATGGAAGGAGTGAGAATAAGGCTTTTCCCTTGCTTGGGCCCTTTCTGATTTGGGACAGTTGGGCTTTTTCTTTTTCCCCCACATTTCCTTTCACATCCCGGCCCATGCTGACCTCTCAGTTGTGCAGTTTTGAAGAAAATATCACAGTACCTTTGTTTGCAAACCCCGTGTTCATTACCTCTGAGTTTACGTACAAGGCTGCTTACTTTAAACTTTCTTCAAATAAATTAATTTACTGCTATTTATATTTATTATAAAAAATAGCTGTTCCCTGAGAAATTTGAAAAAGAAAACCCTACAGTTCAAATTTACATTTCTTTTGCAAATATGTTCGAAGATTTTAGCATGGTTCCGTAAAATGTGTTTCTCCTCTAATTCAGTCTAGTTTATGGCCACTTTCCCTTTAGATCCTTTGGGAAAGTAGTTACTAAATTCCGCAATATTATAAATGGAGGCCAGTTCTGAATCCCCCCTGAGTTAGCAGTCATTTTCTCATATCTTCCTACACGTTCAACACATTTGAAATCCACAGAGTATTTCCTCTAAGTATTTTCCGAACTAAATGGCCAAAAAAAAAAAGTTAATTTTATGGTCCAATCTCACAAGGCATCAAGCATACTGCGAGAGATAGTGAAAACTTTCTGCTTCAAATACCTTCAGCTTTTCTTCAGTGGTGGGGAGAGGCTGCAACAGCAACCTGCAGGATTGGGTCCTAAACTGCCATTGTCAAATACCACTCCTAAGTCCACAACCTTTCAATCTTTGATAAAATAAAATTTAAAAATTTAAAAATTAAAAAAAAAAAAAATCTTTAGCTGCCTGAACATCTGACCACAGATCGGACAGCATCAGCCCCTCATTTTTTGTTCATTTACAACTCAAGGCCACTGTAATTAATCATCTCTCAAAGAAAGAGATCTGTTCATGCATTTAATTCCACCTTCAGCGTTAAAGGCAGACCAGTTGTGTGTCAGGAGCTGAAAAACTCCAGAGAAAAGGGGCTGTTCTCATCTCCAAGCTCTGCAGAAGAGCCGATACAAGGTCAGACAAAACCCTGCAAGGTTTTCCTCTGCCCCAGAATGTGTGACTGACTGGGCTCTGATGTTGAAGTCCATCCACAATAAGGCATTTCCCAGTCCTCTAATTCAAACAATAGTTTTCTCTCCATGATTGGAAAAAAAGAATCAATCAGAAATACAAACTCTCTATTTGTGTTCTTGACATCCATACATTAAAAACAAGCTAACACATGCGGTACTTAAAATGCATTCCCATTACCTTATATTTTAAAAGTACTATTGAAAGTACTACTAACTTTAAAAAACTGTACTAAATTCAAATAGGTCCCAAGGCTAATGGAAGCAATTTGTATACCAACCCAAACTGACTGGCCCACTTTTCAAAATACAGGTATGATAATCTTGTGGTTTTAAAAGGACATTTAAATTGAAAGACTGTGAATTTAGTACATAATTATACCAATAGAACCCTTTAACTTGTCAACTTGTAAATCTAAAAGGCTATCAATCATTTCTAAAGAGGAAATAAACCTTAAAATTCTTTGATTGACAGTGCTTATTTTTTATGTGGAAAAAAAAAAAAAAGGAGTAAAGTGGCCAGAAATCCATTTACAAAAGTACATTGTTTTACATAGGTGAGTAAAAAGCCAATAATTACACCTCCAAAAGACATATAAATCAAGGTAAGTACTTTTCCCTCACTTACATATTTTAAGTTGCAGCAAACTTCAGGTAACTTTTTATTAAAATACTTTTCCAAATGCAAAGCTTATTGAAGCCATTAATAGAGTAGCATTTTCATTTAAGCTAATATAATCATTTTTGCAAATACAAGATTTAAGCCATTTTTCTCCTTCCAAACAATAAACTTTCAGCCTGTCTCTTGTGTGAATTAAGTAAAATTACACCCAGGTGTACAAAATCTGTCTATCTATCCTAGTGTATGAGTTAAGGCACAATATTTATTATTCTTACCATTTTATGAATTACTTCTTAAACCCTTGAGGAAGAACTTTCTTTCAAATTAGACTCTAACAGAACAAGCCATGAAGCTCTTTATGCAGCAAGTCTAAAGCCATAACTCATAAAATCTAAGGCTTTTAATCAAGAAAATGCACAATGTCTATGGAAATAAGGATGTGTACATTATACTCATCTTTTCAAAGTCCAACTTATTTTTCAACAAAAATGTTGCTTGTGCCTCTGAGAAAAAATGTTTCCATCATAACCATAATTTCAAATTCTGCACAAATAATTTTAATAACCACATGCAGATAATCCACCATCTTTAAAAGTCTTTTTTTTTTTTTTAACTAGTCAGTGGAGGGTTTTTTTTAATATTTCACATAATGAATTCCTACTGTGTCAATAAAGCTTTGGTCGTTAATTGAATGACTGTCTGATGTATCTGAGAGAGGAATTTGTTTCTCTGGCCATGCTGCCAACTTACAGCAGAATGATCGACACTTAATATCAGCAATTAAAAGGACCTGTTCAAATATCATATGGAATTCGTAGCTTGGGGTAGTGTAGGAGAGCCCTTCACCAAGGAAAACTCATTCAGCAAATGCAGAGAGTAATTGAATTAGACACATTTTAACATTATTATTCAAAGAAAAATAAACACACACTACATAGAAGCATTATGGAAATATCTCAGAATGTAAAACATATCCAGTTAATTTGTTTCCCATGCATTCATGGTTTCATTTACTCCTTTTATTTTTCAGTCCTTGTTTCTTTTTCATTCTGTTTGACCCAAAACCAACGAGAAAGCAGCACTTAGACCTATGAACTTCCCATATGCTTTTCCAGTGGAAAAGGCTGCAAGGAGAGGGGACTCTGAGGGCTCAAATAACCAAAAAAAAAAAAAGGCTGAAGGCTACAAAAAAATTTGCCTCAGGTCCATAGGCCTGACCATCCCTGTCTCAGATGAGAAATCTGGGCTTGATTGTTTTAAGTGAAACACTCAGGGAATTAAATATCCCACAGTGTTTGGTGCTGTGGTGCACCAGGGATTCGCTGCAACAGTGGAATGGAAGAAGATTGTTTAGACTCTTCCTCTGTTTGTTCACAAATTTATTTTGTAAATTTGGCTCTGCAGCAAAATCAGACAGCTGGTGACAAGTCGTGAACTACAGTGTCAAAGAGGTGGGGCTTTGGGGTCTACAACACAGTTGTTTTGGGTTTTTTTTCCTGCCCAATGAGAGAAACTTCATCAGAATATAAATAAAAGTTGACTCTGTGTCTCAGCACCTCACAGCCACAAAAGACTTTTGCTGCAAACCCCTGACCCTAGCAAAATAAAGCATTGACTCCAGAACGTGGGAGTAAGACAGGACAGACCATAATAAAGTCAAACTCCAGGTACCAAAATGCCTCACTAAGGACCTGCAGTATGGCAGTGCTAATGGATGCTGCTAAAAAGCAACATTTTGACACCAAAACCAACAACTCTTATGCACAGTGGCCTCTTTCTGCCCGCTCTACAAAGACAGAGAAAAAAAACCCCACTTCAAAACATCAAATGAGAAAAAGTCTGTTTTGCAAATCTCCCTGCAAAGAGTTTTCCTTTGCTAATTAAAGCTCCTTAAACGAAAACATGCAAGCATTTGAGCTATTGGTTGTTGTTGTTGTTGTCGTGAATTTGTCTTGTTTTTTCTAAAGTTTTCTTTCCGCTGACTTTCCCTGGAGTGTTTATTCCTACAAGCAGTGGAAAATGGAAGTGGGTGGGACGGAGAGAGCCTGTCTGGGCTAGGAAGGCCCTTCCAGTGCTAACCCAGAATTTCCTTGCTTTTCTGATCTTAGGACTTAAACACGCTCCTGTGCACTGAATTTCCACTTCTAAATGAAACTGTGACATTATGCCATTTAAAAAAAAATAGAAATAGGGATATCCAAAACGCAATTCCTACATTTTATTACCATATAATGCCCGGAAAGACACCACATGCACGTGTCAACAACAAGGAGAATGCAGGGCTGAGTCAAATGACAAACCTGACACAGAGATCTCCTGAGCTTGCCCAGTGACTGCTCTGTACTTGAACTGAAGATGCAACAGGGCAGCGCTTGAGGCATCTCCACCGTGAGTACAAACATGATAGGCAGTGTGGTATTTTCTTCCTGCAAACAATTTTTTTCCAACAACTAAGAACCAGAGGATAATTCCCTTCCCACCCAGCCCACTCTCTGCAGCCAGAGATGGAGGTGCTGGAG
Organism: Acanthornis magna; assembly: GCA_036785705.1. Taxonomy (NCBI): domain Eukaryota; kingdom Metazoa; phylum Chordata; class Aves; order Passeriformes; family Acanthizidae; genus Acanthornis; species Acanthornis magna. The sequence continues at coordinate 8,061,224 of JAWUZG010000092.1, forward strand.
GTGCAAGGAATGCATGCCTTGAGCCCTGATTTTTTATGGAAGTTACAGGACGCAATTATGAGATCTGTCTAGCAAGAATCGTGTGTTGGTTTCTCCAAACACATCCACCCTGAATGTTCACTCTTAGCAACCTGCAATCTGGCTTGGGGGAAAAAAAAACGTCAAACAATTTGTGAGCTTCACAGTTTCTTCTTCCTCTGACTGTGCTGACCTCTTGTCTAATGGGGAAGATTTGGCCTTAAGGGAGTCTGAAACAGAGTCCAGTTTCAGGCCCTGGAATTTAAACATCCCAATTTCACAACAGGCTGGTGGAATTCACCAGGGATGTGTATACAGGGGGCCAGAAGGAAATTAATGCTTGGTTACTTCGTCTGGCTCTCCGGGTTAATTGATACATCTTTGGCAGTGATTATAAAAAGGGGAAGAACAGCATTTACATCTGAATATTTTCCAGTTTTTCAGACACATCCTGGCGATGCACGTGAGCATGTAGCAAAAAATTTACTGAGAATGGCTGGTTCTCAATGGCTTGTCCCTTCATTTAAATAAATAAATAAATATATGTGCACACATATACAATAGCACAGAAATGCATCCAAGCCAAGATTGAAAATAATAGGTACATAAGGTTAGTTATAAGATCTATATTTAGACCTACTTTAAAACATTTTAAAAATAAAGACACTGCATTTATTTTTAAACTCTTGGCTCAGAAACAGATGCAGAGATGTACCCTACAGAGTGTGGGAGATGCTAAACTGTCACCTCAAGTAACCTTTTCTTTCATTCGGTATTCTGCATATTTTCAACATTTTTTCCTCTGCATGCACTTCTCAAATTCCACAAGGTAGGTGCAGACACCTTTAAAATTGTCATAGGGATAATTTCAGATGACACACAGGAACTTTTTTCTTTTTTCACCCTTCACAAACTCCTTTGGGGTACACAGTATTGAAAATCACTCTTGAAATATGTTTGTAGGCAGAAATATTTCCTTTTGAATAATGCCTCTCTCACTTTTAACTTTGCCATTTCTCATCATCTCTTCAGATTATTAAAAAAAATAATTATTACCAGGGGATGCATAAATGAAAAACTCAGTGTCCTGTGTGAATTCCTCAGAAGCATCTTAGTCTAAATTTGGCTGTTTCTCAGAATTGTGGACTTCTGATGTGCAAGCACGCGATGGTCAGAGCAAAAAAGAATCTTCAAGAGAGAAAATTGGAAAAACACCAGCTACCACATCCAAAATCTCTGAAAATGAGATTCACAGGGAAATACAAGTAGAGCTGAATCATAAAAATGAGATGAATTATGCCTAGCTGTAATGAATATTATAGGTGTGGTGCTCTTGGAAGGGACTGACCTGCTGTGAGGTTTAATTTAGGTCTTTAATCCCTCTCCATAACTAATTTTAAATCCCTTGAGAAAACAATAGTTTCCAAACACCTTTATTTCCTAATACTAGCTTTGATTTGTCTACATGAAATTTCAGTAAGGCTACTCACCCAAAAGGAAAAGGATCATTTTGGCTATGCCCTCGATGATGCAGCAAATTGCTTAACATTAAAACAGTTGAGTTTGTTGTTTTCGAGTTTGTAACATTTAAATAGAAATTAATAATTTGAGACCTTTCAGTAGTCTCTGATTTCAGCAGCAGATACATCACCTGCTTCCACAATTGTTCAGGGTTTGGGGTTTTTTTCCTGCAAAAATTTTGCCAATAACTGTTATCAAGGGTAAAAAAAAAAAAAAAAATCATAACAGCCTGTCTGATAAACATGTTTCCCTGCCCTCACACCCCAGTGAGCACTGTGACACTACACTTTTATCATCTAGTGTGTGCTCAGAATGAGCTTAGAACAGCAATTGCCAGGAATAGGCAGGCGATAAACTGCATTGATTTAACACATCTTGTTTTCAATCATGCTCGGATTTTCTGAGCACGCATTTTTCCTGTACTTCAGCTTGTAGCTTTTATCTGACGAGCTGATCCCTTTTCACTGGAAAATGAAAAGGTCGCACAATAAGACACGGTTTACTGGAACTTGAGCACGCACCAGGGAAAGTATTTTAGATAAATACTGTCAGACATAGTGGAGCTGAATTTCAACAACACAATTGCTAAACAACAATACTTATTACTCTCTAGAACAAGCCTACAAGCAACTTATGGCTCACAGCAGGGGAGATCTCAGAGTTAGGCTCAATAGTTAAAGAAACCTTTTTCAAGCTTGTTTAAAGATGCAGCATTGCTTTTGCCTTGCACCAACCAGCTCTACCCCAGCACCAAACTAAACACCCCCTGAGTTCCTTTCCGAGGTAACTTATAAATTATGGAACACCACAGCAATGACTTTTCTTATTCTTTTGTCTTTTTTTTGGCAGAAAGGTGATTGACTACATGCTTGATTTAATTTAATCAAATGGAGTACTGGGTGCTGGTAAAAATAAAATTATCCAAATGTGAAAGTAATTTAACTGAAACTAATTCATTAACCAAGGTGAGTTGCTGAGGAGGTCAGTAAACAAGCAAGGAGTAATATGGCATGAAACATCTACCAAAGACCAAGGTACAGTAGGCTCAGAAGAATAAATCTAATTCATTTCCCTCCTCCCTCTGAAGTGACTGCAATGATCCTGATCCATACATTACTGGAAGAAAAATACCCTCACTTTTTCCTATCATAAGGGGCAAAGAAATTTTCCAAGTTATTTTTTACTGCGCTGATTATACCCAAGAAAAGATACCACCTATTCTTCATGGAAGCTGCAATACAAAGGGAAGTCCCAAAACCAAAGCATTATACCCACAAATGTCCTCCCCATTTCTCATCAATGCCAGTGCAAAAACTGGTGTGAAATATTTATGTTTTTCTTGCTTCTTCTGAATGTGCTTATTACTCATTTAGGTCCAGCACAAACTCATCTTAAATTCACTTTGTCCAAGACAGTGAACCAGTTTAAAGCAGAACCATTCTGGCAAATTTTCTGAAACTATACTGACACTGGCTGAAGTTTAGTTAGTCTACTGCTATATACATCAGATAGCCAAGCCCCCAGCTCTAGTCAGAACCATTAATCTTTCGGATATTCTGCTCACATTGTGAGTCTTACAGAAAGAATATAAAAAATATTATTTAAATTGCATTTTTTAATTATAATTTTAAATAGGCAAGTCACAAGCAAAAGGAGAGACCTCAAGAAAAGCATAAAGTAAAATCCAACTCTGCATGCAATGCCACTTTACATTTAGCTCCGTGACTGCGAGAGAACTCACACGAGCATTGATTTCTCCTTCTCACCTGGCAAGGTTCTGGTTTTTTTGCTAGACGAGTAAGTTGAAAATCTGTGCTGCATTTTAGGGTTATCTGATGCAACACAGGCAGAATTCTGATACGTTTTTCCCATTAAGTGCTCATAATCCCAGAAATGAAAGCAACTCATTTCTTTCCCAGGGTGTCTGTTAACTGAGAAACTCATCTTAATTGACTGCGCAGCTCAGTTAACCATCTTCACCCCCAAACCATCAGTGCCCTGGAGATGAGGGAACACTCCAAGGGCTGCTGCTCCTGGCAAAGTGAGGGCTCTGGGGCTGAGCTAGCTTTTGCTAAATTATCAGCATTAGGATCACCTTGCCCGTCAGTTAGAGAGGAATCAGCAAATCCTGCGGCTCTGCCCCCAAAGGTGAGCTCAGTGCCCTCGAACAGCCTGCGGAGAGATCGCTGGTGTGGAATCTGGAGCCTCACGGGCAGAAGGGAACAGGAAGCAAAAATAATTGTTTATATCCCTGCCTTCTCATCTTGGCCCTCTTCCACCCTCACAATTCACCATCTATAATATAGTTAGTGTGAAGTGAAGATGAGTATGGAAATTAAAATATCTGAGGTGCAACCATTTGCCTGCAAAGCTCATGTCTCAAAAAGAAGTTGTAAAAGGCAAGGAAGTGAGGAAGCAGCCTGGAACTCACTGTCCTGTTATGAAATACTCCAAATATTTCATTTACAGCAGGAATGAACTTCGGTTCTTCAGTGTTCACTGCTGAGTTTGGGAGACACAGCAAAATGTCTGAGCTGGTTGATGGCACCCCAGAGCAGTAACCACATCCCTGTTCAACCACCCCTGTTCTGAGGCAGCTGAAATTTTTCTGCACTCTAACAGGGCTCACCAAATTTAACCACCTTCCTTTTAATAGGATTTTTAAAAATATTTAAAGTGTTATTGGATTATTTTTTCCTAAATTGGAAATATTAAAATTTCCCTAATTAACACAGGAGTGGAATAAACAGAATAAAGATTGGGAAATTATCAGTAAACAGAGTGAAAGATATAAAATTATGCTGGATAACCAGATACCATCACACAGGTCTATAACCATGCACTTGTGCTTGTATATTTCCTAATTTTCTAGATACTGTTGGCAGCCTATAGGAAAATTCATACCTCACCTCTGAAGTTATCAATAAAATATCTTCCACGTACCATAGTATTGCCATTTTCTCTTCTATAAAACAAATACCTGCTTTCCATCCAATTCAAAACAAAAGCAAACCCCACTGCAATGGATTACATTATTCTGCACAATTTTTTTTTCTAGTAGATTTCATAAGAACTGTTGTCATGAAAAATTACCACCAAAATCTATGTGTATTGTATTAGTATGCCTCAAAGTTCAATACCGACACAAACAGTATCATCAGGTGATAAAAACAAAGATGCTGCAAGTGTGACATGAAAAAAGAGTATTCGAATGTTAAAATCTAATTTAGCAATTTGCAAATTGCCGCTCTAAAAGGAGGAATTTAGCATTAATCTTGCTGGAAGTGGCATATTTATCAGGAACTGATTCGCAGCTTTCCAGGCAGTAAGCAATAATATAAATACACTTCTGGGTCCATCAGCACTATGCAAGAGTGAGCTTAAGCAGACAAACCCAGGGAGGGCTTGGGTGTGTGAAGGATTGAGCACCTGCCTGCCAGAGCTAATCACTGAGGATGCACTGATGCTCCAAAGCAGCTCCATCACCGCTGCCCCAGGGTATCTCTGCCCTCCTGGGCAGGGTATCCCAGCTCCAGGGAGCTTTTCCTTCCTCCCACAGGATCCCCGTGCGTGCTGAGCCCTTCCTCTCTGTCAGGACAGCTTCGCTCAGCAAGGACACAGGGAAAGGGATGGGATTACAAAAATGCCCAATATTTTGGGCTCCACAGACAATATCTTTGGTTTTGCATTGCAGGCCCTGTGTTGATGCTGGACAGACCATGCAGGTCCATGGGCAGTTGTGTCCATCCCTGCAGAGCCTGGGCACGGCCAGGGGGCTGACCACACCACAGAGGAGATGTCCACCAGTGGGGTTTTCTCACCCTGGAGCTTTGATTTCTGCATTCTGTGTGATCTCTTCCCTGTCTGAAGAGATACACACTCAGTGGTAAAAGCAGTTATTGAAATAAATCTCTGTCTGAAGAGATACACACTCAGTGGTAAAAGCAGTTATTGAAATAAATCTCAGCTGTAGCTAACGGAGTAACAAATGGACACTGACAAGGTTCTGTGCATCCTGCTGGAGCAGATGGATCCTCGCTCTCCAATGCCAAAGCTGGACTTTGATATTAAATATCAGCAATGATATTTAAGTCCAGGGCATGCAAACTGGTAGGTGCTTTCTCTGAACAGCAAAGGGAAATGCAATGTCACCTTTTTCTTCCAAACTTTGCTTGTCGCACAAAACAAAAGTGAAGGAGAGAAAGAAAAGCAAAAAATTCCCATGGGATTCGCCTGCTCTACTGTCATTTCCTTTTGTTCCCTTTCCTTCTGCAATTCCCCCCACACCAGCAGCACAACAGAGTCCCCTTCAAAAACTGTAATTTCAGTAGTTTATCACAAGTATAAAGTAAAACATGAAGTACTGAAACGCAAATAAAAGGAATCTAAATACACCATCTCCTGAGCACCTAGAACAAAACTAGAAAAAACACCTTTTCTTAACATTCAAATATTCTGAAATTAAATAATTGGAAAGGGAGAGGTGGGACTAATCCAACTCTGTTTTAAAGCTTCTTATCCTGTGAAATACCGTATTCTATAGGCAGCATTCACCATCAGCTAAGCTGACCCACTGAACTCTGGTGTAAGTGTCAGATGGCAGAATTTAAGTTTCAAGTATTCTTGGAAAAGTACTCAGGGTCGACTTTTATGACATTCAACTACTAAGCATGCAAATCATTATTTATTATTTCTTAGGCTTTCAAATCTCACTGGATTAAAGAACACATTACATGATTCAGTCAGAATTTTTTTTAGCTCTGTATTTTAATCAGATTGTGGTTGTGGGGACCTTAAGTTTCAGGGCATTTCCCCAGCAAAGAAGACGTATTTCCACGAGCAAGAATGAAGTAACACTCTTTGTTGCGAACCTATGCAGTGGTTTTTTGCCTTAGTATAAGAACTCTTTCCACATTATTTGGCATCATACATTCCCTGTAATTTATAGCACTCCTGAATTATTTCTCAATTTTGGAGCTGTGGAACAAACAGCCACAAAACCGTAAAACGTAGGTACCTATGCCTATTTAAAAATCCCAGCAGGCACTTAAAGGAACTTTCAGGACTCTAAATGCAATTAAAATTCTGACTTGAAGTAACAGATTCAAAACTACACAAGAAACCTGAGACTGAAAAAAGAAGGTTCTGCCCTTGGAAGACAAACTGCTGCTCACCAGTGCATGGACCTGCAGTTTGCCCTGTCTGGAAGCATCAGGAGATATCGAGATCCTGCAATCAGTCAAGTTTTAGTGAACTAAATCCATAAATAATCACAAAGGACAAAATTCAGAATTTGTTGCCCTGTGCTGTGCTGGGCAAGGGTAAAAGAGTCACCTGTTGGGCACAATATTTCAGTAGTACAGCGCAGAGGAAAGGAGCTGTGAGTCAATGCTAACCTCCCATTCCAAGCACATAAAGCTTTTCAACTTCAAAAGGCACTAATGAGTAAAAATTAGTATCTGCCCATCCCTGTACTATTTCCTTCAAGTAGAATTTATTCTATTTGAAGTTTTTTTTTAATGTATTTGTATTCTTAATTTATTCCCAGTCATCATGAAAGCTTTTGGAGACAGGGAAGGACTCCCCCCCCTCAAAAATGACATTCAGGGGCTGTCATTAATTTCCCATTTCATATCAGGTTACACAAAAAAAAAAAAGCAGTATTTTCCAACCTGTGTTGTACAAAACTCCAGGAGCCCAGAACTCCTGAAACTGTTTCTTGGTAGCCCATGAAAGGGAACTAAGAGAGGTGCAAGTCTGTGTCAGCAGGTTTAAAGCCCCTGCACAATTAATTGTCCAAAGGTCTTTGCATTTGTACTGAAAAATATTCAGGTGTCCACAACCCCGAGAAATATTGAAAAGAGACTGCAATAGATGGTTTGTTGGCACAAGCTCTCCTCCCGCTGGAAGATTTGCTACATACATTGAGGCACCAGCTTGGAAGATTGTGGATATTTTCTGCTGAATGGGGCCCTTGGAGAGGAAATATTTGATTTACTGCAGAGTTCTCATTTCCCTGAATTGCAAATAAAGTGTAATTTGATTAAATGTAAATGAATCCTACAATACTTTTGGTGGCTTGTCTGAAACAATTGATTGTAATGGGCATCCATCATTTGGCTTGATTTTAATTCAGAGACAAAAAAGGCAAAATGAGAAAACTAAAGCAAGTGCCACTAACATTCTAGAGCTGGAGCAGTCGAGACTCCTGGCGTTGGACTGTCATTCCCATTGTTCTCAGAGTGGAGGGGAAATGCAAAAGCAGAAGCAAAAGAATAATGGGAAACACATACATAGAAACAGATCTAGAGAAAAATTAAGCTTTTTCACAAGGAGTTCTGTTAAATCAGCTTAAGGAGCACAATTTGCTAAATTTATTTTAACATCAATATTCTAAAATGAATAAGGAAGATGAATATTGCTCCGTGTTTCTCAGTTAGAAGAAGAGCTTTGTTTTTGTAGATCACCCACATCCTTTTTCACCAAGATAATTTCCAAGTTCAAAATACCAGCTTCAGCAGTTCTTGTGGTTTGAAATAATAAGAGAAGTGAAATTACTGATACCTACAAGCTTGATAAACTTTTGGTGTCACTTTCTTCAAATGTGGAACTACTCCAACCACAGAGATAATAATAGATGACCAGATTTTAACTGCTTTATTGCTTCTTTTTCCTCATAAATTTTAATTTTGGAAAGTTAAGTGAAAAATGTGGTTTCAATTTCCTACAAATTGCACACAATTGGGTTTTAACAAGAAAATAGAAAGAGATGGTACATTCTTTGGAGTGAATTAGGGAGAGGAGTTTGCCTCTTTGTCTTTCAGCATCATCAGAAATAACAAAGTAGAAAATGTAAAAAAGATGACTGTGAAAAAAAAAAGCAGCTGTACAATGTACTAAGAAACACACCGAGTAATTCTTTATCTAAATAAGCTTTGAGCAATTTAACAAGATAATGCCTGCTCTAGCCTTTCTCCCCTCTGTTTTACCAGACCAGAGCTTTAAAGAACTCAGGCTGCACACACACATTACAGGAAAGCCTCTAATAAGCACTGTGCACATCACATTCTGCTCCCTCAGAAGGTACCAGCCCTGCCCAGCCCTGCTCAGACCATGTGGAAAAGGCCTGGATAAATACCTGCATAGAACTAACAGAACAAGAGCAGAAATGAAAGCCAAGAGGAGAGAGAGACAATATTTATTTTGCCCAAGAGGTGCATGGGACTCAAACCAGTGTGTGGCTTTACACCTCCAACTACAAAACACATACTGGGATCTCAAATCATATTAAAGGTGACCCAGCTTTCCTCAGGTCCAAGAGAGGTTTTTGAGGAGATGGAAGATGCCCTGAGTAGGTAAGAGCAGCATTAAGCAGAAGTTAAGAGGGGAAGTGCTGCCAGCAGGGAAGGGAATGGGCTCAGCTCAGGGTGAACAGGGAGGTGACCCAAGTCCAAACAAAACCATTGGTCAGCACAGCTATGAAATGGGATGGTGGAGATGAAACTACAAGATGGAAAATCCACTAAATGCTTGTAGTCAGGCAGTCAAGACTTACTGCAAGGACTGTAGGCATTGTGAGTCTTAGAATAATCCCATGAAAATGTGAAATGGTTGACAATTAGATTCCTAATTTAACAGAGCACTTGAGTAACCTAAAGAGTTTCCTTGACTTCCACCAAGTTGTTTGTCTGTTTCTATGTAAGGATGGTCTCAAACCTAAAGGATACCAATTGATTTACAGCTTTTTTAAAATATAGTGAAAATTAGGTGGCAATGCATGCAAATATGGAGCTTTTATAATTTTTTTTAAAAGTGTTTAACATATGCAGAGCTTATGGAAGAAATAGGAAATAAAAGAGAGACATTTTAATGAATTTTAGTGTAAAAGAAATTTTCATTATGAGAGTGTATGTGAAAAAAAATCAATTTCCTTAAGAAAAAAAATTCTGGCACTATAAGTAGCACTTCAGGGGGAAAAAACCCAGCTTCCATAAAAATTCAAATTACTGAATTTGCACAATCTAAAGGGACAAAAGTTATTAGGGAATTACTGCACAAATTTGAGAAAATATCTGTGATGAATTTCATGCAGCTTTGGACTTTATTACACAAATCCCTAGGAAATCTTTTTTCCGTAAGAAAACTTTCATTGGCCAATCAATAACTGTAAACCTCAAACTGCTTTCTAAAAACACATACATGAACTGATGAAACAGCTCAACTGCTCTGCTGACACCCCACGCCATGGCTGTTTCCTGTTAGATGTAACACACATTTTCTGTCTGTCCTCTGACTGGAAACACCAAAGGCAGAAAAACCCCACAGGCATTGCCAGCACCGTGAAAAGATTCTACAGCCCCAGCAGCTCAACTCACAGGAAAATAATTCTTCCAGTGAATGGAAAAGTCCTACCTCCTTCCAGAGGCAAGAGCCTGTCCTCAGATTGCAATTGTCCCTTCCTACCCGGAGATGCAAAGAGTGAGGAGGAGAAGGTTTTCTTCACCCCACGTGTCCCCACAGAGTCAGAACGCACACCTCAGTCATTTATCATCATGCCAGCTCAGCCTGCCAGCTTGACAAGGATTTTTCCCCCGGGGCTTCTAAACTAGAAATGTTATTTAGGTTACAAAAACAATTGCACGTTTTCTGCTTCCTGAGCCAGCGTAGACCTGCGAGCATGCAAATGAAAGGGTCTGAAAGCTGCCAGGGCTGCGGCCACAGCACATCCCTCACCCTCCTTGGCCAGGGAAAGCTCACAGGGATGGAGGGAGAGCTCTGGAGAGACACCACGGCCACCGCAACCTCTGCTGGCTCCGCTATCGACGGTTCAGCTCTTCCTGCAGGGCCCTGCAGTTTACAGAAAGCAATTTCCTTTGGCCTCTGCATCAGCCATAGATTATTTTCTTCCTTTCATTTTTCCTCCCTTCCCCCCATTCCTTGAGCAGCAGTGTGTGCTTCGCTCTGTCCCCGTCACTGTGTGGATTAAAGGGGGAAACAGGACAAACCTTGCGAGCCCAACAACGCTGAGGATCCAGCGCAAATCCTGCAGATCAATGTTGGCTGGAATTTGCAGGAGGCCTGATCTGCTCAGAACTTGCTCCTCTGGTCTGGCTCCTATTTCTAGATAATGCTCATGGGATGCAGTGAGTTTGCAGCACATACAGAGCAGTTTCCTCCAGAGCAGGACGCACCTTTGCCTTCATAAGTCCTAAAATGTTGTCCTCTTACAGGAGGGCACCATTTTTTTATCTCAGACAATTTCTTCTTAATTACTTCTTTTTTTTTTTTTTTCACATAGGTAAATCTTATCTGTGCTCATTATAAAACTCTCGCTGCTAAATTATTTATGCCAAACAATCAAGTGTGGTACCTTTGCAGATGTCAGCAGATAAACAGAAATGCAATGTTGCATGATGGAGTTTAATGCTGTGGAAATGTCGGGGCGCTTATTTTAAAATTCCACTGACCTTTGCTGTCCTTTTTTCAACTTTTGCTTATTGCCACAGTAAGGAAACACTGCAGCGAGATCGGGAATTTTTATATGAGGATCCTGAAAGTCAATATTTGAGGGAAGCGTGTTTCCTCAATGACACCACTTCTGATTCTGTGCTATCAAGAGAGGCACCATTTATCCAGAGCAGGGGCAATGTGTGATACAGGAAACACAAAACAAGCAAAGCCAAACCACAGGGCTGCCTGAAGAGGAGCACAATGTCTGCACCTTGTTCTGGGGGCTGCAGTGACATTAAGATATTACAGGTTTGTGGTTATTTGGGCGGCTCCTCTCTTTCCCTGCCGGCAGCCCAGGCTCTGTGGGACCTGTGTAACAAGGCAATAGTGTCTGGAAATAATGAGCAGGGGAATGCAGTGCTGTTCTTTCATTGCAGTGTTAGGTGCGATGTGGCACACTAAAGCACCGGATCAATACTTCCAGCAGCAAGCCGTTCAATACACCTGAATTATTGCTTCATTTTTCTTCTTATTATAGATGAGTTGTGTTATTATTTTCCCCAAATCGATATTTTACAACCTTTTTTATCCGTTTCTCCATAAATTTTGTGATTACTTTAAACTGGGAATTCCGGTACACTAAATAAGATGCAGTATCTGAGAGGTAGTGAATGTACCAACACGATTTTTTACTCCAGACACTGCTTAAAGGCAGATCCTAATCAATAGCTAAGTAGGAAAATTTTTACGTAAGAAAGTTGGAAGCAGCACCACGCTCACAAAATGAAAATCCAGGTTCCTAGAAAATACTGGCTGCAAAAGAAGACTATTTTAGAAATAGGGGGAAGGAGAGGCCTGATGGGCACTTTGCGTGGGAAATTTAATTCCAAACAAATATGCTTTTTACTTCCCCTCAGCTAAAGGGCGACCATAATTCACTGAAATTGTTTCTCACAAAGCAGATAATCCTGTGCACCTTAGAGTGATTTAATTAGCTTCCGTAGCTGTCTCCTGCTAAGTGTTTAAAGCATCTGCAAATCAAATCATGTTAACTCATCTGCTGCACCACTTTCTTTGTTCTGTGCATAGGACCTTCCTAATAGCATTAATAGAAGCATGAGTTTCCCTGGAGAGGGGAGTAGCAAAGTGAGTTAATTACGTAGTTATTGTAAAATTGTGTACATTATTCCACAGAACACGCTGGGTAAGTATTAAGTTGCTGCACGGAAAATAATGACAGTTTTGGGTGATCCCAAAGACCAAAAAGGCACAATTTGAAAGGAAAATGCAGATTCCCACCGAAGCTGGAGGAATTTTGCCAAATTCCTGCACGCAGTCTGCCTGGCCTGGCTGCTCATGGACTGCAGTGAAGGATTCTGGCTCTTCCCTACACTTCAGCTGCAATTTCTATCCTCACATTTACTGCAGGATTACAAGATCGAGCAGTAGGAGGTACAGTAATCTCCATTCAATGTTTTATAACACTTTAAAATTTTTAAAAGGAAAAATAAAATATCCCTGGGATTTTCTGCCATAAATTGTCCAGATTTCTGCTCATATCCATTTGATCTAATTAGGCATGGCATCAGAGACCCCTCAAGGAGCAAGTCCAGCAGTTTCTTTGGATCTGGGCATCGGTACTACAGTGGGGCAAATAATTCACAACAAACTATTCCCAGTCAGTGACTCCCAAAAAGACATTTTTCTTCAATTATTCTGTTAACTTAAAGTATTTGTCAAACAGTTTTTCTGACTGACCTAACCCTTATAGATAGACAATTACGGAGTGGATTGTTACAAATTTTTAATTTAAATTTCCATTTATAGCATATGTTCAAGCAAGGCCATCACCTCACCTGTGTCTTTGCTGGGTTGGAGTCATATATCTTAACAACCAACAGTTTTCCATCCTTTTGTCCAGGCAAAGACATATACACCATGGAAAATTCATTTTCCATGGCACACTCTGAGTTTTTCTCAGATGCAATTGTTTCAGCAAACTCACTTGTTCAAACATTCACAGGGAGCCAAACACTACAGGGAAACTGAAGGAAATTCATTGCCAAAAAACAAATGAATATTCATGGTCCACAGAAATACCCCTATTTCCCAGCTCTAATCAGCATGAACATCTGTGAAAAAAAGTCTAATGGGGGAAATTGGAGAGGGGAGGGGGTCATTTCCATCCTTTCCCTTAGGCCCCAATTTCAAGGAGGTTCATTTGTCTTTTTAACAGAACTTGCAAGCGATGCAAGGATGAACAGTTTTGGTGAAGAAAGGACACACAGACTGGCGTTGTCTTTGGGAAATTTGAACTAAATTCTTCATCCTAGAACAAAAGATACCTGGTGCAGGTTCTTGTTCCTTTTCCTGACCAGCCAGACCTGTGCACTGCCCAGAGAGCCCTTCCATCAATAACAGCCCCAGAGCTGACAGAAACACCCAGGGAAAATCCAATCTCAGGCATGAAAAAATAGGTGAGGCATGTCTCAGTCTCATCCTTTTAAATAAATGACATGCACAGTTCAATGCAAGATTTAAGGCAACAAAAAGTACCTCAAAATTAAAAACGTGTAGGAAAAAAAATACTGGTTTTCAGTATCATTGCCACTTGAAGACTTGTTTTTTTGGAACAGCAATGTGATAACTATTTCTAGCAGCTGTGCACAACATGCATGTGAAATTCAGGGAGAATTCTTTTTGGAGTAGTGAAAATAGTCAGAGATCTACATTTGGAAAAAATATTTCCTTAGCAGAAGTGACCTTTCAACATGAATTCATGGTTACTCCTGGCAGCAAACCTTTGCCTTTCATTTTTACAAATATAAGCTTGCTGCTGGAACTGCCTGAGCACACAATCTACGTATTTTCATTTGATGAGTTGTAGTCTCCTATGGAAAGTATCCCAGTGAAAGCTGGGAATTGGGTGTAAGTTAGGAGAAAAAAAGCAAAACACGAGAAAAATGGGACAATAAGTAGGTGTATTTCAGACACTATCAGGGATTGCAATATTTGGGGTAATAATTACTTTCCTACACAGCACATGGGACACTGAGGGTGAAATGCTTCTCCCAAATGCTTCGGCCAAACAAGCGATGGTCGGAGCGCTTGGTTAGAGCCCAGGTGCAGGCAGAGGACAGAGAGGTTTCCTGATGGTTCACCCACACCTTAAATTACATCTAAGACAGTCCAGGAAGTATCCTGCCCAGAGCTCCAAGGGTTCACTACATTTTTGTAAGGTATAAAAGGGCCTCATCATGTCGAAAAAGGAAAAACCCACCCTGAAGATGCTGCAGTACTAAAAAGGGGCATCAAATTTCACAATTATTCGTAGGTATCCCAGTTCTGCTCTGTAATTTTTCACAGATTTAAAATGGGAAGTTTGGCGCCAATTTCTGTTTTAACAGATGTGTATTTTTTGTTAGATGACTGTTACAGCATCTTAAATGCCATGTGCATTTTCTGTCTCATGGGATCTTAAAAAAACACCATATTTAGTTGCTTGTGTGGGGTTTCTCTCTGTATTTTTTTGGTTGGGTTGTTTTAGGTTTGTGTGTGTGAGTGGGGGGGATTTGGATGGTTTTTATTAACTCTCTGTCTGCCAGGTTGGGTTTTCCTCTTTTTAACCACCAATGCTGACACCTGGTGCTATCCAACAGCAGTTTGAGTCCACAACTCTTCAAGCAAAGAGGTTAACCACAATTTATGGCAACAGGAAAAAGAAGAATGATGTTTGGGAGGGAAGGGAGAGGACAGAAGTTAAAGAAGACACTGAGAGCTGAAATAACAATAGGGCAAATACCTTAGGGCGAAATGTGCAAGACTGCAGCTCTTCAAGGGCAGCTGCCCAAATCCAAGCCCTTTATTGTGATACAGAGTGGATGGCTCACACTCATCTCCCCAAGGTGTAAACTGCCATGAAATCCCTGCTCCTTGGCAGCAAAGTTTGGTGTGGAATGAAAGAAGTTCATGAAGAATAGCCGCAAAAGCACAGCCTAATTTACATCGTGCTAACATGCTGGTGTTCTAATATATCAAATAACTTCTGTCCTACCTTGTGGAATAAAACATCTGCATACGCTCGGCTTGGCGGAATGAAGTCACGATGGTTTTATTCTCCTGTAATTAACTGCTCACAACAGACCAGTGGAAAGATCCAATGGCAAAACACCTTTCGGTGAAGGTTATGCAGTTAAATACAGACCTCAAACAATTGGGTTTGAGGGTTTTTTTTTAATTAAAAAAAAATGCAGCAGTATTACCATCACAATGATCTCCCTTAGCAACAGCAGCAGCTGGGCGATGACAGTGACCTGCCAGGAGGTCCTGGGGAAGCTTGTTGAGATTGCTAAAACTTTTGTGCAGGCTGAATCTTCAAGGAAATTCTGCTTTGTCTAAGACATTAGTCAGCCATTATCACGAGATAAATGTGGCCCACTGCCACAAGTCTCACAGCATTTAAAACACCGTGATTTTTTACAACTCCTTTCTGAGTTGGCTCCCGTGGTGTCACCAATACAACAACTCTGCAGCCTACAGGGCACATCTGCACTGCAAAGTTTCATACAAAAGTACTCAAAATAACTTTAAATAAAGTATGGATGTAACCTGTGCCAGGAGGCAACATGGCAAAGTTTTGGGCCAGCCTGGGAAGCTGCCAGGATTGAGCCTCTCATACTGTGATTAAACTGTTTCCAGCATCTCTCTCCAGCCACCAGGGCAGACCACATCGCTCATGCACTTGATATCTTCATAACTAAGCAGAAGAGTCTGCGTGGGTTCTTGCAAGATAGCAGAAAAGTACAAAGAACTTCACACTCTATGCAATAAATTGCTCTTGCATCCACTGAGATGAAAGGCTACAAGTACAAGATTTTCCTTTTATCTCTATATTAACAAAAAAAGCCTGAATCTGTAGACATGGGCTATACTGAGGCACATCTTCCCTGTAGTCACTGCTGTCAGGAGCTCTAACCAGGCTAGACAAGCACTGCTGGCTCTGTAGGGATGCTGGAACAAGCACAGGGAACGAGGCTGCCCAAGTCCTGCCTCCGGGGAACGAAGCTGCACATCCCAGAGCTGGGCACTTGTGAAACAAAATGCCTCAGCAAAATGAGCCCTCACTAACAAGCACCTCAAAGGATTAAGCACATCTTAAGGAGACTATTTGGCAAGCAGTGCTGTGTGAGAACACGCCTCAGGCAGCTGTGCACTAAATTCAGGTCCTGATTCCCTCTCCAGAGCCAGCACGCCATGGGCACCTCAGAGAGCCTGGCCACGGCTTGGCCATTCTTCAACCTCACACAGGAAATCCTTCTCACCATTCCAGCAGGAATCCAAACATGCTGCACCCCACGAGAAGAGCGTGGTACATACATTCCCATGGGGAAGGCAGAATTCCCAGATTATTAAACGTGCCAGCGGCAACAAGTAGTCAGGGATTCTGCTTTCTGGACCAGCAGAGAGACAGTGCCCTGTCCCTCTTCTTAGGGCACAGGATCACAACGCTTTAAGGTGATCAGCACAGCCTCTGCTGCCACTCTAAACTGCCCATTTCTGTGGGGTTTGTCTAACCTGGATACCCACGCATTAAGAAACAAGGCAGCGAAGCCCTCGGCAGAAACAAAGTACAATGCAGACTTTTTAGAAATTCATCTCAGCTCCCTCTTTTATTGGCCATTTTTTAAAAAGAGGGAATAATATCTCATCAAGTGACACGAGCTAAAAGGAGAATAAAAAAAGATTAACAATTTCAGTCTGGAATAAGAGTTTTGAAGCAAAGGTATGAAAATTTAAAGGTATTGGGGTGGGGATAAAGAAAAGAATTTACAAGGCTTATTTTGTGAATACAGAGGGTTAATTTATCATGAGGTCTGGAACTTGAAAAGCAAAAAATGGTTTATTGGCTCTGAAGGTCAGATAACAATGTTATATCATCTTCAATGGGTTAAGGTTCCAAGGGTCTACAGGGCTGCATGACAATTGCAAGAATCCTTATAAGGTCTATTTTATACCTTTATTGTTAATAGCTTTCTAATCCTTTACCACAAATTTATAGTTTAGAAATGGCAACACATCTTAAAGATTAAAGGTATGTGACAAACAGTTCATGTCCCTTAATAATCAAATCACATAGTTTAGATTGGGGGCTTATCAGGCTTTTTCCTACTCCATGGTTTCATAGGTAGAAAATACTTTATATCCCTATTACATGAATGATGAATGGGACCATTGGTTATGGGCTGTTATTTGCTTGGCTGTAGTCAATATGTTTTCTTTGGACAGGGACTTCAGTGATTTATTTCTCTTTTGGCCTTATCACTTACTAACTCAGGGCAGACAGAAACAGCCAAGGTTGTGAATAAGGACTAGTGCCCATTTAGACTTCTAATATCAGAGAAAATATTCTTTTTAATGATCCAGCTACCCTTTGCTGTGTAGACTCTGATTGCACTTCCCTCTAACTAGAAAATAAAGGTCATATTTCTTGGAAAGTGTATACATAAAATATGCAAAATAATATGTTTCCTTCACAGCCAGCTTTATTCTGACGGTTGCTGTAATTGCTTTCATTTTGAAGCTGTCCTACAGGTACCCTGCACACTTTCAGTGATTGTTTTTTGCAGTGTGTTATGGTCCTACCACTGTTTAAGAAATGCCAAAAATAAGAGAGTTCTGTGTTCCTATTAGCATAGAATAGGGATTTTCCAGTTTACCTCCATCATCTCCTCACTGTCTGGTAACACTGTTTTCCCTGCAATCAATTAGGATTCCTCCCAGCTTCCTTTCCTGACTTTCTGCAAACCAAACCAACCACACTAATATTGCTAATATTCCCCCCGATAAGTGTCCGCACTTCACTCCACTGGGCTTGTCCTTACAACCTTCAAAACAAATATTTTGGTAACAACATTAACCCCCCCCGCAAACCACCACCAAAATAACAAAAACTGGAATTATTTCATCTAGAAAATCTTAGTTCCAAAACAATTTGCAGCCATTTTTTTCCCCATAAAAGTTTCCAGGCAGGGCAGGTGCCTGGCTCAGTTAATGGACTGGAACACAGAGAGGGCCAGGCTCAAGCTTAAACTGAGATCTCCTGAGAGCAACTTTCCTTCTCAAGGGCAGGAAACCCCCAGATCACATCACTGATGTGGGGTTTTGGAGGGAGAGACTGCCCCAATCCCAGCCTTGTTTTCCCTGCAGTGGCCTGGACCCAGCAGGGCTGCCAGGAGCTCTCCAGTGACTGTGGCAAACTTTCTTGCTTGTTTCCAGAGACATTAATTAAATTCCCCAGTTAAAGTTTACATTTACAAAGTTTTGATTTCATTCATCCTTACTGGATTGTGCTCTAGAGTGAGGATTTACCATCTCCCCTCCATGGAGCCTGTCTGAGATCAGGAATAGGTTTTATATGGAGCATCCAAAGCACAGGGTAACCTGCAGCACAGGGCTCTCCTGCTTTTAAGAACAGACAGCTCTTATTTTAAACTTTATCTATTTCTTTGTATTGAAGGATTTTGTTCTGTTCTTCTGCAGCACTTTGTGACTATTTAACTTCAAGACATCTGATACTTTTTATTCTGCCACCGCTATTAATATTCACTAGTGAAAGGCAGATAAAAACTGTTGTTAAAAACAAATGGCATTCATTTGCTAGCTACCAGATCTCATAGCTGGTCACTCTTCTGGTGAAGTGATGGGCTCTATATTTCATTTCAGCTTAATGGTCTTCATATCTTTAAGGGTGAAGAATTTTATAAACACATCAGGGTAAAACCTGAGACAGCATCAGAGATGCTGGATTTTTTTCTTTTATTTTTACTGTTCTGTTGATGGTGGCCTTCTCTCCTGATTTATACTAATCAGCTATTTAAGTGCTCATGATTTAATAATAAACACACATGAATGAGGCATTGTAAAACTAATGAGGTTGTGGATTACTGATTTTGAGAATAACTGCCACTGGATTTTACCATTTCTCAGGAACTAACAGACACACAGCCATGGCCAAGGTTAGCTGCAGTAAGGGTGCAGCTCCAGTCCACAGGGATCAAGAAAGGCTCCAGTGGGGCTACAGGAACCTCTTGACAGCCAGTCTGTCTCTTATCACTTCTTTTTCCTTCCTTTCCCCCCTTTTTTAATTTTCTTTTTTTTTTAAGTCTACAAACTCCAGAATTCTCCATTTGGAAAACTGATTGTTGAAATGATTATGTATCTTTTGAACTTTGCATAGCTATTTGTGCCTTCTTGAAAAGCAAAAATTTTCCTAGCAAAGGAAATCACTGAAGTTTACCAGGTTGGAAACTTAGAGGGCTCAAGAACAGTTTTTAAGTGGTTCCAGTTCTGACCAGACCTCTGTACATGACTCCAACCTCTGCTGCCAGGACCATGGACTGAAGCTTTAGATGGTAACAGGTAGTTTTTGATCTCTTACTCTTGAAGGTATTTGACTTAAATAAAAATGAAAAGAGAATGATTCTCAGAAGACAACTAATCCTGTCCTTCTGTAAATAAAACCATTTAAAATTAAAAATCTGAAAATGAATTCACCTAAAACAGAGATTTTTAGATATGTTACCCAAATAATCTGTGATCTGCAAGGCTCTTTCTGTTTGTACACAGACTCAAATGTTTTCAGAAGGTTTTTCCACATGAGGCTATTTCTTATTTGTAGCAAATAGGGGAGTGAAAAGTTCCCTGAGAAGCCCTGTGACATTTCGGAGACAGACGCAGTTTCCCAGAAATTCTGTGAATATCCTGACCTTCACAGCACCAAGATTTCCACATCTCTCCACACACAGTGGCCCAACAGTGCAACGCAAACACTGCTCAGCGCTGGCAGTGTCCACTCTGTCCTACTCAGCCTTTGTCCCACTTATCCTGGAGGGTCAGAGCTCAGCATCTGAGATATTCCCACTGCCCTGCGTGTCTACACTCAGCCTCCATCCAGCCATTCCCCCCAGCAGCCCTTCTAGAGACACTTCCCACCCCAGAGCTTGTAACAAACCCCAAATGGCCGCGGGGGACTTGCCTGTTCCTCTTGGTGCCCTGTCAGCACACGAAGGGTTCAGCCCACAGCCTCCCTGCAGGCCTAATGCAAATTAAAATGGTCCCTAAATTCCAACCTGGATCCAACCATGTGACCTATTTCCAAAAGAAAGAACAGTATTTGGGGTAATGCTCAGCCAAGAATCTGAATTAACCTCGTGTTGCCCACATAACTTCAGTGTCAAAGCTCTGTACTTCTGGCCCCTATGAAGTCCTTTGCTCCGTTTTGGGAACAAAAGCTCAAAATCTTAAACTGAGCAGGTGGTGGAAGACACAGCATAATGCATTTTTATGGACCCTCCATATGTCCTTTCCAAGATGCAGTGAGATAAATTCTCAGCTCACTTACAGCCGTGCAGTTCCACTCAAATCCTGCAGTTTAGTACCACTGCAAAAGCCACCTGTGAAATTCATCTTGGCCATGGTGCACCCCTTTTTTTTTTTTTAATTAAAACAAACCAAAACAAAATTTCAAAGGAATTCCTGTAATACCTGTCTAGGTATTACAAATCTGTGCCAATTCTCAGCTCTGATTTAATTCAACCATATATGCCCTGAGTCGCCCTGCCAAACTATCTATGGACTTGTATCTCTAATCTCTTGCTTTATCTCAGTTTTTCCAGTCCTAAAATAATGGTAGTGACACATAATTGACTCCCAAGTTGTGACACAAAGCTTAATTCATTCAGTGCTCTCCAATGCCAGAAGAGACTTAGAGATGAAGGGTGCCACAGAATGTTTGGGTGTTTCTGTATGCAATATGGACTTTTCACATTATTCCAAAATGAAGGCACATTCAAGATGTGTTCAGACTTCTGTATTTCTAATAACATTCTCTCAGGAATGTCAAAGCTTAAAATCAAAGAAATAATTGCTCTCTAAGTGCATGCTAATGGCTCGCTCTGCAGATGGAAAATAAAAAACTTATGTTTTCTTGTAAGCACAGGGTTGACACTGGTTTATTTCTTTCAGAAATACTCAGAAAAGCCAGGATTTCTCTGTATATATGTGACCTTGATTCCTAGATGGCACATGGACTACTTAGAGATCATGTTACTAAGTTATTTGCAGTTAAAGAGGAAAAAAAGGCTAAAATTAATGGGTCACTGGGTATTTTCTTCTGAGAACTTAACTACTTAACAGTAAGAAAAAAACAGTTTACAGCCAGGTGGCTTGAGGGGATATTTTGTTGAACACTGATTAAAAATAATTTCTTCTAAATGAGACCTGACCACAAAATGGGACCATTAACGAGCAGGGACATTCTCACCAGAAAGGAAACTACGCTTGATCAACTCCTGCACCGCCCACAAACCCCAGGTCTTGTTCTCTCTCTCTCACACACACTCTCTTTTGCTTTCCCCCCCTCCCTTTTCTGCTCTCCCCTTTTCTTGTTCTTAATAGCAGGGTAAATAAGCAGCAAGTGATGCTGAAATGTTTTCGGCCAAAAACAGAGGCCAAACTCCTCTGAGAAAACATTTGGCCTCTGTGGTTTTGTAATATGTTCCAGAACACTGAGTTCACTGAAGAACATTGTGAAAAACTCCCATCGGCTGGAGTGATGCTGGGGAATGTTACTGTATCCCAACTTCCAATTGGTCCATTTCCTGCAGGCCTTGTTAAAAAAAAAAGAAAAAAAAAAAGGGGAAAAAAAGGAAAAAAAAATAGTGCTATGTGGGAGTTAAAACAAGTTCTCATGGGAAAAATGAACGGCAAGAAATTCTAGCTTTAAAAGAAACAGCTAATCTGCTAGTTTGATTGTTCTTCAAAACTTACAATGAACCAATAATCCTAATTAAAACCACTTGGCCTAGTTCTCTAAAGCATCATAGCTTTTTCTATGCTTCGTTTGTACACACCATAGACTATTAGTTTTTTTCTAGTGCTCACTAACAAAGTGCTGACTTTGTTGGGATGGCTGAGCTAATTTCGTGAACTCAGTGTGAAACCTTAGCTAAACAAAATTGTGGTAATTTTCCTTAATTTGTAAAAGTGATTGGAGTGCAAACAAAATTTTCCTCTTGGGTCAATCCTATAATTTTCAATTAACTAAAACTAATCGGCAGGCGTGTACTGAACCTGCATTTTGTTTAAAGGGCTGGAAGGCACTTCTGAAGGTCAGGATGCATTAATTGTTTTTATTTTAGTTTCATTTAGTCCTTTTTAAAAAGCTACATTTAAGTTCAGTCTGGCTCTAAAAGGAAAATGCAAATTGCGTGAGGTAGGATTTCAGTCACAACAGCTTTTCTGCATCTAATGTAATTCCGTAAGTAACTGCGTAAGAATTAAGATCCATGGACTGGCTCACCTTTGATTTTATCATTTTTATCATTATTTTTTAGTATTTCATAGCTTCCATTTATTGGATGAAAAATACCATGT
The DNA here is from genome assembly GCA_036785705.1 of Acanthornis magna. Lineage (NCBI taxonomy): Eukaryota > Metazoa > Chordata > Aves > Passeriformes > Acanthizidae > Acanthornis > Acanthornis magna. Next base: position 8,083,646 of record JAWUZG010000092.1, read on the forward strand.
TTTAAACACCAACCTGAAAATGTATGTATGGAAACACTCTCCCTACTGGGACACTTTATTTCCACATTCAGCCATCTGCTTCTGGGCAGACAAGCTAAACTGCTGCCCTCCTTTTTACTGGAAAAGCTAATTAATGATGATCTGAAAAGCAACTCCACAATGGGCCCAAGCCATTTTTACATTTCAAGAAGTCATCAAAAATTTCTTTGCAAAGTCAAGGAGAGCAGGTTTCCCCCTTTTTTTTTTTTTCCTTCCACGTGCACGCCTGACATTTCAGCAGCCCCAGGGGCAGACACCACAGTGGGGTGACAACGAACAGGACAGCACAGTGCAAGAAGGAGAGGAGGGAAAGGACCTGTGGTCAAACAGTCCAGAACTCCGACCAAAACCCTCCTGGGATGGCTCACACCATCAATTTGCACCATCCTTCAATTGGATCCTTTACTTCTCCTTCTGTTCCAACACATTCAAACTTTAAATATCTTTTTTGATTTAGTGTGATATTGTCCAATATATGGATTTCTCCCACAATGCTGAAATCCTAATGCTCACAAATAAACACATACAGCCTCCCCAAGTGCTTGCTGCTCAGCCAGCACTATGAGAACATTTTAGGAGCCATAATCCTACCTGGGGGAGAGGGTATTTGAAAAGGGCAAGAAAGCTTTATAAGGCACCTTTGTTCAACTTGCTTAGTGCTAACAAAATTCAAATGAGAATTTCCTGCCCTGCTGGAGCACAGAATTCTCTTCTCTGCCTCGAGTCCCTGTCCATTGACAGCTGGAGCGATGTATGTGCCCAGTGGAATTCAGAATGCCTTAGTCACAAGTATTCATGATATACCTTAAAGTTTCAGGGGCATTTGAGGATGAGAAAATGAATTGCACTGGGTTGTACTGAACCAGGGTTCAGGCAAACAGTTCCAGCATAGTCCAGTCTGTAAATGTGAACAATAAGTGCATTAAAAGCACATCCAAACCAGGGCTAAGCTGTTAATTCCTGTAGCACACACACCTTCTGAGGAATCAACAACATATCTGAATTTTAAAAAGTTAGGCTTCTACTTATTTCCCAGGCCATTCTTATACCTAATGAGAGTGGTTTGACACTGACAGCACCTGCAATGTCCCAGTGTGGGTTTTTTGTCAGCAAATCTTGAGGCCAAATCACTCAGCTGAGCGGTCTCCAGTGTGGGAGAGCACCCCAGAGCACACTGCAGGTCGCTGTGTCTGCAGCACTGGCTGGGCTGAGAGCTCCCTGAGCTCCCTGGAAGTCAGAGACAAGGTGAGTTATGGTGAGATGGTAAGTTACGGTGAGATTGAACACTTGCAACCCTTGCTGGACAGCATGAGATGGAGATGTTTAGCAGGATCCTTCTCAAGGCAGGTTTGTGTGTCTGGATCCTTGTGCTTGCGCTCTTCCCCTGTTTATTTAAGTACTGGAGTATCTGTTTCCCTCCTTCCTCCCCCTCCTGGGTAAAGAGATGTCCCATTGCGAGGACAAACAAGCAAACAAAAATCCCACACTGCTGTGTTTTCACGTTCATCCCTACAGTCACCCAGTTCTGACTCCAGCCTCAAGCCAGTGCCTTCAATGACATCCTCAGGCAAAATAATAAGAGACAGCACAGCTTCTAATGACAAAAGCAGAAGCCTTAACAAGTGTGATATATTGCCTGCCCTATTTCTCCACCTTATATCTAATGCCACTAAAGCATCCATACCTGTGTAAATGAATCTTCCAGGCGTTCCCTTGCAAAACTGCTTCGACTTGTAGGACAATGTGACTTCTACAACCCCTGGGATATGTCGGGGAGGCGTCTGTACACGGATGGCATGTGGAGTAATCAGCTGGAGAAAACATTGAGAAGGGAGAAGAAAGAAAAAAATGTACTGTTAGATGCTGAACACTTCTTTAATAACACTTTCCTCTCAGATCACAGTAAATAAGCTTTGAAACATGTAATTAACCTGTCAATGTTTGAATACAATCTTGATGTAACCCACACAAAAGCCAGTGACTACAATATTTACAAGCATTCTCATAACAACGTAATTCCTGTTTTCATACATGGCAGGCACTTGCTTCCTAGCACAAGTATCAGCCCTGGTTTAATGCAATAACCCCAAATAACAGATCAGGACACCCAGGTTTGCTCGGGGGAGCACTGGGGTCGTGTCAGTGTCCAACAAATGGGATTCACAAATGACACACTATTACATGTGTGAGCACAGCACAGCACAGCCCAGGGTTTTAAACACTCCAGTCCCCAGCTGACATCTGTACCCTGGAAAAGCACCATGTGCTGCTGTTTGAATTTTCTGTTCATTTTGTGCAGGTGTAACTGATTCCTGTAAGAAATGCAAAGCTTGGTTTCTAAAGGGTGCCAGCCCTTTCCTTGAGAATCATCAGAGCACTCAAAAAAGATGCTCCAAATAAAACCATCTAACCATCAGTTCCAGTCTGCCTTCACTGCGATGACTGATACAGGTCTGAGAGGGCTTCTTCAGGTATGGATTTACACAGAAATATATAGATAATTTTCTTTCTCTTGGGGCTGGGGATTCTGATCCTCTTGGCACAAAGGTTGGGGCAGGTCAGTGTTGCACCTTCCGGGCCCTAGACAATTTTTGCTCTTTCAGGATCCTAAACTGGATTTAAAATGTGGTCTAAAATTATTAGGAGAGCCATCTAGGAGTTCACTAGTTCAAAGCAGATGAACTCAAATCTCTGCTACTCTCAGAAACTACAGCATTGTCCTCCCCATCACCAAAATGTCCTTTTATCACTCATTGTGTTCCCTCAAAAAAAAAAAAAAAAAAGAACCAGTAAAAAGAGGTCTATAGGAAAGGTGACATGATTGTGTCCAGCAACCAAGATATAGCTCTGGCACATGAATAATCCTTCTCTGCCTGTGGCACATTAACACACCTCTAGAGAGGCAAAAAAGCCCAATAACATAACCTGGCTTGACAATGAGCAAAGCATGAGCACCCGAAGCACTCAACTGCTCTATGCTCTTGGTTTAATCATGCCCTGGATTAAGGAATAAATTTCAATAGTTTGGGGTTTTTTAATAAAAAGCTAATTTTATTCTTATTTTTACCAGGAACCAAATGTTTCAGCATTACAGTAAAGCCCTACCAAAAAAACCCAGACTTTTATCCAGTTCTTTGTTTAGGGCACAGGACTAAAAAAAAGCACAGAAGGAGAGTAATATCTGTCTGAGAGCCATCTGTGCTACAGAGGGAAATGGCACACACAGTGGGGAGCTCTCCATATTTAAAATAAGAAAATTAATATTAAATCAAGTTGAACGTTAAAACCAAAACTACTAGCATCAAATGCTCCAAAAGTTATTCAGACCCACAGAAGTCAGAAGCCACATGTCATTTTAGAAATTATCATGTACGGGTTGATGTCTGCTTGTTTGTTAGCTCCAAAAACATGTTTTCAGGCTCTGTTTTGAAATCATGTGGTTTAGAAACTCACTTACTTTTAAAAGAAACCTGCCTTTTTTTTCTAAATTCCTCACTTTATCAACTGGGTAAAAAAAAAACAAAAAAAAAAACCAAAACTAAAACAAAAGGAAACAAAACCAACCCCCAAACTTCCAAGGAATACTTTTACTTAAACTGAGTTGTCTCACAGTTGAGCTGACCAAAGCCTAAAAGTCCAAGCCAATTTTCTCCCCTCCCTCAAGAGCCAGCAGAGGCAGAAGGCAGTGCCAAGCAGCAATTGATTTCTAATGCTTCAGACACCTCTCATATTGGGATGAGCCACTCTCTGGAAGCTTCCACCTTTCCCCACTGAACCAAGATGACAAGTTTAGACTATTTGCTCAACTGTAGGCAGCCAAACATAACTGAGATAAATCCCATCCTCGAGTGGTTCTGGTTAAGTGGGTGAACTGGCAAGATGAGAAAAATTTTATGACATTTTTAGGGAGAAAATATTTGTAAAAACAGCCAAGGATTTTAGCCGTAAAGGTTAACACGCTCATCTTACTACATCAGCATGAGCCTTGCATCCCTCAGCCCCATTCTGGCCTGAGCTATACAGGCAGCTTCTGGTTGTATCTTTGAATTTCCCAGCATTTACTGGTCTGTCACCACTTTAATGTTCTTTAAACATAATTTGTGGCATTTTCCAATACTCATCTTGCCTGGTTCCCAAGAAATGTCTGACCTATTTATGGTCCATTGTTACAGAGAGCTGGGGAGAGTTAAGCAAGTTTCCTGGTTTGTTCTCCACAAACAGTTTGGTTTTCCTTTGTGCTCTGAAGTAAATAAGTTTAACTGTGTTTAAAACCACAAATATACAATAATGTCGCCCACACATTCCCAAAGGGTGAACATTATGTCTGAAGTCCTATGGTTTAGGACCCTCAGGATGTATTTTATTCCTCTCTTCCCTACAACTAAAGCTTGGGAGGTATACCAGAAGAATATATGCACCTTTTCCTTTCGCTTTTTCTCCGTCACATCTGCCATTGGCCACTGGCAGGGACGCAGTGCTGAGCCAGGGCACCTTTGTTCTGGTTCAGCCTTCAGGTCTGCACACAGAGGCCTTGGCCAGCTCGGTTACACACCAGGAGCTCCCTATATTGCTGTAATATCAGGAGATTGCCTGTAAGGCACAAACGATGTTCCTTTGCACATCGAAACCTGCGCTCTGAAAGCCTTTGGTCTCCAGTTCTGGTTCCACAGCTCTGCCAGGATCAGTTAGGGTCTGGGACCAGCTCTCCAAATTGTCCTGACTCTGTTTTGCAATCCAAGGGACCCAATTGGTGCTGCACACCTCTGGGCATTCCAAGCCCAACCACAGCAAAAGCAGATCTGCCGCTGACCTTGACAACTCCAGGATTATGGGATGCTTTCCTGTCTTCATTGCCACCCTGTGGCCTGATGTTGGGACCCCTCTCCACATTTCTCCTTTCACACTGACAGAGCCTGTTCCTTCTCCAAGGCACAATCTGCCTCATATTTACACATTTACACATCTGGGAGAGGTGAGCTATTACCATCCAGGGATATTAAAAGTAAAGACACCGCTTCTGGATGCCTCTGAGCCCCAAACATTTGGAGACTGGGGGAGTGTTTTGGGGAAGCATCACAACATGCTCACCCTGTGGTTTTCAAGCATCTGTCCTTGCCCAAAGATGAACACAAGATACTGAGTTAGATGAACTCCCTGTGTGACCCAGCTGGGCCAGCTGTGGCTTTTCACCTCAGCTGGGAACTCTTGGGGGATGAAGAGACATCAAAACCACCACAGCAATGACATGTCAAGAACCAAGGAGTCCTAAATATGAGTTACGCCCCTTTCTGAATACATTTTTAAAAGGGAAATCTTGAGCAAGGCATTAAGCTGTGATTTGGACGTGAACCCACCAGTCAAAATCCCAGATCCAACTTCCTCCTCCATTCCAGCCTTTAGCAAATGGAGAAATGGAGCTGGACATAAAATTAGCAACTGGACCTTTCTCCCAAGGGATTTTCAAGTGAATTGGCCTGATATTTAGCAACTGCATTCGCTGTTTGGTATTAATTCTTCCATGTCAGCTGGGACATGCAGTGAGCTGCACCAAAACCTGGGATCTTCACAATGGTGGGTGGTGCACGGCCTTCAAAATCCAAAACACATTTGGGCTGAGAGTGTACAACAAGCCTCTTTCTGTGGTTTGTTAATATATTCTAGGCATTCTTGTGTGATACAGCATCATTTCACACTCTTCAGAGTGCCAGGTTACTTTCTTTTTTTAAAAGTGACATTTTATAAGGCGATGTCATTAATCTGAGTCACTAGTTTATTTTTGCATGCCTGAGCTCTGGTTTGTGGTTAGGGAAATGGTGACAATCAGTCATAAATTTGACTTTGACTCTCTGTGAGGAGGACCATTAGAACAGGAATGAAGAAAAATCCCACCAGCTGAAGGTAATGACAGCTTTCAGTGAGAACAGAACCCTTAAGGTACCAATATTTTAAAAAACAACCAATGACTTTGCATGCCTCCATTCTGGGCATCCAGATGCTGCTTAATAAGCCTTGGTTTGCAAAAAGAGGGTGCCTACTCATTTTTTAAAAATGAGTCAGAGCTCCAAAATAAGCACTCAAAAACATAGACTTCCAAAATCAATAACAAACATAAAAAGCAAAATAAAAAACTGTGTCACAGAATTTGATTCCACAGCAGTAAAAAAAAAAAACAAAACCAAAAAGCAACAAACCACCAAACCAAAAAAAATCATCCTCTGTTTTTGTGCTGTACAAAGGTAAGGGGAAAAAAAAAAAAAAAGAAAGAAAAGATGCTTCAGTGCCTCATCTTTTCTTAATAGAAAAGAAAAAAAAAGTTGTTTCCAGCTGACTCTGTACAGCTGGAGGAATGTTCTTGGCAGGAAAATGTTTGAAGAAATAGCTCATTTTAAGCAAATATTGTGGAATATTTATAAGAAACTAATTTTGCCTTCACAATCATGCATTTGCCCTGAAACTCGACTCTCAGAGTCTCAGCACCCCAACAGGAGAGAGAAACCACAGAGGGCTCTTATCAGCAGCTCCGATTGGGAATATTTGCGCCAGCACAGGACCTGGGTGAAACCCCAGAAATACCAACTCTGAGAGCAGAGCCTGTCTGGCACACGGAATGTTTGCTGGGAGTTGTCTGAGCAGATCCAGCATGTGCACTCCACAGAGCAGAGCTGTTTGTTTGGCGGTTACGAAAGCCCCTTGGAAAAAAAGGCATTAGACAGCCCATTCTGCTGTACTCTAAAAATACCGAGGGCTTTTAAAGTCATTTTTATAAAGTAATATGGGAGGTAAGGATTAATTGAACCTACTGGCTTAGGGTATCTGCATTTCTGCACAAAATTAATGTGACAAATTAAGTTTTTATTTAGTTCTCCCTGGCTGAGAAAGGTTGCAATTATGTTAGAGTGTTTACAGCTAAAATATATGTTTAAATAATAAATATGTGTTTCAGAAACCATTTTAAACCTCCTTTTTTTAACACAGTCAACTCCATTTCAAGCATATAAATATTTCAATTACAAAACTTGAATACATGTAAAATAAATTAAAAATATATTATTTACATTTCAAATTATTTATAACATGCTGCTTGACAGCAACAAATTCACTCTTAAAATGAATTTTTTTTTTCTTTTAACTTTACTTCTGAACTGGGGTAGGATTTATATTTTAAAGATCCATGCAGCTCAGGTATTTACATGGATTTTGCTATAATAAAATCTGAGTAATATAGGACCTTTACGATAATTATCTTCACAGCACCTCTCCAAAGAAGGTGACTAATCTTATTACTGTTTTAAAGAAAGGGAATTGAACTTTAAGCAGATTATATGATTTGCCCAAGGTCCCATGCAAAGTCTGTAGCAAAATGATGCTTAATTTCAGGATTAGATTTCATCCCCCAAACCACCTGCAATTATAACTGAAAGTGAAGCTAGAAAAATCCACATGAAAATGCTCTGCAAGACTCACTCTTTTTCTTTAGTCTCTGCCTATCTGGTTTTGTTTGGGATTTTCTGCAGCCCAGTTAAAATTATGTTTTCTTTGGAACCATGAAACAACAGGATGAACTTTAAAATTCTTCCAGAATTCAACGACAAAATAATCTGGCCAAGTTTGCTCAAGACTGGGCCTTACTGGCAACTCAGGATGAGCCTGCTCCAGTTTTGAAATGGACTGAAATTCAGATGATTGACTGTTCAATTTTATACTCTATTAAAATAACACAAAAATATTCGTCTTGGGTACTGAAAACGCTCTAGACATTTTTAGAAATGGGAAGGCAAATGAAAGAACTTATTTTGTACTTCATAGGTGGCTTGTATGTGTAATTTGAATTATTTATAGATGACTATTATTTAGGGATCACTCAGACAGCTCATGCATTTCTGCACTTGTTTACCATGTTTGTCTGCCTCTTTTAGAAAGAATGTTCTTTTCTCCTATGTGATTTTTGACTGCTCTCATAGGTTATGAAATGAGAGGCAATTCTGTAAGGCAGAGACAGTGAAAGAGTTTTCCTCAGTGCCAGCTTGCAGCCCCTTGCAGCATTCCCAGCAGCAGACTGGCTCCAGTCTGCACCCCCTCTAACATTATTAATTCCATGACAAGGCCTTGCAACCATCAGCAACAATGTTTTGACCAGCACTCGGTCTCCTGAGATTAGAAATTGACAATTAATGGCTCCCACTAATAAATAGAATCAAGATTTATAATGAAAGATCCAATTCTGCAGCACCAAAATCGGAGCACTTTCCTCCCAGCCCCTTCACCTTTCCCTGTTAAACGTCTGCAGCCATAATGGCTTCAATACTGACACACAAAATGCTTACACTGGGCCCAGGGGGCACTTTCATGATCACATAAGGGCTTCAGAATAGCGCTCATTTACTATCTCTGCTTTTCTGGAATGCCCTTTCATCCACACTTGTCCTCAAGTGGAAGGATGAGAGAGAGAGAGAGGGAACAGTGAAGCTCACGAAGGACATTAGAGAATACTCTTCGCGTGGAAAAAATGCTGCCATATGTGCAATGGAATCATTAGTGGGAATGTGCTGGATATAAATTAAGCTGTAGCGTTGATTTAATATTTACAGGATATAAGGTAAAGCATCAGAAGATCCTCTCACCATTTTCAGGGAGGCTGGGTTTTTTTCAGTATTAAAATAATGCAAATGACGATTTCTTATTAAACCTCCAAAATGCTTTTGGAAAGCCCTAAGTTCAAAATGTGAACCCTTTCTTGGAGCTGCCTCCCTGTTCCAGTGGGGAACTCCACCACGGCTTCTGCAGTGGCCATTGTGGCGACGCTGCCTGGGTTTTAACTCCCCACAGGTTTTTGGGGAATATCAGACTCCGTGATTAATAATGTGCTGGGAAAAGACAGGATTTAGGGAGCTGGGAGGAATAACAACAGCCAAAAAAAATGGATAAGAAGCAAGGAAAGGGTTCCTGTGAAACTACAGGGGCCCCTGCCAGGTATGAGGAGCCCACTGTGGATACAACACTGCATTTGGTTGGTGTTACAAAAATGATACTCACACCAAGTATCCACACTTTAGAATATGCTGTTCAGAGGGCCTGAATTTCTGCACTCTCCACCTCCCTGAGCTGCAGCTACCAGCAGCCAGTTTCCCTGGAAAGCAGGATCACCTAAACGTTTGTTTCCCGTGTGCCCTCGGCTATTGTAGTGCTAAACGCAGAATTATTCACAGAGGCATTTATCCTCCCCTTTCCTCGGAATAAAACCCACTGAGCTAAATTCTGGGCCAGCCAGAGGAGATGCAAATCCCCCTGGCTAGAATGGATTCCTGCCACAGGTAAATTTGACTAATTATTTTCATAAAACCAAGCTAGGCAAGGATTCGTGTCTCAACATTTGTTGCTGATTTAGCATGTGGCACAGAGAAAGGACAGGCTGGCTACAAGGAGACAAAGCTATTAGACATTAGCGTTCAGACAACACCTACCTCACTCCAAACCAGCATGGTGCCGAATATGACCTGTAACCCATCAAAGAAATTGTCTCCTATGATGATGACAGTGGCACCTCCTGTAGTCCATCCTTCACTTGGACTGATGGCTTTGATACATGGTGTAGCTGCTTTTCAACACACATGAAAAAGAGAAGTATTCTGCTGTTAGAACTGGATTTTAATGATGGAAGACGTGAGAAAAATAAAATAAAAGGAGCTTTCATTTCCCCCCTTACTAACACAAAGATTTCAGCAATCATGTTCTTTCTGGCACATATGCATGACCTCAAACTCTACCTTTGGAAGCATTTTTTTCCTCAATTAATTTCTGTTTGGTTTTATTATCTGCATTGAAAATATTTATTTTTTTTTTAGTCCTACATTAACAAAAAAATCAGAGCATGATGGGCAGAGACCAATTGGAAATCAGGACATATCCCTTTTTTTATTGTATATGAAATGTGCAAGATCTGAGTTAATAAAACAATCTTCAGTAAGCTTGCTTTATTATCCATCAGAACCCAAACTCACCAAGGAAACTCCCATAAATATTATGGAAAATATTGGCGAAATAAAAAAGGGTGTAACCCTCAGCATTTCTTTAACTGCTCTGCAATCAGATCCAGGTTGTGCAGTATTTAGCCATCCTGCCCTGATTAATGCTTTGGCTACTACAAAAAAAACCAACACCCCAAAACCAAAACCCACAGCCCTGCCATTGAGTCATCCCAGTTGTATTGCATCTACAGGATAAACAAGATGTGTGTGCATCACATTCTGCCATATCCATGGAGTCTCACCGCCACTTTCTTGGCATTGTATCTACTCAGAGCCTCTGGGAGGATGTTGAAAACTCAAGTGCTGCTCGAGTCTTGGACTGAGAGCTTCTGGCTTAAGGCTATGCAAGCAGAAGCAGCTCAAATATTGGTGGGCTGGGGCAGTATAAACATTCACATATTGATTCTCCTCCTCTGCAGCACTGGGGTAGCTCGGAATTTATCTGCGCTGAAGCAACAGAAATAACATTACTGTAAAAATAAGCTGAATTAGGCAAAAAGCCCTGGGTAACTCTCTGCCTGTGGAGTCTCAGGGTAATCACACCAGTTTATAAAAAGAAGGAACTTCACCCAAAATGCCACCAGCTTTTCCTTGCTGATACTGCATGAGGTGAGAATATGGCATTAGATAACATTTTAAGTAAAGAAGGTACCTGAACAATTTCATTACTCATGAAAAAAAGGTTCAAGGAGCAGCATAACTCCACCAGCCAACCTCAGTGTTGGAAAGAACAATTCTTCCCTGTAGATATGACCCCAGAGGGAAGAGGCTGCACTGCAAACTCAGGAAGGGCTTCCACTGCCCACTTGGGCTGCTGGCATTTGGCTGTGAATTGCTGCTTGATGGGAAGGCTGATTGAGCTGGCAATTTGGTTTGCAACTTTGAGTATTTGATGATGTACTCAAGGAAGAGCACTCAGGCACTTCCTCAGGTAAGGATTTACTAGGAAGACAGGGATATAAAAGCCACCCAAGTGTTAGCACCATCCAGGATAACACCCTCACCCTCATGAGCTACTCAATGTGGCAGCGTAGTGAGTTACTTAATGAGGCACAGCCCCTGTCCTAAATTCTTCTAATTGTAAAGACAGAAAATTAATTCATTCACAGAAGCCTAATTCAAAATGCTCCAGACATAAAGCGCTAAAGAGACCCCGTGCATCTTTCTGATGGTTTAGTGCAGTTCTGGTTGGCTGGAGCTAATTGCCAGAGTCAGTGTGGCTGCTGGGAAGCTCCTTCCCCCTGGGCAGCCCTGGGCAGGGTGGCTGGGTGGGGAGCTGGGAAGCAGGAGGGAGCTGGAAAGGGAGCAGCTGAGTCACCCTGAGCAGGGTTTCTGTGAGCGCTGCCCCACGCTCACACCGCTGGTGGGGAGCAAACAGACCCTGGCCCTACCTACAAAAGTGTCAGGCACAAACTTTTCCACTACTTAAGCTGATGGGGATGCCAGCTCCAGGGAAAAAACACAAACAGGCAGAAAAAAAAAAAATCATTACCCTACTCCGAACTTGGCAGAGCACAGCCATTAACTTTTACATGAGCTAACAAAAGAAACATCCTGACATTACCATCACGAAAATGTAGCGCGCACACAGAAGTAACTTCAATATGTTTAATTTGGATTCAAGTTACTTGCATAAAACTGAGCATAAAAACCACTGAGATGTCCAAAACCAACTGCTTTCCCTTTAGCCAAGCTCACAGCAACAGATTTACAGTGAAAGCAGCTTTTCAAAATGCCATCTAGCCCTTTCACAGAATCAAACTTTTTCACAAATAAAAATTAAAATCACTTCCAAATTACACCCTTTCCAGTATTCCCAGTTGATTGTGGACACAAACCCCCCACAATAAAACCCAGAGATAATCAGTTTCCCATGTGTCAGAGAATGAGCTACTTTTCTTAAAGACTACAAGCAACATTTTTTTTTCCTAAATACCAGTGAATAAAAACTATTTGAGACCATAAGCCATTAACAGAAAACATATGCAAGCTTTGCTGAAAGGGTTGTCAAGTACTGGAAGAGGCTGCCCAGGGAAGTGGTTGAGTCACCATCCCTGGAGGTATTTAAAAGCCATGTAGATGTGGCACTTGGGGACATGGTTTAGTGGTGGGCTTGGCAGCGCTGGGTTTACAGTTGGACTCGATCTTAGAGGTTTTTTCCAACACAAATGATTCTGCAATTGAAAATTATAGATTCAAGTAATCTTTCAAATGAATGCAAGATACTGTTGTGCAGTTACAGGACCCCACAAAAAAGTTCTTGCTATTTATCTTGTGCTGTTCTCGGTGGTCCCTGTGCTGCTCTCAGAGATTCAAGGTGCTGCCCAAGGTCTGTGTTTGATTCTGATATTTTATAGATGCATTTGCCTCATATCAAACACGTGCCAAGTCCCCTCCATGGCAGCCAGGGGGACTGAGGCAGACAGAGCTCTGTGCTGAACTGGGGCCGGGAACTCCTCAGTGGGACACTGTCACCTGCAAAGTCACTGTGACCAACCGCATGTGTGATTTCATTTAAATGTGTAGAAATTGTGCTGAATCAGTGCCTCATCAAAACTGCTGGCAATAGCCCAGGACATCTCCTCTGAGGATCAAAAGTCAGGATTTGGTGGTTCAATAAGGCAGGATGGTGCACTTTGCAGGCACAGCCTGAGATGGAGTGAGAGCATTCCCAAAAGATTTCAGAGCATTCTTTTCCCATCTCACAAAAACCAGAGGGACTCCCCAACTTTCCCCACACAGCTTCTCTTACTTTAAAATGCAAGTGTCTGTAAGGATTGGAAGGGCTGCAGGAGGTGCTGCCCAGCCAGGGAAATGGCCCCGAAGGGCTGCATCCCAAGGAAGACGTGCTGAGGGAGGCATCCAGACTGCTACCTGTTTTTGAGGGCACAAAACATGTTTATACAATGACATATTTGCAGCAGCCAGTGTCATTCGGGACGCTGGTCTGTCTAAAACTTTGCCCTTCCCAGGCCCTTTGCTTGGAGCAGCAGAGAGGATGGAATTGGGTCCCGTTTGCAGCATCACCACAGGTAACACTGGGAGGGGGCAAGGCAATGACCTCAGCTCTATTTATGCCCCTGGTACAAATGTCTGGCCAGCTCAGGCCCTCAGCTCTTCATACTTCTGCTCTTAATCACTTGGCAGCTTCCAAAGCACTGTCTGGAAGGTGTTTACTTCTGTGCAACCCTAGAAAAACAGAGCTAGGCAGAATAATCTTTTCACTGGAGGCCTTGATTTCTCTACATTTTGTTTTGGTCAGAAAACAAACCAAAATACAGATTTTTAAATTTTTTTTTTTTAAATGCAAAGTTCCAGAATCTCTGTCTGGAATTAACACTTTTCAATACCTCCAAGAAAAACAAAATGTTTTGTTTCAAAATATTATCACTTCTCATGCCCTTCTGTAACCCCAAAGCATCATTTCTGAAATGGTGTTTTTAAAACAAATAGAAAAAAAAAGTTAAATAACATTTAGCTTTTTCTGTAGGAAAAGAACTTTTAATCAAAGTCTGAAGCTTCCCTGGTAACAAAATACAGTAAAGGACTTTAGACCAGTCCTAACCGAGGCGGTGAAATGTACATGATTGATAACATGAACAGACTTTAAGTCCAGGAAAGAATTATAACAAAAAAAGAATATTCATTCCTACATATGTAAACCTCTTTGTTGCTGCTGCTAAATGAACAGCTGGAAGCCAACTACAGTAAGAACCAAAGGAGTTTGGTAGCCCAGCTATCAGACAGGATTTTCAGACTCTTTCAGAGTGTGTTAGCTTCACTGCATCTTTTCAGAGCAGTTGGGCTGAGGGAAAACCAAAGCTCCCCTCCAGCTGCAGCAGGACCTTGCAGCTCCTCCCCGAAGGTGATGTGGCCACATCCTCCACCTGCTGGAACAGCCTCACGGTTCTGAGCCCCAAGGAGCTGCTCTCCTTCTCTGCAGAGCCCCAAGGCACATCAGTGCCCAACTCTGACAAGTGCCATGGTGCTGCTCCTGCGGTCCAAGCTCACGGACAGAGATGTCACTGCCATCCCAAACTTATCGAGCCCAATGGGAATTTTGTCATTGACTTCAAACCTAAGGTCTCTGTCGATAAACGTGAAGGGTTTATGAGCAAAAACCTTAATGACTCCAAGGGAAACAATGTTCTTATGGAATCTTCATCATTTCTCAGAGTACACATTGTTAAATCTTCTCACCTCCATACAAAGGACGGCATGTACCAACTCCAGCACATGGGGAGCAAAAAAAGGAAAAGTTTTTTGTTGTGCGCTGCGTGTGTCGGTGTGTTCCTGTGTTCCCACATCTCCCAGCTACTGATATACAGGGGATTTTTCTTCCCTCAAACTGTGACAATAAAATGATTACCCCGCCACAGTTTAGCATAATGGTTCAGAAATGCTCATGGCATATTGCAGAGTTAAAGTGGAAATTATTAGGTAGCTCTTCTTTGTTATAATAATGATCACTCCACAAATAAAAGCTCTTCTCCCAAAGGTACTGCAAGGCACAAAATGCTAATTCTGAAGATTATGTGTGCGCTTTTATTAAATATTACTCTGCCCTGTCTGTTTGAGGGCTTCACTGCTCTGATTGTTTTATGAGTGCCATGTTAATGTCAGCCCCATCTTGCTAGCAGCAGGCACACATTTTAGCTTTTGTATGAGAGTTGATCAAAGGCCACGTGCTGAGGGAATTGCTGAGAAAACACGGACAAGCGATAAAAATCTAACAGATTAATTGGTTTAAATTTCATTTCAGGGCGTTGAACTTTGGCTCAGGACACAAGTACTACACTACCAGTCAGGGCCTAATTACCACATTTCCAATTTGCCTCCGAACAATGCTTGGCAGGGAGAATAATAACAGTACTAGTAATACTAATAACAATAATAATAATAACGAAACAACAGCAATAACGTCTCCTCTTAGCTTCTTGTACACATCTAACAACTAACTTTGTACGCAGGCAAATGCAGTAGGAAATTCCTCTCCCCCACAGCACCACCCACCTGCCTCCTGAGCATTTCTACCTGCCTCAAACAGCACCTGATGACAGAAGAAAAAACAGACGCCCTCAGGAGCATCTGAATTTACAGAATCAATAATCTACCAACTCCAGCCCCTCGCAAACACACACTGGACATTTCATACTCTTAATTAGGGACCTGCATTTCTAAACAGAGATAGCTTTTTATCCTCCAACAGAAATGATCTGTTCCGCTGATAGAAAACAGAGGCCGGAGGGAAAAAAACATATTTACCACAAAGTTTATGGGTGGCCTTGGAATAAGGGTTAATTGAGCTTAGAGGTAAATGCTCACTGAGGTGAATTAGTGGGATGCACAGCTATCAGCAGGGCTCTGGGACTGCTCTTATTTAGCTTCTGAAATGTATTTGCTCTATGATTAATATCCAGTTTGTGCTGGTGACTGTAAGAATGACCTCGCCTGCAGTTTTTATCATGAAGTGTGGTTTCATCCTCTATTATTCCATAGATGAGGCTCTGACAACAGTTGCTGCATCACAACAGGAGTTTAAATGATAGGGCACATGCTTTTATTTTTCTTCTCTCTAAGAGTATTGTGACACGCAAGGAGAGTTGCATAAAGGCAGTTAAAACTGGGAATTAAGAGGAACAGGGAATTTATGTCTGATCTTAGAGGAAGTACTGAAAATATCTGGAATTTAATTTAATTTTCCTTTTTTTTTCCTTGGGTAAAACCTAATTCCAGGCTAAATAAACAAATGAGCCACAGATTAACCCACGGTTTATGGGTCTGATCCTGCAACCTGTTAAATGCTTTCACCAAACTACTGATTTTTCAGAATATTGACACAAATCAGTTTTAAACACTCAGAACCATGACTTATTGAAGTTGTGATTCAACAAACCACTCAAGTAAGTGCTTAAAAACTCTGCTGAAGAAGTTGCAGGATAAAGAACTCGATTTTTTAAGATGGTTGGGCAGTGCCCAGTGAAAAGCTCCCAGGAGCTGGGCAGTGGATACACAACTGGGGCTTCCCATTTCACAAGAGCCTTGGGTTCCATGAGGATCCCCTGCGCAGGGCAGGGCTCCTCCAGCCTCACTCGAGGACCAGCAGCAATGCCAACCCCTTGGCCTCAGGGCTCAGCACCAATTCTGGAATTTTTTTCCAATTTGAAAGAATGAGCCAAATATTTTTTGAGGGGTTGAGCTGGGTTGTTTTATTGAGGGCGGCATTGTTTGGGGTTTGGGTGGGTCTGCTTTCCCCTAAATAATATCCTCATTCCTGAGAAGCAGGAATTGTCAGGCTGCTCACTACTCTGAGCGTGCTGAAAGGGTGAACCCTAAAAATTCTGTCTGCCCAGGCAATGGTGCCACTCCAGCACAAGCAGAGAAAGCAACTGAAGTTTATGAAACCTGGATGGGGAAAAGTGCTCAGGACCAGCCCAAAGGCTTAGTCATGGACACTTCAGGGAAAGGGAATGTGGTGGAGTTTTTATATGTTTTACTGGAGCATTAAATCTTCACTCTCCAGCTAAACAATGTGTTTGCTGCTTATCTGGGTGCAGTGATGATCTTCCTGCTTTCCTTTTGCGTAGCGAGCCGGCTCCGTCTCCCATTCTGCGCTGACAATGAGCAGCTGCTGTGCAGGAAACAGGGCAGCAGAGGTTTCCCTCTCGAGCAGATAACTCACGCAGCTTTGTGCAGCTCCGGCACGAGGATGTGATGCTCTGCTCCCCCTCCCCAGGCCTGTCCTTCGCGGCTCCTCGAGATTTGGGGTTTAGCGTACGCGAGCCCTAAAGATTACAGCGCCCTGCCAAAAATGGCAACCTCCTCCCGGTCCTTCGTGACATCTGCACCGGGTGAAATCACTGAACCAAAAATATACGCGCCGTGCAATCCCTCCAGGTTGGGGGAAGGGAAGGAAGGTTGCCTTTGTTTCTGTTTTCCAATGGTGAAATTAAAGGTCTTGCCTGTGATTTTCTGCCGAACATTTTGGATGCTCAGTTCCCATTAATGGGAAATGAAAATGTAAATTACCTGGGATAATATTCCACCTACAATCAATACTTAAGCCAGTGTTTCTCTTTTATCCTTGCTGATGCCTCAGCTAGCAAAGTTACATTTCTCTGTGTTTCTCTTTCCTTAATGATTTCCAAAGCTCTCAGTTGTTGATCAGCGCCTGAAAAATGACTGCATGGAAAAAGGAGGCAATCCAGGATAATGAGAGACCTGTTACAAAAAAAATCTGCTGTGTATTTTACTTACAACATTTCCATAAAATAATAATTTAGTTATCTCTGTATGATTGCAAGAAATGTGTTTTCATTCATTCTCTTAAATCCTTTCACATCACAGAGGAAGTTATGGGAGTTACTTTGCTTATTTGGGTTATTTTTTTGTTTTACTTTAGGAGCTACCTCCTGCTCTCCAAAAATTAATAAAACAATCAGAGTCCTCAATATCTCCCTGCAAGTCAGTAAAACTTGACCTCCAAAGAGAAGTCTGTCATGTTTGCTTGGCAAATAATAAATTCCCCTCAAGAAAATGCAATGTTGCAAACCCTCTTAAAATTATGTTAAATTAAATATATGTTCATTAATCATTATCATTAATAATGTTCAGCCTAAACATGATATATATAAAAATAAAACAATACATTTATTTTGATGATGATGATGATGATGATGATGATTATTATTATTGAAAAATATATCTGCCCTCCATCTCTCTAAATATATATTTTTCAAGAAGCCTAACAACTTGATTGTGAATTTTTTTTATGTGATGCTCTGATTTTTTTATTCCTAGGAAATTTTACGCTGGTTTTAAGCTGTAATTTTTGTATTCATTACTTTTTGCCCCGGAATTGCAGGACTTTCACTTTGAGTCAGCCACAAAGAAGCTGCTGTTGGTGGCTTTGGCCAAACATTTCTCCCTGCCTGACCCAGCGCAGCCTCTCAGCTTCAGCACTCCCCGTGCTCTTGGGCAGCTCAGGTGCACAGGGATCAGGAGAAAAACCAGAACATCCCAGAATATTCCACAGGGCCTACCAAATATTGGCAGCACCTCCAGCTCCACAAGTGGGGACACGTTTGCTCAGACCCCACCACCAAACCGGAGACAGACATATTTTGACTCCCAAGTGAGATAAATGCTTTAAGCCCCCAAATTATTGCGCCTGTATTCCTCCACTCCTGTAAAGGTGCAGGAACAGTGTCTGAAAGCCAAAAGCAATAAACACCATGGAGGGGACTGAGGTGTGACACATGGATGGGATTGCTGTATGGGCTTTAAAAGTTTGAATAAAACTGTAAAAAAAATCCTATCTGCCCATCCCATTTCAATTTCAATGGCTTTCCACCGATTTAACTTCTGCTGATGGAGTTCTGGAAGCCAGCTAAGTCACTATGACTATTTTAAAAACAATAGGCATGGCCAGAAAGGAGACTGCATCTGGTTAAGTGTACTCAAGTTTAAAAATAGTTGTACTGATGCAATTTCTGGGTGAGGATGGAGGCAACCTTGCGAATGGAAGCCCAAAATGTGTAATATAAATCAGCCCTAAAAGTTTGTCAAAACAAACATTGCTGCATAGTTTGCATACTCCAAAACATACTTAATTTAACTGACTGGTCCTTCATGATCCAATGAAGAATTTTATATTTGCTAAATGTTAACCCTGTGCTTTGCTGAACCCCAACCTAAGAGAAGGGCACGTGGGTACAATTTCCAAATTCCTGGTTTGTTTTACCACCAACCCGGGTCCTGTTTTCTCGCTTTCATTTTCCATCAGTACCTTAACAAAACAGTAAATCTCTCACAGTAAATCTCCCTAGGGTCAGAACACAGGGCCAGATAAAATCCTGTAAGGTGCAACAGGCTCAGCACCCAGAGCAAACAGGGCTGAGCCTTGATGCTCCAATATCCACTGGTACTTTATGGCCACACTGGCAAGGTTTCATTAGTGATACATAGAAACTATTCTAGATGAAACGTAAGAGTTTAATCTAAATCTAAATTCTCACTTCCTAACTAAATACTAGTATCAATTAAATTTTTATGACATCTTTCACTATCACAAAGAAAAAAACAGAACCCCACATCCCTCAAATTAACCCCCCTCACTACATTATACACCTCAACAATCAGAAATTCACCTGAGATGGATTCTACAGCAAATAAAGAATATCTTTTCCTGATAAAAACAAGATCCAACTAATATTAATTTTTAGCTGGGGTCTCTTTGTTCAGCAGAATTGAGAAAGTCTGCCCACAACAGAGAGCTCACAGTAATCGTCTTTCAGAAACACGAACAACCCGTGCAGAAACACAAAGCAGTTCTGCCAGGGACAGGGAGTGCCTGTAATCCAGTTTCTTCAAGGGAAATTCAAGTACCCTAAGAGTTCTTATTCCTCATCTGATTTCTCTCACAAATCACAGGCTCTCTAATGCAATTTTCTGGAGTCTGAGAATCATAAAGTCAAATATGAACAAGTCTAGTGGAAAATCTGTGACGCTAATCTTGGCCTACGTTGTACTTTTAACAGGCACTGAATTTGTGCACCGGATTATCCAGATGGCCATACAGGAATCATCCTGATAGGATTAAACCTTTGTGCTGAACTCTGCTCCATCTGTTCTCGGAGGTTTGCCTATCGCTATCGGAATACGAATGCTCAGCCTATGTCCAACACCACGACTGAAAGCGCCTGTTTACCCCCCACACACATGTGTACATGTGCACACACAGCTCCCTGAGCGCTCGATTAGTAATGTGAGATGAAGTTACCCTGAAGTTTACCACTTAAAAAACATATTGGTTTTATTATTCGTTTGAAGAACAAAGTGCGCTATATCTGAATTCAGACAAAAGAGCATTTTTGTTGTTGTTCTGGGACTTGTTCAATTCATTAAACCATAATACTGCCATAAATTTATAGATGAAGGCATGACTAAACATAAAGCAGCAAGGCTCTTCATCTTTGAAATCTATTAGTGTATGAGGATGTATGACACAGTCGCACTTTGAAGATGTCATGGTTAAATATTTCAGATTAAAAAACAGCCAGCAACAAAACACATGCGTGCACACAGCCCTGGTAGCTGCTCTTTGCAGCTCGGTCTAGTCACAGCCCAAGAACAAAAAAGTAATAATCAGCCCCAGTAAAAGAAAAGCTTATTCCCATTAATGTTGCTTTCTGCTTTTATTATCTATTAATGACAATCTCCTGCATTCGTTGTTGCAGCCTGCCAGATGCAGCAAAGATCCATATTCATCATCTGCAAAAATTGTGCTGGGGCTGTCTCTGTGACAGGTTACACGGAGCTGCCAATGGAGGGACCAAGGTCCGATGCACAGCCTCGGGTCTGCAGGCCCTGGGCCAAGGGGAAGGTAGGGAACCTGGCTCTTCTGCAGGAAAACATCCCAGTGATCAGAAGGTTTGACAAAATTTCTTTCCTGGCTAGAAATACACCGCGAACTAATGAATATCTGGGATGGAAAGGATGGATATGCAAATTAATTAATATTAATATCATTATTATATTTTTCTTATATAATTAATAATAATAGTAATAATAATATTTTAAAATTATTATTATTATTATTAGATTCAGCAATGCAATATAATCCCCTGTTTGTGATGGCAGCGGGACAGCAATGGAGGCAACATAACCTGCACTGCATTTCAAGCAGCAGCCGCGATTGCGTTGCTCACACTGAGCCCCCCTTGTCTCTGCTGTGCAGTGTCTCTCAGACTGTTCCTTCCTCTGTTCTTTGTGCTGCTCCACATGCAGGGTCAGGCACCCCCTCCCACCCATTTAGGTTTCACTTGCGAAAACATAAGCATAAAATTATATTTATAGTTCATAGTATCTGTCCAGCAATGACACCACATAAAACCAGCATGCTGAAAAATCGGAGCGAGTATTTTGGACTCGAGCCTACAAATGCTTAGAGAAGTTGTTCTTTCAATGTCCCTGATAAAGTCATGCTAGGTTTTTATTTATTTATTTAGGGCCGCATTCAGACCACCTACCTAAGGCATTGCAGCCTGTCAAACATCAGACTCCAGCTCTGGCTGGGTGAGGCAGCCTGCCTAAATTAGGATCCTCTTTCCGCTATACAATAAGCAGAAATGGGAAGACACCTCTGGAAGCCTGGAGACTCAGGGAGTTCCGCGCTGGCTCAGGAAAGTACCAAGGGATCTCGTCAAGACGGTATCGTAGGTAGGGAGCAGCCAGAAGCAACCTCATAAAAAATATTTGGCAGCTGATATTGAGCAGGCACCTGACTCTGGGCTTTCCAGCAGACACCTCTGCTCAGGCTCAGGGCTGAAGGAGGAGGCAGCACTCACTGTCACCTTCAGGGTCACAATCCCAGGAAAAGAGTAATTTTCCCCAAAGGGCCCCTCATCACAGTAGCTTTACCTTTCAGTGCCTCAGAGAGCCAAACACGGTCAGCAATATTTCTTACCCCCCCTCTTCTTCTCCTCTAAGAGCCCATGGAGCTGAGCGATGCTCTCACCTGAACATACTGCAGGGAACTGCCATGACCTCAAACCCCAGCCCACGAACTGAAGCTGCAGCTGGAAAGAAGAGCAGCACTGTGGTCAGGCAGAATTTGCTCTGAGTGCTCGCCTTCCCTCTGGGCACGGATCAGGTAACACCAAACCTATGAATTCCATATGCAAGCCCAGGTTTTCGGGGAACAGCAAACCGAGCTGTCTGTTCAGTCCCCAGCAGCAGGGGAGAGATCCAGCACTCTGCTGCCATTTCACAGCCCAGAAGGGACCTCTGTGGGAAACGCACTTTGCTTTTTCATGGGATAGATACAGAACCTCTGAGAGAGCTGCTACAAAGCCATAATGATATGGTATTAACCAAACATAATTAATTTTGAACTTCCTTACGCTCCCAGTGCTCACAGGCACTTCAACAGTAGTTCTGCAAACAGCACACAGCTTCCTGCAGCACTTGGGACCAGATTTTTGGAAGCATCGACCAATCCAGTGGTTCCAGTCAGCAACTAATGGAATTTTCAAAGTACTTGGCAGACAGGCATAGAAATTCTGTAGCCAGAGTTTTAAGAATCCCACTAAACACCTTCCTGCAGCTTTAGGCACCTTGGTGCTTTGAGAGTTTGGCTTCAGGTCAAAGAATTTCTGAAAAGATTGCTTTGGGATACCTACACTCCCGGGTGACCACTTGCCTCTCAAAAAATGGATCAGAATGTCAGAAAGTCCTAAACATCCACTTCATGAAGGGCAGTATCTTGTTATGTGTTTCACTGTGGCCATTGTACCTTGACTTGCAGATCTAAATGTTAGAATTAATTTTGAGAAATAAGTTTAAACTGCTAATTTTCAGACAAGTTTTTCATAAAACTTTATTCTTGATCTTTTTAATAAACTTCCTAAGCCCATTCGCTTTGCTCAATGAGGTCATAAACCAGCACTGCTTATATTACAGTCACTTTCACGCTGAGGATTTGTTTTGTCACAAAGAGAACTATAAATTCATGGAATGAAGGTGGAAAGCAGAAAGGACTAATTGTGACACACAAAGCTTTCTGGTTATGCTCAGCAAACAGTTTGGGCTAAGATTTTAAAAACTGCATTATGAAGTTGTACTACTGGCT
This sequence comes from Acanthornis magna, assembly GCA_036785705.1. Classification (NCBI taxonomy): domain Eukaryota; kingdom Metazoa; phylum Chordata; class Aves; order Passeriformes; family Acanthizidae; genus Acanthornis; species Acanthornis magna. The sequence goes on from JAWUZG010000092.1 coordinate 8,106,341, forward strand.
TTAATGAAAGCACACTTTTTGTAATGCCATACACTCCCAAAAATCTTGCACTCTGGACTTGGGCCAAACACAAAGCCTTTCTTCATTCCAATATTAATTATTAGTAGCTTATTTTTATTCTTTATTACTAAACATTAATAACTTTCAAACAGCAAACCAGATTAGAATAACCATTCCAAACAACCCACCCTGGTGGGTTCCATTTTCTGCATCAGTATCCTGGTTTATGCTATTAACTCATTTCCTTGGCTGTGGAGGAGCTTTGTCAAATACTCGTTTTTCTGGGGAAACACTTGGCAGACAGAGACTGGAATGCTCACACCAATCCTCTCTCAGTTCAGTGACAAAATGAGTTCATTATTTGTGAAGTTTTCTAAACTGAGTATTCTAAATTACAGTTTTGTGGAAAATTTTCACCTCAAGTTTTGGACATAAGTTTCATGGGAGCAAAGACCTTTTATAACCACTGATGGTTTTGAGGCATTTAAACACTGGGGTGCTCAACGTGAAACATTTGGAAGTGTCCAGATACCTGCAAACTGCTGAACACCATTCTTTGATACTCATGACATTTTATAACATCCAGATGAATTCTCAAAAAATCACTAATTCTTGGCCTTCAACTTCCAAACCACAATTCACAAAATTATTTTCCTTCGTACTCTGCCCAAACCAGCAGGGGAACGGAGTGAAAAAAAAACCTTTTCCCAATATAACACCAATAAAGGTATCCTATAATGAAAAAGCTAAATTAGAGGAATTTGTTCAGAAATAATATTAAACATACTACAATAATACAATCTTTTGTCATTTTCTGGTGTGCACATTTTGGAAGGTTGGAAAAACAATGTCTGGCAAAACTTCACTGGCACAAAGCAGTATCTCTTCAACATCTCTCCAGTCCTAAAGTAATTTTTCTCCCCTATGATGCCACTGTATTTGTGACATGGTGGCCAGCAAAGCAAATTGCAATGTAATGAATGCTCATTATCTGTGAATATTCATTTCCTATTTGAGCACTGCTGAATGTTCTCCTGTTCTGGTACCTGTGAAGTTTCTGCCCAACAGGGGAACTAAGCTTTTTCTGCTTGCATGACTGTATCCCAATTCCTCTGAGGTCTGGAGAGAAATCTCAAACCTGCAGCAAATGGTTGGTCAAACTCTCCAAATAAGAGTCAACTTGTGTGGTGGTTGGAGAATTTCCATCTGAACTTTCCTCCCTTCTGTGTCTGCTGTAACAAAACAGTTTTTTTCTGTGCAAATCTATATCAAAATTCAATGGCAGTTTTCCCCTTGTTTTCTTCTTTTTGCAATTTTGGGAGCACAGTTCTGAAAGCTCCTCAGGGAAATTCACAAAATGCTCTCTATCTTCATCCAGGTACTATTTTTCCATGAATTCATGACATCCTCATAACAATAGAGGGTAACAACATATCACAGCTTGACATCACTTAGATATTCTGGGGGAAGGGCTGTTTTGGGTTGGTTTTTTTCATGTATTTGAAAAACATAAAGGGCAGCTGCTCATGGGTAGAAACTGACACATCTTATCTTTTAAAAATCGAGGTGTCCCCCTCTCCCAGTTTTCCTTTCTCAGTTAAATGAGACCCTAGGTCCCTGAGAAGTGACTGTCAAGCAGGAATCCTTTCTAACCATGGTCATCGGAGTACCCAAACTTGCTTTTTCGGGAGGTGTTTCCATGGACATTATGCAACAGAAATCCTTTATTAATGAGCAGAATAGCTCAAATGGTGTCTCCTAAGTCTCCTGCAGCAGTGCTAGCACATCTATGTTACACAATAATGTTTAAATAATGAAAAAACCCTACAGACTCAAACCTCCAACTTCATGAAATAGCTACGTTCCAGTGGCGGAACTGAAATTCTGGAATCTCCTTGCCTAAACCAACCATTAAAAATCCATCTTCATTGTTTAAATCTTGTTTTCATTTAGCCTCAGACTAAAAATAAATTTTGAAAGATCGGAATTGCTGCAGCCAGATATTCCAAGCTTTTGAGTACCTCTCCATAATGGATGATTTACGACCTACACAAACAGAAACAAAAGATTTTCTGCTTTTCGTTTGGCGTGACTGGCTGTGAGAAGGGCAGCTCCACCTACCCACCCACCCACCCACCCAGCTCTTGTGCAATTCTCAGCAATATCCAAGGAGGAAGAAGGGATCTGGGCCGGCAAACAGTGACCCTGCTCTGGTGAAGATTTAAAAAAAAAAAAACCACATCAGCATAAATCAGTGGGGCACAATTTTGTTAACTCAGTTTTGGTTTCCTAAATTGGAGCTGTACAAATCTTAGCTCTGCCATGTTTTGCCAACCTGATGGATCCCATGATTTCACTCCTGGAGAGACCATTTTGGTCACCCAGCCTGACATTCTGCATAGCACCCATCAGAGAACCTCACCCAGCAATCCCCACATGAGGAATTACTCAAAACTTAACCTCTCCCTGACCTGCCACGCATTTTTTTGGAAAATACCACGTCCTTACTCAACATTTGCAACCCATAGAGAACCTGCCACAATATTGGAACTTCTTCCCAGAGTTAAAATCACGCTGAGGTCATACTGGAATCTTTATCTACCAGTTCTGTCCAGTAGAGCATCTGAACTCTCTGGCCATGTTTTGTCTCTTCAGAGGGACAGATGCTCTAACTCCACCCAAGTTCACATCCTGACCGAATCCAGTCCTTGTGCTCTCACTTGTGTTAGAAGTTCCATCTGATTATGAGAAAAAAACTTTGTTCTGAGGGTAACAGAGCTCTCGACCAGGCTCTGCCCAGAGAGGTTGTGGAGTCTCCTTCTCTGGAGATATTCAACTCCTGGCCCAATCCTGTGGTGCTCCAGGTGAACCTGCTTTAGCAGGGGGTTGGACTGAGTGATCTCCAGAGTTCCCTCCAGCCCCAACCATTCCTTCATTTTGTGAAACAGAATACAGGAAGTCCACAGGGTAGCGAAAAGGTTAATATTATACACTCAGTGAGGTCAAGCTCCAAGAACACATAACAAGCCATTATGTTAAAAATTGCCTGAATTTATGAGTCACTGCATTTATGAAGGAACCGATATGAAAAAGACAACTTGGCAAAAATAAAGAAAATTATTTCCAGCTTGAAGTTTTGCAATCCTTCAGTATATCAAGGCTCACTTACTGTTATTACTATCCATGTTGTGCAATGTTCTGAAAGTCACATTTTTTTCCCTTGTGTATGCATAGAGATGTCCAACAACCCAAGGTATTCTTCCCTCATAGAAAATAAATTAGAAAGCAGACATAACTCAGAAAAACATACAAGATCCCCTCAAGTAGAGTGGTAGAATCCTAATATTTTTTTTCAATATTTCCCTTCTAAATAATAAATCAAGCCCTCTGCATTTCTCTATATGGAATGATATGATGCAGAAAAAGCTTGTGTGTTTATATATTTCACATAATCACAAAAACATTCTTCAGCTCAGCACTAAACTATAACAGGTGCTTCCACCCATAGATGAAACAAGTCAAACTTTAACGTTTCTTTGTTTAAACCGGGACAGTTTTTTAATGCAGTAGTCCCTAACAAGTTGAATCTTGACTAACAACCTGAACCTGTACCAACTAAGGGTAAAATGTACCAAGTTTTGAAGATTAACCTTTCTCAACTTGCTAAAATTCTTGCTTCAGTCAGTATTCTGTCTTGGAGTAACAATTTCATCAATTAGCACAGAGATTGGCACCACCAAGGAATTCAGTGTTAAAATGGTTAAAATTGAGCTGATAGGGCCACAACTCTCCACACTGCCCAAAATTTAGAGGTTAAAGTTGTGGCAAAGCCACTTAGGGCACAAGAAGGTCACTAAGTCAGACTGCTGAGCATCTTTCAGGAATCACCTACCACATGCAACTAAATTCATGGTATTCAATGGCTGTTCTCAACAATTTTGTTACAGACAGACTAGAAATGAGACCTAAGGGCAGTCAGTCTCAAAGCTTTATTTTAAAGATTATCCTCTCAAAATAGTTTATAAGATGGGGAGAAATTTTCCCTTTTTAACAATCTAAACAGAAAATACTTTATTAACTAAGGCACAGCCTAGAAATAATTTTTGCCTACTGCAATATCTGTGATTGTGCAGTAACTGTGAGCTCTCAGATGGCCCAGGATGGGCAGGACTGGCAAGAAAAGCTCTTTAAATGCCCCACTGCTGACAAGAAGATCTACCTGTCGTGTTCAGCTAAGGCACAGCCCCTACGACTGTTTATTTCCTGTAGGAGGTTTTGCACCTGCAGACAAACGGTGGGAGACACTCATTGCTGCCATGAGCTAAAACAACGTTGTAAAAGCTTGACTGTCTCAGGTACCACAATAGAGTGATCAAATAATCCAGCCGAGCACTATCCTTTCCAGTTTAAAGCAACCACTAGTAATGGTTTTTCTACATAATGACCTATTTTAAATATATACGCACACAGATTTATGTATATTTCATATTAAAATAGCAGCAGGACACTGCTCTCGAAATCGTGGTTATCTCCACTTCCACCTGCAAACCCTGACATCATGTCTTATCATTTGTGTCTTTTTCTTCCCTGCATCTTTCATCTTCTGCTGCTGTCGAGCTGACTCAGAACCAAATCATCAGCAAACCTCGCCATCACCTAATTCTTCAGTGCTCTCCTATGGAGGAGGAAGGGAAAAAAAAAAAAGAAATAAAACTGTCCCTTTAAAAACCCAAGCATTTAAGCTGCTTGTCAGTCATCTTCCTGACAAGGCCACTTGAATGTATTCAGGAATATTTGCATAAATGCTCACAGTGAGTTCACTGTGGCAGCTAGCGCTAATGGTACATAAAGTAATTTAGTCACTTCTCTTAGGCATCCTGTCAGGGTGATAAGCACCCCCTCTTTGCCTTGTTGCATATTAGATCATTAGATAATAAAGTGTTAGAGCATGCAAACTGACAGGGTCTCAGGGACTATCATTTTTCGAGGGCATTGCATTCTGCCAGTGAGGAAAAATAATAGAGAAATTGATGCTGCAATTGGCTTTACATTCTTGTAAAGACATTCAAAAGATTTGGGGAGAAAAAGAATTTTTACTTTGCAATGATATGAGAGTTTTAACTGGAAACTTTGCAGCAGTGGTTTTATTGCTGGTAAACTTGAAAGGAGTTGTTGCAAGCCCTGCCAGAATTCTCCCCTTCCATAAGTTCATCACTTAAATTTCATTGGAAAGATTTTGCTTTTAAAATTGACACCCTGGGATGAACTACAAGCTGAAATATATCCTGCTGCTTGGGGCCTGTTGGCTCTTCACTATACATCTTACTATATATATATAATTTGGAAAGGTCAACCACACCGGCTTTCTGGTTTACCATAAATTTAAAACCAGTGAGGATCCAACTATTTGTGAATGAAAAAGTGATAATTATCGAAAACCACAGATTACTGTGGCTTACCCTATTTATACCACACAGAGATGGATGAAATAATAATTGGCCTCTGGCAGCTATTACTTTTAAAATATAGATATATTTATTTGAAAGATGAGCTTCTTAACCCGCTGGTTTCAATGGGGCAGCGTGTGGATATGAAACCATGATCTGGGGTCCTGGTTATATTCGGAGAAATGAGCTACAAAAAGGAACCTTCACTTCACTGAGTGAAAAGTCTGATGAGCAAGATATAAATAGAGGTGTGTTGGATGTCCCAAAAATAATCCAGGCTACCTGTTAAAGAGATGGAGAAAGCCAAATGTGGAGACACCAGGCTCCTGCGTGGCTTGGGAGGTGCAGCTTGCTTTCCTTTTGGCTACTTTTTGGCACCCAAAGTCTCTTTTAGGTGTCATATATATTGCAACTCCGTTTCAGAGCAGCAAACAGAGGTTTGTAGGGAAAAATAAGCTGGATATTGTCTAACTAAACTCAACAACCAGCACACCTTGCTATATCCTGTCTCCCCTTTCCCCAGCCCTCACAGTCGGGCATTCATCTCTATTGCCATCAGATATTTGTGTTAAAAAGTTAAACACCTGGAAAGGTCCACGGGAATACATTTGGTCAAGAGTATATTATAGTCAGGTCCCAGATTTTACAAACCTATGATGAGAAGTTGCTCCCCAGAGCAGTGAATCCGAGACAAACCATGAGTATGTCCACTTTCCATCTCCCTGCTTATGGACACTGCTCAGGTCAATCTGTCCCTCCCCAGAAAAGCTGGGAAAAGCAGAGGCAAACAAACTGCCTCTGATATTATCTGAGATAAAAATTCCAAAAACTGAAGAAAAATAATATACTTTGTGACTCAAACTGAAAGCAAAAATTAATTTCAGTGAAGGAAAGTGTCATGTGTTCCAATGGGTCTTGTCCAAAATTTAGTAGCATTAAGGCTTTTCCCTTCTTTTTATTTACTTATTTTAGATACCTAATAACATCATTTACAACAGTTACTGGATTTTTAATTTTTTTCCTGTTTCTTGGACTCATATGTTCCTAGAATTCCTAGAGACCTGGACTGAAGGATTTAGGTTAAAAAGAAAGGCCAAGCCTTTGGGAAGAGAGCAATTTTGTAGTGCGAAGGTTGCTGTTAAAAGTAAGAATTTACTAGCAGTTGCTTTATGAGGTTGCTTGAGAGGTGCCTGAGAAAGTAGATTAGAAAAATCACCTTTCCCACAAAATGTACACATGGAGATATTTTGCAGATGTTGACTTTTAATATCAGCACAGTAACTCAGGTGTGTGGAGCTATGTAAGCAGAGAGTTATCTTTTTTTGTTGCTTTTTGCCAACAGAATCCCGCAGGTTGTAGGAGTGGGAATGACAGCTGTGGTAAAATGAGACACTACCATGCATGAGAATAAGGGCATTTATGTAAGAGAAATTAAGTACTGTCTTGACCAAAAGCATGCACTGAGAAGACTGTTATGGGGAAAAAAGAAAAAAAAAAAAAAAGAAAAGAAAATATGGCAACTACTTTAGTAGGACTAAAAAAAAAAAGGAGTGTTTTTTTAAGACTAGACTTAATGGAAAGATTACAAAGTTGAACAGAAAGAAGTTTCCTTTTGTAATGCCTTCTGCTAATTAATAAAGACAGAGTTCATACATTCCTTATAAATTTCAGTAAAAATTATGACAGTGGTTTGTTTATTAAATTAGGTTGTTGGCAGGATGAAAAAAAATTCTATAACATGAATTATGGCTGAAAATGGCTCATAGCCTACATAAAAAGTTAGAGCTAAATAAATACAGATGTAAGTTATGTTTATATAATGAGAAACGCTGCTGAGCTAAGAATTTTAGGTTAGTAAGTGTGAACTACAGCCCCGATTCTGCAAACACTTATCAATACCCTCAGCTTCTCTGACACAAGAAGCCTCATTGATCCCAACAGGACCATATGTGAGCATAATCTTAAATATATGCAGAAGTGCTTGCAGGACTGATGCCTGAAAGCATAAACAGAATAGAAAAGTATTTCCACAGGAATCCACTGAGCAGCAGAAACCCACACATTTTCCCATTTCTCAGCATTAATAATTTCTTTTAACATATCTAGTTAACATTTTTCTGAGTGGCATTTGCTTTCCCAGAGAAAATTTTATCTGGTTTCTTCAAACTCTTTGGAAAAATCTATTTAATTATTCATCAGATCCTTGGCAAATATTTGTGAAACAAACCAGCATAAAGGACTGGTGCCTTCTACACTCAGCTACTTCAATGGGAGCTGAGGGTACACATCTCTTAGAGGGAGCAAGCACCTATTGAATTTAGGATTACAAACAGCTCTGAAGACAAAGAGCTATTCTACCAAGCTGGAAGGGGGAGAGGGGAGTGAAATGCCCTCTGTTTTTGTTTTGTTTTTCAGCAGTAGTCATCAACTTTGAGGACAAAGAGCAAAACAAAACATTAATCAAATCCAGATTTTTCGAAGTACATTTGCACTCAACAGCTCCCACTTTAAGCACCTACGGTCACCAGCAGATGTTCCCTTCCAGGACCAGCTGACCTTACAGAAGAGATTACTGTCCCCAGGCAGCTTCCAGCCACGTGCCCCCATCCCACCCTTGCTGGAGTTTACTGTCCTTCCAGAAAAGCCAAATTGCCTTGCACCATTTCTCCTTCAATCATTTCAGCAACAAGCCGGATTGGCAAAGAGTGATTATTTAAATGGTTTAATTCAAATGAACTTCATTGGCCTGGAGGAGACCAGGGAGCAAGCACACAACCATCCTAGCTGGCATGTCCATGGTGAAGAATAGCCTGGAGCAGGGAGGGGAGACAAACAGCTGTGGGAAAAGCAACGTCCTCAGCTGGCACAGCTGGAGCCAGAAAAGAACATTCATCCATGGCTTGAGTAAGCAGATGGATTTCCAAAAGGGCTCTGCTTTCATTTAGGGCAATTCAAAGGAACAGATGAATCTCCTAGAGAGCTCAGCACCATATAGACAGAAGAAATGCAATCTGAAATTTGGGTGCTGAGTGCTTCAGAAAATAGGCAACATCATTTAGATGTGCAGTCAAAAATCAGGGCAGTCCGGAAAAAAGATTAGACTCCAATTTTGGGTGCTGAATAGATGCAACCAACATTAAAAAAAAATCACCACACTTCACTGACATACAGGACAGCCTCTGCACCCATGTTTGCTTACTGGTTTGTCATTTCACTACATTTAGAGCTGACCTACTTGAAAAATTCCCCCTTTGGTCTGGAGGCCAGTCCCTTTCAAATATCTGGCCCCAGAGGAATAAACGCTTACAGGACAATTTTGAAACCAGCAGCCAGAGACACAAACCAAATAAATCCACATTTAAAGTAGCAATGCCAATCAATGAAAATGATTTGCCTACCATGTTCCAGATAAGAAGGCGTACCTTCCGAGGGATCGAGTCTTCGAGCTCTCCGCCCGTGCTTGGAATTGTTGTGCACAAACATATTGTCCGACACTGCCAGCACATGGCCATCAACGTTGACTGTTGTAGACACCACGACCTGCAAGCGCAAGAGCAAAATGGAGGAAAATTTGGATATATCTGTGTGTTTTTTAAAAAGCGCAGAGTGTAATAAACTCAGTTAAATAAATAACAGCTGGGAGCTGTAGAAAATTGCAAAGCTATTTCGCATAATAACTGGTGCTTATGCTGTACAAATCTAACAAGAGACGCTATTGATGAGTGGGTCTTTGGCATTGAAAGCTTTTGATGCAGTTTTAAGTCAAATTGCAGAGTTTGTAGCTGCGTGGCAGACAGCACACTGTTAACCATCATTTTAACAAGAGGATCTTTATTAAGTATTTTTCCCCTATATACAAGGGCAGCTGTGTTTCACCCTAAATTATCCTTCAGTTTCCATGCTGAAGTAGATAGAGATGTTGACATTGCAAATGAGAATCGATTCAGAATAAAAGAAAAACAAAAGTGTATTTTGTGAAGTTGTAACGAGAGTTGTTGCCTGCCTCACCCCCCACCCCTCTCTGCTTCTCTCCCCTCAGCACAGCCACTGCAGGTTGCTGGACTTGCCCAAATTTCTGCTGAGCTCTGTCTTAAGGAGTACGTATGGACATGTTTGTGTACACACACACGCTTGACAGTGCGGTCTTGATCTGGAGAACACAACCCTATTCATCCAGTGTTAGAATTATTTGTATTTCTCAACTTATCTCAACGTCAACACCTGGGATTTGGTTTGAGGCGAGGTGAGGGAGACTGCAGGACCACGCTGGAGGCAGGATCCCACACTTCTGCTCCCCAGAGCAGCCCAGGGTGGGAGAGGAGCCAGCCCAGCAGGAGCACACAGGTAAATGATGGGTCCAGAGTAGAAGACCCAGCTGCCCCGAGGTGTCCAGAGGGACTCCTCAACCTGAGGCTCCTAAAGGAAATCCCTGTCCAGGCAGAGGGCACACGAGCCAGGAAATACCACGGAGAAACAAGGCCCTTGCAGAGCTGAGAGCTCCTCACACCACATCTCCTCCTACCCCATTCGGTCTCACAGCCTCCCTGGCTTTCATCGAGCCACCCCTCCCACAGCTTTTCCCAACAAAAGTATGGCATTCCCAGGGTTTTACCCCAGCCAAAGATGTGGCCTTCAGCTGGCTGCTGGTGTGCCAGGAGCATGCGTCGCCTTGAGAACTTTGACTAAAACAATAAGAAGAAATGACCTACACTTCTCCTTACATTAAACAGGGAAAGGGATTAAAGACTGAAACCCACAGAGATATGTTTATTCATGCGACCTCTTACAACCAAATATAATAATTGTCTGTTAATTGCAGTTTCAGCTCCCACCTCATGCTTCGACATGTGAAACAGCAATCAGCAGCTCCTGTTTAATCCACCTATTATGTTGACTAATTAACTTTGCTCGACAGTTTATTTCTTCCTCCATTATCAGCCCCTGTCAGCCGCAAGCACAGTGCCGCAAAGGGGGACCTCAGCCCTTTTGATTGATCACCGATAGATTGACATGCAGATTAATTTAATTAGAATCACCTCACTTGAGAAATGAAAGACAATGGCAAGGGGGCTAATAGATCTGCTCTTATAATGAGGCAAGCCTCCAGAGCCGCGGCAGAGGATTTCTGATTTATTTTGCTGAATTCCCCAGTCGCTCTGAAAGGCTCTCGCTTTAATTGTTCTTGGTTTTGAGAGGCTTTAGCCTCTGAAGAGGTGAAATGCTTTACAAGGATTGGCAAACATTGCTTCAACTCTCTCAGGAAGCTGCTGCCTCTCAAAGTTGGTCAAATGGGGACACTTAAAGGATCGCTTACAACTATTCAATTTCATCATTTGAATTGGAGCTGAAAAAAAAAAAAAGTGAAAGGAAAAAATTCCTACCTCTTTCTGGCCCCCAATTAAAATACTCAAAAAGTAAGCAAAGACACTAAACTGCCCAGAGCCGATGCTGAAGTCTTTGTCTTGAAAAAGAGGAATACAAAAGAGAATAGTTTACATCTAAAAGATCCTAACCCCATCCCTCTGAATGGCATTCCAGGCAATAGATTTTTCTGCCTGTTTTAAGTGAAAGATATTAAAATACAGAATAAATGATTCAAGAGCTCCTACAGATGGAAATTTGGGAAAAAGAAAGCACCAAAGACTACAGATAAGTTTTTCTGAAATCAAACTAAGGAGAGAAAAAAACCCAAGCCCTATATATAAAATTCCAAAAGGGATTTCAAAAGTAATTTATCCATTGCATTCCTGAGGGATAGAATAAAGTTTATGATATTTTCAATAAAATATGATCTTATAGTAAGTGGCTCAGGGTTTGCAATCTTATTTGTGCACTTGCAACCACTGTAAATTCTTTGCAAGTGGGATTTTGAGCCAAATCCTTGGCATCGCCTGTCACAGCTCCATGATTTATGCCAGCTCCTTATCTTCTTCTACGGGTCTGATTAGATGCATATGAAAATTAACAAAATTACAATTAATAACAATGGCTACAAGACAAATATTTCCCCCAATTCCAAAACTCTATAGGTACACACAGATTTCCCACTGAAGCTGACCAATCCTGTGCTGAAACTAGAGAAGTTTTGAACATTTTTAGAGATGGGATTCCAGAAAAATAATGAGTCAAGAGTAGTAACAGTAAGGTAGTTCTCAAACCTGTATCTAAGAAAATCCTGTATCTAAGCAGCTGTTGCTGTATGTGCAGCTTTCTAGGGAAGAGCTGGAGGAAACAATCCTAGTGAGGTTTTATGTGAGTAAATCTACATTTAATTTCACCCTCCTCAGGTTTTCAAAACTGTTGATGCAACATATTTTGAATTACTTAACATTGTCTTCCTACCTCCCTCCTGAACAGTTTGATTTACTATGAAGAGACCGCATTGGTGTGGTTCTTTGGTGTCGTTAGCAGCAGAAACTATAAATGGAATCCCCAAGAGAAACTGTTTCCAGTCTCAGGAAATGCAGAAAAAAAAAACTCTTATGTGTCTGTTTGAAAAAAAAATTATTATTCATAGTGCACCTGTAAGAAGCAACACACGCTCACTGCTCAATTCTTTAAATGAAAATTCTCATTAATAGAGGAACACTGAACATGCACTGCACTAAGGAAATATTAATGCCTCTAATTATTAACAGTGAAAAAATGCACCTCGAATATTGTGTGCCACAGTTACCTACTTGGATTGCTACAGAGCACTTACCTACTTACAAGTTCTACTCATATTTTTTAATCTAAAAAAATACTGCACTCTCCTCATTTTGATTTTGAAACTACTGGGATATGTTCAAGTTAAAGCACATGCTAAAACTAATTTGTGGAGAAATCATAAAATTAGGGGGAGGGGAGAGCCAGAGTATATATGGAGTGGGCACCAAGGCATCCTAAAACACAGACTGTAGCAGGAGGGAAAGGCACACTACAGTTTAATAAATGATTAATGAGGTGCTGACACATTAATGTAAGCACAGGGACAACCAGGTCTGCCAAATCTCAAACCTTTCCAAATTTTGTCAACAAAACACAGTTTTAATTTGAGACAGGCAAACACGGAAAATGATTTTGAGCTTTAGCTTTAGCCCTTCATAGATTTTGAATTTAAATCCTGTATCAACACCAGGGGAGACAGAGGTATGAAAGAAACACATGGGTTTACAACTTTTTCTTCAATGAAGTTGGCACTATTGAATGCAGTAACGTATCCTGACTCTGTGGATTATTCTGCCTGCCATTAAATAGTTCAGTTTGTGAATACTTTGCAGCTCAGATTTTTCTTTTTTTTTTTAAATATTCGGAGACCAGGAGCCTGGAGATCAAGCTATTTATCCACGTTTAGCACTCGGCCTGTTTATTTGGTATAGTACCTCACCTAATATATCAAAATTAAGCATTGCACAACTCCTCATTTTTAACCACAGCCCATTAAGCTTTGCTCACTGATTAAGACATAGCATTTTCCTTGTGCTTTCAATTTTCTCTAGTGTATGGCGAGGGCTCTGATATTTTTGCAGTGTCCCCAACACCCAGTGGCAAAGGCAGAGAAAATCTGGCTAGGCTGATTTCCAGGTTTGGAGTGTGTCCTAAGTGTTAAATATGTAACTCCAGTGCTCGCCACTTTTCTGAAAGCTATAAATGGCTTGAGCACATCTTTATTTTCATCACCACTTGGTGACCTCTTCCTACAATGTGTTGACTTCTTTATTCTAGTAACTAAAAATCACTCTCCATTTAACAAGACACTTCAGGAGGTGCCTAACTAAGAGCACATAAGTACAATACACTCAGTAATTTTGCTCACGTGCTCAAGGACAGGCCGGGCACTTAATTACCTTGTTGAATTGGGCCACAGCTCTCACTGCTATTTTTCAGTCTTTTTTTTTTTTTTTTTTTTTTTTTTTTTTTTTTTTTTTTGCCTTTCCCTTCTCTGGGGATGGAGCCTTGCATGTCCAAATTCCATTATCTGGGATTCATGAAGCATCATCTCTGTCTCTTATGCAAATTTGCAATAAGACACAAGTGGCTTCAATTCAAACATGAGTGGCAGCATCCCATGGAGGCAAACGAGCAGCCTCTGCTGCAGGAGAGGCTGTGGTAACAGAATCAAACAGCATGGCAATCTCTAAGTGACTTTCAAGGCTCTCATAATAAGTGAATGTTTGGGGTTTTATTCAGTGACACAGCCTGAAAAGTTTCCTCTAAATTAAAACTTGACATGTGTCAGTTTACAAGCGGTTGTGCTAAAACAAGAACAACAAGATAGCTAGGGCACCTGGGTTTCATTAATTACAATAACATACAAAACTGTTTAGGTTGTATGAATGAGTTTTTAGTTCTGAAAAATCAAATCTGGGCAGAGTTCACTCATGACACCATCTACTTAGTAGTAGTATTATTATTACCACTAATTGGGGCACCACAGCCCATCCAGCCAAGAATGATGACTTATTGTGATGCAGAATTCAAAACCAGACTGAGCATCTGCTCTGTGGGGTTTCTGGAATAAAAAGGCAAGGTTAGGTAAAGGTGCTAACACACAACAGCACCAAATGTTTTGGGCAATTGGGCTGATGAAACATTGAGATGAAATGATTTTCTCAAGGACAAGCAGGGAGTGTGAAGCACAGCTGAAGTACTGTGTAGTACTTGACTTCTCCTCCCCGATTGTCTCCTTGTGCTAATAGAGACACAGCCAGCACAGCCAGGGCCAGCGCTGCTCCGGCACACACTGCTGGCACTCCACACTGCTCCACTTGTCACACGCCTGGACATCTCAGACATGCAGAGGAATTTATTTCCTTCCAGGCCCTCAACAGCTTTTATGTTAGACGTATCACACTCCTACGTTTGCAAGCAAAGTTCGGGATAAAACTTCCTAATTCACTTCTGATTGTGAGTCTGAATGAAGTTTCACATATAAGTCGCCTGAATTGGCACACATTCTGCCTCCTCCCTGTACTTTCTTAACTTCTCTTGTATCACCTGATAATCAGACAATTCCCTGCTGCAGGAAAAAAAACCCAAACCAACTCGAGAACCTACTAAGAAAGGAAATTTTCCACAGGGCTGGTCCTTAGTGCAAGACTCACGTCCTTGACCCTTCACTGATTCTCCCACCAAAATCTGTGTTCTAAGAACTTCCAGCAACTTTTGAAAACTGATAAGTGACACCATGGCCAAAAGCTGGACAAATCTCTGGGCAGTTTCAAAGTCCAGCACAAGTAGGGGAGTGAAGGAAGGGAATGTCTCCAATTTTTGTATGCATAAAATGAGAACGGTACTATTTAAAAGTATCTGGAAATACCTTATCTTTATGGTTTTTTAACCAGAACTTTGACATCATCATTAGAGACCTTGTAAGTCACTGGCAACATTTCAAAGGCAGCTGATAGCAAACACAGGGGCCCAAATTTCACTTGGTTCCTTCAGAGCACTGCCTCAAACACCCAGGAGCACCACATCATTGAGATACTACATGTACGCTTGGTCCTTTTCACCCTAAGAAATGATAAATGAAGCTTGGACTCTGTAGAGTCCAGCTGTTTTATTTTAAGAAGTCTATTGCTAAAAGACCAACAAGTTCAAAATTAAAAAAAAAAAGAAAAGGGAAGAAACAAAAGCAGCTATTGTAAAACAATAAGCCTGGGCACTGAAGAGAACGCTGTGAGCTTCAATGCCACCCTGTATTAGAGTAGGAGTGGTTCATTCGGCTGAAAGTGATTAATTTCTTGAAAATGCTGAGGTCACGCTAATTGACATGACCTGTGTAATTAAGCAGTCTCTGTTTACACACGGAAAGCTCAACTGCTGTGAAGCTGGGTTTGTATGACAGAATGTCTTTACAAGTCAAGAGATCAACAACCTTTCCTATGTCCTACCTCCCCGCCGACACAGCTCCTGATTGCTGTTCTGAGGGAACACGCACAGGCATTTCCATATGAAAATCAGCCTGGAGCCTGGGCGAGCACAGCCCCAGCAGAGTGAACATGGTGTGAAGCAAGCTCTGACAGGCCCCAGGGGTGACTGCTCAGACCAAATCCCCGTGCTGGTGAGAGTCCTTTTCCCACCTTCTCCTTCTGTGATAATGCCCTCTCGAATCACAGGAGAAACGTGACAGAGGGAGGAGTGTGGGGTGAGAAGCTGAGGGCTCTGCCATGCTAATGCTGGCTTTTATACTGATTAATTTAATCCCTGTAGCCACATCTCGTCACTTTTGCACCTCTCTGCTCACAGGCAAATGGCACCCTTCTGCCTTCCAGCGCTGCTGCAATTAAGCAGTTCAACAAAAGGCATTCTACATATAAATAATATTGCCATTTACATAACATTCAACACTTTTATTAAAGTGCAACAATGCTGGGAAGGAAGCAAACAAGGTCCTGAATAACTACAGAAAGCAGATATATTTTGGAGTTGTCTTCCTCCAGAGACCCATGTGGTCTATGGGACAAATCTCCTGTTTTTTCCTCAGAACCCTGAGGCAAAGCCCTACTGACAGATTCTACCACGTTTCCTACCTGGGCTATATTCACTCCTCCCTCCAAAAGAGATGGTCCCTTGACTCTCTACCCCACATTTTTATTTAGCACATATCCAGGTAAATCACTATTGCCACAGTCGAAGGACCATGTCTTCAATAAAAGGGTTGGAGCAACTATTTCTCAGCATTTCACTCTGCTGCCAGCACTGGGAAAGCGCAGGAACAGACAAGGGACAGTGATGTTCTTGATCACAAAACGAGTTGTGACATAGGTGGAGCATAAAAGATGTCCTTGGTCATCTAAGCTGTGTTGATACTTCAGCTCCCAAGTGCCACAAGCTGCAACAGTGGGGAAATACCAGCCCAAAACATGCCAAGAAAGAGACAACCAACAGCAGCTTTGGCTACAGGGATGGACCTTCACCCTGCTGTGGCACATTTATGAGTCTTTACCACTGCTCAGGAGTGTAGTCACAAGCCTGATTTTATTAATTGCTCTTACACCCTCCTCTGCCCCAGCCAATAAAGAGGATGCTCATTTTGTGTTTGCATGAAAGCAAATAGTTCCCCATGCAAAGAGGAACATCCCAGAGCAGGGGAACCCCAGAACTGAAAACAACAGTCAGGTCATTCTGATTTTTCCTTTTCATGCTTTCCCTTCCGGTGGAGGTGACATTATCTTCAAGAGTTCTCTCTTCCAGAGCAAGAAAACCCAACTACTTCCTGCCAATTCTGCTGTGACAAGAAATCCTCAGGCAATATTTTGTGACCTTATGTTTTTAGCATCTTCCAGTGAATTACTAGGTTAGTTTGGGTCAAAGTACTTCTGTCCCTAACAGCTGCTGATTTTTAAAGGAGGAAGCGTGTCCGACTGACCTGGAATCGACGCATGTCTCGAGGGTTTCCTGCATTTTTTAGGCAATTTTGGTTACATTTGAGGAAAAATTTCAAGAAGAACCTGTGGAGAAAGAGAAACAGACATTAATGTCTTATAAACGAGGCATAGTAAAACTAGATATCAGCACATTTGGTCCAACAAAGACTTATCTACATCAGTATTCCCAACTCAGGCAAATCAGCCCCTGCCCATCCAAAGAGAGAGTGGAGCTTGCATAGGCCCAATCTAGCAAAACATATAAGCACATCCTGAAAATTTAAACACTAATTTCATATATCTGTTGTGTCAGAGCCATTAAACTTTGCAGAGTCAATCCCTCTGTCACGCCAAGCTCGCTGTGCCATCCAGAGCAATGAGGAAGAGACACACCTTTCAGCACAGCAAAAAAGCAACAGAAAAATGCCAGACATGAAAATTCCCTTGTGTACAAATGGGGTTTTGTTTTACAAGTTCGCTGTCACCCGCAAGTTTTGATTTAATACAAAAACACTGAAAATGTTCCATACAGCTGAAATCTCCCTCACAGGATTAAACCCAGCTTGTGCACAAAATTAATGCTCAAAGAGTGGTTAGTGGAGCCCAAACCCCTGAGAGGAGAAGGAGGGAAGTCTTGGTCAAGAGAATGACTTCATGGAAAAATGAAATATTTTTGATGCAGTCTATTTCCTGACCATACACAGGTCACTGAAGTAGCTATATGACCCCGACATATATCTCTAAGAAATGACATCGCCTTTTACAAAGCCAAAGAAAAAAGCAAACATTTCACTGCAAATATTTCCTTCAGTGTTATGCATCAGTGGACTGTAAACTCATAAAGACAAGTCAATGAATAATAGTGAGTCTCAGATTCCAGGCTTCCTCCCTGAAAGCCAAAGTTTATCAGCCTTTTGTCCAAAATAAACTACAGACTAAGGTCTACTAAAGCTCAGCTGTGCAAAGTTTAATCCTACAACGAGTTTAAAGCCCAGTGTAGCCAGACAGGGCAGCACTACACACACAGGAACCATCAGTGACTAAGCAGAAGTTCTTCTGCCCTGTTCCCATATACAGGAGTGGGGTGGGGAACAGTTTGATCCTCTTTACTTTGAATCTGAACTTTAATTTCTGCAAGCAGCCCTCTTTTAGCACCCAAACCGAACGCTAGGTCAGCAGAATTTGCACAGACTGTCACCAAGAAAGGCAACAGTGCAGGGTGAAAAGCTTCAGAAAATCCCTTTCTGATGAGCTGCATTCTTTGCCTGCTCTAGATGTGATGCTGCCCCTCAACAAGGCAAGTTTTCCTGCTTGTTCCTCCGCATCAAGAAAATCATACGAGGCAAATGGCTGCAATGAGAAACCAAAACGACGAGGGGCTGTTTTCATTAAAGAAGTGCAATGTAATGAGGAGGATTATCAAATGTGGTACTTGGGATTATCAAGGACTAGATCTCCTGGCCCAGGAAGTCTCTTCTAGACCTGAGCTTCTAAATGAAATCAAGCAATCAACATAAAATAAACAGCGACTGCACTAGAACAAGGGTTTGGAGACAGTGTTTGTTTAAAGTAAAGAGCAGTGCAAGTCACTGCATTTCTCAATCAAGCAGGTTCTGATGCTCAATAATGGAAAGGTGCTGCTATTTGCTGTACGTGTATGTCTTTTCAAGCCGCTAATGGCCAGCTGTGACAGCCTGACTCAGATTGTGTAGAAGGAGCTGTCAGCACAAATCTTGGCATCTCGGATCCAGACAACTGCTTGCCACCAGGAGAGGGTTTGTACTCATGCCAGAATGGATTTTGAGAGACAAGCAAATAGGGCATTAATTCCGCCAAAGAAGAACGAAAAGTGGGGAGAGCTCAGGATCTTACACTTCAGATGATGGCTTTCCTGTCAACAGCTCGTCATTTAGCTCACGAGCTATGAAGGGCACAGACATCAGATCCCTCTCGCCCTAAGCTGGCCCTGTCTCGCGAAACGCTGGCAGGATTCGGAGCCCACCCCTCCACACGAGATTGCTCGCTGAAATAAAAAGCCTGGCCATCTGTTGGGAGGCAAAGACATCCCTGTCAGCTGGTGCCTACAGCCCCGAACAGGCCCTTATGTGGCAAAACCTCTCACTCTTTGGGGAGAAGCTGGCGCTGCCCTGGGCTTACCGGGGGA
Organism: Acanthornis magna; assembly: GCA_036785705.1. Classification (NCBI taxonomy): domain Eukaryota; kingdom Metazoa; phylum Chordata; class Aves; order Passeriformes; family Acanthizidae; genus Acanthornis; species Acanthornis magna. Next base: position 8,125,303 of record JAWUZG010000092.1, read on the forward strand.
TTTTGGCGGCTGCGCCGACGGCCGAGTCCAGCAGCTGCCCACCCGGTCTGCCACAGCCCCAGAGCAGCACCCCAGCCCCAAGGGGAGCTGGGACATGGAATTGTCAAAAATAGCTAAAAATTCCCATTTTGGCTTCGCACAGCACATGCGTGGTGGGCAATGAGGGTGGTGGGCTGATGCGAGAGTCCCTAAAAAGATGGAAAGGTCTTTGTGAAGCTCTCTGGAGAAACTCTGGGCCTTCCCTCCCCTTACAAAGCCTGAGCTCATGACAAGCCAAAGGTTTGGAAAATCACTCTGAAATGCAAAAGTTGGCTTTTGGGGTCTACAAAACTCTAACCCAAAGTTTCACAGTCTAACTCCATTTGCACTGTGCTATAAACCCCAAAGGCTACAGAAGTTTCACCAAAATAAACTGCAGAAGAAATGAAGCTCATCTGTTCAAACCTACCAAAAAACCTCAGGCAAGCAAGAAAGCAAACAAAACTTCCTTTGAATTAGAACAACTCCAGAAAAAAATTAACTTGCAAAAATAACACCATTTTCAGAGGAACACAGAGCTCACACAGCCAAGTTTGCTCACTGCATTTCAAACAAAAAAAAGTTACCAGTTTACAGAACACATTCTGTCAAGCGCCGTATTTTAATTCCACTGAAAGACAAAACAAACTGTAGGGCTGCACTTTGTTTTGGAACACACCAGGGCTGGAGAGTCCCCTCGGCCACACGAAGCATCCCTCCCTCATCCAGGCGAGAGCCGCGCGGCTCCCGGGCTGGCACCGCACGCCCTGGCTGATGGAACCCCGCCTTGGCAGGAAGAAGGATGAGAACAGGATAAACCAGGGTAGAATGGAGCAGTTTGATTCACAGGGCTCGGCCCAGGCTCTTGGTTCCTACTTTAAACTGCTTGTTCAGGTGCCTTCATCACCTCAAGCCCGCTCCTGCCAGCCTTGCTCATTAGCAACACTTCACTCTGCAAATACTTCAGATTTGGATTGACAGGACTGGTCCAGGAGAAGTGCCAACAGAGCTGAGCTCTTTGTAAGCATAAACCTCCATCCCCATTTGTTCCCATCGAACTTCTTCACAGTGGGTTAGTTTTTTTTCAGTTCTAACTTTCCCTGCTTTTGGCAGGAGTGTGTATCATTAATGCTAACCACAGAGGATATATAGCATTAATACTCACTACTGGGGTCTGAAATTCATTTCCAAGATGAAAAAAATGTGCAAAACATGGGAGTGTCAATAAAATCTTCAACTCTCCCTCCAAACTTATGTGATTGCTGAACACCCGCTCCTCTGTCACACAGGACGCAGTCATCAATTATACTTACTGCTACCATTGAAGGCTTATTTTTTTTGCGTGAACCAACCAAAACATATTTTCTGACACCCTTCCTGACTACTGCCATCCCTGGTGTGAAGAGCATTTGTGCACGTGGAGCAGAGAAACACAATCCAGCTCCATGCGAGGCAGCTCAGGTCCAGAAACACAAACTTTTTACTAAGCACTTGGATTTACTGACTTGCATTGGTATTAAAGCAGAGAATTCCATGCATCACCTTTATCCCACAGAGACATGGTTGGAGTGTAAGGAAGGAAAGTTTGGGGAAAAAACAGTTAATTTTAGATTATATTTAGGTGTCCTAAGATGCAGTGCAGGGCAGGCTGCAAAAACTGCAGAAGGAGTGAAGTTGCTGAGTAGTTAATCCATGCCATGGTGTGCACTACTACAAACTCCTAAGTCACTGCCAGGTCCAGGGTAGAAATACACCCTCTGGTTAAATACAAACCCCTGGGCTGAATCAGGCCCCAAATTAACGAGAACTTCTGTCTGCCAGGCAAAAGCCCTAAAAAATATATTATTGGCTGTTCTGGGAATGTTCTCTCCTTTTCTCATAATTCGATAGAAATTTCCTTTTTTGTAGACGAAGTTGTTCTGGGGTTTTTTTCTAACAAAAGTGTTGCATTTCCAAAAACATTTTGGTGCCAGTACAACTGTGCTCTCACCATTGCCCTCTGCTCTCTGCTCGGGAGGAACTCCACCCCAGGCATGGTTCCTACACTGCTGCTTCCAAGTCCTGAAATGAGCTCTGTCTTCATTCCTGCCCCTTCCATCCTCTGGTTCCCCTTGCTCCACTGATGGATCTGAGCACACGACCAGCTGGAGGTCACTCCACTTGTTTAAAATGCTCCTGCCACTCCCTGCTGGCCTTACTGTCCATCACACACCAAACCCTTCGGGTTTGGGCAGTGCCCTGCCCAGCAGCATCCTGCTCTTTGCCACTGCCATGGGGATTTAAATTAAACACAGGACAGAAATGGAAATCCTCGTAATGAAGATGTAAGAGGATTTTGCCTTCCTGCTTTTCTTGCCGTTACAAATTAATACTCATGTTTATTAAAAATAACTGAAGAGTTAAATTAAAGAAAGCAAGCTCTGACACGATCTACGCTGGCTCTTCTGTCACTCCCCTGAAGGAAATTTAAAGGAGCTCAAACACGAAGGCTTAGCAGTAGGATTTTCTTGCCATTGCCACAATAAATATGTCTGTGGAAGGAGAAAAAAATAGTTGGAAAGAAGACCTGCTGCATTCCTGATGCTGAAGAAAAGCTTGTTTGTTCCTGATACATTGGAGAAGTTGTTCAAGAACAGTTCCTCCATGTGAAAATACGACAGCTGTCACGGTGCCAAGGTCAGCCAGACCAGTGGCTATCCAGAGAGTGAGCGCTGGTTGTACAGCTCAGAGCTGGCTCGGGCAAACAAAACTGACAAAACACACCTTTTCCGTGGTGTAAACACATTTGATACAAAAAGGGCAACTTCAGACTCCTGGGTGAGACACAGCAGTAAGTATATGTGGGTTTGTAAAATTAGGAAAACCGAAACACGCGGGCCAGGGCAATAATTAGCAACTTTCCATCAGATAAAAGGATTGCATGCCCATTCTGTATGGCACACCAATTCAGCAGAGTACTAAATATGTGCATAAATTTAAATACACAAGCAGTACTGATGGAGACAAAGGTACCACTCACATCCTCGAGCATGTCGCAGGCCCAGCTCTGCTGTCGGCCTGGTGATGCTACAAAAACAGTTGTCTCAAACAGCCTCTGGTGGGTATTTTAGCTCTGGTGAAGACTTGGCACATCAAGAGCCAAGCACAGGATGAGCCTAGAGGTCACCAAGGCCGACAATGCACTCCCTGCCTCTGTTTTGTTTGCTTCTGCAGGGTTTTCTCTGCACTTTTCACACGCCTATTTCTCAATCTGTAACTTCTCCTGAACCTCCTGCTAACGAGATCTACTTAGTAATTTGCAACTAAAATTAAAACCTAGAGAAAATATGATTCTATTGGGAAAAGTAGATCATTGAAAGGTAGACAGAGTCGGTTTAGATTAGATATTAGCAAAAAGTTGTTCCCTGTGAGGGTGGTGAGGCCCTGGCACAGGTGCCCAGAGCAGCTGTGGCTGCCCCTGGATCCCTGGAAGTGTCCAAGGCCAGGCTGGGCAGGGCTTGGAGCAGCCTGGGACAGTGGAAGTTGTCCCTGCCATGGCAGGGGGTGGAATGAGATAATATTTAAGATCCCTTCCAGCCCAAGCCTCTGTATGATCCTATGAAATGGTCCTTTAGAAACTTCAGAAGGACAAAGTTAATTCTTTTCCCCTTCCAAAGTGACTCTTCAAATCAAAACTCCTATTTTAAAATGGAAAATTCCAAACCTTGAAAAAAATAGGCTAAAATAAAGCTTCTTTTATTCTTAAACAGTAATTTCTTTAATTTTCCAACATTTTGAAACTTTATTTGAAGATTAGTTTTGGTTGGTTTGTTGTTTTTTTTCCCTGCAGACCTTTTCACATACAGCTCCCTGATCATGTCAGGTACCTTATTCACAAAAGAATAATTGAGACTTACACTGATATTTACCAACATGAGGCTGAGCATGGAAATCAACTATAGGCATGGGGAAAACCTCCTATTACCCACATGTTCACAGCTGGATTTTGCTTGGCTCTTTAGTCAATAAACAGCAGTAGCTACCTTTTGTGGCATTTTTACAACAGGAAATTTATTCGGCAGAAGAGAAATTAAACACCAGATACAGCCATCTAACTCTCTTCTAAACATAACCTCTTGAGTTGTCAAACATCCTAATTAAGAAAAAAAAAATCCCAAATCTGTTTTCTCAGGGTTCAATGCCATTACTGATTTAAAATGGAAGCCAAACGAGACATGCATTTTGCACTTATGGGATGCAAACAATTCACTGGTTTACAAAACAAACAAACAAACACCAAAACTAAAAGCACGGAAAATTATTTACTTTACTAGAAAATATATATCTTCCTCCTGAACTGCAGAAAATGTCCAAGAAAAGCAAAGTGATGCAGAGAATAAACCTCAAGCAGTCAGATGCTGTTGACTGAAATTCTTCAGGCAGTGCCATAATAACAGAAGCATTATAATAATAATAAAAATAGTAATAATAATGTTATTTTTGTGAACTGGCTGTGGCTACGGGAGCTCCAGCACCGCCAGGGTTTGCTGTTATCAATACAGTAAATATTCAGCTCAGCACAGCAAATAGCTGAGGAGGCACCCACATAATCACCAAATCAGAAGGCAGCACTGCCCAAACCAGCCTTCAATTACTCATTGCTCGCTCCAGCAAGCGTTCCCAGTCACTTTTCCTCAGGTCTGTGTGTTCTGCACAGCGAAGCACAGCATATCAATTTTTCATCTTGCATCTTCTGGACTTCTCTAGCTCTCTGATACTGACTTACAATGCATCACAGAAATTTGGAGTAGTTAGGGAAAGTGCGTTTGGTATTTTCTCCCGTGAGTGAGCTAAAATCCCAGTGAGACTGTTTTGGTTTCTTTTCCCAGACTTTTAATAAGAAAAGAAAGAGATAACAGCACTGAAAAACAACCTCACAAAACAGAATTAAGAATAGTCCAGAGGCAGGTTTGAATGCTCAGTTTTCTGTAATTTAATTTTGCCCCCAGGACTGACTTTTTAATATTTTTTTTCTTAAAGTAGTGAAAATCTGAATTTTCCTGTATCTCCTTACTTCTGCCCAGCTCCATTATCTAAAATTTTTTATTACATTTGAACTGCAGCTACCTCTCTATCACAAACAAAAAGAAAGGTTGGAAGGAGTTTATGCCATCTGTGGTACAGGGGATAGATGAGATATTTGGTTGACAAGAACCATTGTAAATACTAAAGTAGTAATAATAAATTTCAATCAATTTGCTTCAGTTTAACCACTTTTCCCTTCACTCTTTCCCCATTTCACTCCTGTTTCACCCCTCAAATACTAGGGCATAAAAGCAGGTTAACCATTTCTAATTTTTCCTGAAGACATTAGACTTCAATCCCTGGAAAACACTACAAACCAGCCCTGTGGTCTGTCATAGTTCACACAATGCCAGTGAATTAGCAGCCCTGCCAGAGCCATACTTTAGCTAAAAGAACCTCTGTTCAGTGTAAGTGCTGACAGATAACAGCAGCGCTGTTATTGCAATACGATAGCAGGATTTGGATCCCTGCTTCCCGAGGTAAACTCCTGTAACTTCAGCATGGGCACCAAAAAGCAGCAGTGGTATCGAGCTCAGGGGATGTCGGAGAGCAGGGCTAATCCAAACTCTGAGCTGCTTTTCTCACAGCAAACACGGGGCCCTAAAATGTGTCACCTTGGGGAGCTGACGACGTATTCTTTCACCAGCTTAACTGAGAAAGTTATGAAGATTCACATGGTAAATATTCCATGGGTGGGAAACACATTTCCCACCTTTCCCTGGACCAGGCATGTGTAAATCACCTGCACGTAAAATTGTGTGCAATCTTCCTGCACATCCAATAATTAATGATTCCTCAAATAACCCAACCCCAAGAATATCTTTAAATAACATTGACACACCGGTGTCATCACCCAGAACTGCAAAACCCACAGGCTGAGGCTGTTTAAAGGACAGGTCTGAGCCTCTAAAGCGCTGAGAAAAGTTTCTGCACAAGCAGAGATGAAGTGCTACTCAAACCCCATCTGAACAGATGCATCCTTGAACACTTACACCAGGTGCAGAAATGATGTCACAATGGTGATACCTCCCAAGACCCAGCTCAGAACCTGCTCCCTTTAGCCCTCAAGATTTTTTCCCTTTTTTTTTTAAATGGAAGATACTTTATGTTTAAAAAAAAAGCAAAAAAAAAAAGCCAGGAGGTTTGCTTAGAATGACACGGAAATTATTTTTGATCAGATTTCTGTGTAGGACTGATGGCCTGAAGAGAGAGAAACAAACAAGATGCTCTAAGTTCCCTTATTTCCAATAACACATCGTGTAAACCAATAATGAGTCAGAAGAACATAAGAGATGAAGAAAGAGATTATTGAGTAAATTCATGTCTCAAAAACATAAAAAATACACAATCCAAGGAGTTTCCAGAGAAATATAAGAGGAATTTCTCACACACTCTGTGTGCCCATGAGATGCTGACTCTGGGCTAATTCAGGGGCCCATGGCTGCAGCTGCTCCAGTGCCTCAGGATCACTGCCAGCAAGACCTGAATTGCAAAATTCTGGGATTTACTGCAGGGATGACACCCCAGCCTCAGCTTTTGCATCACTAGATCCTCCAGAGAACTGCCACAGTGATGGACAACTTAGAAACACACCTGTAAATCTCCTGTTCACACAGTCCTGCGTGGAACTTACCTCACCTGACCTATCTCAGGAATTACAGAGAAGTATTTGGGAACTGTAATATGGAGAGAGATTGACTGCATCCCTTCCTAAGACAGTTTATGCTTTAAAGAACAAATGTTTGCTTCAAGTAAAGGAGCAGCAGTGAAGGACCTTATGTGGGGGAGGAAAGAAAACACAATAACTAAATAACTTTACGTTATTAAAAGCTAACTTTTAATAAATTGAAAAGCAAACTAATCTGGGAACCCAGTCAGAGTCAGTGACAAAGGACAACCTGACAAAGATGCTGCTGGGAAACGTGGTTTTACTTTTTGTAATACACTTTTTTGGTTCTTTTGAATAAAAAAAGGCATCCCAATGATTAAAAGGAATCTTCTAAATAAACTAGGACGGTGAGCCTAGAATTAGTTGTCCAGAAAAACAAAAAATACACAAATGTATATTTTTATTTATACAAGAGAAGACCAAGTGCAAAAATGTTGTGGAAGAAAGTCAAGTGCTGCCCTCAGCTCCTGCCCACAAGCTGGACATTCCATCCAGGGGTTCCCATTGTTTCATGATATTTAAGAGAATAAAGCCCTCATTTCCTTTGCAGCAGGGAGCTCTGGCAATGAGCACAGGATCCGGAGTGTAGTGGCTATTTTGAGAGCTGGAAGGAAGCAAGAGGCTGCTCTGTGGAAAGGCGGAGGCACTTTGAGCTATGTGTGCAGTGGTTCAACAAGAGAAGATATTCCAGGGGTACTTGCAGGGGATCCTGAACTGCTTCAAAGTATAAAATGCTGCAGATTTTTTGGTGTGCTGTGTGTGGGCAAGCAATCCAGACACTGTAAAATTCATTGGGATTTACCACAAGAGGGGAAAGACTGAAGGAGGAAGAAGAAAAGGGTTTCTGATGCGCTGGTGAAGAGGATCACCCTAAATGTAATGCTGGAGATGTCATCAATAAATATTGCATATGTCTGCTACCTTTAACATGACATTGAAAGAGCTTAATTAACCTCAGAAATAATGACGTCTGCAGCAGACATGTAGAATCCAATCATATCTGCTTATATCACAAGTTTTGGATTAAGTGCTTCAGAGCTTTTCTTAAAGCAATGAGCCTTGAATATGTAGGAAAAAGACTTTTGCTGATGTCCTCTCCTGTTTCAGATAGATGTGGGAAAGGCATTATAGGCTGTAGCTGCAAAGTTATCTCTTGCACCAGTCGGGAAAGGTGATCCAGCTAACAAGAATATTTTCTCCTGCCCTTGAAATCCACCATCCAGTGAGAGCACCCAAGCTGAAGGACAATATCCCAAAACTGGAGTGGAATTCAGATCAGGATGCTGGTGAAAAGTTAGAACTGGAGCAAGGATAAGAGATTTCTAAAATAAATCATGCTCATGGCACTGTGTACTTTATGGGTTGGAACAATGAAAACAGCATATTTAGAAGGAGTTCAACAGACCAAAAGCATTGTAAGGGCAGAGGCACACCATTAAATACCTGACAGAGGGGAGAGGGAACAGACATCTAAAAGAACTATAGACAACTTCTGTGGGTGTTAAAACACAGACAAGACTTGAGATCTCCCCTCTGTTTCTGGATGTCTGCCAGTGCCACCGAGCTGCCCTTCTGTATGTGGTTTAGTTGACATGGTGGTGTTCAGGCAGGGTTGGACTTGATGATCTTGGAGGTATTTTCCGACCTTAATTGTTTTATGATTTTAAGTTTTACATCCCTGTTCCATCTCCAAATAAAAATTAAGAGCAAGTTTGGAGATATACTGTGCAGTGCCAATGACAAACTTATCAGCAGACACGTGTTAGACAACACGCTAAAATACCCTCACATCAACTTGTCAACAATAACCACCAACTAACAGACAACCCTGACAATATAATGCTCAGGGCTTGATTCAAAACACAGTTAAATGTACATTATCACATACAAATTGCATGGGACTTTGGTGTCTATCCAATGAAATAATACTACCCCAAGTCGGGAAGTAGGAATCATTCTGATTACCACTGAATGACCAAGTTTCCACCTGCAAAGATTTCTTTCACTGCACAAAATAACTGCAACAAGCACAAAATGACTGCACCATTCCTGCCCCCGTAGCGAAGCCTTTCTGCCGCCCTGGGGCTGCAGCATTGCCTGTCTACAGCCAGCCTTAGCCTTGGCACCTTCTGAGTCCTCCACCAACTTTTCACACAAAGTTCATGGATATAAAGAGGCAGGTTTGGCTCACTGTGTTTAAGAGAGCATGAAGATCCCTTCATCTTAAAGATTCCCAGCGCTCAGCAGAAGCAGCTACCTGGAACTAGCAAGGACACTGAGGAGAACACTTTCATCCTTGCAGAAAGCATCTTGGGACTTGTTATGACTACAGGTGGTCAGACACTTGACTTTGTGTCTCTCCTGAAAGACAGCACCTCCGGCACTCCCCAGTGTGACACCTCTTCAGCAGCTTCTGAAAGGGAAGCAAACCTCCCACTGAGCCACCAAACGCTGCTTCCCACACTAGTGAGGCTTTTCCTTAGAGGACTCTTCTTTGAAAATAAAAAATTGTCAGTCTAGTGATGCAGTGCCAATAACTCCATGCACTGTTGCTTTTGTATATCCTGAAGGTTGCTTTTAAAAAATGGGTTTCATTACATAATGGGTGACAGTAAAGTGATGTCTCACAAGTTTTAAACCGATTTGTTTTGTTTTGTTTTGTTTTTGTTTCTTGTGCAACTGGACATGGTCTTCTTGAGCTCCATCTAGTCATTTAGAAGGCACGTTCTAATGCTCACCTAAAAGTCACTTTTAAAGCAAGAGAAATATAGTCTGCACTCCTTGGTAACGGTTTTAGGTTATTTTTTAAATCTCACTTCTGAAGATCACAAAATAATGAAAAAAATTGTATTTTTTTTCTTTTATCAGATTAATCTTTGTGTCAAATTGTAGGTAATTTATAGGCATTTGAGATACAGAAAACAAGAATGGATGTGAAGCTGGCAGAACACCCACAGAAATGCCCTGCCTTCATCCCATAGAGAATCATGCTTTTAAGGTGTCCAGACAGAAAAGTTTCTGGAATTTTAAATATGTTAATAGCTCAAAGTAATGACAACTCCAAGCCAAAACCCCAAATTGGAAAGTTCCTGAGCCCCGAGCAACATTCAGTCTGCAGTAGTGAAAGAGTGAAACAATTCAGAGGGGAACACGCACACCTTTTGTGAAGTTCTAACCTGAGGTTGGCATCTGACCAGAAATAACCAGTTCAGACCCCATCTCAGAGACCCGAGCGCAGGACCAAGAAGCCTTTAGAATAAACTGAAAATGTCTTCCTGAAATGAAGAAGAGGCTGGTTTCTCTCTTGTTGCACTGTCTTTTCCCAAATTCTCTCCACCCATTACCCTTAAAGGACATTGGCAAATGGCACCCCTTAGGCTGCATAAATCTCTGCGGAAGGAAAGGCATAATTTTTCTCCCATCACGAACCTTCCAGTCTAATATTTGACAGCCTAGATCAGGTGCTGTCCAAACATTTATTAAAACATTTTAAATGATGAATATATCCAATTATTACTATTAATGCAGCTAATACTGACTAATGAGGGGGAAACACACTAGCTTGTGTCCCGCAATTCATTACCCCTGCCTTGTCAACAATTCAAAGCCCAAAACCTAATCATCCATACCGGGCCCTGTTATATTTCACACGTCACATTTAATAAGTCACTCAGTGCCTATAAATTAATGTAACATGTCGGCGTTTATGAGCGCGGCTTTGTCGCTGTTAACAAATGATGTGCTGGCCTGGTCTGCTGCAGCTCAGCAGTGACGAATGATGGAGGATGATTTCTCTCCAAACTATAAACTGCACACTGGGGACCATGGCTGCACGTGGGCACGTGTGTGCACACCCACACTGGGTGTGGGAATGGCATAGAATATACAGAATTATACCTGTTACAGGTATATTTCAAACATTTTAATGCACTAAGTATTTTTCAGTCCAGTCATTAATTTTATCAATACACATCATAACTAGTCAGACATGGGTAGAGATGAACACAAGTTACCACGCAGTATTATCGGAATGTAAAACAACTCCTCAGAAAGTTTATCAAAAACACATCTCCTGTGTGTATCACGCTACAATTTCACTCACACCACTCTAAGCCAACCAAGTTTATAGATACTATCGTTTATAACAACACAACATAAAGGTGGGGCCAGATCTTGGGTTTGATTTACAATTAGTCTGAGCACCTGTAATATTTCCATTCTTAGTGCTTCCACAGCCAACCACAGCTTGAAGCAGAAATGAAACACCACAGAGCTGTAGTGCAGAATGTGATGCTAAACTGCAGATGACTGGCACGGCACCAATAGTTTCTTTACTACTTCTTGAGCAAAACTTTTCTTTTTTTAAACAATATGAATAAAGCATAACTTCAAGTAACAGAGTACATGAAAAAATGTACATGTGATATACATGTACTTTTTAAAACCCTTCTTCCAATTTTCCTGAAAAACCTGCAAGCATTGGAAAGCAGGAGGGAAAAGTAACCATCTTTTGGGTTACTTTGGTTACAGCTGTGGCAGGTTCAGGATTGATGAAAGACATCTGGATCTACATATGACTGCATTAAGCACTATGTGCAGTAATAAAACTGCATGTTGCAAATGCACACTATGGCCAGGAGGGAAGTTGTCAGTGGAATCAGCTTTTTTAGAGATCAACAGGTTTGTCAGCAGCAGAGGAAGAAGACAGGTAAGGAGAGGACCCCTGAGAGCTGAGCTCTTCACCCTTTGGAAAGCTGATTCTTACCACAGCACAAACCAGGACACCCATTTTGGTTTTGTGAGCAACGTTTTCCTGATCGTAATGCCAGTTTTACCCTTCTGGACTCTTTTACAATATTATGTCCCATTACAGCAACCCATTCCTTAGGAAACAAAACATCCTGGAATACAGGCAATAATGCATTGGTGATGAGCCCACAGCCAGCCTGGGAGAGACAGATCTGACTGAATTCTCTGGATACTTTTTTTTGCCTCTGTTGGGAAATGACAGTCTGTAAAAAAAGGAAGATTTGTGGGAAAGAATCACGTCTGAAGGTCTGCCAGCACAAAAAAAAATTCTTAGAGAAAAACCTCTAGTGTGACAAAACATCATCTTGAGAAAGTTCATAAATGAAAGCTCTCTGCTTAATCTTGGCAGCCATGACTCAGTGCTTCCATGTCCTACAGAAGCAGCAATCCTGAAGAGCAGTGCAGCAGAAAGTCACACTTATATTCCAAAATCAGTCCGCCCTGGGAGGGCCACCCAATGGTTACGGTACTACAGCAGGACACAGGAGACCTACATTCCGTTCTGTGCTTGGTATACTTTGGAAGCCGCCGAGTCGCTTTCAGGCTGCTGAAGATGCAATTAAGCCCTCTTGAAAGTCCTACTGCACATTTTACTGCATCTTTAGAAGTCAAAACACCTTTAAAAATCTACCTTTAAATCTCTCTGTCTTCTTTTCCCATCTTTAAAATAGGGATCATGACACTTCTCTAACACACAGGTACTGTAAGGATAGATAAAGACAAAGACACTTTCTAAAAGGTGTCACACACATCTAGGATTCTCTCATGTATTGTTGGCATAAAAAAAAAATCTTAGATATTTTTAAAGACTTCTGATATATAAAGGGGAAACGATGTAGGATTTCATAGACTTTAAATGTCTCTAAGAAAATTATTCTGTATAGGCTCTATCAGTGAAAGAACCACACTTACCAATTTGTTTTTCTAGGTCGTGTGTGGGATTTTTTTGGTACTTCATATCTTTGGAGCAATAGAGATGGTAAAATTCTGTTGAAAGGCCTGAGTATCACTGCTCCTGCACTCTACACATTACTCCTTGTTGAAGGAAACTCTTTGGGAGTACAGTCTGAGGTCAGTAAAGGCCAGTGTCCAGTTAAGGCTCAGTGACACCTTAGTGTCCCTGCAGCCCATCATTTGCAAAATGCTAAAGGTCACAAAGACCCTGAAAACCCAGGACTACATGCTTTAACAATTTCACTATAGAAAATTTATTTTGTAATTGCCTAATAAAATGTGTGTTATTTTCTCTAAAAGCAATATTGTATTTCTAGCACCCAACACAGAAATTATACGGTGCAAACCCTCCTTCCACATAACTCGGTGACAACACCTATGCAAGCAGAAGCTGAGACCACTATTCCTGACCAAAACCAAATTATTTGAGCAGTTCAGCTCAAATAAACAGCATCATCACACACAAATAAGGTCAACTGCACAGCGCCCCAGCACTAGGGGTTTTTTTAATCCCATTCTCTCTGTCATTCATTTACCATCTTTAGTCCTTTTAGCCAAAAATTGTGTGGGGCAGCACCACATGATTTGTATGGAAGTCCAACCTACTGGAGGTCTCCAGGTACTACCACAAAACACACAGCAGATAACAACAAACTTCATAATCTTTTGGTTTTGTTTTTTTTCCTTACATACACATTAAGCTCTAAATGGGCAGGAAAAGCAAAAAGGAGTGCCAACACGGAATCTTGGTACTGTCTGCATGCCTCAGAAGCCACACTTAGCTCTAAAAATTTCTAAAACTCCATGAGAAAGGTGGAGATTGCACTAAAGCCACCACAGAGGCACTGCTGGAGAAAGCTTTAAAAACATGGGAAGAAGTAGAACTACCCTGATGCATGGGATTCATGGAAACTCTGAAATCTTGAAGAAAAGGAGAGAAATCTGCATGACAATAACATTGTTTCCTTCTCGGAGGAACCTTCAGGGCTCATGAAATCATACAGAAAAGAACACAGCTCTTTTCAATTCAGCCCATTGTACAGAACGGTGAATGTCACAAGGTTTATTTTACAATGATTTATCATAAAGAAAAATAAGGGCTCAGGCAGAGACATATTTTCTCAAGAATTTATTGTTCACCAAAATGGTTTGTTTTGCTGAAACATTTCTTTTTGCTCCATTTTTTTTTTCTGGCTTCATTCTAGAGCTGCCTTCACCCACAATTTGCTTTGAGAGAGGTAAACCTTCCACCTCCACCTCTTCTGTCACCTGCAGCCCCCAGACTTGCCCTGAGCAGCACCTGAATCACTGGTCAGCCACCACCTCTTCGTTCTCACACCACACCTGTGTGGCTCCTCCTTCCTGAAATATCAGGGATGCCTCAGACCTCCGGAGAGACAAGGGAGCGAAGCAGCACCAGCACCAGACTCAATCCTCTGCCACCAGAGGCAGAATCAAGGCTGAATCGCAGGGCGAGGGTCTCCCTGATCCCTGCTGGGGACATGGGGGTGGCCCAGGGGACAGGAGCATCCCCAGCCTGTCAGAGGGATGGTGCTGGTGTTTCGGAAGTGGCTCCCTTGGGAAGCAGAAACTCAGCTGGAAGAGCATCCTTCCAATCCCTGTGTGAGCAACGGGATGAGCTGCACTGAAATGAAGGATTTAATCAGCTCTGCTTCCCCCCCAGCAGAGAGAGCCTGGCTGGGTGTGCTCTGTGCCATCCTGGGCTCTGCCAGTGCCACCACACTCAGCAGCCTTCCCTTCCCAAGTGTTCCTACCGCACCTCCTCACCATAGCAAGGACACAATTTATCCTCTTTATGCACTTAGTCCCGACAGTCATCAAGGCAGTTAGGCAAATGCCAATATTCTCCTTTCAGAGGGGAGGAAAAGAACTGACTTCACAAAAACACGCAAGAGTTTTTGGTAAAAGAAGGGAAGAGATTCCAGTGCATGGCTCTGCTACTGACTGAATTTCTACTCCAAGAATTATTTCTTTCAATTAGAAAAGCAGAACGATTTAAAAAATTAAAATAAAACCTATCTCAGCTGCATTTTCCAACTAGAATTAGCACTCGGTTCAGAAAGTAAATAAGCCAAAAACTACACAGGCAAAGAAAACTCCAAGAGCATTGTATGTCCAAGCTAAACTGATGCAATTCCACATATTCAGTAAAAAAATAAAGTCAAAAGTAGGTCAGAAAAGCTGACAGAATTAATCACAGAAGAGATGAATAGGAAATTTGATGGAAATAAGATCACTTTTCATGATGAATTCATAGTCAGAACTTAATTGAGTACAATGAACTTGAAAATACACTTGGTGAATGTCTGCATTAGCTGGACTTGTGAATGTTTGTAGCAGTTAAGATACACAAACTGATCAATAGTGTAAAACAAAGGAGCTCAGGTATGCATGTGTACTCATACATCACTTCAATAAATTACCCTGGGTGTTAACACCGGGGGAAGGGAGGGGGGTGGATTTAGAACAATCATTTTGGGATCAAGAGCTAAATCATTTCAACCACATCTTGATTTCTGCAAAACTCGGCAGGAATTATGAGGCTTAACAGCATCTCAACAATTAGCATATTATAAATACAAAAATGATATATTAAAGCGAGAGGAGAAAAAGGCCAGCATTTTACACCTACAGTAATATAATTCCACTACTTAATGCAAAGTAACAGGCATTAGAGTGTTTGGGATCCTCTTGTATAGTGTTATCTGTTCTATCAGTAAATGAGACTATGTGAACAGTACAACCTATAAATAATTCAAGGCCTGAGATGGCAATTATAGAACCATGCACAACCAGCATGAATATTTTATGAAGGCTAAAACAGCCCTCAGAATGAATCATGGATAGATGAACACACACACATACACACACACTCAGCTGTTGGCCGAGTATTGCTTCCAGACATGGCTTATATCTGATCCTCAGTACATCTAAAAAAGAAAATTCCTGAACCCAAAAGTCAGAAGTTACATCTGTATTTTTAGATATTAAGAGATATTAAAAAAATAAATAAAGGGACTGTAGGAAAAGAAAATGTTATATCGGTGATAGAAAATGTTTGTTTCTTTTCGAAGATTCTGGTAGGAATTCTAAACAACTTTTTCCTATGCACAAAATGCAGCTGCCAAAAGCCAACCATGATGTACAAACCGAAGGCCTGCAAGGGCTGTGCAGTGCCTTGGTCTGCAAAATCTGCCCCTAAAGAAGGACTTGCCTACATGGAGATATTTTCCAGTAGAGAAATACTGGTGTAACTCCCCATATGGGCACTATTATTGCAGCACAAGAGCATCCACAGGGGAGTTACAGCAGTATAACTACTCCAGCATAATTATACGGGTATAATTATGCCAGTAAATTTCCCTGCATTAGCAAGCCCAGAGAAAACCTCCCTGTAAGGAGCAGGGCACTGCTGCATCCTGCCCCAGCACACAAGCAGGGGACCTGCAGAGAAACACATCTGGGAGCAGAGATCCCCAAATCCTGCTCCCAAGCCAGGGCACTCAGTGGTACATAAGTAAATTAGTAACACACTAGCAAAAAATAAAAATAAAAATCTTTTACATGTGTATCATGTACATAATCACATGGATGTGCACACATACATGCTCTAGATATATTTATACTATATATAAATATAGTTTACATAAATATACATACTTTTATTTATATGAATTTACATTTTAGAACATACGTGTTATAAACACTGCCTGATTAGTCCACAGATCACCTCCTTGAAATGAGGATGTATAATTTCTCCCATTCTCCAATGGGTAGAAGTGGAACACACAGTTAAAACATCACCAGCTATTAAAAGAAACTGGGCTGGAACCTAAATGACCATCAGATAGCTCTTCTATGCCAAATGTAAACACATCTTTGATAGCTTGAAGATTTCTCATGTACAACTATAAATGATGAGACTGGTTTTGGGTGCATGGCACTCTACATGCACGCATGAGAAACAAAAATTAAGACCAAACGCAGAAAAATTACAGGACTAAGGAGGCAGCATCAGATGCTTCTTAGTAATCTTAATACATTTTTGCGTTATATTTTATTTTTTAAGCTCTTATTGGGTCTTTCATTTGCATCTAAAAAAGGCTCTTTTAAGGCTACAATTTAAAGCAATGCCTCGCAGACAGGCTGCCGGGTCCTCCTGCAAGGATGTGCCCATGAATAGGGTCACAGTGTCACAGACGGCACAGAGAGCACGAACTCGCCCACCTCACGGCCTTTTCCTGCACGACCCCTATAATTTTGTGGGTTTGGCAAACACAAGGGGCAATTGTGTCAGCCAGGGTCAAGCTGCCATTGTGGGGGGTTTGTGGGCAGGATCAGCATCCGAGGCAGAGGGGCTGTGTCACGCTGGGTCAAGACACTGCAATTGTGGGTGCCAATTTGGCAGCTCCGAGGTGGGTTACGGTTGTTTTCCAGGGAGGGAAGGGGTGACCGTGCTGGCGGAGCAGGAAAATTCAGGTAGAACTGAAGCTGTTTCTAGAAGGTTTGGCAGTGAGAAGAAAGTGAAGTCAGTGGATGGAAGTGGGGAGATTGCAGAGGAACAAAGCGTCCAGGAGCTGTAATGGTTTAGGATATCCGAAGGGGAAAATGCAGCTCCAAAGGGATTGGTACCTTCAGCAATGCTTATCACTGTGAGTTTAATATTTTACTCAGCAAAAAAGGTGTATTTTCTCCAGCAGAAAATCCTAGAAAACAACACATCCCTCAGTGCATATGCCCATGAGAAACTGGTGTATCAAGGAGAGGTTTTGCAAGTGAGTTTTACACCCTAATTCTTCTTTGTTTACAACCATGTCCTAACTCAGCTTTTTTTCTCTCACCTGCCCATGCATTTGGAGATGCTGAACTGTGAATCAAACTGTAACTCAAACATGATCAAACTCCTGGTACATATGGACCCAGCAAGGCAGAACTGGGGAGCTTGGTCTTTCTCATTTAAAGGCAGAAAATTTAAAAAAAAAAAAATATCATGAACAGAAACACATACCTTGAGACCACAGTCCAGAGGAAATACTCTGCTAATTGCAAGGGTGTATTAAAGTCATGAACTAAGTAAACTAATTTGCTCTTGGCATACTTTCTATACCTCCCAGGTTTCTGTTTAGAACCTCTGTTTAGACATTTCACAATCTAAATCTGGTGAAGTCTGAAAAAGGCCTTCAGAAGAAGGGAGGGAAAAAAAGCCAGGCAATGGTGTAATAAGCAGCTTTTGAAACTTGATCTGGCTCTCTATTAATTTGCAATACAGATTTGATTTCTAACTCTCAAAAATCGGAATGGTTAATCTTTTATTTTCATTATTTTGACATTTCTGTTTACCTTTTAGAAATGCTATCAGAGGCACAATGTGGCATTGGAAAGCTAAATGCTAACACATGGAGTGCTCCACGACTGCAAAAATTTCTCTCATACTTTTGCAAATACCACAGCCAAAATCAACAGCAAAGTTTGATTTTCTTCATCATGAATTGACAGCTTATTTATCTCTAAGGAAGAACTTTCTAAACCCCTTAAGCTTCCAAACAACTGAGGGAGGATTCTGCTGACTGTTCAAAAATTTTTGTGCCTCATAAAATTATAAGCTACATTATTCAACTCTTCATGTGTTCTTTTCCAAAAAAAAAAAAAAAAAAAAAGGAAAAAAAGGATGCATTATGAATTGCAACAGACTGAAAAAAAAAAAGTCAAAAGACTGATCTGCCAAAAAACTTTCGTATTAGGCCTTGTTTCATCTGATATCAAACCACAACATCCACATTGTGCGTGAAGTCCAGCTAAACAGTCTCCATGATATCAGCTGATCTTAAGTACATACAGCCCTTCAAGCACTGGGTCAGGTCCCATTAAAGTCAAAGTTTAACACATGCTCCAGTATGTGCAGAACAATGATGGATTTACATTAAATGCTCAATTGCTTTCTTGAATTACAGCCTTAACCACTTCATACCCCAGTGAAGGTAAACATGATCCTCCTCATCAGGCTGGGTAATGCCAAAGAGTTCCTACAGCCCCGAGAGCACAGGCACTGCCAAACTGCCACAAATTATGGTTTCTGGGGACTGATAGAGAGAGATGGTCCATAAACACCGCCCTGGAGCTACAGAGAGCCCTGAAAACCCAGAAATAAAGAGCCCTGACTGCAGCAAACCCATCTCCCCCAAACGCTGCCTTGCAGAGAGCTGAGGGCTTGTTTGCAGTAGAGACTTTAAATCAATACACAGGGACGAAAGAATCCAGCAATGCTAACAGATCAAGTATTCAAACGTGGAATCCAGGGAACATTTCGCTTGCCAGTAAAAAACGCCCAGTGTAACTCATTCACCCATGAAAAGAGCTGTGTCTGAAGTCATCTTTATTTACAATGTGTTTGTGCCATGTTTGTTTGGAAAGTGGAAGACAAGTCGGAGTAGGTGGCATCTCTCACAGGTTCCTTTCCACACATTCTGCATTCAGACTCCCGAGGTCTGAGCCTCACAAGGCAGTTACTAAGGAGCACACGTTTATTTGCACCAAAATACATAATGTATTCGCTGTGAAAGTGGTCTGTTAGCCTGAGCCTGTAAACCATCAGGAATTCCCTATGCAAAATGTGGAGTTACTATGCTCTAAAACTAGTGTAACACAGAAATCAGACCATGTGCCACTTTGCCTCCACTGCCCAAAAGGCAAAGTGGCTATAAAAATTGCCAATTGACCAAGAATAGGCTAACAGGCCTTGTTCTGCGTTTTGCTGAATGTCAAACTGGTCAAAATTTGGAATTTTTGTTTGAATTAGAAGTCTGAAATTTTGACACTTATTTTCATCTCGAATCAAAATGAAAGAACAACACACTATGAAAAACTAGAAATCATACCTGAAATCCCCTCATGTAAGGCCTGACAGAAATATACAATATGGTGAGAAATCTCTAATTTCCTCAGACATTCTGCTGGACACTGTGGTATTTACTATGGTCAAGTGAAACTTGATAACAGGAAAAAAAAACAGACTTCAGGTTTTCCTGTTTCAAATTCTCAGCCCACCCTCTTCTTGGAGCTAATGGAGAAATCTCAGATAGCAGGAAAGAGCCCACAAGGAAAACATAAAACCTCCAGGAGCAGGAGGTGTCTCCAGCTATGTCATACAAAGTATCAGATAACATTTTCATCCACTTATTTTTCTGAAGTAAGAGATCCTTTTCCACCACAAACCGTGAGTAAAATATCACACTATAAAATTAAATATATACTAGAACAATGTAAGGATGCATTTGATTAAAAAAAACTGTTATCCCACTGCTTCATCCTGAAGCTGGTATTTTTGTAAGCAATTACATCCAAAAGGAATGGCTTGTTTCTAGGTTACTCTGCAGAGTGGCTGTCTCAAGAGAGATGAAAGAGCAAAGGTAGGTCTTTCCTGTATATCCCTATCAAGGTAATAATGGATGTGATGGGAGAGAGCCTGAAGTGATGTCACTGGAGGCAGAGTGCACACGGTGCTAGATGGGTTCTGTAATGGAGCAGGAGAGACAAGCCACGAACACCAGAGAGGGAAAATCCTGATGAAAATCAGGTAAACAACAGTGAAATGGAAATTCAGTTGGAAGAGAAGCTTTTGACGAACTGGATAAACAGACACAGCTGAGTCCTCAATAAGCGAACATGAACCATATGAAGGAGCAGAAAAAAAGAACAACAGCATCTGATTCTGCAAAACAAGTCCCTACAAGAGACTACAGCATTCAGAGGGTCCTAAATCCACATATCCCACTCTGGGAGCCCATTAAAAATGCCATCCTGTAGGGCCTTTCTAACGTTCCACAATGCAACACACGTGGCACTTTTATAAGTCAGCAGAGGAACTCATTTTTGAGCTCTGTCACAAAGAGCAGGAAATGCATCTTGCAGCATAAATGGTCACCCAGCACAGAAAGGAGATTTTGTGTTAAAGTTACACATGCGTACACGTAAACCCAGTTCCCTGGGGCAAAGAGACATTACATAACACCCCACTATTTACTAAATGTAATTTCTGTTTTACTGAAATAAATGAAGACAGGTAACTACTGTAACCACAGAATCATAATAATGAACCGGCCAACAGATGGCAGCTGAACCAAATCACCTGATTTAAATAAGATCTGCATTCGCTTCAATCCGGCAAGTTTTGCAAACAGATTTAAGTCAACTGCCAGATAAAAATCAAGCAATTTCAGAGTCATGCTTGCTTGTAATGGATTATAACTTTATTATGAATTATGTCTCTGAACCTGCATGTTTAAAAAAACAAACATTACTACTGTGGCAACTGAAAGGGGGAGGGGAATATCACTCTATTTAATTTTGCTCACCAATGATATCATTAATACAATGAAAATAAAGTGCTGTGCATGAATCTGGCTTCTGATGGCAGCACTTTGGTGAGAGACTGACAAAATACAAAGCAGAAACAGATTCCTCAGGCAGTCAGTGAATATGAATAAAATAAAAAAAAAACAGGAGAGCTTTCTGGCCTGAGGTTAGAGGCAGAGGTTGGCATTATTTTACATTAGAAACAATTCACATTCAAAACTGTAATTGATAGCAGTGAAGTGTTAGGGAAAAGAGACTGTGGTGTTCAGGCAGGCTGACCTGCCAATCAAACTCAACCTTTCTTTGAATGAATAAAAGCTTCATTGCCCTATTATGTGGATCTGGGCAGGCAGCACTAAAGTACCCTGTTTGTCAAGTTTATGTGCACTGCCCCAAGCTACTCAGACACCCATGCTCAATAATAACTTGAAATCATCAGTGATTTTTGATAGGGTTTCTTTTAAAACATTTAGTGTTAATTTTACTAAGTCCCTGGGACTTAAAGAAACAGGAGGGCAATATTTCCACTCTGCTTTGTACAAAGACTGACAGAAAATTGTGCTGCTGCTATAGTTAAGGTAGAGCGAGACTGTTGGCTGGGGTTTTTTTAAAACATCTGTGAAACCGTGTAGTCTGAATGCTGCAGGCAACAGCTCCTTATCATTACAGGGAGGAAATGCTTGTCTTGATACTTTTTTTTTTCCTCTCCTTCAGGCAGGAGAGCTCTTGTAAATAGAACAATTGGCTCTTTGCTAACCATTTGATGGGAGACTTTGGTTTTTCAGGATTCCTTTCCTCTCCCAGTTGCTGCCAGTCCATTATGCTCCTTACAGCACCAAATCCACTGCTGCTCACATCCTGATGCACTTAGCAGCACTGGAGACAACAGAATTACTTGCTGCAATCAAGTTGGTCTTTCTGTTAGACCCCCCTTTTAGAGGTCTGTGCTCTGCTGGGAGGGGCAGTGAGAGTTCTGTGCTGAATTTGGCCAAAGTGGTTGATCACCTAAAATGCAGGGTGCAGTTTCTACTCCTTGTGTGGTGAACACCACCTTTACTCAGGCAAGTCCTCAGGAAACTTATCTTCCAGGAGAGAGCAGAGAGGATGGGGAAAGGTCTGTAAGCAGGAGACACACAGGCCTAGGAGGATGTTTAAGAAAGGAGCCCACTGCCCTGCTCCACGATCGCCCTGTTTCTTTCCTACAATCCCCTCCGTGCCGGCAGAGCTCTCTCTCAAATGGGAAGTGGGTGTGCAGCCACTGTGGAACACAGGTGTGTGTTTCAGGGCAGTGAGGAGGGTTAGACCTCTGCAAGGTCAGGTGGCAGGAATTTGAGGACTGCTGTGACACCTCTGTTCGCGGAGGGAAGCGCCAAGAGCTCCTCACTGAATATGAACAGTGACAAGTACTCTCTGGGCAGAGGATCTGCTGCTGCCTGCACAGCTCGCCTCCCAGTTTACTCTATTAACTTGCTTGTTCTCACAGCCTCTGCAGTTTTTTACCTCCTAAATGTCCCTGTGAGCAAGTACACGAAGCCAGTATATTCAGATGTGTCCACATTTCAAGTGTCTTGCAAAGCTGCAACAAAAACTTCTGCTGGCAAATTAGCTCACTGTGCCAGATGTTCTGGTTGATCTATAAATATGATAAACTCCATATAAATATAAATATAAATAAGAACTCCTCCCAGAGCACAAGAACAAAACCAGTGTCGCCATGAGAAAGTCATCCTCCAAAGACAGCTCAGTCTCGGACCTGATTTAGGCAAGCAAAGTTTCCGATTACACTCAGGCCCTGCTTTTCCAGTTCTCTTCACAAGTGATTGAGAGGAAAAGCTACTTTTGTAAGTAATAACTAAATGTTGCAGCAAACACATGGGGCAGTAGTCTGTGGCTAGAAAAAGCAGCAAGGAAATCTTTCTTAAAATGCTTACAAAACTATTAAAGGAGACACATAGAAGAAAGTGAAGTGCAAAAGAAGAGTATTCACACGATTTTTGCTTTTTAAACCACTGACATCCTTAGCCTATTGTCTCCTGGGTTTTAAATATCTTCTAAGCTGTATTTTCAAAGGGGAAGCTCTGTGTACTGGTGATCAGACAAGTGGGTTGAAAATAGATTCATCAGGCTTCAAAGGATTATTGTTTGCAAAGAGACAGTACAAACATAACTATTTCACAGTACAGCTATGACATTATTAACCTACTGTGCAAGGATTTTATTGCCAGATTGGTTCATTTATCAAAAATAAGGGAAATTCAAAGCACCATAAGGAAGGTAACATTTCAGCAGGCTTGGCTTTCACTTAACGTCATTAATCTCTCTATTTACACAAGAGGCAAAAGTCTTCGTTTAGTGGTGTCTCAGAGTCCCACGTAAGAGCCCTGATTCAGTGTCTGAGCTTCAGTACATCAATACTGCACTTGGCAGCAGAGGAAATATTAGTATTTCTGCTATGATTTTTTTTTTTTACTTGCAGGGTCCCTTCCTTAGCTAAGTGCTGGGAGGAGGCTGACAGTTGCTGTATGTGAGAAGTGTCTATGTGCACAAATGCAGCTAAAACTAGAGAGAAGAAGAAGATGCCCAAATACAGCAATATTTGTGTCATTAAAAGAATGAAAACTTTTAATATCTGAGAATTTATGTCTTCATATCATGGTATCACAAGTAAAAGCAAAGAGTGTGCTGGGGGAGGAAACATCGAACAATGACTGGGTTGGTTTTTTTTTGTAAAGAAACTGATGGCAAACATCTCAATAATTCATGAAGAAGCAATTGATTTTTTTGGCTGGAAGGACTGGCTCCTTTCGACTTGTCCTCTCCAGAGGAAAAGCTCATTAACACAGAGGTGTGGGGGGCAGGGGGGTGTGTGCACACATGCACATGGATCTTCTCCATGGGTGTGCATGTCTGTGCACACACTGTTTATGTGCATATTTTTATCTAACTTTTAGACATCTCACACAAATCAGATATTATGTTTTTATCTCTACACAGACTAGAGACACAAATGCACCAATACAGTGAAAATAACCTTATGGATTTTCATTACAGAATTCACACTTCCCTATTCCCAAAGACTTTCATGAAGACCGTAAATTATAGCCTTTTAATTGACCCACCTCCAAAGCATGCAGAGTGCTGAGATCCCAAGATGCATACAGTATTTTTGCAATATATTATGGGTCAAATTCATTTCAGGTACAACCCCTCTGCAGTGACTAGTTATATCTTTTGAGAATGTTAGCCCCCAGAGTATAGTGACAGCAATTACCCCTATTTTCCTGCAGGAAACATTACAATATATTTGAACACTACCGAAAGCCCAAGAAAATGTGCTGATAGTCATGGCTCCCTCAGATGCCTAATAATGGAAATTATAATGTCTTCAGTTCAGCCTACTGGGTTTTGACCCCAATGGTCAAGACATGAGAGAAAGGCTTTTTTTTCCCCCTCTTAACCCTCTGGTTTTATCATTGTTTTAAAGATTCTTCAAGAGTTTTTTCAAGCAGGAAATGTAGCATGCAGCACCAGTACTTCATGATTGGCTTTACTCAATCCCACACAGCCAAGGCACAGAGAAGTTGAACTAAAGCTGTGACTTATCCTCCTGCCTGGATTCTGCCAGTTCATGACCTTGCACATCACATAGAGCAGATGCTGCAATAGGAAAAGTGGAGAGGTACCAAATATTTCCCTTAGGCTCGAAGGACACACTCTGCATGGTGTGCAGGGTGGAGGTGATTATTGTCCATGGGGAAAATGCAAACCACTGCCTGTAGTCTGAGCTTCAGCTGGAGCTCATATGGGGAGAAGATATTCCAGCACCCTGTGATCCATTAACTCCGTGAAACCAAAGAATTTACTCCTCTGCCACTCACCACTCCACAGTTTCCTCTGCAGCTTCCAACCTCCCTCCCTTGCTCCCTTTCTTCTCATCTTCCCATGCCACCGTGGCACACAGCAAAGCCTTTGTGATGAGATCAGTGGGGTGGCACAGGGTGACACTGTCCAGGTTTCCCATGTCCCTGCACACAGGGACACGACTGTGCTGTGCCTCCCCACCCTACAAACAGAGGGCTGACGGCAGCCCCCAGTCAGGGGCACTGGGCTGCTCAGGGCTCCTCTCCTCCAGAGCTCCAGTGATGCCTCAGCTCCCAGCTCGGTCTCCACCCCCTTTGACTGCGATACATTCCCTATACTGGGAAGTTGGCACAGCTATTGCTATACAGAATATTCCACAAACCCAAGGGGAAGGTGTGGGTTATTTCTGCTCTCTCCCATGCTTGACTGTACCACAGCAAAGCAAAGGGAGCGTCACTCTAACACACACCCTTCTGGGTGTATACCATTGTCTAAATTACTTATTTTTAAACAATATCAGGGAGCAAACGACACCACTGCCTTTGAAAGTTTGAAGTCTAGCAGCATCTTTTAAAAGTCAGAAGATGGGGAATTATTTTGGATTTTGCCGACTCTGAATTGCAAACCCAAATGATTAACCTCTCTGCTGGGCTCCCTGTTTCCAGGGGAAACAGCAGAAAGGACGATTTCTATGCTTAAATCTCTAAATCAGATTGCACAGAGTAGTGCTGGCAGGTGATAACTGAGCAGAGGATACATCCTTTTGTCATCAAAACCTTACAAATTATTTATTTGATCAGGAAGGAAAGCTGCAAAAGGCATCATATATTGATAGTTACTATTTCAGGGCAGGCTGCCATCCTTTCCAGTTGCTGCGAGGATAAAGGAACAACTCTTAAAATACACTCAACTCTCCATACATTATATTTTTGGAGTGGATGAACATTGAACTTACAGCTCAGACCACAAAGCTACTACATCTCTCTGTAATGGATTTGTGCAGCATATGATCCTGTCAGCTCTGCCCCAGAAACCCTGGGCTTGTTTTTTGGCTTTGCCACTGATCTTTTGTGTGAGTTTGGGCTAATCACTTTATCCCGTTGTGCCTCCCTGCTCTCCCTTCCCTGCTGTTGCCTGTCTTTGGCTACTTATGTACAGTGAGGATGTCTGAGAACAGGGATTGGTTTCTACTCTGTAGAGAAAATGTTATTTAGCATCCTGACTTTTGCTAAAGCTGCTTCACAATTAAGTAATAACACCAAACCTATCCATGTATCTGTCTGTGTACCACCATCCAATCCCAGCTGGCACACTCTGGATTTTGGGGCCCATCTCCTCACAGGAACAGTTCACTGATACTGAACAGTTTTCATGAGCTGACTTAAGAGTAATTTGAGCCTGCCCTGGCTCCCCATTTGTCTCCAACACCCATCCAAAGTATTACTTCTAATCCTGACTAGCATTATTGAAATTCTCCCAATAATGGCTCATTTACCTGTGATTTTTATGAGGATTTTATCATGCTAGTTTTTAGTTGATTTCCGGTTTTCATATGGCGCTACAAAAACCAGAAAATCCATAAACTACAAAGTGAACCCTTTACTTGCCACCATACGTGACTCCAAATACAGAGAAACCATTACTGCTGCATTTAAAAATCTTCTCATTTCTTATTCAATCTCATTATTCTGGAGGGAAGTAGTGTTGGAGCACCTTGGGTTGTCCCACTCCCAACCTAACAGAAACAAAGTCCCAAAGAGAAAAAAAATATTTCAGATCTGGAACAAACTCATTCCAAAGGCAAATGGAGAGCCTTCCAAAGTAGACTACCTCTAATGTCTTCCATGAAGGCAGACACTGAGCCAAGTCTCAGCAGCGGCCAATACAAGCTGTGTGAAAGGAGAAAATAGGAACATGGAAAGTGAATCCAACTGTACTCTCCCAGCTTCCAGCAATGAAAGTTTCAGGGCTCTCTGAGCCCAGAGATTGTATCTGAGCCCTCATATTTAATAGGCTTTGTCAGCTCTATCCTCCTTGAACTTGTCTCTCTTTGAACTCATTTACAGTTCTGACCTCCACAACATCCTGTTGCAATGGGTTCCACAATTTAATTACGCATTGTGTGAAAAAGTACTTCCTTTGTTTGTGTTAAACCTGCTATCTGACCATTTAACAGGGAAATTTTTACTCCTTGTATTGGGAATTGTGAATATTCATTCCATATTCCCTTTGATAATTTCATAGTCTTGATCGTATCTTCTTTCACTCATCTTTCATCCTAAAGATTTCTAGTCTCTACAATCTCTTCTCATATATCATTCCATAATCCTGACTATTCCTCTTCCCACCTCTTAACCCCTCCCCAACCCCCAAAGATACCTATTTCCTTCACTTGTCTGTGTTCATCTGATTAAGAGGCTTGGAAGTGAAAAAGCAGAGGCTGGAGGAATCACACTGGTAAATGTTTTGTTCACGCAACTCTTTGTATTACTTATTTTTGGGGGTTTTTTTCTGTAAGATTTCATTCTGTAAGAATCAGAAGAAAACGTTTTCTTAAAATGTGGTCCTCCTCTCAAAATTGATTCTAACTGCTAGAAATCAAAAAATAAAAATTAAAATTTAAAAAAAATTTAAAAAAAAAAACCCAAAACAAAAAAAAAAACAAAAAAAAACAAACAAACAAACAAAAAAAAACAAAACAAAACAAAAAACCACATCAAACCCAACCAAATAAAATATTTCAAAAATGTCATTATGGGCATTACAAAATCACCAATTAACAGCAAACACTGAGTGAAGGGTAAGTCCACACAAGACAAGTTTCTGCAAAATGTAGTTTCATAGTCCCTGGAGTCCAGAGTTTATCAAAAAAGGGATTTTACTAATCTTGGTTACTTTCCATTACCCTCCTGTAATACAGTAAGTGGTGCTCCTTTATTTCCTTGAGCTTTTTGAACTGATATCATCTCACCTGGAGCAAACGGGGAACAGCATCCAGGCACTGCCTCTGAGCTACAGGTTTTTGTCCTGCTCCAGAGCCTTGCAGTGAGATCCATAGCTGTCCCTTAATGTGTCCCTCTGCTTCTTCCTTCAGACTCCAGCTTAGTTTTCATTTTTTCCCCAAGAAGACCATTGTGAGCATTTCCCTGCTGCAGATTTCAGAGCCTGCAGGGCACAGTCACCTGGAGCTCCTTTTCCTGGATTGTTATAAATGAGCAACTTCACAGCATTTTCAACTTTCCTACCTCAGGGACACCATATGACTTGTCCAAAGCTTCACCTACTCTTTCCATGACTCGTAAAAGTCCTTCCTATTTTTGTTACTATATGTATAGTAGAAGCATATCAGTCAATGGCATCTCTCCAGGATTTTCTTTTGTCAACTGCAAGGGGCAAAGAAACCTTTGAACACTTCGTAGCAACCTCTTGGTCTTCTGTCAAGCAATTCCTTGTCATCTATCAGAGAATCCTGCTCCTCCTTAAAGTTTCGTCTTTCGGATGTGAAATATTTCTGACTGTGGGGGCTTTGGGGGATTTTCTATACAGAAAGTTCCTTTATGAATTGTGCCCATACAATTTCAAAACTTCCCCCTAGTTCATTCTGCAGTCTCAGCTGCCACTTTGCAGCCTTCAGGTTTCCTTGCTAGACTTTTAATTCCCTTGCTTATTTCTATTGCCTTTTTTATGCTTAGTGTATCGATTAAACAGGAGCATGCACAAATAATTCCTATTTGGCTGACAGCAGACCTTGCACAGCTTGACTCAAAAGATTAAGACTTACAAATGCCACATCTGGACAGCCACAAGATGGGGACAAAACCCACAGGACCCTCCCTGAATGGGCCATACATTTTTGCAGGCATTAAACTAAAGTGGTAAGAATTCCTGTTACTCAAGTGTCTCCCTTTTATGCATCTTCAAATATTATATTCTTTTTCTCAAATTTATAAATGTTCAAGGTAGCATTATGGCCACTCTGTTCAGTCTTCAGACAACACAATTATCCAAGTAGCCTGCACTCAAATCCTTTGCATAATGTCAACATTCATAGATTAATCTTTCTCAATTTCTCTCACACCAGGTTCTGGTGTGACACAACAAAGTCAGAAGGTGGCAGGGGAATCTGTGCACCAACAAAAAAAACCCCAAGCTAAAAAAAAAATACCCCCAAAAATCTCAGAAAAAACTGAAACTATAGCAAGGATTTTAACACTTGTAACACAAAAGGTTTTCTGTCAACTGCTTTGCCATTGAAGTTCCATGTATTTCATGCTGTCCATAAATTTTCCATTCCCCAAAGGCCAGGGATTTTCACACAGGAAGAAAGTGTTTGTACCAGGAGAAGATGCAGCAAAGCTGGCCACAAGTAGGAAAGCAGAGGAGACAGCTTGAAGTTGCATGAAATGAAGTTTGAAGATTCTTTTCCAATGACAAGCAGAAAACATAACACTGTCAGTCACAATGCCATCTTTAGGGCTTGATTTAACTGTTGAGCTAAATAACACAAACTTCCACCAACTTTTGTTTCAAACTCCTGGCAAACTCCACCAAAAAGCTTTGCACCCCTTTCAACTCAGTGACATCCCAGTTTGAGAACCAAACCCTTATTACTTGAAGCAGTGACTGAGGAAAATGTGAAAGGAGGCTATTCTGCAGCCTGGGAAATGCAATCACAAGGGACACAGGAGGAAGAAAATTTCAACACAGAGGAGAAGGTAAGATTGAAATAATAGATTTGTATTCTCTTGGCAAAGCTGAAGCAGCTGAAAACACGAACTTGATGAAGAAACCCAAACTACAGTGAAGAATAAGAAGCAGGAAGGAAGGAGGATGACTCCAAGGAGAAAGAGCTCTTCCAGTTTCCAGCAGATCATCGAAGAGGTGTTACCAAAACGAGAAGACAAAAGCCTGATCAGAGACCCAGAGCAGGAACCAACAGCTGGGAGAAAATGAACGGATCAGGAAGAGTATGTGTGGTTATTCTGCACATGGTTAATGGGGGAGAAGAGGTCCTTGAACTTGTGTGGGGTGAGGTCACCATGGGTGACGTTAGCTCTGCAAAGCAGCACCATTGTTCTCCCTGAAGTCTTCCCCTCTGGACGGTCAAAAGAAAATAACTGTTTTCACCATCTTCTCTTTTAATTTCAAGACACGGTGATTCGGCTCCAGCTGTTTCCACACCCTGCTTTACATCCACAGTCCATGTGACCTTTCCTCCCTCCCCCACCCCCAGCCATTTCCTCTCTGAGCTCTTCAGAACAGCTTATACCAAACAATATTTAGCCCTAATTCATTCTTGCTCCATTCGGTTACTTCTCTCAGCTACAAAACACAAAATAGCTGCACTTCCCTAATGAGACAAACACAAAAACCTAATGAAAATATTGGCACCGTTAAATTCTTCTAAAGTGAAAGTCAACGCTGCCCCAGCCCCCCTCCCTCATTTTCCATCTCTAGCATATATATTATTAACCACCTTTTTTATTTTGCTGCTTATGAAAGAATACATGGTCGATGTGATCTTGTGTCCCTGGGATTAGGAGTTAAGACATCCCCTATAAATCAGTGTAATCTTTGTAACAGGACATTGTTGCATTGAGCATTCCTGTCTGTATGATGCATTTTCAATTACTCTACATGTTTTCTACTTAGTAAGCCAGCTTAATTCTTCGCTATGTCACAATATTAGAACATGTCCCAGGTTAGAAAAAAGGAGCAATCTTAGAGCCCTTGTAAGTTGTTTAGCCTCTGGCACTTATAAATCCAAAAACACAAGGGAAATCCCTTTTTCTTGCTTGTAATATGCCTTTAGATTTATTACTTAAAGAATCTGTTCACTTAATCCTTGGCTGAGGTCAGGGTTCATCTGCATTCTAATAAAGGTTTTAGTAAAGAGTAAGACAAAACAAAAAAATGAAGGAGCTGTATATGCCTGCATAAGCAAGCAATACTGCAGATAAAGTATATTCCCAAGTAAATTCTCCACCAGGAAAGAAAACAAAGCAGAAAAAAAAAAAGCAGGATGCTTTAAATTACTCTACACAAATCCAGACCATCTATCTTGGGCTGCTCTCTTCGACAGCTTGGCCAGGGTGGGCAGGCAAGGCAGAGGCTAAAGAGCTCTTTAGGGACCAAATTACTGTTTCAAAATGGGCCTGCTGCTCCAAGGATATGACAATATTATCTGAGAAATGTTACAGACATTGTGTGTCCTTCAGAGTTCTGCTAACACATCTTCTGTGATTGGAGGCATGTGTCACTACCAAAAAAAAAAAAAAAAAAAAAAAAAAAAAAAAAAAAAAAGACCAAGAAAATATGTTCATTATAAATAGTCTCAAGGATTTCTGGATGTAGAATTAGGAAAATGACCAAAATATGGCTATGAAACTTATTAACATTTTATGTTGATGATCACATTTGGATCTCCAGAAAACTAATGTACAGATGGTTTATGTTGTCTCTGTCTTTTCAGGGAGATTGTTTAATTTATCGGGTTTTGTGTGGAATGACTGTGCTACAAATTCCCTAAGAGGTACAGTGAGAAAGAAAGAAAGAAGGAAGATGATGCAGAAAAGTTATCTTAGTCTGTATTCCTAAAAATTTGCATATGAATAAGCATATCTATACATATGTGTGTGCAGTAAATTTTTTTTTTATTATTACTATATCAAATGAAAGAGCGCTGTTTGTTGACGAAAGATCTCAGAAAAATCGATATATACCCTGGGTTCTAGCTGATTCCACTGAATTTCAGGTAAATCCAAAGCCACTGAAATCATGGTAATTTCTGTATTCACAGAAGAAAGCTCCTGCAGGCACAGCACACACTGCACCTCAACTTTCTGATTGAGAACAGCTCTCCCCGCAGCCTGCCCTCTGCAGAGATCTCAGGTCAAATCTATGGATTTGGTTGTCAATGCCCTGAGCAGGGTTTGCTTCCAGAAACACAAGCAGATATTCGGCATCAGAGAACTATTTTAACCCAAACAAGTACTCCGCATCCAACAAACACTTTATGCAAATACTATCAATGCAAAATTCACTGGAATTTTGTTGTTTATCATGAGGTCCTAATCCCTGCCCTGCAGATAAAAGCACCTGCACCTGGGTGACATTTACAGGATTTCTCCTCCTTCTCAACCCAGAGCCAACACAGAGCCTACCACCGTCAGAGCTGCAGATATTTGATCACTGATGAAAATCCAATTGCAGCTTCCAGCACTGATTGCTACAGTGTTGTTATACAGAGAGCTGAAGGTACAAATTAAACACATTAAACACAAGCACTTTGCCCTTTTTACAGACGTATTACAGCATGGAGCATCCCTCATCCATATTACTGTGACACAAAGCAGGGATTCTGAAGTGGGAGAGGGGGAATAGTGTCTTACTCTACTTTTCCTGGACCCTCCACAATGCAGATCAAGTTTCTATGGCAAGGTGTGAACACAAAGCTGAGGCAACAAGAGAATTCCCCTTTTTTTTTTCCCCCACACTTGGCCCTGCCTTGCAGGTCCTGGGGCCTGATCTGGCAGTGAGATACTGCATTCAAACTGGAATTCTTCTGCATCAGTATGAGGAACACAATGTAGGAACACGGAACTAAAGGGAAAGATTTCCAGGGAAAGGACTGCACTTAATCACGTTTTCCCCAGCACAAGCCAGTTATCTACAACAACAAACAAAATTTACATTCTTGAATTATACCAGGTGGAACAGTAATTTATTCACCAGGTTAGGAAAATTGTGAAGTTGTCAGAGGGCACCTACTGTGAATGTTTGCACAGAACCATGTTCATCCCTGTTTACAAACA
Source organism: Acanthornis magna (assembly GCA_036785705.1). Lineage (NCBI taxonomy): Eukaryota > Metazoa > Chordata > Aves > Passeriformes > Acanthizidae > Acanthornis > Acanthornis magna. The sequence continues at coordinate 8,157,865 of JAWUZG010000092.1, forward strand.
GAAGATAAGAGGATTCACAGGCAAATTTCCATACCATAAGCATCTATTAAGACTGCTTGTTCTGCAGGTATATCGTAAGTCCTTATTTCCACTTACTTCAGTCTGCAGAAAAAGATTCAATTTAGAAAACAAATAAATAAATAAACCACTCTTCACAGGAAAAGATCTCAGCAATCAAGATGCCGAGCTGAGAACACCATTCTCCTCACAGCAGCATTGAGCCCTCAGTTCAGCACATGCTGATATTGCAAATGGCCTTTCCTTTCTTTCCAAAGGTCAGAAACAGAACCCATTTAAGATAACCCATCCCCAAATTCAGGTTTGGGGTTTTTTTACACTTATGGATACTGAAGGACTGGTTTGTTTTTTCCTTCATCTGATCCATGACTAAGCCCATTTCTGTTCTTACACAGATTTATACCATCAGAGCACCCCTGACCTCCCTATCACTTCTGTTCATTGACACCACAAAACATTAGGAGCAAGCACATCTTTTTCTTGCTCATGTGTGTGGTCTTCACTGGCACACAGAGACTGAGGCTGTTCCATTGTGACTAAATCACCCTCACAAACTGAGTTGTCTCTGTCAGTTGGCACTGGGCCTCTCCAGAGCTGTGTGAGTGCACAATGAGATGTTTTCAAGAAAATAATTGATTAGCTGAGAAGTATGGGTTATATTAACACTCTGATATGATTACAAATTCAATTCCTCAACTCTTCAATAGGGTAAATTCTTATCCATGAGAACATTTCCACTGCATATGAGCAAACAATTTTCTGAGGTATTCCTGATTTTCTGGACATAGTTTAAATTACAACTCTTCCTGGGAAGCAAATTATTCCTGTTCTGGTCAGAGCTCATGCTCCAATCCTAAAAAGAGCTGGCTGCCTTCTGTTGGCTGTCTTTCCCCAACCTCTAAAGGCTTAACTCAAGCCACAAAAGTTAGTGTCTGGAAACCAAAGGCAATCACCCTTCTCCCGATTAAATCCCAAATTGCCATCTAAAGTTCCCCACATTCAGCTTTCCAATCCCCTTATTAGACTATTTTAAAAGCAAACCACAGTGGGGTTCCAACAAAGACCACGTCTCATTGTTATAGGCTTGACTGTCAGTAACTAAAGATGTCACACATGCAGAGTGTGCCCTGTGATGAGCAACCGTGTCAAAGGAGGTTCTCTGTTAAAACACTGATACTTTAAGAGTGGGATTTTCAAAAGCACTCAGCATTCACACAACTGTTCAATGGCAATGCTCCCCAGCTAGGGCAATATTGAACACTTTTGAAAATCCCATCCTACATGTTTACACAGTCTTTTAATCATTTCTGTCCAGGCTGGCAGGCCCCGGGTGCCAGAGGAAGAAGAAAAGGATTTAACAAAGCAGAAATAAAAATAAGGAAAAATAGTATCTAAGGTAAAACACCTCCTTTAATAAATTAAAGGGTAAAATAATTCACATTTTTAACCCCCCAAAGAAAGCTAATAGTCAAAAAACACCTAGAAATAAAGCAGTACTCCAAGGGTATCAAATAGTCCAGTCTGGATAAATGCTTAAATTCAGAGGCTTAATAACCAAACGAAAGAATACTGAGAATTGTTAGAAAGGAAGACAACGTGCTCTGTAACATTAGAGAGAGCTGATTAAATGGGCAGTTTGTTCTACAATTTGGTCAGTGGCATTTTGGCATTACAGTATAAATGGGTGAGGATTAAGTCATTTCTCAGCTTTCCTTGGCAGAGTCTTTTATTATTTACACTATTTACTTCAGGGAAGTCTTGGCGTATGTCATATTTATCTTGCTGAAAAATGGGCCAGTAAATGCATATCACCTCTTGAACAAAGCAAAGCATTGTGATACTAATTTGGTTCATGAAGTATGTAATTCAGCCTCTCTGCACAGGGGCAACATTTGTCTCCTGCTTTATTAAACAACTATAAACCCATTTTTTTCACTTGGTACTGAAATAGGCCAGGCCACTGCCACACACACACATTGGCCTTCTGGAGGGCTGCCTGTACACAGAATTGTCATATTTCAGCACCCACCACCATCCCCTGAACACAGCCAGGACTGCAAGAGCAGAGGGGAGGTTTGGATCAAGCCCTTCCAGCCTTTGGGGATAACAGGGAGGTCGGTCCTCAAAGACAAGCAAATAGAAACTCCCTTCTACATTCCCACAACAATCAGGTTTTCCCACCCGAAATTCTTAGCCCAGGCAATACCTCTTGCTGCAAAGGGTTTGTCCTGCCAGCCCAGCCAACAAGATCTGGCTCCTGAAGGGCAGGGCACAGGCTGAGCACAGAGCCTGTGCATTCCAGAGGGACAATTTGCCACACCACATACTCCCCAAAACAGCAACACCAGGGGCATCTCTGACTGCAGTGCCTGGCAAAAATACACACACACACCAGCAGAAACAGCACAGTTTAACATCCATGGCATCCAGATTCGCCCATGGCACTGCAGATTCCAGTGTTTTACTTCTCAGTAGCCACATCTCTAAACACTTCCCCCACCAAGAGCTCTTTTGTGCTTCATTTCAGACCAAGTGCTAAGCGAGATCTTCACTACCCCACCCACAACATGTCCTAGGAGCTCTACACCTGCCTGGTGTTTACCATCTCCTGCACTATGAAATACACAGAAGTGCTGTACAGGAACAGGAGAAAAAAGAGATGAAGAAGAGGAAATACAAAAAGGCGACTTCCAATTACGAACCTCTTTCTCTAAAGCAGGCACTTTATACACAAGTGGTTTAAGAGTAATTTGATATTACAGAGCAACCAAGTATGGGGAAAGGAGGAATGATGTGTGCAGCTTACAAATGCACAGAATAAATACACATTTTTAGTGAATTGAGAGTGTTTAAAATAATTTCACAGACAAGATTCACTTATCACCACAGGTGGCCTGTGTAATAGATGTTTTAGTTGAAGATGCAAAAATTCGGAGTAGCAGGAATTGTTGATTACAAGCGAGAGTGTTTGCACTTAAAATCCTATCAAAACTGATCTTTGTAAGCAAATAATATTAGACTAATCTATTCTCCAGAGGTTATTAAGTGCGTAGGCAGAAAACAGCATTGTCATAATGTTAATTAATTTGAACAAATGGGGTAAGGGGGAAAGGAGCTGCTTTTATGAAAGTTTCTCATTTCATCTTCAGAAATGTTAGACCAAGAGCTGATCACAACAATAAATACATAGGTTTTAAGGGTTGTTTTCCATGAGAAGGATTATGCAAATACTTACTTTACACGCAGAACTATTGTGATTTATAGTCTAAGTGAGAGATTAACCAGAAAGAGACCAAAAACCCAAAGCAAAGGCTGAAGATCTGTGTCCCCTCATTATCCAAACTCCATCCATGAACCAAGACCATCTGGTTTTGTTCTGGAATGCTGCTGGGACACACAGCATTCCACACAAGAGAAGATTACAGGGTCAAGATCCAAACCACCAACAACCAAGCTGAGGGCCTGCTCCTGAGGAGGCAGTCACCTCCCATGAAAAAGAAAGAGAAGAGACAAAAATTTATGGGAAAAGAGACATTAAAATAAAGCTAAGTGCTTTAGTGTTTTTGAACAAAATATGGTTTGGACTCCCTTCTATCCACAGCACCTACTGCCTGAGCAATCCTGCTTTCAGATCCCAGGCCAACAGAACTAAGAATTACCAAGTGCTCTCTACCATTCTCCCCTCCTGTACTTCAGCCTGACAGCCCTTTTTCCTTGCTTGATTTGTCCCAAAATTAGGATGTCACCCTTTCCTTAGCCGGACTTGAAGATGAGAGAATAGCACCTCTCCTTACCCACCACCCAAAAGAGAATACAGTAACAATTAACTAAAGCTGCTATCAGTCTAAATAGATTTATCTCTGTGTTCCATCCTAGATCCCCTTTTATAAAACAAGTGTTGTCCTCTAAGCCACCACGTTCGTACCACCGTGCTGCCTCATAAGTTGCTTCCTCCTGCCAATGAATTTCTCTTCATTCAAGATTTTTACAGGTGGCAGTTACCTGGAGTTTGTTGCACCCATCAGGAAAAGGCACAGGTTGGCTGATGGTCATCTAGACAACAAAACAATGGATACCACAGGGTGTTTTCCATGGAGCATTGTCAGCTAAACCTAAAGGATTGACTCCTGTACCCAGTCACTTGCAGAAAATTACAGAGGACAAAAGCACACACAAAGAAAGGGCATTAAATTCAATGATGTGTGTGCATATAGGAGCAGAACAGGCAGTTTCATCCTATAAGTTTTAATTGCCATTTGTCCAGAAAACTCGCATAACTCAGTCATTAGTTCTAAGTATTACAGCTTTCCTTCAGAGAGGACAAAAGTCAGATAACCCCCATGACACCCTCAGCATCGAATACAGTGATTTCTCTTAAAGAACGTGGTTGCTTTTTCATCATGTTCCACACTTGTGGAATATGCCATGAATAATGGCAATAATGCTATGAAAAGATGGTTATTTTTATTGTTACTACAACAACAAGAGGAACCAACAAGTTCCATTTAATTTGGAGAATATACAATCATAAAGCCCCTGTCTGAAAAATATTTAAGAGTGTATTGGTGGTTTTACGCCTTGCTTGGTTCACACAGTCTTGTATGGATCCTATAAGCAAATATCTAATGTAGCAAAACCTGCCATGTGCTGCTCAGATAATATTAAGGACAGGTACATATTACATCCATCTTGCAAAGATAAGAAGCAGCATAAATACAAGTAGTGGGAAGTGAGAAAAATACAGATCTAATATCAATCCATGGTGCAAATCCTGAAACTGCTGCACAAACAGAAGATCCAATCTGTGACAGTTTTGTATCTTCAGACCCTGTATGGGATTAGCTTCTGCCATATTTACTAGTGAAATGGATGCTGATTTTTTCCTTTGGATTTTCCTATTAAAGGACAACACGCAGTTACATAATGAATTTCTTTTCAGCTGCCAGTAATCAATTGCTTTCTATCAGCTCACAGCAATTACATACAGTGGCCATGATACATGCATGGATCTCTTATACCATGCTTGCAGTATTCTGAACACATCAAAAAAAAAAAAAAAAAAAAAGGCACAGTTAAGCTGATCTAACAAATTCTAAAACAGACCAGAATTAAGACTAGAAATTTCTCAGCAGAAAAACAGGCATTTCATTTTTCCGTAAGAAAAACTTCAAAACGGTGCCTATGTAATGCCAACCAAATCCACACACTTTCTTCCATGCATCAATGCCACTTCGTTCAGACTGGCTGGCTTTTTCTGCAGTGACCCCATCTTGCCTTCTGTATTATTTAAAAAGATTTATAGCTGAGTGTCTCGTGTGCTGAAACATGAGCTCTGACCCCCAGGCTTGGAAGTTGTCAGGCAGAAACATTAATATTATGCCACATTAGGAAAGAAAACTCATCAGTAGCAGCAAACCAAACGACAGAGTGAAACATGATGCTTCTTGTCATACATGACACAGAACACTTAAACATACCCAAAAAGTTGTGCCCTCTAATGTGTCACCTGCTCTGCTGCACCAAGGCAGCAGCCAAGAAGCTGTGCCTCAGGTGGGGCTGCTCCTGCTAAGGGTGGTACAGGAGAACCTACAGGCACTGCAAGCAACAGGAAAATCTCACGGTGCCATGCAAAAACACAAATACAGACTATTCTTGCCTAAAAGGACTTAACACAGCTAGGCAGGGTGGAGGATGGAGATACACAACTGACATGGGGGGCATTACGAGTCAGAACTGAGCGATGCAAAATGGCCTCTCCAAAAATGCCTTAGAAATGCTTGAGCAAGGGACTCTCCTGAGAACCCATCCAGAAACCTCACACCACATGATTCATCTTCACCAAAATCCTCTACACCGACAGAGCTGGCAAAATCATTTCATCAACAAATGTCTGTGTGCCGAGCACTGCCCACAAAACAACACAAAGCCCTAACCTGAGATTTGAGAAAGGATTGGTTAATTTTAATGACTCATAAAATCAGTTGTGATGCTTCATGCTAAAAATAGGCACAAACAGCCTAAGCTTCAGGGAATAATCAGATTGCCACACAGGTAAGCAAGGATTTTCCTCACAAATCCCACAGGCAGAGCTTTGGTTTGGCAGAATATTTGAAGGAAGCACATATACATATATGTGATTTCTATAATCTTTTTTCATACATATTGATATCAGAAATACGTAAGACTATATAGATTGAAGGTCTGAATTAGGAACACAGAATTTATTATGTGATAAATGTAGTCATTAAAGATTCAAAATATTACCCACACACATATTTTGCTCAAATATGTATTTTGCACACAACCTACTTGTCAATAATTACCCCCCCAAAAAAAAAAAAATGAAGTAAAAGAGAAATGAAAATAGAAGAGGAAGAGAAGGGAAAAAGAAGGGGCTGGAGGAAAACAGGAAGACAGGCAAAGGCAAAATGAAAATCTTGCTATCTCTGCTTCCTAATACCAGTCTCAAAAGTCATGTGAGCTAGATGAAATCAAAGGAGTAAAGACATGTATGTTTTATCACTGAGGCAGATATGACTTTTTCAAAACCATATATTTTATTTAAGTATGATTTCCTTTTCATAATAAAAAATGTATTAATATGTACTTTCTGACTAATCTCAGCAATACCTGGTAATTTTCTCATATCTTTAAATATTTCTTAGAACAAATGGTCTTGGGTCTTCTCATGTGCAATGTGCACAGGTGTATGAGCAAGGTCCTGTTCCTCCCGTGAGAATCCAAATTTGCTTTCTCAAGACCTGTTCATTTAATGCCCCTTTTATAATGTACAGAAACCCAAAAGCTGAGCACACAAGAGGGTTTTTTCTTCAGACACTAATCAGAGGAACTCTAATTCCTATGGAAAAATGAGGCACAAGCAGAGATTTTCACCAGCTTCACATATTGTTTTTGTACCTTACTGAGCCCTTCTAAAATCCCAACACGCCAGAAGAGTTGTGAGCCCTATCATAATTTGCACCTCTCCTGACGCTCTGCTAATCCCACAACTTATATGCACCACTAGGCATGGACACAGCCCCTCTTCCCCTGAAGGGTCTGCTCACGACATGCACACGGGGACATACATAATGCAGGAGTCTGCTGAATCAAAAGTGGAGTATCAAGAGTGTTGCTGGTCTCTATAAGGTCTACAGAATAAGATGTCAACTCGGTTTCAAGGCCAAAAAACTGGCTTCTGGAAGAGGAATACATCGGCAAAGGTTTACATAATTCTTTCAGTAAACATCTGCTCTTTTACTGAGAAGTCTAAGGCAGCTTGTGGCATAGCCTGTGAATCCTGGAAATTCTGGAGTACAAATTGTGGTTGTCTAAATACAGGTAATTGGAAAAACCCTTTCCATTACAATTAAATTTTACATATTCTCCCGACTTTTAAAAACATTATATAATAAAAAAAAAATAGAAGTTTGACTCTTAAATGCAGAGCTTTGCAGCATACAAGATTTTCACTTTCTGAGAAAATGAAACAACACAAACACCAAGTTTTCCTGACTTATTCCATCTTTCCTGCTATTCTTGTAGCAGGATACCTACCTCCTGCTACTTTCACAAGTTTTATATACATGCCATGCAAACAAAAAAGAGCATATACATGAAGAGAAGCAGAGGATTAAGGGAATAATGCATGTAACTAACACAGGAAGTCCACAGTGCCTTGAGGTTACTACATGCTTTGGATATGAATTTTTTCTTTTTATTTTTCCTGAGTGAATATGGAAATCTACCTCTGGGCTGGAAAGTGTAAGACCAGGGACAATTTACAAATGTCTTGTACATGCAGAGAAAAAACTGGCAGCCAGAGGACAAATGCTAGGATTGTGTGCTTCCCAGGCCTGCAGACTTTCAATTAAATTAAGTTCTAATAATTGTGAATACATTAGCAAATATCAAAGAGTGCAATCAGAATACAAACAGAAAGGAAAAGAATATTTTTAACAGATCTGTTATTTGCAAAACAGTCAACTGTCAACAATGATGACACTTCAGTTGAAGTTTCACAAACACTAATCAGGGACAGGGTTTTTCAATGATTTTTAGATGAAATAAATTGAGAACTTGGGAGAAATCTACTACATTTTTTAAGGTTCTTTGGCCAATGGGCATTTGTCATGCCAGTCTAAAGATTCTTTTTTTCTGATTATTTTTACACACACACATACAGCCAGGAAATTGTACTTAACCCAGGAAAGACCCAGAAAGCGCAAAACTCGAGCAGAGATGAGAGTTGCACAATGTTGATGCCATGTCCTTTGTGCATTTAGGAAAGGCAAATCAGGCCTGACGTGAAGTGATCAGAAGGAGCATTTGGCCTAGAGAACTGTGGATAAGGCCAAGACTGTCAGTGTTGCAATCAGAGGCTCTGGGGCAGACAAACAGCTCATGCCCAGGTCTAAGTTCACCAGGACCACACGCTGCAATTGCTGATCCTGCGGTGACGCTGCCCTGTGTACAAACTGTGCCCCTCCTGTGCTGAACTTGCCACACACAGATAGGCTGAGCCCAGGGAAAGAGTGGCCTTTACCAAGGAGAGCACGATAACCACATAAAAATCAGCAAAAATTAACAGGGCATACAGATTTCCCATACGGTGAAGTACTGGCTGATGTACATATTATAAAGAATAACCTCTACCCCTCAGTTCAAGACACTTTGTTTCAGAGTACTCCTTCTTCCAGAAATTGTCATCTCAAAGTTGAAGATGTTTCCTCCCCATTCCACTGAAAATTCAGGGCACAGAAGTGGCAACAAAATCTGAAATTTCTTTAAAGAAACCTAAGTCCGACAAAAGGCAACTCCAGAATCAAGGAGTCGAGTCCATACACTGCACTCGTAGTTTGAAAGCTCTCAAATGAGCTGCAGGATTTTTTCCATGTCTCTTTTTATCCAGAACCCCCCCTTACCCCTGAAAACACCTCTGTCAGATACCTCACCACTAATAAAGAACTCTTTAGACAGTACACCCCCTTGTGAGTTTCAGAGTTCATGTAGAAAATCAAAGTTAATAGTTTCTCAATACTATTTTCATTTCCTGCCCATGATCCCAGTGCAGTAAAGCATTTAAGCATGTGCTTTAAACTTTGTTCTAGAAGTGCTCAAGAAGCACTGCTAAGTGGTGCTTTTCCTGACTCCAGTTAGAGGTGCAGAAGAAGGGCAACATGAGATAATTAACATTTGCAGTAAACATTCCTTTCATTTGAATTTCGCTTCCTGCTCAAAAAACACAATTGTAATTTGCACACTGCTATTCTGAGTAACTTTCAATCGATACAACAGTTAAAAAAAATTATTTAACATGATATATAAACAGCCTGGAGCAAATGAATCCAACAGAAATAAAATATTTGCAAAGAGAAACACAAAGAGTTTCATGTCACTCTAGAAAATTAAAGAAACCTGCTTTAAAACAAGTTAAACGAGTAATGTATTTTTCCAAGAAAAGTTTTTTTTGTTATGGGTTTTTTTTAAAGATGAATGAGTTGACAGATGTTTTACTAAAACCATTAAGACAAGATGGCAATAATTTCTGAGTATGTTAGCTAACCCACTGCTAGCTGGATCATGTGATGCATGACAACACAGTTTTCACATTAGGTGCAGAAGCAGTTCACCAATTTGAAAGCCAATCTTGTGAGTATCCTGTGCCCCAGCCTTCCTATCCCCAATCTAGAACACCATCAATAAAGGGACAGATATAAATATACCTGTGTGCAACTTTAGCAACAGATTTAAGGTAGGTGCTTATTAATATCATGAAGATATGATCCTTAATGATGTGGGAGCAGAGCCTTATATAGGTTTGAATAATGACATTGTCTCATTGCATGCATAGTTTGTGCTTTTGTCTGAGACAGGTTCATTTTTCACTGGAGGGGAAAGGTTCATCTCGCACGAGGGGGGTAACCAGTTGATGTTACAAGGCTGACGATTAGCCCCCTCGCTGTTCCACATGACACTGGGAAGGACTCCAGCAGGCATCCTTAATGCCTGCTTCAGCATCTTGAAGAAATTAATGAACACAGCTTCGATGGCAAAACATTTCAATCAACCCCAACCAGCTGTGCCTACCATTTAAAAAATATAAATTAAAAAATGACATATTTATTTAAAAACAGGCTTATCAAAAGTTTCTTCGAAGGATACAAGTTATTTTGGGAGCGAGAGAGGGAGGAATAAAAAGGAAGAAGGACAATGGTGGTTAGTGCCAAAAGATGTGCGATGGCCCCTGTGTTTGTTGAACAAATTAAGCACGTTCTGGTTTTTCACCTGCTGAAGTAGCAGCAGTGCATATGGCCCAGAAGTTAAAAATAAGGAAATATGCATACATTACCATACTTAATGGACGACCCTCTCCATTTAATATGCAAATTTCCTGAAATATTACTGAATGCCGTCTGTTCTAAATGAATAAATTTGAATTGCAATTAGAATAATCCTTTATAATTAATGAAAACTGTCAATTTTGGTTCATAAGTAATTTGATTAACAGGATGATGGGACACTTATCAAGTTCACTGGACTGCTAGGGTATGAGAAAGCTGACAGGGAAAATAAGGTGGTCCAGGCACTTAGGCACCACTGGAATATTATCCTAAATTATTGATAACACAAGCTAATGAACTTCAGAAAGTGAACTCTGCATGCTTTATTTAAAGGGACAGTGCAGTGGCGTGGTAAGGACTGGTTTGGTCATGATAGCCTTCTCCAAAATACAGTTGTGCTGTTACCCACTCTCATAGGAGGGGGAAAAAAAAAGATCCACAGGCAACAACACACACCTACTTAAACCTGAAATTTACACTTCCCAGCTGCTTCCAGAGAGGGAAAAAATGTTCACACCATAAATGTAAGAAAGGGACAATGCAAGCCAGGTGGAACACAGTTTATATAATGTACAACAGCCACTATTTTATGTTGTATTTCCATTGGTTAAAAACTGGCACTCATTACACCTGGTTTTCCATGCTTTTTTCTTCCTATCATCTACCATGCAACGGGCCAGCAATATTTTTTCAAAATGAGTTTTTGCTAATTGAAAACAGGAGAATGTTAATGTATCGGTTTCAGTCTTATAAGAAAAGCAATTTTGAAAACCAGCCACTACACACCCAAGAAAAGCCCCAACCCTGAGCTCACCATTTCCCTCAACCCGTGCGTTCCCTGACAATGCCATTCTGCCACAAATGGGAAAGATGACTGTAGGCCAAACCTCTGGGCTAACACACCACTCCCTCTGTAATTCCATTAACTTCAGGGGTCAGGGAGGATGTAATCCAATGCAAAAGTTGCCCGTAATGGCATTTTAAATCAGTACAGCCATCAGCACACACAGGCTGCAATTCTGATAATCTACCTAATGAGCCCAAATGTGAGTAATATATGTGAACCTTAGTAAAAATATCAAATCCATGGCAATGTCTGAGGATATTAAGTTTCCCAAATCAGTTTAGTTTTTGAATGAAAAGTTCAGCTGGATATGTTATCCTGCCACAAAATGGAATATGGTGAAATTAGAAGGATTTTTTTTTTCTTTTCCACCCACTCTGTCTTCTTACAAAGACATTCCTCTAAAACCATGTTTCACTCCATACACATCATTCACCTCTCTTATGAAACTATGTCATATTTTATACATTGCATACGGCATTTAGTGCATGCAATTATTCCATATCACCCTCACACAACCAAGAGAACAATTTTGAATGCAACTTCAGAGCGAGATCTCTTTCCAAACATCCTGATAAAGCACATCCTGGATACACCCACACGGTATAAATGGAATCCAGTGCAATCCGGCCCTTTAAATTTTGCAAACAACAAGTTGAAAATGGTAAAATCGCCTGCTGAATGAGCCTCCCCTTCAGCTGAGCACAGGCACAGAGCCAGGGGATACTGGGAGATCGTTTGGAAAAGCCTGCTATTATATAACAAAAGCCAGGGTGCATGAGCAAGGTTTTTAAACCATTAGAGCACTGAGAACTCAAACCAGATTTTCAACTAATCACTGAAAGACACTTCTGCAACCCCGGGACCAAATCTCTGCCGAATTTCAGGTTCAGACACTCAGAGCACCAAACCATCAGCACTACCTACAGGAAGGCCACAACTTTGAGTAGGATGTAAGCATTCACAGACACAAGAACAATACCTCATTTTTAAATCAAACATTCTGATAATGTTCACATCTCGCCTAATGCAGAACACTTCGACACAGGAGGCAACATTTGTCAGAAGTACAAGCATCTGGAAAAGGCTTTTTGGAACTGAAATGCTCCAAACCACAGGTGTGTTGTTATAGGTAGACATTATTAGAATTTGCAAAGCCTGAAATGCATTCATTTCACTAACCCTGCCCTATATTCCTATGTAGCCATTTAAGCTTGTTTCCACAGGAAAATGTAGTTACTGCAACACTGAGCAGCATCAGAGACACCCAAAAACTTTTGAGCTCAGATCTTGGTACAGTGCTCATCAGTATGGCAAATAAACCACATTACAAGAAAACAATGCCATAATTGGCCAGTGGGGCAGTTTCCTGTCTTCTTCCCTTGAGGCAATCAGGCCTTTTTTTTAGTCTCATTTCCTAAGGAAACCAGGATCTGCGAGATCACATTGTCTGCTCATGAGTCTCTCCCCCTAATAGTTTTAACCCTTTGTCCATTCTCTATGTAGGTCTCAAAAAAGGAAAGTTTTGATATTTTCATGAAAACGCCTTGACAGAAAAAGAAAGCTCTGCCATGAAAGACAGGTACAACTCAGCCAGGCAAGCAGCAAATACATCTTTGTACAGCCCAAGTGGAAGGGAGAACAGGATACGAGGATCACAGTTAAGGGACAGTTCCAAGGGAAGGCAGGAGAGCAGTGGATGTTTGCAGCGGAACTCAGGTTCACAGGAAAGTAGTGAGAATATTGGAGTGAGGGCTATAAAGGTTATGTCAGTGATCAAAGAACATTATGGTGACAACCAGACATGATGAATGGAGTTATTATGATAAAGGAGCACAGGAAACAATACAAATCTGTGGAGAAACAGGGTTTAGTTTCATTAGTTTAACTGCTCAGGGAACAAACTCTTATTTCAACAAAGATATACCTTTTTTTGTATCTCTGCTTTTCCCTTCCCTTCACTGCCCTCTTTAACTATGGGTTTTTTTCTTGCTGCTTTCACTGTGGCTATGGAAAAGCATCTTCTGCAAGCAGTAACACACAAGCAGACCTGCTTAAGGAAACACTAAATTATCAGTCACACACGAACATAAGAAAGGTTACATTTATGTCCTGACTTCACTCCTTAATAGAATGCGGAAATTAGGTGCAGTCCTGTCATGCCCCTTCTCACTATCTTTCAACTTCCATCAATATTTTCCCCAATTTTCTTCAGAGATGCCCTTTAAGAATCCAGCAACCACTTTAGGAACTCTAAGGGAGCATACCCCAACTTAGGAACAGGGTAAGTGGGGCAGTAAGATGCCTCTAACCCACTATGTGACTACAGAAAGATTAATTCTACAGTGCAAACAGCAAAGTTAAGAAGTCCTGTGAGTAGACTGTGAGACTGTAATTCCCTTTCCCCTAGAAATCTACAGTTCTAAAAGCAAGGGATCAACTAGCATTTTCCATTTGGACATGTGAAGGTTGAACAAGGATAAGTAAATATAGCCTAAACAAAACAATTGGGAAAATCTTCTGTTCTGAATTTGTGGTATCTGTTTCTACATATCACAACAGTGAATTTTTTAGGATTTCATAGGCATGATAATGACCTATCATACTGAGGAAACAATTCAGTTAAAGCATAGCTAAAAGTTCCTGGTGAAATCTCTTATTCCATTCATTCACACAACACAGGAGAGTTTCGAGTAACACAGCTCCAGTTCTATAGTGGGGTAAGACTGAGCCATCCACTAAATAACAAGCAACAACACTGAGGATGCAGCTGAAGGACACACCAACATGTTGAACAGAAAAATGCCTCTATTTAGTTCCCTGTCATATGAATGGGAGACATAAATATTATATTCCCCTGGCAGAGCTTCAGAACTATGAAGGCAAAGGGCAATTCCCAGCAGGTAAGAAAAAATACCTGTCGGAAAAATAACCAAAATTTGGAAGTCCTTCCCTTGGGTGATATCAGTAACCATTCCATCAAATAGAACCTAATCTATTCTTATCTTATTCCTCCTATTGTGGCATCCAAAAACCATTATCATTTGCTCTTCTTGGTGACTAATGCTGAAACAACCATGGCAAAAGGAAATAGAAAATAAATAAAAAAATAATTCCAATGCAGATTTTAGTGGCATAAACCCTTCTGGATATAGATGGATATAGATATAACAAGCTTATTTATTCATGTTCCTTAATTTTTTATTTTTTTTTTTCAGTTTGCTGAGCTAAGAAAATGATTTATTTTCAAACTGTTGAGGTTAGAAAGGGAAGGTTGGAAGATGGTGAGTGTTATACAAGGCTTTGCCCCAAACAAATGAAAATCTTTGAGTGAATTATGGTCTGACTAGTTTCTTTTTTAAGACACATCAAGGCATTTCAGTATGTGTCAATAAAAGCCCACCTGGAGGAAGAAATTACAGAGCACTGGAAAGAACGCCAAGATTACTCAAGCCTTTGTGTTTTCATTTGTTTTAAATCTGTGTGTTGTTAAAACAAATGTAGAAATTAGCCATATGGGAACTTAGTTTTGGTGCAATATCTTCATCTGTCACCGCATTTGGAAAAAAAGTGCACACACAACAAGATCAGTGGCCAGGGAGGGAGGGTGAGAACAGCACACAAGGAAACAATGCTGAACATATGCACAGGATTTCGACCTCGCAGCATGGTGACTAATGATTATTTCATAAATATTGAAGCTGGGATGGATTCTGATTACTGAAGGGGTACATTTTTCAAGATCATCTAACAGTTATTGTATGGGAAGGTAGCTCACACCTCTCACTGGGACAACCTGCCCTTCCACTCAGTGTTTCTTACCCAAATGCAAACCACACTATTTTCAATTCAAACCTTAGACCCAATCCATGTAAGACAGGGGCTTAATAGCTTTCCAAACTCTCATTTGGCCTCAGTTATACAACCAGCTGACACTGAAAATAATTAATGCCCTTTAGGACTCGCATCTGCTCCTATGGTTCCATGTCAAGGTTTTTAATTGGGCTATTTTGGCATTTGGAGACAATGGCAAGGTGAAATAACCTTTCTTTAATATTTCTGAGGTCAGAAGTTAGTCCTGCCAAAGGTCATCCTTCAGGTTCACAAATGAGTCATTTGTATCACCTAATGCAATCTGTGACTTGCAAATTGCACTGGGAGATGTTCTAGTGCATTAATTAGTCCATGTGGTGAATACTGAATTCATCATTACCAGTGAAGCCTGTGCAGGCGTGCCAATACTCGTTTTGGTGGGTTGCAGTAGCTGATTATATTACATATTCTCCTTCAAACTGTGGCCTTTAATATCAGGCCATGTTTCCTGCTAAAAGCAAAGACAAGGACAAACCAATACTCTCACTCCGAATGGTGCAACATAGAAAACTCGCATGTCAGGAATCCTCCAAGTGTGCAAGGAGCCACCTCAGCTCATTCATTTGGGTTCCACATCCCAGACACTGTCAACCACTACAGCCAACACCATTGCTGGATTGTACTCAAGTCAGAAGACAAGTGGAAACTTCAGAAACTGGGCTGTCTTAATAGTCCCCGGCTCATCTGAGCCGAAAGAGTAGTTCTGATTTTTTTTTATTTTTTTTTTTGTGTGTGTGTTAGCTGGTTGGTTGGTTTTCTCCATAGCTGTGGGGATTACAAGCTTTAAAAACAGACAGGCATAAGCAGTAATTAACTGCAATTCTCTAGTGACCTCATGTCTACAAAAGCAGGGCCTTTTAAGAAGAGCACAATGAAATTGCAAGAGCACTACTAACATCTTTCAGAAAAGATCTGGTTATCAGACAAATGTCCCAAGTTTCCCAGATTTTATTTCCAAAATTGACGTGTCACTTTCATGTTGTACACCTGCACGTGGCAGGGCCACTCTCCACAGACCTGAGGCGATCCCTCCTGGGGCAGAAGGGAAGTTTCTCTCCTGTTTTTCCCCACATGCTTCCATGCCCCAAATCTCCCCCTGCACTGGTGCCCCGTGGCTGGTGCTGTTCCCCACATTCCTCACAGCTGCCTGCCCTGCACCCCAGCCACATTTAGGGTCCCTCTGTGCTCAAAGACAGATCAACACCAAACCCAAGGCCACTTTTTAAAAACCAGCATTCGGTCAAGCTTCCTTGCTGCACAGAAACCTTGCAGAGAATTTCACCCCAAGTCACAGTCTGATCTTTCAGCTGGTTGGCAGCTATTGCCTATAATGAAGGGATTATTAATTTCTGTTTCAAAGGGATAGGAGATCAGGATATGGACACGGCATGACTGTACCATCTGTGCAGTTGACATATATTGATTCATACCATCTTCCCATCTGTCCTTGACACTACAGAGCATCAGAGGTCACAATCAACTCTTTGCTGGAATTCCCCCAAAAAACAAGTTTTCATCCAGTTCCCTGTCAAAGAAACACTTCGAACCACTTTTGCAGAAAATGGATCACCTCCTCAGTTATTATGGAAACAGATACAGAGCCCACAGTTTGGCCTTCCAAATATATCCCTCACAAGAGATATAATAATGACAAATATTATCACACAACAACAAATAGGAGCTTCAATGTCCCCTAATAAAAGGCTGGGCTTAAGATATTGTTCTTGAAACAGAAAGAGATTGAGGAAACGAAGAAAATTACTAAAGTTCTAAAATTATTTGCATACATATTTAACACTAGGTGCAACAACCAGTCAGAGCAGAAGTTTGAGAAATGTGAAGTTGGGTGGCATGTGCCTATGGAAAGTGGTGGAGAAAAAGCGAAAACCTGCAGCTGAGTAAATCATGAAATGTATCAAAGTCTCTGGAGACGACCTAGTTTTGTTTTCATGATAGGTATCATTTTTTTTCCTGTCATCCTATGCAAATTGCTAATAGCTCGGAAATGAAAACTTTTTGAATGGCCATTTTCTGGCTTTTGTCAGTTTAAATATTTCATCTGGCAGAGCCCACAGTGTAACTGGAAGCGCCGTGTGTAATCTAGGCTTAAGCAGTGCTCATGCGAGACTGTATTTTCTGTGAGTTACAACTGTCCCAAAACAGCCTTGGGTTAAAATATGTCATGCCTTTTTTTCACTCCAAAGAACTGACTGAAGAAAATCCAACCAGATTTGAGCAAACCCGCAGAATTTTTAAGAGTCTGTGGTAGGAGGAATGGCAAGTAAACAATCTTTTTTTTGTTGTTGCTGTTGTCACAGAAATGACTGCACAAGTCCTCAAACTCGAATAATAGAGTTTAGTCCTCACGCACCGCTTTCCTCTTTGGGCTAAGCCAAGCTAAACTAAGCGAAATCTCAAAAATTCTCACACCACCATTTTTTACGCTTAAAAAATAGAAAGGGAAAAGGACGACATGGTCTGCTGGAGTACCAAATCTGAAGTTGTGGGCCCTGATTTGATATATGGCTGTGGCTCACACTACTAAACTTTACCAGGATAAATTTCTTTACTCAAAGCGTTAACAAAACATGAAATCTCTCTTCTGTTGTCGGAGTGCAACAGCAAAGAAATGCTCCAGAGAAAGAGCTCCTGCTGGATCCAACCTGTGGTTCCAACATGGCAACTCCACGTCTTCAGCCAACAAAAACATGGCCAAAAAGCCATGGATCGGGCCAGCTGGGAATGCTCAGGTGACAACAGCACCTTGGCAGGTACATTCTACCTGGCCACCCATCCCACTTGCCAGGACAGCCCAGCCAAGGACAACCTGACACATTTCACAGCAGCTGTGCAAGCTCGCAGATTTATTTTTTTCTGAACGACCCGGCCAGGTTCTGAAACTCAACGCCAGCAGCACACCGCTGCTGTGGCGCACACCGCTGTTGTGGTTTACACCTGATACCTCCCCTCTGCATCATCTGTGCTCGCCCAAGTGAGGAATTTTATGAATTGACTTTTGAGCGCATCCATCCACAACAGGTGACGGCACGCCGGGGTGCGCTGGCTGCCGGCCCTGCCTGCGCCCCGTGCCAGGCAGCTTCCCTCGGCCCTGCCTTGGGCTGTGGGCTCCGCTGCGTGTTCGTGTTTTTCTTCCAGGGGATTAAACTGTGTAACCCGGGGGATGGAGGGGCACACAGCGAGCGCAGGCCGGGCCCGCGGCGCTGAGGGGCCGCCACAACATGGCGCCGCGGCCAATGGGGCACGCGCGGCGCCGGCCCGCGCGGCGCTGCCACCTGGCGGCCGCCGCCGCGCACTGCGCCCACGCCGGATCTTCCCAAAACCCCCAAATTCTGGCACCCAAAAGCCCCTAATTTTTGTCTTCCAAAAAGAAAAAAAATCTAATTTTTGTCACCCCCCCCCCCGAGGGGAAGCACCGCAAAGATGGGCGGGCACCGGGTCCTTCACAGGCTTTCTCGCGCACGTCCAGCCGTGAAGCCTCGGGGTACCTGGCGGTGTGAGGCCCGAGGCTGATAACGTGAGGTGAAGGCATTAATGAGGTAAAATATTGTCACGTTATTGTTAATCTCTTAATAAATGCATTGAAAACTGGGCACCATCCATTAAAAGCTGCCCAGGGGTTGGGATGTGAGCAGGCAGGGTTTCTCCATGTTAATTTACTCTGGGCAAATCAGAAAGTAAAAGGACCTAGTAGAGTCGCAATCCAGTCAGCTTAAGAGTGCGCATATGAAATGAGGCTTTTGGATTTACAGTTTGACTCCTCGCCAACTTTTAAGGTTTCACAATTGCATTCCTTTTATGTGCATTTTTCCCTCCCCAAAAATACTTTTTTTCCCCCAAAAAATATTTCTTTTAAACTCTGCTTCCATTATGGCATGTGAAAGCCACGCACCAAGAAATGGAAAAGTGAAGGCTTGGTCCATCTACCATGAAAGCTCAGTGAAATATCTCACATGCTCTAAGTCTCTACTTGTATTAAACAGAGAACTCATTTAAAATGAAACCTTCTGAAAGTACTAGGTGGTTAAGTACCTTGAAAATCATGTTTCAAGGGTACATCAGGGGATTTTTCTTTGCTGAGGTGGATGAGAAGCCAGCCCTTTCAAGGTATTTGCTGTAGACATCACAAGAAATCAAAGTCCTGGCGCCCATAGGAGCTGAGGCACCAGAGTGGCTGATCAGAGCCCGGGGATTTACAGTCACAACAGTTACTGACAACAAATTGTAGGTGCTCTGCAAATCCCCACACGCTGACGTGTGAACGGCACCTGAGACACAAAGTACCAGCACTGCCCTCAAGTACAACGCTAATGACACCATCTGAAATCACAGCGAATAAACCAAATAGCAGAGGAGCTGCGGAAGATGAGTGAACACCCAACAGGTCAGCTGCCATTAGTTTTCATACCTATCTGAGTCCATGTTATTTCACTTTGTAATAAAAGGATAAGGAGATCTTTGTAGTTATTTTACTGAGGTCAGAGAGGGTGATGTGCATCTAGAGCAGCCTTCATAACCAAGCAGGCGGACCATTACTGATCAGCTCAGAACTCACCTGAAGGCTAAAGCCTGATTTGTATTATCATTTACTTTTGTAAATCTGTTATAATGCCTGCTATTCCGTCTGGCTTTTACCCATTCCTGTGTTTATTCCGTGCGTGCTCAGTTCTATCTCCTTAATGCAAATGAATGTGTTTATGTGTCGGTTTGTTGTTTGTTTTATTTTAATAAGTAAATGTTTTTTTAATGAATAAATGCTAAAAAAAAAAAAAAACAACCAAACCAGATTTCTGTGATTACAAATTCACTTTACCTTTTCTCTACCTCCAAAGCAATAGGGTGATCCAGGAATCAACTATCACTTATCCCTGTAACTTCCTGTAACCTTCCTGTCTGGGCACAGCAAAGATAACCTCTGCCCCACAGGGCTCACAGTCTAAAAAGCTTTGTCCCACATAACCTCATCACAGTAACCCTTTCTGCCTCTTCCTTCTCCATCTATTTGCCATGCATGCTTTAAGAAATAATATCAAGTGCTTCCCTGTCTTCCTTTTTAGTGATTCAAAGGGAAGCAAAGACTTGTTATGGCCAACAAGTGAATGCTGCAAGATCCCAGTAATTAATCCTTGCACGTGGAACAAAACCACGCTCCACATCTACCTGCTTGTTCTAAGGCAAGGACACATTTCCTACAGCATCTCACGAGCACAAAATCCAACGCAAAATCAGCAACACTTGCCACAAGCAGGCCAAGCAACCAGAATGACATTTTGTCTCTTATGAAGACCTTTGAGCAGTTGCCACTGGCAGCAAATAAACCACATAATTCTCTGTTAAATAAGTTACCAGCAAAATAAAAAACAGAAAGAAACCCCATTACTTAACATATTCATCCCCACATCTGGATGATAAAATATAATTCTTATGGCAAAATATAATTTTTAGGCGCTATGTTCCCTATCTGCAATTACATCAAAATCACATTAATTGAGCTATAACACTGTCAGGCCCAGCAGCTGGGAGGCACATCCATACATTCTAAAGAGGTGGCCATTAATTCAGCGCTCCACAGCGTGGCAATGAAGCTGGGATGTCCGTTCCCCAACGTGATTTACTGTCTTTCAAGCTGCTTAAGTGGGAACCTCTACAAAAAGATTTAAGTTAAGTGACTCTTATGCTGAGCTGGAGCTCATTTATTATTGAATTAAGTTTTCATTTCTTTTAAAGGGAAAGAGAAATATAGTTTTATTTGAAACAAGGTAAAACAGTTCAAAGGAATCAACTATTACGATTTAGGAAGTAAGAATATGTATTCATGGATGACGGTGGCATTTTGCTTTTCTATCAGTGTAATGATAAATTTAAAAACTATATATTTACTTATAGTAGAAATGCACATATATATGGTTTATAGGTACGTATACAGATATGGAAAAATATATAGTGTTTTATTTCTTTTCAATTAAAAAAAAAGACTTGCACCTGACCCTCAAGCACCTTAGTTAAATGGGGATAGAACGGATGGATGGTTTTTTTGTCAGGTACTAAAAACTGAGTCTGAGGGAGAAACAGAAATTTATCCTTCTCAAACAGCAGGTACCCAATTTCTGCCCTGAAATTAGAACATCAGAACACAGCAATCAGTGCAATATTTGGCCTCTGTCCTCTAACCACATGAAAGAAATATATTGAGCTAAATTTGCTGCCAGCTTAATTTTATTGAAATTAGTGGAGTTTATCCAACAAAATATTTGGCATCTTGCATTTGATAGGCAAAATGTGCCAGTGGAGGGAATGGGATTTGGAGGGAAAGCAGTTACTCTGCATGCTTTATATTTCTGCATTGGCTAAATATTTCTGAATAAAATATACTTTAAAATAATAATTAAAATTTGCCAGGACCCCCATAATGGTGTCATTTACACTCCAGTCACATGAGTCTACAGCACAAGACCCTTTCATAATTAGGAACGTACACTATATAAGCTCCCTCCCTAATTAGCAAATTATGTTGAAAATAGCATCCTGCTAATTAACGGTTATTATGGCATTTCTGAAGCTGAAGCTTTAATTATCACCAACCTAATGATTGTGTACAGAAAAAAACAACTTTTTTTTCCTTAAATTATCAATAAGGGCAGGAGATTATTATCAGGCGAATCTGCTGACGGCTGATTAATTTGTTTGATGCAAAGTTGCTGTGTGTTTCATATTATTTTATCGGAGTTGCAGGAAAAAGGTACATAATTTGGTTTCATTAGCAACTACTGCTATTTATCACTAGAAGATACCCCTCCCTTTTTTGTTGTTTGTTCAATTCCCTCTGTGTTTTTGCCTGCACCAGCATCAAAGTCAAGAGCAGGAAGTTTTAATTAAGTGACACTAATGAGGTCGTTGAAAATGATACTTCAGCAATTCAGCATGCTGTTAAATGTGTTTATTCTATAATGTCATCAAAGGTGATTGTTTTCCCTTGTAATAGATAAAATTCATTACCATAAGCATTGTACTTTTGAGTGTTAGAGATACAAAATGCGAGTTAGTCAGGTGTGTCTGTGGCACATTTCATCTCATCTACCTCTGTAAATGAATTTGCATCTAAAACTATCCCTTGAAAAGGAAATGTAGCATGAGCTGTAGTCGTAAGGGGCTTTTTGTTTAGCAATAGCAAGCTGTGAGTAACCTGCTTGGGTGTGATGATTGGAGCCCTGCTTTGAGAGCTGCCAACCCATCACCAGTGCATCTCGACATTCTCTTGGCTGTGGCCTGTTTTGCAAGCCCTAATCAAACCATTTGAATGAATCATTTCCAGTTTGCAAAAGAGCTGTAGAGTAGTGATACGAAGAATACCAGGATTTTGAAAATCAAGGAGGTCATAACATCTTTTCTAAGGAGAGGTTATCATCTCTCAGACCAGCTGAACTAGATGGAAGAAACTCACTTTTCTTCAAGTCTGAACCTGGAGTAGTTATGAGCATTTATGAGTCTCTGCTGCTCTGTTCCTCACTGGGAATATGGCTGTACAGAAATAACCTTTGTTTGGCCCCACATTTGCACAGGAAAAAAAAATCTTAGAGATGCTTTGTAAATGAGGCTCCTACAAACACACAAAAGCCAGAGATCCTGCAAGCAGAGCCAATGGAGAAACACTTATGTCTGTAGAATTTGGCATGAGCAGGGGCTAAAAATTCACAAAGAGTCCTAAATGTTTGGGACAAGATAGGCCTTGTTGGAGAGACAATGTTTGTATCAATGGAGCATCTGGTCTGATCAATTCTCAAATGCTTTGAGTCCCTGTCAAATACATTTACGAATTTAAAAATAAAAAAAAAATTAATACTAACCTTAAATTTAATTTGCAGATCTGTGTTCAAAACAGAAGCTGACTCTGAAGTACTTATCTGAACATTTCAAGGGAGCAATAAGCAGAGTTAAATGGGCTTCAGCTCTCCTGACACCTTGCAGTAGGTTAAAGACATGGACATTCAGCTTAACTCAGGACACAATACAGCCCACAGTACTTCCTGGCAACCCACTTCAACCCCAAAATTTCACTCATATGATTAAGAACGTCAAAATGTTGCTTTTCTGCTTTTTTGTATGCTAAAAAAAATAAGGAACTAGGTGCATGTGAGCACTAAAGAGAGTAAAAATATAGCTCAAATTTTCATTGTGTTTTTTTAAACTGCTACAGTTCTGAAATTCTGAAGTTTTCCTTATTTAGAATAACATGAAGTTAAAAAATAGAGAAATAAGCTCCATGGGGAAGGCCTTCCTTTTCTTCCCTGAAGAATGGAGGCAATAATTTGTTTTAGTTTACATCAAATTAAGTTTTAAAAAGTCAGTTTCTTTCCAGTATTTTTTTTAAAAGTCAGATGAGGCAAAACAAAAAAAAAAAACAAGTTATTCAGAATGCCAAAGCACCACAAATATTTTTCAGTGGCAAAAGTCCAGTGTTTCCAATAAATAGCATTTGGACACTGCTCAATTGCTAAGTGAAATACAACATGGCATATGTGGGCTTAATACTGGAAATCTTTACTTACAGTTCAGATTTAGAGCTGCCTTTCAAAGCTTTGGTCTTAGATCTCGTTTGAAACACCTGGCCCATCCTGCATGGCTTTGCATCTGGCTGCAGGGAGAATGCTCTCCAATTTAAACGACATAAAGCCACTAACTTGACCTTGTCCTTTGGTCTGTGACAAAGATGGTCAGGGCCATTTGGATTTGTCAGTCCAGCCCTCTGGACAACCCAAAGAGCACAGCATTCCCTGACATGATATTGGAAACTCATCCTGGGAATGTGAATTGTGTTTTACAGTGCAAAGCCACTCAGTTCACCCCAGTTGTCACCCCTTGCAGTTGCTAACACTGCAGGGACATGTTAGAATGTTCTGGAGATAAAAGAGTCTCATCCTTCCTCCTGGAAGTCAATAGCAAAACTCCTGCCAATTTCAATGGGGCAGAGCTGGACCTTTAATGAGAAATAAACAGTTCCCAAAGTGATTTTTTACAAATAATAGTTACAGTGGCACCACAAACAAGCTGTGATGGCTGGATAAGACATGAAAAGAATTTTCGCTTTACAGTCAGGAGCAGGGAATTAGAAATTGCCTGCAAACTCACCCACCCATCCCCACGGCAGGAGCCATAAATCATCATTTTGTCCACACAGAGCAAAAAGCAGGAATCGCAGCAAGATGCAGGGAGAGCCGCCCTTCATGTGGACAGCAGGGGACACGTCTGGGTCACATGACCCCTAACCTTATCTTTATTTTTCCATCAAGCTCTGTGACATTTGTCCTTTTTCATTCAATAAGATGCAGGACTATTTGCCATTTTCAAGTAACCCCATTATACAGTACTTCCCATTGACAGACGCGTCCCCACAGCACAAGGTGCTTTAACTCTTTCTAATAGGTTTCTTCCTGACTTCTGTTTCCCGAGTGGGATTTTGTGTTTTGTTTGCTTTGACAAAAAGAAGAAAGGGAAAAAAGAAAGAAAGAAACATACCCCCTGGGAAAGTTAACCTCAAAACATAACATTTCCAAAGCAGGATAAACCACTATCGTAACTGCAGAGGACAACATAATTACAGGCAAAACCATAGAGAAACAGATGTACTGAGCAAGCAGTCCTGGCAGTCCAAAGTTAGAAGGTCAATAGGTTGGGTTGCCTAAATTGTAGCTTTTTAAAGCAGGCATTAGTTTCTTTCTGCAGATTAGCCACTTCAGGATCTCTATTTTGTCTGAAATCACAGGCACCTTCTCATCCAAAAGCCTGACTTCTCAAGAAATATAAAAATTGCCATAAAACTTCATGCCAACTAATACAAAGGGCTGGGGAGGAGCTGTGTGGAAAAACTGAGAGTTTGTATCTCCAGTAGGGTTCTACCATTTCACAAAATGATGTCTCCTGTCAGTGATTAAAGCTTGGAGCTGCCTTGTCCTACTGTCATCTGAAGGGGCTCATCCTGGTGTCAGTCTTCCAAGGGGAAGGGGACTTCCCATCTTTATCTGTCCTCTACAGAGTGAAGGGATCCTCATGGGAACAAGTACCTTTATATCTGAGCTCTGATATATTTTTCTGGAAAGCCAGAAGGATGTACCCACCTGCTCTTCCCATAATTTCAAAAATTTCCACACAAGCCTTTAAGATTGGAAGGAGTAAAGAGGAGCTACTCTTCCCTTTTTACTGATAAGAAACTGAGGCCCAAAGACACTTTGTAAAAGAAGGTATTCTACCTTCACCATGGTTAGCTCCTCGCCCACACACAGAAAAACCAAGGGTCATGGAGGAGGCAGGATTTCAGCCTGAATGCAAACATGAGATTCGGACCAAGAAAATGCCCTATGGGGGTTTTTTTTCCCATGTGATTACAGGTACATTCAGATTCTCTGAGAAAAAATGATGCTCTGTTTAGTCACTGCAGGAAGGAAAGTGCCACTAGAAGCAGCGTCACTGGGGTGTCCAAACCACATTTTCAGAGGCAGAAGTTTAGTCATTTGTAGCTGACTTACAGCATATCACTGTGCTCATGTGAGTGGATCCACCTCTGTGGCAAAATCAGACAAACACCACCAAGTCTGGTTCTGTTCTTAGCTTATATTTGACCAGGAGCAGTCACAAATGCAACCTTACACCATGTGCTGTAACACAAGAGATGATGACATCCATGGGAAGAGGCTCAATACAAATTCTCAGTGCTCATTCTGTGCCAATCCATCCCCGTACCCTCCTGAAAAGTACCTGATTTGCATTAGCAACAATTCCAAATGACAACACTGAGGTGGATGTGGAAAGGTACTGCACAGAGAATCGCAGATCATGATACCAGCAACTAGAGGCTTTCTGTGGCAGCACTTGATAGCAGCCAGTAAATACATCCCAGATGTGAGGCATAATGACATTTCTGAAGGGCAGTTGATGCATGTGTGCACCCAGACATCCCTCCCCAGAATGACTGTCAACGTGATGATTTCCAGAGGACTTCTGAGATGCCATAAGATCACTGTACAGCCAGTGGACAGCAAATTAAACATGTGATAGAGCTGCAAAATGATCAGTGACTTGGAGCCAGATGTACAAAGGTGGCATGTGATGATCAAATGGCACTGGTGGGGATGCACCTACAGCACTGTGTTTTCCAGACAGCAAGATTAGACAAGAAATATTGGCAAAGTAGAGGAAGATAAGAGAAAAGTGACAAAAATCTTCAGTGATATTCAAGGGAAAAATAGATAAAGTAAAGTACCAGATAAGCCACGGACTCGTAGGCCTGCATTTATTTTCTGGTGATAATAATTGAATTTGGAGGCTCCTTTTACAATTAAGAAAAATAAAACACAACCATAAAGCAGCAGTTTCATGAGAATGCTGGAATCAATACATGAACTCTTAGGCCGTGGTGGAGCTGCACACACAAGTTCTCAGAGAAAGGCTGCACTATGTCTATCCTTATCGTCTCTGCCTGCAGTTCAGTGGTGGTGCAGCGCTGCAGAGCTGACACATCCTGCAGCCTTGCTCTCAGGATGGGCACTGCCTGCATCCCAGCTGTGGGAAGATGCTAGCCCACACTCTTTTCCCCCCAGTCCTCAAGATTTAAGACCTGTAGAAGCATTCTGCTGCTGCTCCTCCCCTTGCCCATAGGAAATCAGTGAGTGTTGAGGTATTATTCTGACATGCACATAGAAAATATCTGTGCTGTGGACACAGAGACCCAGGCAGGGCACAGAATTGCCTCACAGTTGAGCCACAGTCCTGCTGAAGTCAGGTGACTGACAGCACTCATTCAACACGCTCCAGATATTCAAAATGCAGGTCAGGGACAGAGTCTCAAGTGATCAGCGATAGGTTTTCAGCAGCACATTTTACACTGACAAATGAAAGTTTCTCTGCCGTGTCCCTTCTTATAAATATTTCTGCAAAAATTTTGTGCACCTTCAACAGAAAGTAGAACTTTAAAGCAAAAAAGAGGACTCTGTCTAAGAGAACTACTGGATCAAGGACTCTGGTCCAAAATACGTAAAACCTGGACTCACATTCTTGCTCTTAGGTACGGCAAAGACTAGAAAATTAAATGGGAAAGCTTCATATTTTTTTCAGACTGGAATTCTTTGTTTTCAGTGAGCATTACTGAACCCTCGCAGCTGAGTTCAGCTTTCCAAGGACCTCTGGAACCAAATTCCCCAGTTCCTATTGAAACTCATATGACCCCAATCCCAGAAGCCTACAGGATCAGAGATATGTTCAAAGATACACAGCTTTCAAAAGACTGTGGTACCAGGCATGGCCAGTGAGTCTTTTTGGCTGCCCAGAGCCACCAATCCCGACAATGTGACAATCCAGTCCCAGGCCACACAAGTGCATGGCTGGTTCCCATTTAATTGCTTCATGTCTTGATTTCCTCTTCTTCACTTTCACGATTTATTTTCTCGCAGCTTCCTGCCATGTGTTCTCAGCTTGCAAAAGACAGGATGCCATTTGCATTCACAAACTACCAGGAGGTTTTTTCTGAACTGTAAAAGTTACATCGTTGGACATTATTTTGCCATTATCAGCACAGGGCTGACATGCGAAGCTGAAGCTTATTATACAAGCTGCTGTTCATCCCTCTCTTGCATTTGGTTTCCATGTTGGAAAAGCCAGTCCATAGGCCAGGAATACAGGATTAAATCTGACTATTAAAGGATGGTAACACAAAAAATTCAAAATACTCTAGATGGGAAAAGTTTTAAAATATGAAACGTGTCATTATGCATTCAGTATATGGGTTTTATTCTTCTTTATCAATTTTTTCAAACTTCAAAATCTATATTGTACTTATATCGTAACCATGCTCCACAATTTTCATTCACATTAACCTTACTATATGTAAGACAAAAAAAAATATTAATAGGCTCTATTGATTATCTACTTAATGCAGCTGTGTTACTAATCCCTACACCTCAGACTCCAAATGCACTGTGCAAACAGTCCATAATAAGGTGGTTTTAAACCAGGGAAAGCTTGCAAAAGACTCTTCTAATATTAAGTAACAATTTCCAATTTTTCTTCCTGAACTATAAGGAATATAAACTCTCTTTTATAAATAAGGGTTGGTAACACTGCAGCCAAACACCTTCTTTGTGATTTAACAAAAAGTAGATTTTAAACTGAACATTCAATACAGAATACAAAAGGTGCTCTCTCTGACAGAGGGCACCAAAAGTAAGAACCTAGCATTTTAAAATAGTTCTTACAATTACAGGTCGTGCTTTAGTAGCTTGAAATGCCTTATTTGTATAATTTCTCCTTCTGGGTGAAGACAATTTTGAAAGGAAATGAAGCATTGTAATATGAACTACCACCTGTATATACCTCGTGCTCTCATTAGAAATATTATCAGAAGCAAAAAAAGAGTAGCCAATGCTTTTTCAAAGGAAGAAGACTTTTTTTGTTTCATTCTTTCTTGATCTTTTGTTGTGGCTCTCCCTTTGATTGACAGGTGGCATTCGTGTCTTTATGGATGGAGAAGCAAAGCCCTTGATGGTTATCGACATAAGGAAATGTCATGTCTGACTATGTTTCAACAGGACCTTTTCCCCCCTCATTTTCTACTCCTTCCCCTCACTTAATTTAGTATATTTAATGCCAAAGAGTCTCTCAAATATGAATTTATAATCCGAACACTAATTGCAGTCGGGAAGCCAAACCTGGCATTTAATTGCCATTTGGTATTAAAAGTCACATTTGCAACAAGTGTCCTTACAAGGTAAAGTTGACCAAGTTCCCTTTTCCTTTGCTCCTGTGCAACCAAAGCACTCCTTGGCCTCAAACCTTCGAGCTGGTGGTGGAAATGTGCTGTTGAGTGACCGGAGCAGCTCCGTAACCAGCACGTCATTGTAAATTACACTCGGGAGTAATTCATTCAGAAACCAGAAGTGGGTGGCAGCGGCGGAGCGGGGCTGACACAGCAACACGAGGGCGATTCACCCCCAGGGAGGTGCTCAGTGCCATTCCTGGCAGAGGGGCACCACCCCCATTTGTGCCCAAAATAACTCTATAACTCTGTGTCACTCCCCCAGCACAAGGCCTGACCCAGTGCTGGGGGAGTGCAGGGACAGAGGGATTGTGCTCCCCACCAGCCTGAGTTTGGCCCTGGGGGTCTCTGTGGTGCATCTCACCAGTGGCACTGACCAGCAGGTGCCATTAATCTTCTCCTTCTGTCACAGTGTATCGGCAACATGGACCATCCTTCCTCTGGCCCTAAAGGACATTGCTGCCCTCCACGCTATCCCCAGTTCTGCCCTGTACAATATTCCATTCTAAAAACCCCACTGTTCCTTCATGCCATGCACAGGCTTCAGACTACCTCTAACACTTATTCCTCTCCCCATCTTGCACCCTTCTCCTCACTTTGTTATGTCTGAAATTAATTTGTTCTCCTCCATCTCCAGCAGGGATCGGATCTTTTATCTGCATTGTGAAGTGCCCAAACAGCATAAAAATTGTATCTTTGGTGATGTCAAATAATAAATAATAACAATAGGGCAGACTGGGAATACTTTGTCTGGGATAATGCATCCATGCTCTCTCTACCATGACCCTAATTCATCTGCATAAATTTCCACATGTTTTATATGCATTATGCTAACATTTTGACCACTAACCACAGGGTGAAGAAATGTGACATAGGAACTGGTTCTCTGCCGCCAAAATTAGGTATCTCTAATTAAAAAATAAAAAACAGGAAACTACTACCCAAAAATCTATATTCCATCCCAGGTGGAAAACCCAGAGGCCTGATTGTACTTGTTGCTCCATGAGTGGCTCATGTCTTGCAGCAAGCAGATCCTAGGCAAGTGAACAGCCCTTCCTCTGACATTTTTGCATGAGCAGCTTCACAGATGAGTAAATTTCCAGTTATTTTCAAATTAAAACTCTGTATCTTGCTTCTGTGTCATGAGTAGTGTTTTGGGGTCTGATGACTCTATCGTGCACTGAAATAAGGGACCAGTCCTTCACACTCGGCAGCAGGAGCTGTGCAAGAACATTTTGCAATGTTTGGGTCTCAGGTTAATGTTTCATTGAATTTTGTCACCCCAAATGCAGAGCAGATGCTGCAGGTGATATCAATGGTAACTGTCCAAGATCCCAAACACAACCAAACTTTCCATCTCTTTGCCATACATCTCCTGACTTTTTAATCCATACGCTTTCAGGCATGCACAGGGGCAAATGCTTCACCCAGAAGACTGAATAAACGATACCCAAGTAATTATATTACTTCTCTGGCATTGGATTCAATCTCCTAAATGCAAAAAGAACATCTGAGAAGAGAAAAGTCTGCCTGGCCTCCTCTTCTCCGTAGCAGGAGTACAAAAAGCAAGTTCAGAGTCAGATTTACAGTTTACGGCCAGCCTGTCTGCAGTTACAAGTTTTGCTACAGAAGAATGCCAGAGGAATTCTCTAAGCAGCAGAACAAAGAGGGAGAGAGACCTGAGCCAGTTCTGAAACAATTACATTACTTCAATTGAAGGAGTACTTGGGAAGACAATCACATGCAGGATGCATGAACATTCCTATTTCTTCTAGTTAAGTACTCCTGCTTTTCCCTCATCTTGTCACTGCATGCATTTCTACTCCTTTATAGCCAGCCAAGCTATAAAATTCAGCATGAGCTTGAAGTATACTACATGCTAATTTTGTATTGCCCTAATAATGCTCAGATTTACTGGGATCTATTCTCTCACTGATGCATATTTGTAAGTACTATTAACGTTAATGGGAGTTACCAACTAATTAGAAAGGAGAACAAAATCTAGGCTATAGGATGCAAATTAGAGTAGTGGCTGTGTCACTTATCTTCCCACTGAGGAATTACAGAGTAGAGCAATATCAAGGACAGTGACTCTAAATTCTGTTGACTATTTGCCTTAAAATTTACACCCTTGAACCCACAACAAAACAAGACACTCAAAGGGAAATAACCAGCCAAGTTGTTATTAAAGTCTATTGCATAATCAGAAAAATCTCCAACCTAGTCCTCAAACAGAGAAAAAGATTTGAAAAGTCCTAATCTGGCTCACTTAACTGGGCAGAGAACTGTTGCAAGGTGTAGCTAACAATTAATATTTTTAACAAGCTGGTCAAGAGAGTGTAGCTCAGTGAGTCTGTGTATTAAAAGGGCATTGTTAGCACACTGCTTGGCTTTTATGAGGTGAAACAATCCAAACCTCACTTCAGTGCATGGAGTGGTTTGGAGAGGTTTTATTTTCATCCTTAAAGTCCAGGGTGGCTTTGGCATAATAAAGGTCATATCTCCTAATCATGGTAATGTTCACACACAGCAATATGAGCTCATTGCAGAGAGCTCCAGCACTCAGAAATCCCCGGTTAGAAGGTGTCACCGATTAAACTATCGCATTTCAAAGGCTTCCATACAGTAAATAGGAAAGAAAAGAAGAAAAGGAACCGTGGCCTTTTGTTATTCAAAAAGCAACGGAGAGCGATAATTAACCCATTTTTGTTGAGAAATCATTTGGACAAAAGTCAAGGGATTGCCACCCTGTCAATTGTTAAGTCTAGATAAGGACATTATATTCCACTGTACAAAGAGTGACTGAAGATAGTGAATAGAAAGTAGGCCACTACTATGACTTTCCCTAGTCCATCGAAAAAGAGGTCTATTTTTTTCCACAAAAGAGGTAATATAGTAAAAAATTCTCTCCCTACATTAAAAACATAACTACAGTGCTTGTTTTTGCATTTTGTTAAATATTCAAAGGTACCATGCAATTAGCATGTCATTAATGAATAATTAATTACTGCTAAAACAGCCTTCAGATTTTTTTGCAACTAAATTATTTAAAGAGCAAATATAACAATGGAATGCAGCTCCCCCCTTTCCTTAACTCTGTATTTTTATCAGTGCATTGGTTTGTAGATGAATTGGCGATCATTAACTAAGAGAAAAATTATATTTTGGAACACAAAAAGGTTCCACTTTCCCTTCTTGTTCCTCTGCCCTCATCCCTTCAAAGGAACCTGAGGACAAAAAGTGATTCATTCCTTATTAGGACTGCTTGGAATGCATGAATCAAAACATCCAAGATGTGCTTCAGAGCAGAAGATCTGAATATTTTCTGGGGAAAAAAAAAAATCAAACAAGCAAAAATAAAATAAAAATAAAAATTTAAATTTTTTTTTTTTTAAATTTTAAAAAATTAAAAACTAGTCCTGCCAGCACTTTGCAGCAGTGAACCCCAAGTCTGAGCAAGTGCAGTGTATTTTTGTTGATCATTCATCACAGACTCTAATGACAGTTACTTTATTATTAAAATCTACCTCACTATACAGCCAAGAGCTAAAGAGAAAGTAATTTGTTGCCACTTGCAGATATACATCAGTAGTAAGACGTTAGTTTATATTTATAAGCTGCACATCTGTGAATCAGTTGGCCTACCCATCTGTTAACTGCACCAGTAAACAGGGAGCCTGTGCGCCGCGGATCCCTGCATCCATCACAAATTCTTTCTTTAATTGTATGTTTATGCAACAAACCTCCACTTAAGTGTATTTGAGAATGTTTTGAACAGTGATAATTAGTTTTTATGACTCAATACTACTCTTCCTAACACTGATTCAAGACTGTTATTTTAATAGAGACAGCACTTTTCTCTGACAGTGTCAAAGCAGGTTTTCTCCATGGAGCAGAATTTGTCCCTACAAAGATACTCTGGAAAAACAAATCTCTTCCCAGTGTTCCCAAGCTACCATTACAGCATGCAAATGTGATTCTTCATCTTTTCATAAACTTTTCCTTTAGAAGTCGGTCCTTGAAATAAAATACACTAAAAGCTATCAGCCCACCTCAAAAAGTTGCAAAAGAGCTTGGATTGCACTGGTCTGGATAACAGGGCTTGAATTGTAATGTTGGACACAATTATTAAGACACACCTCGTGAGCCAAGGAGACCACTCACCTGTTTAAACTTAAGATCCCTGCTTACATATATTGATTCCAAGTGCTGTTTTATTTCCAAGCAGATTTATGCTTGGGTACTTCACCTAATTTCTGTAAACAAAAAGCTAATGGAGAAAAAAAAAAGAACCATAAAGTTATACCTCTGACTGTATCTCATTTTACTCAGGAAATACTGCATGCACCTTTTTGCATAATAGGGGATTTTCACAGTGGTTTTTTTGTAATGGCTTTACAGTGAAGTTGTGTACAATATGATGTTCAACTTCATAAAGCATTTAGTTACAGCATTGAGTTTGTTTGAGGAACTGAAAGCACACTTATCTATGTATCATTGTGCTGATGCAAATGGCAAAATTTTCCACATGATTAAACATCATTTTCTCAGGGTATTCTGTGTCCAACTGCCTGCTACTCAGTAAATGTTTAGATCAATGCATGGTTGATTCCAAGCCTTGCAAGCCTAAAATCCTCCCATATCTAAATAAACATATAGGTTTACTCAAGGCCAAAAAAAAAAAAAAAAAAAAGGACTCAGGCAGGATCTGGAAGGAATCAGCTGGGTTAAAAAAAAATGTTAATTTTTTTAAAAACACACATATGCTTGTGATAATATTTTAAACAACGGTTTACATTTATGTGTATCTCTATTTACTCCTTACCAGGAAAGGGTTTCTCTTAGGGACTCTTGGAGCAGAAAGTGCCACCAGTGAATGGTGGAGCCCTGCAGAAAGTGCCATTGACTGACAGCAGTGACGCCCACTGGCACCAGCAGCCCCAGGAGCTGCCAGGAGCTCCCCTGGAGTTGGTCTGCAGCCACCAAGCTGCTCACAAGTCCAGCATCTGTTCTTTGCTTAACATGACTGGGAGCCGTATGGACACAGTCCTCCTCTCTCATTCCTGGGGGCAGATGCCAGCGTGGTCTTATGTCACTTCCAAGAGAAAAAGCCCTGACCTACACAGTGGCCATCAGACAAACCAGGATCTTGAGGAACAGCAGGCTTGGCAAATCATGATAACAATTTTTAGAGCATGTGGCAGCCCAAAGAGAAATTTTCCTTGGTAAGTATTGTTGTGATTTTGTATGATTACAGATACGCAGAAAAGGCGGATCGAAATAAACTGACTGAGGATGTATGCAAAAGTAAAGAGTGCAAAAAGAAGCAATCACTCTGTTCCCATCTCTCAAAAACTCTGCTCCCAAATCCACCAGACCCATGCACCACCAGTTAGGCTTGGCAGGTAACTGGAGCTCAGTGCTAAAAGTCACGCAGTCCCCAGCTTCTCTATGAAACTGATGACAAGGGCATCAAATTGATGCTTCTGCCAGAACTGGCCAGAGTACAAAATCTCATTCCTGAGCAGATGTCAGGTAGGGCGAACATTCAATCTCCACAAGGCTTGGACAAAAATGTAGGACAGCAGCACAGAGGTGAAAGAGGCTTGGTGAAAAGAACAGATCCCAAGTCTCCAGCCAAAATATTTCAAAGCAACTTGTGTCGAGGAGACACAATCAACAATTCCAGTGAGAAAGAATGTGAGCTTCAGCATACACAAAAAACCTTCCACTAACATCTCCCAAATGGAAAAGATACTATAAACAACATTCACCTCACTCTCCTCCCTCCCTGTCACAGAAATGACCATGATTCTTTACTACATACCTTCAAAAAGAGTCCTTTGCAGATGAAAAGAAATAAAATCTAACCTTAAGAAGTACATTCAGAGACCCCCTTTATGCCACCGCTCTGTGTTATGGAAAAATGAAGGTAAAAATCTGTTGAAAAACATTTCCCTGCTGTATTGTGATTGACATCTGACAGTGCTCAGTGGTGTCCTAACTTGGATGAATTTAAATGACAAGCTTTCCTTTATAAGTAACAGAGCTCCTTTTACAATAGAACAGCACGATTACTTCATGGAAAGGAAAAAAAGGAAGAATCAAAGTTTTTCTTCAAATCCCTGGGGGCACCCCTGACCTGTCACCAGGCTACGACCTTCCCTCGTTAATCTATGCAAATCGGATGACTCTAATTTGTGGCGCCGATTGCTTTGCCACACCTTTAAATTCAGAGATCAGCTACGGGATGATGGCTACATCACACAGAGTTCAGATCACCTTCATGTTGCCAACATTTTTAATGCCACGACAGATGACTTCCCCACCATTCTGGGACAAGGCAGTCCACGCAGCCCTCCAGACTACTTTTTGATTAACATCGAGACAAAAGGCAGTGGTGTTTTGCCTCCTCGTTTGTGATTAGCAGCATTGCTGCCGTAAGCATTCCTAAGCTAGAACCCCTGGGAAGAGTATCAGATCCCAGGTCAAGGCACAGACTGCCAATATCACGGCTTCGCTAACAGTCACCCAATCGCTTTTATGGACATGAAAAAAAAAAAAAAAAAAAAGGAGGGAAAAAAAAAAGGTATTCACTGTAATAAGCACCGGTTCCAACTGAGAGATATTATGTCAAACTCTAAGGCCTGTTTCAAAACTTTCCCCATTCACGTAACTTAATACACTTTGTAAGCCAAAGAGGGCAATATCACAGAAGATGCTCTATGTTCACCTTCCACGTCACACAAAGGCCATGGAAGCTATTTTGTCTGGGTTCAGTGCAGTATGGGGGTTAAATTTTTTGCTTTAAATTGGGTCCTCGACAAGGATATACTATTTTTTATTTAACCCTAGCCTAACTTATTTTATCCTTAGCTTTATCCCTTTTCTGCAGTGAGATTTTTGCCTTCACAGTGCTGAAAAAGTGGAGATCTTAATTTATACTGGAAAATGCATTAGTTATTTCTGTTAACCATATACACATCTTTCCATTCAGAAAGTCACTGGAGAGAAAACTTGAAACCCATTTTCCTGAAAACCCAAAAGCACATGGGAGTATAATTAATAGTGAAACATTCCAAGAATTTAATCCGTGCCCTATGTGATCCATCTAACAGTACACTCTGAGCAATGATCTTATTTGCTCACGCCTCGCGTCTCTGACAACACCCAAACCTGTTAACAATCTTTTCAAACAAACTCTGAAGGTTGCCAGTTGTGACAGATTTGGACCAGTGTTGATGGTAACATGGGAGTTAGCTAAAGTGATTTGATAAGCTTGTAGCAGCTTGAGGGGCGGCGTCATTCCAAATAAGTAAACAACATTGTCAACAACATAGCCCATCAATAAATGCAGCCTCTATCTCATACAGTCATCATTAAAATTTAAAAAAAAAAAATAATAATATAGAAAATCAGAAAGGAAGGCAGGCAGACAAGGGAAAAAAAATAAGTAAGTTTCTTTGTCTGTAGCACAAATCAATGACATATAGCATCAGGGTTCACTGAAACACTGACAAATGTGTCAGCAACACTTGTTTTTAGCATTACTGTATTCTTTACAACTATTAGGAAGCAAGTACAAGGTTATTATAGGCACAGAGGCTAAACATACAGTGACATGTTTCACAAGCTCACTCATGCTTTGTATCAGAGCTTTCACTTTCTATAGAAGTGGATTATCCCATTTTCTCATGCTGATCCAAGTGATCTCATTACTTACAGAAGAATCCTGGCGTACAAGGATTGCTCTGCCAACGATCACTTACAACATCCCAGCAGACTCTATTTTTAAAGAAAAACTATCATTTCTTTTTTCTAATGGCACTTCTATCAAAGAAAAAAAAAATTAAAAACTGAAAACAGGTTCCACAGGGATTTCAGCCTTACTCACTGGGGAGGCCAAATGCAATTATGGATCCAATACTTCTTAACAGCTCCCACCCTGATGGCCAATAAGCAGTTTGGTATTCCCCCGTCTCCATCCCCTAAGTAAATTTACATATATATATATATATATATATATATATATATATATATATATATATATATATATATATATATATATCCACTGGCAGGCTGCCAGAGACTTTGGAGGCTCTGCACCACAAGCATGCTCAGTGACTCCTGGCCATCTGGTGAGCTGGCTGGATCCCTGCTCCAGGATCTGTATCCTC
This sequence comes from Acanthornis magna, assembly GCA_036785705.1. Classification (NCBI taxonomy): domain Eukaryota; kingdom Metazoa; phylum Chordata; class Aves; order Passeriformes; family Acanthizidae; genus Acanthornis; species Acanthornis magna. Next base: position 8,194,939 of record JAWUZG010000092.1, read on the forward strand.
AGGCAGAACCAGCCCCTGGAGGATCTGGGTACGGGCAAGGACCATTTTAGAGGATAGGCTGCCTGCACTGATTGACAAGTGGCCCATTCCTCTGCTCCATCCTCAAGAGCTTTTATCAGAAAGTGGATCCCAAAGGTCCTCCAGCATCTCATAATATACAGAAGCCTTTTCCATAAGGTAGGACTCGCCATAGCAGACCTCAAGAAGAGACCGGTAAATTAGCTGGGGAAAGTGCTTTAAAATAAACAACAGCTTTCAAAACAAACCCTAAAAGCATCTAGGCCCCTATCCAACAAAACACTTAAATGCTCTGTAGCTCCAGAGAGGGAAGGCAGCTCACCAAATATGCACACATGCTTGATAGCCAGAGTCACTTTCCACAGCTCTGCCACGGGCTCATCTGTAACCTCGTACAAGTGATTTGAGCCCTGCCCTGCCATGCTTCATTTCCTCCAGCTGCAAAACTGTGAAAGTCATCCTGCGTTTCATCCTTGTGCATATTGTCTTATATATTGGATGTTTATCCAGTGCTGGATATTGAGGTGATGAATTACACAGAGGTGCTTATACATTTAACTACATTTAGGAGATATGGGATGTAGAAAAGAATCCCAGCTTAAATACAGACTTCTTTGGAGAATTGGTTTTATCTCTCCTCTAAAATCTCAAGAAAACAGCACGTCACTGCTTCTAAGGGGACATAATCCATTAAAATATCTCAGGTAGACTTGAAATAACAGGGGTTTCATCCATGATAATCTTTTTCTTTCCCAGTTTGCAGCCTATCCAAACTCCATTGATTCCTAAACCTCTGCCCAGACTGGTACTAAAATCACCTTGGCAGTGCAACTATAGGATAAAGACATCTGCTAATTCAGAAAGAGCATGAAGGCTGTCCCTGCTGGAAGAGACTGGTGACCCTGAACAGGGTAATACATTGGCCTAAGATAGCTCAGGAAACGCAGAGCTCCACAATTGCCTTTTCCAGTCCAGCTAAAGCAACTTCCCAACAGCAGCCATGGGGAGACAGAAACACTCAGGAAAAGCCATCCACGCAACTGAGCAATTCTGCCCAACTGTTGCCAAGTGCTACTTGAAAAGAGGCAAAATTTACCATCACAGACCCGAGCAACAATGCCTGTTTCCTGTAATTAAATGATTAGTCCCACTTCCAAGCTGAGACTGGAGCCAGAGCGCTCACGTGGCCCACGCAGCTCCAGAGGGGCTCCGTGTAGAGACCACGGGGAGGGAGCAGGGGAAGGGAATTCCACAGGGAGCCACAGCCAGAACCCCTCACTGCCACTCGAGGTGCCGCTGCAACCTGCACCTCGGAAAGGGTTTCAGTTCAAGCAGTGGTGATTAACTGACCTGGAGCTGTGTTCCTGCCCCTCCCATGGCATCTGAGCACATCTTGCCTCTGAAATAACAACGGGTTAAGATTTGCCACGAACGCACCACCTACATTTTTAAGGCTATAAAAATGGGATGCTTACACTTTTCCTAACCCCTCACCAATGACCAGACCCATATGTAAATTTCACACAGTAGTATTTAGTAGCATAATTAATCCCTACTTTATGTTATGAGTAATATTTCCTATTCCCGACCCTGCAACGTCCTTTAAGAAGATCCATGTTCCAATTAGACTAGCCCATCGGCACTCTTTTAATGAGCAGATTAATCATTCAGATGGGTACAATGGTGTCATCACAGGTTTTAAATATGATAATCTACATCCTAATGGTGCTGCAAAAGCCTTGGCTCACAGCAAAAAAAGGTAGGCAAAAACTGGTGATACTTTCTTTTTTGTTCTCTTTCATTTTCCATATGACTCAAGTCATGAGGATTCTTGGGTGATGCAGAAAGTGCAGCAAGAGGCAGCTGGGGGAGAGGGGCTGCAGAGCAGTGTGGTAATTCAGGTGCAATAATTGTTTTGCAAGGGTAGAGAGATCTTCTGGTCCCTGAAAAACCTTCTGTCACGATGAGAAAAAGTTTCAGGTCTGCCTTGTCAGCCTAACAGATCAGCTCTGCCCTTACAGCCTTTTCTCAACACTTATTTAAAACACATCTAAAATGTGAGACTGTCATTCAGAAATTCATTTAATTTTAATAATAATAGAGGTCTTTTCAGATCATGCCAACTTCACCATTTCCAAAAGGCAGACTGGATATTTTTAAAGCCAAATAGAACCTATTGTATTTATTTAAAGGGAAAAGAAAAAAGAAAAAAAATACTTTCAAACTACATTATATGGGCTCAATTCCATGCAAATAAACCTGGTGTAGATACTCCTGCTCAAATGGAGTGAAAATGCTCCTAATAGTACCTTCCAACTAGAAGTGCCAGGATTATAAACCAGGACGATCCTCCATCTCTACTCTTAGAAATATGTGCTGCAACACCCCTCAGTTGTGGTTTTATACTCTCAGGATGTGTTTTAGCAACAGGTAGAAGTTTCGTCTGCTTTTCCATCTCCTGAGCTTGTGTTAGTAAGACAAACCCTGCAGAACAGCAGCTCCTTTGCAGGCACACAACACTGATTTACACTGTGACAGATTTTGATGTAGCCAGGAAAGAACCAGCAGCTCCCAATTCAGGCCAAGGTTGCATTTTAAACCCAGCCAGAAAAGGGTAGTGGTGGATAGTTGTCTATGAAAAAGTTAACTGCCAACCATGATCCATTTCTGAGCACTGTCCTCTTGTAAACGGTCCCCATGAAGTCATGACCAAAGTCTGAGTAATTCTTTCATCACTGTCTGAGGATGAACTGAGTAAGGGATTTAAAATTTGGACTTATCCTAATGTGCCCACACACAGTCTATGGCAGAAGGCAACTAAATTCTGCCTCGAGATGTCTGAACTTCCTTAAAACATGTTTCTGCTACAAAGGAATCTTTATTTCTTATCATTAAAGCAAAATCTCTTCCTCAGCAGCCGAAATCTCCAAAGTCACTGTCAACAGTGTGATTGTATTTTTCAAATCACATTTTTGAGCTAATTGCTGTCCAAAGCCTCCTTGTTTTACTCAGATATGTAACTGTAGGAATCAGTCATGCTACTCACTCAATTAAATTGTATCCTTCTTGGCCCTTCATCTTTTAGGATCTGATCCAGCTCTCCTTGACTACAGAGACGACTGGATCAGAGCCATTTTGCATAAAGCCAGCAGAGGATTTGGTATTTCAGTCAGGTGTTCAGGTGTACTGCCTGAACTCAGTCTGAAATTGCCTGCTCGAGATAGGCTGATGCAGAGAACTCTTTGCATACAAAAGGAAGCACTGAAATTATAAAGAGCTGTCCTGTGACCAGGTACTTGCTGGGCTAAGAGACATTATTCTTACTAATGCACCTTTGCTAATGTCCACATCACAAGGATATTTTTTTTTTAGCATAACACTAATGTTAGTTGTCCATTATGGTATCAGGAGTCATAATGGCTAAGGAATCCCTACAGTGAAGGGGCAAAAAGAACATTCAGAAATAAACTCCTACATTGGTTATGAGAATATTGCTTTGGCAAAATGTTTTTATTATTATTTAATTTTTTTCAGCGCATTAATTTCTGCTCGTTTTGCAGCTTTGGGAAATCCTTCACAAGGCAGCACTTCAGAAGCACTTAGGGAGAGCAGCCTCACCCCTCAGATGGTGCCTGTGACATTCCTCTTACAGATATTCCTCTTATAGATATTCCCCCATGCTCTCCCTGGCTGCCTTTTCTGCAGTAAATGCATTCTCTGCATCTGACACGAGGATCTGATTGTGGCTGTCACTCTTTGCTGAGGCTTTAACTAACACTATCTGTGCAACTCTAGAAACCACATCAAATTGCAGTTTTTCCTGATTTTATTCCAATTTGCATAATAGGTCACCGTTAGCACACTGTGCTGAAGGAGAAACAGCTCAACTGAAATCTACCTTGAATGTTTCCATTAAAATATGCTCCATTTTTTCCCCTCTGCTCTCTCTTCTGTCAGCCCACTAGTGAATTAAGGAAATACATATGTAAACAACTATAAAAATGCAAAAAATAATTATAAAATTAGTTCTAGATGCATAATCCAGCGTGATTCATGTTATGTTCCCACCATGATCCCAGTTCCAGAAGAGTTAATCAACCATAGCAACCTTCTAATCAGAGCAGTGAACTAATGATCCTATTTCTGAGTAATACCAGTCAGATAAGGCTCTCAAAAGGTAGTTAACATCACTTTGGTGGAAAGGCATGACAAGTGCAAGTTCTAGCAGTGAGTAATGCATCATTCATGCCCCCTCTCGTTCTGACATTTTAACGTTATCTTGTTTTACTGTGTCGGCCTAACACTGCCACTGCTGGCAAATTAAACTGTGAACTTACAAAGTGGGTGGCAATAAATACAAATTATGAGAGTTCAAAAGATGTCCCTGGAGGTGTACTGCCAGACATGGAATGTCTCTGGCTTTTCTGTCACATAGCAATAGACAAGACAAAGTGTAGCATGAGCTGAAAAAAAGAATTAACTACATCATGGTGAAAAATGAGAGGAAAGTGAAAAGAAAAAGTGGAAAAAAAAGGAAAGCCAAATAAAAGGGAGATGTAAAGACAGGGCAGGAATGAACAAAAGAGCATACCTTTGGAATATAAAACATAACTCTGTTTCACCTTGCAGAACAAAAAGCTATGTAAATTAGGGATCAACAAATGCCTTTTAGAAACATCGACCAACTATAAAATGTTGTCAATGTTATTACAAAAGTAAACGGTTCCTCCTGAAAAACTGCCACACAAAATCAGCAGCAGCATGATGTTGCAGCATTTGTATCTCCGGCAGAAATTCAGAATATCCCACTTACCCATGCTAACAAAGATTTCACATTTTGCATTGACTTAAATACGTGGGGCAAAATCCTGCTCTCATTGTCAGGAGGAAAAAAAATAATTGAGAGACACTGCCTGAGGTGACAACACGGAAATCAGAAAAAGGCTCCTTGCACAGTGTTATCCCCAGCCTTTTCTATTTTGTGTAGGGAGATAAGAGGGGCAGTGGGGGTCCCCTCAGACCCCCAAGTCTCAGCAGGCTGGTGACCCCCTCAGCCCCCCCAAGCCAGGACCCAACACAAGCTGCAGCATTTGTACTGCAGATTTACCACAGACGAAACAGAGAAAGTTAGCATTTCTTCCTTCCCACGGGAAGATAAAACTTTCCATGCTATTAATGGGGTCAGAAAAAAACCTGATTTTTAATATACCCAAGCCATGAAGCTTATTCAACTTGGTCTAACACCACTAATGAATCTTATAAAACATTTTATCTCCCCCGCCCATGTTCACAAACCACTCACATGAGGCTTGAAAATCACAATAATATCTTCCCAAAGTGCAGATATCACTCACACCATATGCAGCACAACTCTTTATTTTTCCCTATAAACTATTGGTTTCATTGAAACTCATTAGCATCACCTGTGTTAATTACACTAGCAAACCAATCAACAGCTCCTTCTTAATTAGGTTTTCTTTATTAAAGCCGGAAATTACCAAGGAGACAAAAGTCAACTGGGGAAATTATGTGAAAAGGAGTGTTTATGCCAAATTACCATACAAAATATAATAAGGAAAGGAAACTCAGTTTGTTTACAGGAATAACAAACAATATTAATTTTCAAGGTCACTGGCACAATTATTAATTACCTGCCTTACATTTTATTGTGATAGTTTAGTCTGCAGAGGCAGGAGCAGCGTATAAAAAACCCTTTGGAGTGTGGCTGCTCTGCATTTCAGCGGTCGCTGCCGATGACGCGAGCGGTGTTTTAGGAAGTTACTTTCATGAGCATTTCCCAGATGGGTTGGCGCGATGGAAACTCTGTCAGGTACATAAAAAGCTTCGTGGTTTGACTGCTGCCTCCTTCAGAGAGGTCCCAGGGGAAGGGAAAATGCAGCCAGTGAAATCCAGGTTGCCATTCCTAGTGGAAGGCATTTTGGGGTCCAACAACGCACCATGAGAAGTGCTGCTGCTACTGATCCTTAGACCTCACAGAGATGCCATTCCCCACCCTTTACACCCCCTGATGCCAGTTAAAATGACTCCCACAGCTCCAGGGAGCAGAGCTGGCATGGGCTGAAACAAACCCCACTCAGCATGACTGGTTTTATGATGTTCAGTGGGGAACAAAGTCAAATGGACCCTTCTGCAGAGGAAATCTGCTGGCATACCCAGCTTCTTCCCCTCCACTGCCTGGAAAACACTACCAGGCTTCATTTGTGGGTCCAAAGGCAGCCTCCTGCTCAGTCTGGTTGGCATTGGGTTGGTGCCAAGATGAGGTCAGGGTGCTGGGCCACAGAGCAAATGCTGTGGCTGTTACTGTAGGAAGTTTGCCAGATGCTTTCTCTGCCTGTGCCCACCTACCACGAGAGTCCCTTCTGAGTGTTCTTCACCACACTGTGCCTTCTTTTCAATTTCCTATGTGCCCACACAAACACAGGCTCACACGTTTCTGCAGCTTCTCTGCAGCTGCACAGCTCTGCCAGGATCCCCAAAGAATCCTCAGACATCACCACCAAAGCAGTTGTCTCCAGATTGCAACACAGACTGAATTTTCAGCTGACCAATATGAAAGTCAAAGCTTGAGCTCTGCATCCCTGACCAAATCTAACAAAGGAACCTACTGAAATAAATAAGCCATTCATGAACTGTAGATTGCCTGCTGTTAATTTACCTGGAAATCCACCTCAACAATTGATTATTTCAAAGTTACTCACAGTGCTGCACAGCAATTCAGTTTATCTTTCTAAAAATTAGAAGACTGCTCCCAGCCTTGCACTCGTTGACATACCTACAGCTTTACAGAGCTTCATTTTGGAAACTCCTTCCTAATTTCATAAAAACCCAGAGCCTGCATCATCCTCCTCATCATGTTTCCTAAATGGTTGTGAAGGGTCCTTTTGAAGCTGGCAGGAGTCAGTTCAGGGTAATTTGCATACATGCTGCTCTTACATTACGTCAGATTTTTCTTCTGTTGTTTTGTAGTAACTTCTACATTGACTTTAAAAAAATCTAATTTTTAATTAAACCTTTGTATTCTGCTCTAGTATTTTGGTGCCTGCATCCTTAGTTAATCACCCATCAGTTCTTTTCAGTCCTGCTAACAATTGCATTTGGAGAGAATAATATTCTGTAGTTCTACAAATACCCAGCATCCTTAAAAAATAGTAAAAAATCTAGTTGTCTTCTCAGAACAACTCTCCTTTAACCCAGTTATCTATTATACCATCAACATCTCAGTCTGCAATAAGTCCATTTATTAACTTTCAAATGCACATACCTTAGCTTTATTGCACAGATCTATTACATAATGGGCAATTATCTCATTTCACAGACAGTTGCTTGTAAACTAAGATAATGTGGTTTTCCCATGAGTTATTCTTGTATGGATTATGGGGTTTCTCTCTATTTTTTCATGTGTGTTGATCTTACACTTTGCTATGGCACCAGGGAAGACGCAGCACTTGCCAGTGCCAGGGCACCTGCAGCATCTGCTCTCTGCATGGAAAGCATCTGCCACACTGGGGCCTCAATGCTCATCTGAGCTCCCAAGTGTCACCACAGTACAAATATTTCACTTTCTCCAACTTCTTTCCGAATGCCACTTCATTCCAGCAAAATTTGGAAGTGTTACCAGCCCTTCTCTCCAGCTCTGCAAGGACCTGTTCCAAACTGACACTTCCTTCGATCCTTTCCCTTCATTTCCTCACTAAAATAGATAATGAGGATGTGACACAGATTCCAGAGGGCTGGTGAGACACTGGGTTACCTCCTAACCTCAGCCAGCTCTGATGGAGGAAAGAAAATGGTTATACAAAGATCCAGGTCTGACTCTCCAGAAAACCCTGTCTAAGCCATGGTGCTCACCCAGGGGAATGGGGAGGACTGGGAGGGAAGTGGCTGCCCTGAAGGTGTCTGTGGAATTGAGGACATCTCACGCAGTCCTCAGCAGGAGTTTCCTCCTCTCCCCACTGCCTGGGAGCATTTCCCCTCAGCTCATCCCAGTCCCTCCCTTGACACACTGACTCTAATGAAAGCAACACCTAGAATCTGCATTCAAATCACATTTTCTGGTTCAGTCAGAAGACATATCCATCCCCGCTTTGATCTTCACAACGGGCTGCTGGAGAACAGGCACCCTCCAGTCATCCCCTGAATCTTCCTGGATTTCAGAGCACAGGAATAACATGGTCTGCATACACCAAGGAACTGCTGGAAGAGCCCCCCAGGTGAACAACAGAACTCTGGAAAAAGTTATGGGGGATCTCCACACCCTGTCTTATGAGGGAATAATTTGTCAATGCAGAGAAGTCCGTACTCGGCTTCTTCCACTCAATGAATGCCAAAAATAATCTGGAGATGTTGCCTATTATATCACCTGCTTTACCAAGCCCTTGCTAGGTAGGTAATGCCATGGAATGTGACAGGGCTGCCTTAAAAAAAAGAGTGGGTGGTTTTAGAAAAGCATATTGCACCCTAAAGGTGGAGCTTCCAATATGTGTATCATTTAAGCCAGACTATCACATTCTGTTTTAAAAAGAGACAGGCATGTGAAAAATGTTCATTTCTTTTATGTTAGGAGGGGAAAATAGCCCAGAAAAAAAAATCCCCTATGCTAAAACTGCATCACAGTTGCAACAATTCAAGAATAAGTATTTAAAAGACAATTTTTTAAAGGAGTATATATTTCCCTGATAAATCATAATGGCCCTTTAGAACCCATCATGGTCTACTATAAAAAAAAATCATATTTAAAACACTTTTAAAATACGTGTTATAAAGATTTTTTTTTTAATGAAAATTATTTACCCAGAAGACCATAATGGTTCTGAAATGTACTCTGCAAAATCTGTATTCAGGGACTTTTTTTGTTAAAAAGGGTTGGGTTTTTTTTTGGCCCAAGAGATCTTGAACAGCTTCTATGGAACTATCAGGATTTATTGTTTTAATAGGGCTGAAATGAAGTTTGGAACATGCACATAGAGGAGCAATGCTTTTCAGACAAAAATGAGAGAGGAAAAAGAAAAAAAAGGCAGTAGAAGTGGAAGGAGGAGAGGAAATGGAAGAGGGAGGCTAGGAGAAGGAAGACTCCACACAACTGATACCCAGGCACAGAAGAGCCACAGTCATGGTAGCAGATGCCGTGAGGGGGAGGTCTAGAATTTCCAGGAAATCGGGGGGAGTAAGTATTTCTCAGCTCAAGGGAAAGCACTGCTCCCACAGACTGCAGCGTTACAACGTGCCAGCTCTGAAGGAAATAAAGTGAAAGAAAGGAAACATTGATTTGGGTGAGCAGGAGCTGCAGAGCTGACGGCACCCCCGGGTTTATTTAAATACTGTAAATGCTCTACAGCAGCATCCCGGGGTTCAGCAGCACGGGCTGTTTACAGAGTCTGCTCTCAGTGCCCACCAGGCAAACCCAGCCCACACACTGGTCCTGACTGCAGAGAAATGATGTGAGAGGAGAAATGGAAACAGCCCGAGTGAAGTAACGCAGCCAACATCGCACTTGTGCCTGAGCAAAGCACCAGCAGCACCCCCAGACCCACGGCAGGTGGGGGAGAGCCAAGGCAGCCCCTCCATGCCAGCAGGACAGGGCTGGGCACTCTGCAGAAACCTCCTCCAGCTGATGGAGAGCAGCTCTAACAACACCTCTTCCATGGTGCCTCGGAGAGCAGTGCCAGAGACACGAACCAATCCATCCTCCAGGGCAAGCCCTCAGCAGGGAATGAGCAAGGGGATAAAGACCCTCAGTGGACAAAGAGCTGTGGCTGCACAGAACAACTGCCGCAAATAGCGAGTTTTACATGTGCACAAACACAGCAGCACATACACATTACCACGTCCAGGAGCCACAGACAGGGATCGCAGATGACTTTGAGGTAGTACTTTTGATTTTTGTTATCCCAGCACTGTAATTCTCACTTGGGAAGAAAATATTATACCTGGAATGATACTCTGGGACCAGGACCCAACTATTTTGGTACAGGTGTATCAGACTCTACCCCAAACAGTCCTCATTTGAATGCAGCCTTTCAGTGCCAAAGCAGCTTTGCTCTGTTAGAAAAGTCAGAAATCAAAACTCCCAGGAGCTGCTGGCCTGCACTTGTGCAAAACTCCACTGCTCAGCCACCCCGGGGTAATTCTTGAGCTGCAGATGGCAAGTGCCCACAATTGTCTGTGACTAGAGCAGAGGCTCAGCCTCTGAACCAAATTTAGGGCAATTCTAAAGTGTTAGCTGCCGTCCTTGCTTATTTTTCCTTAATAATTGGAAACAAGTACCAACGGAAAGCTAGCAAACAGGGTTTGTCCTGAGTCATGTAAACACATCCTCAAATCACATTAAGTCTGCTGATACTGCAAAGGGCGTTAGTCTGACTAAACAAATGCCTAACACAACACATTTAAGTATCATCTTGATCTATGTCTAAAAGAGATTTAGAGAGAAAGACAGGACAGTTCTTGGACTTTTTTATAAAATCAATGATACCTTCTGAGTTAGATATCCATAACTCACTGTATTAAGAATTTCTGTCTCTGATGCTCTTCTGATATTTGTGCATTGCCACCGGTGGAAAGGAAATCACCACCAGTGTACAATGACCCTGCTGGAGTCACTGAAAATGTGTGTTCACGGGAGGAGTCCAGCCTGTCCTCCCAGGAGAGGCTCTGGGGCACACTGCAGGCTGGATGTCCAGCGAGGGGTGAATTTCCCTGGTGGGTGCCGAGCAGAAGCTCAGACTCTATCACCTGGGATCTCTTCTGGACTGCAATTCCCTGCATCTACAGGTCAGGATAACTGGTGTTAGTGGGTGAAGCTGGGAGAGCTCTGCTCTGGAGGCTCTCACTCCTCAGGGATTGGGGAAAAACATCTGTGGAGAGGAGACTTCTTTGGCCACTTGCAGCCGATCTGCCTTAAACTCACAAAGGATAACTTTTGTCACCAGTCTTCCCCATAACACTTCAAGAGCTTAAAATACACTTTGAGGAAGGTTTCAAACAGTTTTTCCCCTCAAATCTGTCTACGCTTATTCACCGTGGATTCCAGAGGGATGACCTGGATTTCCTTGCACACTCTAAAACCAAATTATATCAGTCCCAATTAGGTCATCTGCTAGCTGCACCTGCAGCTCAGGACTGCAAAATTCCTCCCCCTGTGTATCTCCCTACAGTCCAGACAGGGCAGGGAAGCCTTCTGTGTTAGAATAACTACTATAAAACCATATAACACAGCCTAAAAATACAATTATAATTACAATGCCAAAAGCAAGCCAGTCAATATCTTCAAGATTCTAATAGTTTCAAGCACTATTACCTTAACGGTCTCACATCACAGTACTGATTAAAGAAACATTTTGTCTTTTTATCTGTATTCAATGGAGAGCGTAATCACTGGAGTGTAGAGAGCTAAAATATTTATTAGGAAGTATACAGCTCGGGTCAGGAGGCAAAAGCCAACGTTCAAGCTGTGAGCTGCAGCCTAGCTTGGAGTCTAAATCACAGATCCCATCCCATCATCTCCTTGGGATCATCTGCTGCACACAGGACAAGCTTTGGAGTGAGCTCTGCTCCTGCTGTGCCCCTCTGAAAAACCTCACAGGAAGGTCCCACTCGGGATCTTAAATGGGCAGCATCACTCCTGGAACAGGTATTTCTGTTCAGCCAAGTCAACAAGATCTCCATATAGAGATGGGATACAAATTGGCCTCAGATATGGAAAACTCACGTTTTTCAAAACTGAATGAGCAAATCTGCCCTCACTGACGGTAGCACTGCTCTTCATCTAGAAATAAGGAACACAAAAAAAAAAAAAAAAGAGGCTATGCCCCCGTTCTTGTCCTGATAAATTTGTTTTCTCTTTTTGCCTAATTGCTTAACAATAAATCCACACACACCCTATTATCCATAGTCTACTGCAATATTCCTCAGGGCACATGATCAGCAATCAAAAAGCTTGAAAGATGGCCAACATAATCTTAAATATCCCAGTGTATTACCAAATCAGTATTTCAAATTTAGTGGACATACTCAGATATGTTTTCCTCTCCGCAAGAGGCATCATGTAAGTGGCAAACAAGATACAGAAGATCGATTATTTAGCATAATTGCACAATCTAATTGTATGGATTTTAAATGGAACAGGAGGAGAAAGATTAAAATCATACAGCACAGCAGTATACTTTCACAGAGTGCATGAAATAGATTTTCCCCAATTAGCAGAACAATGGAAATATTTACTGTCAATCCAGTGAAGATATTCTGAAACAAGAGTCAAACAACATCCAGATCTGCACAGGGCAGGAGCAAATAATTTCATCATTGATGGGGGAATAAAAGACCAAACCTAAAGCATTGAAAACTTAACACATTCAACTCAAAAATCCACACTCCTGTGGCGCTGCTTCATTTCAGAACCCCATTTGGGGTTCTTATGAACAGCCTGTGCCGCCTTCCCAAAGGAAGCACCACATCCAGGCCAGCACAGCATTCCACAGCACCTTCACCATCGCTCACCAAAACCTGGACCACTGCAGCGCATCCTGCAGATTAACCAGGGGAGCAGAGGGAGCTCCCCTGTCTCAAAAATTAAGTGCGAGCGCTAACCTTGTCATATTCCCCGGGCAGACAAAGGCGGCACGGCTCCGCTCAGCCGTACCATGGGTTAACTGGCATTTCTAATACTTTTCACCTAGGCCGGCTTGACAGATGCCTAACCTTCGCCGGGAGTGGAGACAGCCTGATGGGCCCTGGCCATACAGGGGGAAAATTTTTGATGCTTCCCACTTATGACATGATTGATTTTCTTTCAGCGGCCCTTCACTTTTGGCTGTGGCGAGGGCTGCCTGCCCGAGCCCCCGCGCGCCCTGACCTCGACATATGGCCGCTGTGAGGCTGAAAACTGATGACGGCAGAAACCTAAAAAATCAATAGGCCCTGTCAGTCAGTGGGGAGGCGAACGTCTCTTAAAAACCCAATCACGACATGTACTTGCTGCATGGTGCGGATCCACTGCACACTTGAGAACACACTGAATTTCCCGGCGTTTTTATTTATTTAATTTTTTTTTTTTTTTTAAGTTCTGTGTTAACACACCATTTACCTATTTATTCCTTAACCTTTTATGCAGGAAGAAAGCGAATTAATCTTGTTAGGGTAGAATCTCCACAATATTAACTAGAAGAAAAAAATAAAATCCCTGGAAACTCTCTGGGAATAGTATGAAATAAATAAAGAGCACCTTTCCGTTGCCAATATAAACACTGACATCATTATTTTTGACATTATCTGGAAAGAATTTAGATATAAGGACTTCTAGAGTCTAAAAACATATGAGTATGAAACTGTTTTAATTTTCGTTGCAGGGGGTGAAGTATTGTTTTGGTTTGTTTTGATTTTTTTTAACTTAGTTTTTAAAATATGTAGGAAAGAAACCGAATTCACGATTGGTTCTACACTTCATGGTTCTTGTCATCTTCTGTGCTCAGCGAAGAAAGGAAATTATTAGGCCCACTGAAATCAGCTGGAGCTGCTGGTGCTCTGTAAACTGCACTGAGCCGTTCGTATCCTGCAGGATTGGGCCAACAACATCCAACTGATCCCTTTGCTCTTGCCAGCTCAGGAAACAAAGGCATTTGACAAGACAGAGATAAGCAATATAGCGTACAGTGATTCCATTTACATATTTTGCCCCAAAACAGTCTTCCAGAACCCTGCTGAAAAGCAAACAAACAAAAATCGAACCGCAATTAGAAACATAAATGTTAACCACGGATAGGCCCCATTATACTTTATCACCTCCATCAAGAGTGCAAATCCCAAACAAGGAATGCCTCCGAGTGATTTACCTAACCTGGCTGAAATTGTAGAGAGAGGCTTTATTTGAAAACCATATCTTCATGCAGGGGGGAAAAAAAAAAAAGAAAACTGTAAGGAGATGTTGGCTGAGAAATCGATGCATTACCAGGATGCATTTTAGAAATCCACCAAAACTAAGGAAGATTTTTAAAAAATATTCATTGCACAAATAAACAAAACCTAATGCTGAATTCCCAAATTAAGACCAATTAAAGCTTTCTTTATGACTACCAACCTGAAAAGCTTACAATTTCGCCCTGTTGCAGTGGGGTGTGTGTGTGTTTTAATGTAATATTAATGAGCCAGGATGGAGGGTCATAAAAAGTGATAGGTTTTTGCGATGGTAAATTATAAATCGGTATTGATTTTTCCCGGCACTAATGCAGCCAGCTTATTGTAAGACACCACAGGCAAAGTGCACTTTATCAGATTAGACTGGAGCCTGGTATCAAATATACATGAGAAAAAGGATGCATTTGTGACTTAGACTAGACTTTTTTTTAATGATACATGAAATTTTTAAGGAAAAAAGTCTCAGAATATTAAGAAATTAAATACCATTTTAAGAGATCCCAGACGGTAGCAAATAGATATTAATGTCACATTAGGGTAATTTGTTTTTACACTGATGGAATATAGGAATATAGGAATAAGTACGTGAACTAAATCCTGCTCAGATTTAACCATGTGCTTAATCAGTCCAATTTATGATCATCTCAACTGTTCATGAGAAAAGTTTCTCATTTGCATAAAATGCCTGAAGAATCAGGCCCTACATCTGCTCATACCTATATTTAATATAAAGTCACCCATATAGACATCTATTCAGTGAGTACAGATCCTGGGTGAGGGACTTCTACATCCTACACTGCTTTGAAGAAGTTGTTTTTCCCCCATACCTCGTACCACCCCACCATGCCAGCCAAAGACTTTGAAAGAGCTTTTCCTTGTAGTACTTTTATTGCTTAAATACTGTGAAGCTTTTCTTTCCCTTTCATCTCAAAAACGCATTGGGAGTTGGCCGCGCAGTAAAACTGGGCGTTATTTTTAAAATCAGCTCTGCTTTTCATCTCCTGACCTTCCCGCAGTCAGGATTTCCTCATTAAAACATTTCAGTGACGTGGATAATTGACCAAAAAAAAAAAAAATTGAGAGGGAGAAAAAGAAAACAACAACAACAACAACGATTAAAAATGTCGCCGCTTTCTGCAAATTTGCTCTGGATGGGCAGCAAACCAGCACCCCTTTCTCTTCACCCAAGAAGGGAGGGGAAAACTTTGCACCTAGGCACATGCCCACATTCCAGAGCATGTTCCAGGGATTCTGCCATCCCTCAGTGGCCTCTGCCACCCCTTCCTGGTGTGTCCAGACTCTCCCGATGGCCTCAGCCCTCAAAGGTCCTTGAGCCTCCCAGAGCAGAGCTGGCCCGAGAGCCTGTGTGAAAAACGCCGTATTTTTCCCCAAACCCGTATGTTCCTTGACAGGCTGTTAACAAACAGCCCCACACAGGCTGCCTGCGAAGGATAAGTGTGAACCCAAATAAGTAACAGCAGGAAGGAGGAGGAGAGGACGGAGGGAAGGGGCTGGGCTGCATTTGGGGGTATTTTCCAAGGAAGAAGGTGTGGGACTGGGGAGATGGGGATCCTCAGGGGCATCTAAATCCCTTGGGAGGTTTAAACAAAGGAGCATTGAAGAGAATCCTTTATGTTTCACACCGAGGGGCAGGGGGCCAAGGAGACCCCACACTGGGCACTGAGGAGGGGTCTCGGAGCTGGGGACACAGGAGACAGAGAGTGCTCCATTCCCCACTTCCCTGTGCCACCCCTCGCCAGACTGCCCCACCACAGCACCACCTTTCAGCCTTTTTGTATTTTAGCTGCAGAAATTGATGCTTGGCATTGCCCTCTCAAAACCTTTCTGAGGCTGTTTACCTTCCTGTGTTCAGTTTTATTATTCTTATAAGCAAACTAAGCGAGAGATGAGAAACTGGAAAAGGAGAGGGAGGGGGTGCTGCTTTTTTCTTTTTAATAAATGCATACAAATACTCCCAAACAAGCCCAAAACACCAAGACTTCATCGCAGCCAGCCCAGCTAGCCTCTCTCTCTGTGTCCAGCCACACTGATGGCCACGGCTGTGGCTTAGCAGAGCTGACCGAGCTGACCACAGGTCCTCAACACCATGGATGGAGCCCACAGCGAGTTCCAGGAGCTTACAGAAGCCTTACTTGGGATTAAAACTACAAAGAAACTCAGTCTCATTAGTGGATTGCCAGCAACCCTGCTCGTCTTGCAGTGATGCATTCATTATATCACAGGATAAAAATCTGAGGCCTGATCTTAACAGCCATTTCTCAGACAAAATTCCTATAAACCTCAATGGAAATTTTGTCCGTCTCAGGATTGACTGGGCTTTTGCCTTGCGACTTTTCATACGCTGAAAGTAATAAGAGGAAACTTTTCTTTTTTGACAAGACCTCATCAGGTAAAACCTAATAAAGCTAAAGAGGAAATTAGAAAAATGAAAGGCTATTCCCAGAGCAGTCTGATCCTGCCTCAGCCAAAGCCAACGCTGGAGACTCCTTCATCCTGAAGGAGCCAGGTTCCCACTGGCACATCCCCCAAGCCCCCAAATCCCAAACCAGCACCACACCCCAGGCACCAGGATGTGACAAACCAAGGGACACATCAGGAGTGTCCCACCAGACTGAACAGGATAATAAAACAGCCCCAGATTGGGCCCAGGGAAAGAGAAATCCCTTCCACTGCCTCAGTGCAAACTCACTGTGCTCCCAGTCAAAGCAGCACTTTTAAAGTGATTGCTATAAATGTTATTAAAGTGAAACAAGCCATTTTTTAAATGTATGCTAATTCCACTTTATTAGTGATGCCAAAGTCCTCATTTACATTTTTCATAAAAATTACGCAGATTTTTTTGCTGCTTTAGGGATAAGACTAATAAACAAATACATAAATTAGTATATTTTAATTAAATGTTATCCCACCAAGTAATATTGTATCCCATTGTCTAAAACAAACAAAAAAAAGAAAATCTATAAAGCACCTCTAACGTGAAAATTTGTGTTGTATTAAAATATTAGAACTCATTAAAAACTAATTTAAAAATCACTTTACCTAACAATCATAAAAATTTTGAATTCCATATTCTAATATGTGTTATTTGTTGTGGTACAGGATATTATCACTGCAGCATGCATTACTATTAGAATATACATGTGTTAGAGGCATCATAATGCCCCCAGATCTTCTCAGAAAATAACAAAATCAAGTATAACCTGCAAATGCATCACTATTTCCATATTAAATACACATTATTTCTATTCTGCAGCCTCACAGCCTGCTCAAGCACATTTTTTACCTTGCTTTTAGGTCCATATATCCCACCCCAGCATGTATAAAAAAAGTATGTATTTTGGGATGGGCTATGGCATGACATTGGCACTTTAAAACATTACTCTGAATACAATAAATGGGGCAGGTTAAGGCATTGCTGGACCTGCAAGGGGAAGTCAGAAAACAATCACATCTTAATTCAACATTTTAAAGCAGTCTGCAGAAATAGCTTGAGTATTAAAAAAAAAAAAAATCAAATGTGCATTAGAACATATTCACCTCATTAGAAGGTTTTCCATAACCCTGCTTTACCTCAGATGGGACAAATAGGCCTTGGCTCTGCATTTTCATTACTCTCCATCCTCCACTGTAATTTTTTCTAAATGTGAGATTATTGCTTCTCAAGGCAGGAATTTAAATGAAACAAGCACTCTATTTGGCATTTTCACTGAAAAAGCTTTGTCTCCTACTTGGTTATGCTTCCTGGAAATTGAAAGATTTTTTTAAAAAAGAAAAGGAACCAAAAGGAAACACGAGGAGTTTTTGTGTACATAAATGCACTTTCTGAAAAGGTACAATGATTTATTGGCCTTCCTGAGAGTGTAATTGACTGCATATTCCTATTAAGACTACCTTGCACTATAACCTCAGCTGCTCCAAGGCCATCCCATCAGGTATCTGTTTCCAATATCAGTGAGAAATTCCAACTGCATGGATGGGCGTAACTGGATGAAGCTGAAGTAATTAAGCAGCAAGTTTGGAGATTACGCCTCTTCAGTGCCCCTTGAAGGCACAGGTAATGACCAGGTTTCTGCAGCGTGGAGCAGCTCAGGCCATCCAGGAAAATGGATCTGATTTCTGACTGAGAGTCCCACCAAGGTGAACCTCATTGGATGATCAAAAGGAATCGTCTGAGAATTATTTAATCTATGGGGAGAAAGATCATGCAAATAGGGGGGTTTTCTCTATTAAACATAGGGGGTTCTATCTGCCCCCAAAGATTGGGTTTCCTGAGACTTAAATGCCCTGCATCCTCCTCATTTACCAGATGTCAGATATTCTCATGAGGGAATTTGGGTTTCTGGACATACAACCAACAAATGCAAACCTCCAGCGTCCAGTTCTCTGCCAAACAGTCACCAAAAAAAAGCTTTCTCCTGAACTTGACCAGGCACTTTAAAGGCTTTAAAAATATTTTCGAAGTGTCCTTTTTAACCTGGTAAGGCTCATAAGCCCCTGTAAGATTAGCCTTAGTGTGGAGAAATGACTCATCTGCAGTGACATCAGAGAGAGCCCGATGTCCTCTGTCCCTCTACATCCAGCCTTATCACCCCCCTCGCCTCGCCCCAAGACTTCCCCATAAATATTTAAACAAGGAGCAAAGTGATATATTACAGATATCATATTCAGACCTGCCTAAGTGACTTGCTTCAATCCGAGATCCATGAATGCATTTAGATACCTCAACTTCAGTTTAGATGGCTAACTTCCCTTTCAAAGCAATGGAAAAGCAAGTTCCTACAGAGCAGCCAAGACCCTCATATTTTTGTGACTCTGGCATTAGGTTACTCATAAATAGGGTGTTGGGCATCCTATCCATCATCTCTGGAGCTGGGAACAGATGGACAGAGGAGGTGTAGCTGCCTGGCAAAGCAGGGCTGCGAGAAGCTCAGCCCCAAACATCTGATGCTACTAAAATCCTGCCCCTGTGGTAGTGACTCCTGAATTTCCTCTCCCTAAATGCAGTGCAGCTGGATCAGCAGCCACACAGCTGTCTGGCATCAAAACCACCCCCCACAGCTCCTCAGGGTGGAAATCCTGGATCAGCTCAACATTGCTGCACACATTTTTATGTGGAGGAGCTCCGAAGGGATGCACTGGTTCTGGCAGCAGTGACTCCAAGGTGGCCAAGTCCCCGCCAAAGCCCTGTGAAACTCAGAGTAAGAACGAGGATTGACAGATTCTTGCCGGTAATTAGGAGTTATCCCCCATTTTGTGCACAGATTTCACGCTGGCAATCTCCTTTCCTCTGCCTCTGTCCACATGGCGTGGCTTTGGTCACAGGCGAGGCAAGAAGGAAAAGGTTCTGGCTCTGCCATTGCCACCAGCATGGGACAAACTTCCTGAACACAGAGCAAAAAGCTAGATATCCAAGCTAGATATCCAATCGAATCCAATCCAATCCAATCCAATCCAATCCAGTCCAATCCAATCCAATCCAATCCAATCCAATCCAATCCACTTTTCTAGGCACAGTCACCTACAGCTCTGCCTAATTATGGGTAGAAGACTCACAGATAGTCTTATATATTGTGCTACAGCACCATCGACCCCTTTGTTCATGGGTGGGACCTTGTATCACCTCCAGCATTCCCAACAGACACAAACATGACAGATTTCACTTCAGTCTTTCCGGGCACTCCACGAGCAAACCAGAACACAAACTTTATATTCACCAAAAACCTCTCCATTTTACAATAAAGTGAAGTCATTAAGCCTCATGAGCATCTAACAATCAATGACAAGAGCACTGTGCAGGTCACTTGCATGGGAGCTTCAGCAAAAACTCTCATTGCTTCTCTCACCCTCCCTTGACTTCAGTGGAATAATTTGTGCTTGCTGGGACACAGTGCTCAGTTGTGCTTGTCATCAGCCCCAGACACCAAATCTCAGTGCCAAGGGTTTACCTTGAACCTAGAAAAAGGGATGGTTAAACCAGCCCCTTCACCTAAAATCAGTATGTTAACCTGAGATTTTTTTAAAGGAAAAAATAAGTAGCTTTAGGTTTTCTGGATTACCCATCATGACTGCGGGCTGCCTCAGCAGAGTCCAATGTCCTGACATCCTTCTGACTCCAAAACCAAGACACCAGACTCACAGCAAAACGTAAACAGGCAGCTGCTCCAGCAAAGAGAGCATTTCTCCTGCCATCAGCATGGTGCTGATTTTGTAATCAGTCTGGGAGGTTTATTTTTAACTGCTGTACCAAGGTTTTACAGAGACACAATTGTTCTTTTGAAACCTTGCTAATAGGGCCGATCAGTAATACCAGCACTACACAGAGAGCAGAAAAGCACAGCATAATGAAACTGTACCAGGAGAAACTATGAACGAGATATTCTTTCTATAAAAAGCATTTTTAATAAAACATGCAATGGCTCCAGAAACTGCTCATCATATTCTGATGAGGAGAACTGGAGCTGCGATCGGTGAGTGCTCAAAGCCTCCCCATTTCCTCTGGGCCCCACAAGGCTGTTCTGCCCCTGTGAGAGAGCTCAGCTGGCAATGTGAGGAAGGGGATTTTTCCAAGCTACTTTCATGTTGACCACACACTTCATAACACTCAGAACCTATTCCAAGGAACAAAGTGAGTAGAGATGCTCCTTCAGTGCCTCTTCGGTTGATGTGATACAATGCAGATGCATTTAGGTATGCTGTGCAGATTGCTGTGATTTAAAAACTCAGTGCCATTACCAGAAATCCAACTGTGGATCTCCAAAATTTGCATGCATCCCCTGAAAAAATGTTATTTCCCAAGCACGCTACCTAAAAGCTTATTTACAAAATCAGTTATTGATACATGCATACAAAAGAGACAGCCAAAAAGTGAATACAGATTTTTAGGGGGTGTGATCATTTGAGAAAAGTCCATAGTTTCTCTTTCTGAGAAGTTTGTTGTTGAGGACCTACTTAAAAATTAAGATTGTGGTTACTGTTATTCCTTAAAAAACACAGAAAAGCTAATTGTGCAAGACAGGGTTCTCTGCTGTGAGCAAATTTGATAGCATGGAATAGTTGGTCAAAAGGCATCTGAGAAGCCCTTCTGTCTGTTCTGTAAGGGTTTTTGGAGGGAGAAGGATCTAAATAAACCACACTTCCAAATTATCTCTAGGGAGCAAGAAATAAGCTAAAGGTGCCCATTGCATTCTGAGCAAGTTCCAAAGGTGTTAGCAAGTGACAGGGTGCTCCTCTTCCCAAGCCAAAAAATTTGCACTTGGTTCCCCACGAGTAATTTTGCCCCTTGAAGTTTCAAAAAGTTTTAAAGCTTGATCTCTATTTTTCTAATAATTTAAGAACCTTTTGTATATATGGCTCAGCTCCTATTCCTATACCATTTTAACAAACCATTTTTTTTCTTGTTACCATTGTCTAGTGTTACCTGAACAAAACAGTCTTTGCTGCTACTTCAACAGGAGATCAAAATGCATTAAAAACATTTTTTAAAAGTTTAAAAAGCACTGAACTGCTTTGTAGCCACACTGCACAATTCAAATCCCTTGCCAGATTTGGCATACATTTCTAGGTACTCGTCTGACCCTCCCCGCTGAGCCAAGCAAGCACTTCACAGTGATTAGTGGATTTTAACCTCACCACAATGAGGTGGAGGCACAAAACAGTTTAAATGACTTGCCCACGTCCATGCCAGGAGCCTGTGGCAGAGCAGTGAGTCACAGCAGGACAGTTACATTCACTGTGCTGTGACCCAGCCATAAAAGTAATGTTTCTTGTCACAGAATTAAGATTTTTTTCTTTCAATTTATACTGGGAGGGGTCAAGAAAGAAATGTTATTATTTAACACAATTGTGAAAGGGCACAGTCAGTGACCCCAAATGTTGGGTTTTTTTCTTAACTCAGTAGATTTTAAATCTGTATTTATATATAGAAGAAGTCATAACAGATATAATCCATTTTAAAAACACCCTGTATTTGCCACTGCTGTCTTTCAAGAGGGGGAAGAGGAGAAACAGACAGAATTGTTTTGTTGTCAAGAAAAATACATCTAGCATAAAATGTTAAGGTTGCCAAGAGATGACAGTATTTGGCAGCATCCTAAAATGTTTGTCATTTTAAAAGTATTTATGCTAAGGCAGAAAATAAACTATCCAACATTTTAGTCACTTTAAGTGATTAAAACGAGTCATTAGAATTTTAGTTTAAAAATCCTCTTAGATAAAATTTTCCCTTGCCTAACTAGCCAGTTTTCCTTTGTCACAGAAAAAAACCTGTGTTCAGGTTTTTTACTCTTAAAGCTCGACTCTCAGCTCTAAATGCTCTTGCGTGATGTAGGTAAAACAAAATGTGGGAGACTTTGAATATCGTTTTCATTTTCATTGGAAACATTTTCGATTACTACACTGCTGAACAGAAACAACTGGGAAGAAAAAGTCAGGAACATTTTAAATGCCCGCCAAAAGTGCAAGAAACTCTCCTTACAAAAGAAATCAGTGCATTTAGTTGCCTAAAGTTATATTTTAGCATGAATTTGGCAAATTTTCCTGATAGCGACTTGCCTTACTTCCATTTATTGTACCGTGTTCAAGAGTATTTACAAATGCACATTTCTCATGACATTGGAAGTAAATTTGGATCTATTTTTTCATGTTATAAAGACATTGATGTGTTTTTTCTGACATGCCTCATGAACTCAGTCAATCACAAGTCTTTCTTAATGGAAACCACATGTCTGCCCAGAACTGTGTAATTACAATGCTAGTTTTCTTGGCACTGCCAGGAAAAGGGGCATTGTCAAACCAATTAGAGTTTATTTATTTACATACCATTTCTGGATGAGAATGTTCTCTCTTTTATGCTGATGCTGAGAAAATATATATTTCATCGAGTAGCTGTAATTTTTGCTGGGTACTATTACATTTTGCAGCAATTACATCTCTAGTTTTCAGTTACTTTCCACGTAAGGAAACTTTCCTTACAACGAAAACAGCTGCGAACAGCATCACGAATTTTATCAGCCCGGTTTTCATTTGTTTCAGATGATGAAGGAGATGTGAGGGCGGCTGTTTCCCTCAGCTCCACGGAGCCAGTGTTTCCACCCACTTCCACCCCACTAGGAGCTTTTCCTTGTGCAAGATGTTGTTTGTACATCCATCCTCCTGGAATATTGCCTCTTCCACACCTCTGCAAACTGTACCTGCAGCTGGCCCTGCTAAAGCAGCATGGATTGTCTCACCTGAAGGTGATCTGCAGGGCTGCTCTGGGGCAGATGGCTCTGGACAGCCTTGAAAAGAAAGTTGTGTGTCTCAGGAAAGCCAAATCCCACACGGATTTGCACTGGGCTGAACCACGCGTGCTGCTGCTGGGGCTGGAAGATCACAAGCGGCCAGAAGAGGCTGTGTGGTGGGAAATGCATTCCAGGGACACCCAGAAAAGGCCAGAGCTGGGGCACCGTGTCTCCCACGAGCTCCCTGCACACCATAAGCTTCACAAATGCCATTCATTCCGTGCTTCACACTCACCTCCTGGGCCACTGGAGGCTGCTGAGGGAAATGAGAGCCTTTCTGATGGGGTTTGTCCCCAGGAGTATGACTGCAGGGGGGAAGGCTGCCTGAGGATTCCTATTTATAGCAATAAAATCAGGGGTAAAGGGATAAGATTGAGGTACGTGTTTAATGGACATCCTTCTCTTTTGTCTTGCTCCCATCTGAGACGGTTCATGAGATTTTCAGACTGACACCTTCCCAGCTCTCTGCTCCTGCACTTCCAGAGCACCCAATCATCCCAAATGTCCCCAGCCCTTAACCCCACCCTGGAGAGCTGTGACACCATCCCGCTCCTGGGGTGGCAGGGCCCATGCAGGGATGTGCCCAGGACACCGTAGCAGAGGAGGATTAACCCAGCCCCGTCAGGGCCCAGGCAGGATTGTGCCAGGCTCTTTCTCAGGGCTGACTGACAGGAACCTGTGTTGGAAGGCTCTCCCTAGCACACAGCCAGCCCTTTCTGTTTACACACAAATCTGCTGTGCTCCTGAACAGCATCCCAGCGTCAGCAGGCCGAGATGATCCCCTCCCATGGCAGAGAAGATCAGAGTCTGCACCTGAGACCTGCAGGATTTAGTTACAGAGAGAGGTGGGGATAAAACCCTCCCATCTGAGCCATGCCAGCCCTGCTGGGATTCTCTGCTCACAGGAGGCACCTCCTACTCAGGCTGTGTTATGCCCTTCCACTGAAAAAGCAGAGGAAGGGAAACAGCTGTAAAAATCTCCTATTTAAAGCTCCTGAAGCTTCAGAGCCTTCTATGAAATCCCTTGTATGGGATTCTTTCTTTTTTTTTTTTTTAATTTGTTTTTAATTGCTGCTCCAACCTTTCATGACTTCCTCATCTTTGGAAAGTTCCAAAGCATTAAAAGGAAACATTAAGTTCTAACGCCCTCCGACATTATTTTTCAGTTTAATCATTTTTCCCCATTTTCCTCCTCTTTCTCTGTGCTGAGTGAGGGTGGGAAAGAGACAATTAAGGGAAACTCAAAACTCTCAGATGTTTCAAATACGAAAAAAGTTTAATAAAAGTTTTCCCACACATCGGCAGAGAAGTAGGAAAAAGTGTTTTCTTACTAAATTCTCAATGCAGAAATGACCAAAACATTCCTGGGGTTTGTGTTCACCATTCCCTCCCCCATTTTTTGAGCCAGAAGTCTCTGCTTTATCTTGCTTTCATACTTGTGTGCATCTCTGCGAGAGTCAGAGCCCTGCCCTGATGATCTTACAGTTTCTAGCGCCCAGACAAACGCAGGGTGAGAGCTGAAATGGTGGCTCAGAGAGGGGAAATGACTTGCCCGAGGTCGAGCAGTGGGGCAGTGACTCAAGTGGTTTCCAACAACACATTTGTTCCTGAAAAGGCTTTAAATAAATGATTCACTGCCCTGCACCGCTGCTGCTGTGGGGAGGAACAGCACCGAGGAGTTACAGGGGGCTGTGTCAGGGCAAGGGTTTCAGCAAAAGCTGCCCTTGGTCCAGCTGGGAAGGGAAGAGAAGGGGATGGACCCACATTCCGAACTACAGACCCCGAATAAGAGAGGGAGACTCCTCAAATAAGCACTTAGGGGGGTATTTTAAGGGGTGACGGATGTAACCCACATCCTCCAGAAAGAACAAGTGAGGATGAAGAAGAGTAGACAGGCTGGACAAAATAATCTTTTTCTGCTGTGTCAGAACTTCTGTTTCCACTGAGCTCCAGGTCCTGTGATGTGCAGCCACAGAGCCTTGGGCATTCACAGCCCTGTAGTTGGGTGGCTATCACCCCTCTCACACAGCCGAGCAGGGCAGGAAATGATTTGGTACAGCAGGCACATGGTCAGCAGGAGAGGGAACCTGGCAGCTCCTCCTCACTACAAGCAAATGGCCCAGAAAGAAAAGAAAAGCAAGAAAAAGGTACCCAGAGGGAGGGTTTGCTGCTTCCACAGAGCAGGGGACTCCAGGGAAGGCTGGACTGTGATCCATGCTACGTTTTTATCTCTGCTCTATTCACGAGGCGCTGCAGCCCCTGGCTGAGCTGTCTCCTGTCTACTGCAGCAAGGTTCATCATCACTTCACCAGGAAAACTCTGCCACCTTGTAAAGCAAACCCATGAAAATGACGTGGTGGAGACTGGGTTTCAATGCTGATTTCAAATTACAAAGCACAGGAGCCACTTTCTATACACAATTTCTGATTCTGCTTTCTATTCCTGTCGAGCTGCAGCCAGAGTTTTGCCAGTGAAAAGTGCTATAAACAGCCCTGGCCTCGCTGAAAAAAGCAATATGCCGTCAGTCTGACATCTACCTCGCTTTTCCGCTCATTGTCAGCACTTTGATTGATGGTGTTGTTCATTAATGTGGGACGATTGTCAGCTTTTCCTGAATAAATATAAAAAGAAACAAAGAAATCCCCACCCTTTTCAAGCCAGAGTGAATTATTTCCTATTTTCCTTTGCTGAATTCAGGCATGTAACAGTACACTGCCCTCAAAACATACCGGAGCTTTAACCACAAAGTAGGAAATTGGACTTTGGATTGAGGAACCAAAACTTTACTTAAGTAGTAGGTACAGTAATTAAATTTTACTATTATTTATTTTCCAAAAGGAAAAAAACCAACTGTATGCCCTAAAGGCTTCTGCTTTAATACAGTACTTCAATTTTGCACAAAAAGCTAAAAGAAATCTATTTGGTGAAGACTAAAATGACATGTGAAAAGCAGAGGCAATCACAAGCACGGCAAAAGATAGGCAGAGATTCAATTTAGTACAAGGCTGCATCTTAATTCACACCGGGGAGAAGGGGGAAAAAGAGTTGTGAAAATTCACATATACTGAAGTATTTAAAAGATGGGTAAGTTTTGTTGGGCCCTCAGTACCCCTAAAATGCTCAGCAATCTTTGAGTCTTGGAAAACTTCATTGTCTTTGCTGTATTCCCACATAGACAATTAAAAGAGAGGGAGATGCCATAAAACTCCTCCTAAACTCTTTAACATTTTCCACTTTTGCTGGTCATTTTACCCCTGTGACTTCTCCTTGTGCTGGCACCCTTGGCTTTCTGCTTGATGGAGTCTTTCTAATCAGGTCATTGCTTTTATCGTCAGCAAAAGGGTCATTGCTCAACATCTTTTTCAAATTGTACATTGCATCAGGGTGTACAAAACACAACAACAACAACAGCAACGATTACAAAATCCTAACTGGGTGTGGGGGGAAAAAACGGGGAGAGGAATTCAATGATGACCAATGATTAATTCAGCAAATTATGCCTCGGCATGGATTTGCTTTAGAAGTAACACGCTAACAATAATAATATTCTCCACAAGTGCTACATTTGTAGAGTTGAATGGCAAATTATTTTGAATACCTCTGTAAAGAACAGGAAACTGAGAACTGTGGAAAAACTGGCATTATGCCACTGATTGAAGATTCAATCTGACTGTAATAGAAGGTGATTATTGGGGACTAGCAGGCAGATGATGGATGATTTCCTCCTAAAATGACAGCTCTGCTGTGTATCAGCAACCCTCATACAGCACAAATGTACAGGTTGGCTTTTGTGGCTTTTTAATTCTTACCATTGTGGGAAATGGATTTCAAACCTGTGGCGAGCTATTTCAGGCTGGCAGGGCACATTTGGATTGTTCCTCTTTCTCTTTTCCCCTTCTTTTTTTTTTCTTTCCCTTTTTGCAAACCTAACGAAAGATGCTCACTGAAGTTCCCCAGCCATTTCCCTCAGGCAGCCAGGGAACAAAGAGCAGAACTGAGCAGTCCAAGCTCCCTGCTCCAGTGGTGGGAGCCCACCTGGGAGGACAGAGCAGGGTGAGCAGAGCCTCCCAGCAGCTTCCCTCCCACCATCCTGGGGCACCCTGAAAATTAAAATATCCTTCGAGTATGTCATGCCTTGTTTGTCTTCTGCCCTTACCTGCTTCGGTGCGAAACGCACACCCAAATTATAATTGGGCTAGAATCCAATACTCTGCACGGTGTTTTGTTTCAAAACTACTCATTTAGGGTTTCCTAGAGAGCTGTGCCCACCACCACAAGCAGGGATTGGTGTGGCTGCAACATCAACACACCTTCCATGCTTCCCTGCAGGACAAAGGCAGTCCAGAAATTCTTACAAGGTTAGAACAAAAATTATTTTAAGTTCCTTGCATGAAGCAATACGTTCTGTGCAACCATTTGTTTCAAAAGACAAGCTGATCAATAACCTCATCTTTTACTGCTGGGCCCCTCCGCGTACTCCGTTAATGATCACGCGGCACTTTTAGTGCACCGTGAGATCACGGGGAGCAGTTATAGGAAAGGCTGTCTTGGAGGAGGAAAAAGTGCCATCCAACAAAATCCAGGCCTTGCACTCCGTGTCAGGGTGGCCTGGTGTCTGACGACGTCCTGGCTCCCTGCTCCTCACGGGAAATTAGTAGGGACACATGTTCTGGTGTCTGTCAAGACCCAGTCCTGACACTCTGCCAGTCCTGCACAAAAGGACGAGGTAATCCACAAGAGCAGTAAATTTATCAATCAAATCCTGTAAGTGTCCCTCGCTGATAACGCACCAGCCCTTTCTCGAATTTAACAACAAAGAGTGATCCAGCTCGGTGAGACCTCACGGGCTTGTTCCACCCATGAAAACACCCCTGTCAATATTGCAGAATTCACTTGCCATTCCCCTGTCTGCAGTCAGTCAGAAGCTGGACTGTGTTCATTCACTGGCTTTTAAAAATGGAGGGATTCTACACCAAACACCAAAAAAGAAAAGCAGCTACTTACAGGTAGTTAATACCAAGCCTTTTTTCCCTAGTAATTAAAAAATAATCACATTTTGGCCTTTATTTATGTCTCAGCAATGGGCAGATAATTAATTGTTAATTTCATATTTCTGTGCAATCTGCATCATTTTTTTTCATTATAAATGCAATTAGGGGTGATGGAATAAAACAAGTTGGCCAAAGATGTTGCGCAGCAACTGTGAATTAAAAATTATGCATTTTTGGTCCTCTTGTATCATGGGCTGCAGTCATCAACTTCTGCAACAAAACAAAGAATATGTTCTGCTGCTGTTTGGAACACTGTCTTCTTGCACAAAATGATATCCCAGTAGAGTAGTAGCTGGTGTTTATAGTAAAGTAGAGCAAACCATTATCAGTATGCGATGTCAATTTAAATTTTACTGGAACAGAAACCTTTTGACCCCTTCCAAACTTGATCCATTACTAGGTTTATACATGAAAGCTTAGGAGAGAATTAAATTAGAAGGAACATGGCAAGAGAACTGTATTTGCATCTATTGCACTTAAGACTGGAGATTAGTTGACCTTTGGAAAAGGGGATTAAAGCAGTTTCACCATCAAGAGAAGACAATCTGTGTTCTTTAGGCAATCACATTGGGAAGGGTAACAACCTCTGAAAGATGAATTGAACTGAGGAAGAATCCATGCTAATTTCCATGGTTTACACTTACAAATGAATTTTGCAGTGATTTCTGCAAAAGGAATTGTGCAGTATTTGAATTATTCCACGAGTCCTTCAGTGCTGGCATGTAAATGTGGAAACTGTGTCCATTTTTACAATCTAATTTTACAATAGATTAACCTCAGAAAGGGTATTAGTAGATAGTAAAGATGCTGTGTGGTGCGTACACCTGGAACAGCAAAATGCAGTCACAGGGAAGTTTTCTTCTTTTTCCACAGAGAAAAATGTCAAGAACAATAATCACCAAATCCCAGCATCATAGAAGCTCCTGCTCCAAGATAATCCAAAACCAGGGAACAAATAACCCCAGACTGGAAGAGGGCCTAATATGGGGCATAAAATGAGGCTTATCACACAGGTAGCAACCATATCTTGAAAAATATATGAAGCTGTACACATTTGCTGACAATGTGTTCCTCGGTGAGTGATGGAGCAGAACTAAAAAATGAAAAGAAAAAGGTGAAATTATGTTCTCTATTAAGCATCATTAGTGCTGTGGTTATACAGGGGGAAAGTCTGTTCTTTCCCCAGGTCAGGAAAATACCTGTTAGCTTTATTATCTATGCCACGAGATTTCACAGGAGAGCTCATCAATTAAAGCATAATCACATTCTCATTGAAAATTAATGACAAAAAAAAGAATTATCCAAGTTGGGCTCTTCCTTACTTTTTAATAACCAGGGAAAAGGAGCAGCGAATGCAGATTTCTTACAGCCTTTGTGTATCTCTGCAAAGTTACAGCTCTTCAGACTCCAGTACTGTGGAGAAACCTCTGCACATGGCATAGGATCGATACTGTTTTTATCAACTGTATTTTAGTTTTGGAGTGTAACAGGCTCTGAAATAACTGGTGCTGGTGCAGTTTCCAGGCAATCACAAGAAATAAGCAAAGAGGACACTAAACATGATCCCATCAATGCCATAAAGTGACGTTGGACTCATCATCACACAAATCAACAATGAACTGGGGTTCGTTCCACGAGACACGCCCAGACCTCTCGGGAATCTTTCTAAAACAAAATATCCCCATTTTCAGACAGAAAGACACAGACACAACCAAACATGCTTAGGAAGCCATTTCCCAGCATAAACCAATTCGTCAGCAGGCTGTTAAGAAATGTGACAGAACTTTTCATGCTGAGTATTTATAATTTAAAGGGGCATTTTGCATTCTCTTGAAAACAGATTGCACTCTTCCATGCCCATAGTTACAACACCTCAAAAATAACATCGATAATCTGGATGAAAATACAATTTGCAACTTGGCGTCATGGAAAACATACATTCTGTCTGTGAAATTTGGGTAGCTTTGTCCAAGGAAGAAAGCAGAATGTATTAGGGCTATCCATCTACTGCGCATCTCAAAGCAAGATATGGGTCAGAAAAGCATTTGTTAAATGTATTTTTCCCCCTGAATGACCAAATGGCCATTGCATGGGTACCCAAGGGAGTACCTAGAGCAAAAAAAAAAAAAAAAAAAAAGGCAGGAGCGTAAAAGGAAACATTCGTACCTTAAAGAGGAAAATAAACATCAATGAGAAGAAAAAAAAAAAAAACCTCAGTTTTAGCAACAAAAAAAAGTTTACTTCATTAAATGATGATGCTGGGGACACCCTAACTTAGAAGGTAACATTTCACAGCTGGGAGTCAAATATTTAATGTTTATTTAAACTTTTAACTGTAGCAGTCCTGGTCTGGAAGGGGAAAACTGGCCAAGGCACGAGTCACTGTCTGTGCACCTGTGCCAAGGGCTGAAGGACAGAGATGGGACCTGGCCATGAGACCCAAGTTCTTTGGAAAGCAGCTGGAGTTGTCTCGCTCCAGGAGATCACCCTGGACAGAGGAACAAATGCAAGGACAGGTTTCCAAGTGCTCAGGCATGACAGCTACCTCAAGCCTTCAGCAATTCTCAATACTTTCAGTTCTTCCCTTTTTCAGAAAAACTTGGCATCCAAAATGCTGAGTTTTTCTCAGGAGAAGCAGGGGGCAATCACCTGAAGCCTAACAGAAAAACTAGAGCAGGAATTAGCTGACATCTCCAGAGTGACAAGTCCATCTTGTGTCTCATCTCTTGTCCCCTCCCAGCAAAGATTCATTCATTTAAACATTCCACAGTGAGGGCATAAGCATCAGATTTAAAGAAAAAGCAAATCCTGTAATGCACAAACCACTCCAGAACCATTACTTTATCTATTAAAATGGCTCCCATCTTTTAAAATTGAAATTATTCAGTGCCCCTAACTTCACTCTCAAAAAAATTTAATAGAAAACAGTTAAGAGAAAAATGATAGGGAAAGATATTATTTTAGAAACCTAGGAAGTGATGGCTTTCTCAGGCTATTTATTAAATTGTTCTCTGAATGCTCAGAGAATTCACAAAAAGGCACTCAGTCCTACTTTGCAGTACTGGCCCCTACATAAGTTTTACAGCAGCTGCAATCATACGATGAGTCCAGCTCCAGGCCAAACGAACAAATAAATAAAATAAAGATGCACCCCTAGGCTGTGTCTGACTTTTCCCATATAACTATCTCCAGGATGCCACCTCTAAAGAACCTCAACATTTCTTTTATATTCACCTGCAGAAAGCCCCTTCCTCTCCCTCGCATTAAAGATTCAGCCTGCTCACAGGGACACGCAGAGGGGTCACACACACACACAGACACATTTTATCAGGTACTGATTTACAGCTCGGGAGCACCACGGGCTGAGGCTGACACTTCAAAGGACCTGGGCACCTCACCCCTTCAGCCTCCTCGGAAAATCACAGCCGTGTCCCTAACAATAACAACACACGCTCGCTCAGGACCCAAACCCAGTTATTACACTTGGAAAACAGGCTGGGGAAACCAATTAAAAGCCCAGTTCAGTATCCAGGTAAAGCAGCAGCAGCAGCAAGCCCAGGCTCTGTAGGTAGGTTTGCATGTCAGCTCCTTCCCATGGGAAAAAATTATAAATTTTAAGCGCTGCCAACTGCCCCTTGTTTGTGGCTGATGGGTCTCACTGAGGGACTGGGGGCTGGCACAGTGACTATTTGCAGTCCCTGCGCAGAGATGCTCCAGGAGGGCTCTGCAGTGGTGCTGTGCTGGGGCTGGGGAGCTCGGCTGGGGCTGAGCCACCCACACACCTTCCCTGAGCCCCTCCCGCTGCAGCACAGCCAGATTCAGATAAACCAAGGCAGGTAAAGCAAAATGCTGAGAAGGTCCCCGTCTCCGAGGATGGGCAGACAGATGGATGCTGAAAACAAAGCTTTTGTGATCCAGATTCCTCACACCAAGAGGAGCAGGCAACAATGAGAGTGGCTAAACACGAGCTAAAGGGGGACAGTAATCCAGCTTGTATTGCAAGAAAGCCATGCCAACTTTCAAATCTGTTTTCCCTCTCTGGCAGCTTATTAATTAAATGCCCTAAATACCAACAAAATCCCTCTTTCCAATATTAATTTGAGACCACCTGGAAGAGCAGAAACAAAACGAAACAAAACAAAATCCTCTGTCCCTATCCCGTCCCCTCTCTCTCCCAGGATGTGACCCCAGCGCTGGCACCCCTGTGGCACTTCCAGCATCCCGAGCCCCCGGAGCTGAGCCCTGGCAGCTGGTGACACAGCCCCGGCCCCCCTGCAAATCTCTGCCAGAGATCCCTAAGGCTGTGGTTTGAGGCTAAGCACCTTGGAGATCACTTTCACTCCCAATCTGTCAGCCCATCATTCGGGATCAGCTGTGGCCCTCTTGTTAATTGTTCCCAGCTCCGGGATGGGAACAAGGCCATGGCTGATACATGACTCCAGGCTCTGGAATGCTCTTTTACCATCAGCCCTGCCGGGACCGGGTTTGTTGAGTTTAAGTCTCAGCTATTTGCCTAAGTCCAATTTTTGGGGAGAGACAGAGGTTTGACTGTTGTGTTTTACCCGCAGATGGGAGCACATGGGTAAAGAGCTGTCAAAAGTGGTGCTTGTTGTTTTAAATATTGGTGTGCAGGAGTACATTGGGCACATTTACATTAATTTCTGATTAAAAAGGGGAAAAAGGGATTTAGTGTTTCTAAAGACAAGATGTCTGGATCCACAAGGTAAACTTTCCACGAAAGAACATTCAGCATCTGAATTTAAACCTTTGCAGATTATTTCACTGAACATCTGTTGACCATGAAACTTCAGATAACCAACATTAACATATACAGTCTGTTTATTCAAAAAAATAGATTATTCACACAGAATCAGTAAAGCCCTTAAAGTACTATTTTTCTGTTTGGTTTTTTATCCCAGAAACATTTAAAGGAGGGGGGGGAAGGAACTTTCATAAGCAAGAAACATTTTTTAATGTATGAAAAATGAGACTTTTGGATTAGAAGTGGAATTCCACACAGCATTCAAGATTGCGTTATCAGTTTTGTGGCACCCTATTAATCTGTTACAATAAAATATGGGGGTTTTTGTTAAAGGGAAATTGTCTTTCAAGAAAGGAAAAGCAAAAGGTCCAACCTTGATAGTAAAGCTTGTGCTTACTGAAAGTAACAGGAAGATCTGTGTCATCTGGCCATCTAATTGAAGAAAGATGCTGAAAACAGTGCAGAACTGAGTATAATAAACATGATTTCTTTTCTAACTGAGTGTGGAAATGTTTTATAGATCTTTTTTTTCTCCTTTTCATAGGTGTGTGTATGCCTGTGTGGACACATTTTTCCATTTTTTTATAAATATTATTTAGCGCTTATATAAAGCTGTCAAAAAGCACTAACAAACCAGCAGGATTCAATTAGCCCAAGCTTTTTAGAAAACGGCCCAAGCCCACAGAATGCTCCAGCTCCATCCCAGCGAATTTTCCCAGCGCATAATTTTCACCATGAGCTCGAGACAGAACACGGCTTTATAAAAGAAAACCTTAAATATTAATGCGTGTTTTGCTAAGGAAGTGGAAGTCGAATCAACTTCCTGATACCCCGAGTATCTGATTTCTAAAACGGTCTGGGGCCGATGGTCGCAGCCCCTCCAGATGTGGGGCGAAGCGGAGCAGCGGAAGCCCAGGTTTGCAGCCCACTGCTGGGTCGGACGCAGAGCTCAGTGGACTGCATCCTCTGATAGTATATTTTTGTTAGCTGCCTGCCCGGAAACCCTCCGCTGCTCGATTTGTTTTGTGATCCTGCAAGGGCCTTCCCTCTGCCGATGACAGCCCTGAATTCAAGGGCTTGTTTGCTTTGGTGGGGTTGGGGACCAGCAAATGCCTCGGTGTTCCATTTATCCTCTGCAGGAGCGGGATGGGGGCCTCGTCCTGGAGGATGGGAGTCTATTTTGAGAGGTTCGTGCTGCTGTTGTTCGCCACATACCGAAAAACAATGACTTTTTGTTACCGATCCCGCCTTCTTTTATTGCTTTGTTTATTGACATTTGCAGTGCGGGACTTTTTAGGAGCATTTCCTCATATGAGGAGCAAATGTCACAAATACCAAAAATTTGAGTGAGGGAGAGAGAAAAATCCCAAGAGGTTTTCTGATTTCATTACCTCCATTTTGGCAAAGAAATTGGAAAGGAAAACTTCTGCATTTTACTTCATTTTGTCTCCTGCCCTCCTTTTACAAATAAGTATTGGGGAAGAAACAGAAAAAAAAAAAAAAAAAAAGCAACAATGTTTGCTTAATCCATCCAAAAAAAACCAAAAACATTTTTAGGACTTGGAGAGCAGAAGAGGTGATGTCCATAAAAAGAAAACAACAAAATAAGAACTGTCCATTTGCCCCTTCTCCCAGTTTGGAGCCGAAATGCCGGCCCTGCTACAGGGAACAGCTTGTCTGCTCCAGAGATAATTACCAGTGCAGCAACGTCCTGGCAAAGTGGCCCATGTGTGAGGCTGGGCACGGGTGCACACTGTCCTCCTTGACTTTTCACTGAACTGTGCCTTAAATTTCATGTTTTAACTCTTTTTGTGTTTACATTCAGCATTACCACATTTCACGCACGTTGCTCACAGAGGGCTGAGTCCCACTTCTGCAAATATTTTCTCCTACCTCAGTTATACAGAAGTTACTGAACTTTTATTTATATAAATAAAGTTATTTATATATTTTGCTGTTATCCAGGAGTTAAAATGTGTCTTATTCTACCTAAACATTTCTGATGGCCTTATTGTTATTCCTACGCAGTGACACTTAATTGGGAGCTCATTTACAAGGGATCAAATTATTCTCCCCATTTTAGCCCACTCCTCAAGCCCCAGAAAGCTGAGCCAGCTGCCTCAGCAGATGCTCAGTCACCCATGAGAGTGACCAGCACCACTCTTTGGGGTGCACGTCTATCCAGGTACCATCCTCTCCACCAGACAAAAGCAGCTGCGAGAAGAACGTGGCGCAAAAAATTTTCACAGCTCACGCCCAGTTTTGTTCAGCCCTGTGGAACATTCAGCAGAAACCCACTCCCCACCTCTCCATACCATTTAACTTCACAAGATTTGGACCTCTGTGTGAGCAGCTCTCTGCCCACCTCACTTGCACAGCGCTTTGGTTTGGCAGGAAAGACAGTAATCAGCATAAAAATGTGCTCCATATTCATAGGCCTCACCCTGTAAATGCTCAGGAGTGAGCTCCTCCTCTGGTTTCCAGAACCCCAGAAGAGAAATAGCACTGCTCGTTCAATAACACAGGTTGGATTTTGTCAGGTTGCAATCTCCAAGAACGACACGGTTCCAGCCGGTTAAAAGTCAATACATGAAATGACACAGCACTACATGGCATGACAACAGAATCCAATTTAACACAATGTAACATATCAGGAATGTAATTTTTTCCCTTTTCAGATTGGCTGTCTGCTGGCATTTCGAGTATCAAATAGCCAACAAAAATGTTTTCCGACCTGGGAGCTGTTCCATTAGCATTGTCTGCGGCGCTCCGATAGCCGCTGGCCACGGCATTCCCACTCTGGACTTGGTGGGCAAGAGCTCCCTGATCGCTTCACTTTCAATTTCCAAAGGAGAAAAAAAGCCTTTTCCAAACTTTCGTTCCCTTCATTGCAGCATATAAAGAAAATCTGTTTAGTGTTTTATTTATATGGTTTAAAGGGACTGGATTCGAACAAGCTGTTCCTATTCTCAGCTAATAAACTGATTTAAACCGTGGTGAGTGCTGTCCAAAACACATGCACCTACGGAAGTCACTGATTAATGAGATAACATATGAACAGGCCACATTTTTCAGATTCTTATTCAAGTGCCTTCCTAAAACTATTTAGCATCCTGCACGTGGAAAAATACGTATTAACACGGAACTATAGACGAAGGAAAACAGGATACTTTTGCTTATCACTGAAACACTACAGTAAAATTAGTGAAGTACAACAGAAAGTCCATTGGACCACCAAGGCAAAAAGGCTTTTGCTCAGTTATTAAAACCACAGATCAAATAAGGACGAGAAGAATTGAATTTTCAAAGGGTCTCCCTCTAAGCACATATCCATAGTGAACAGGGAAATCTGTACACACAGAGATCATTGCAGCCTGTTCCTCAGCTCAGCCCTCACTAATAACTTAAATGAGGTATTTACTACAGGAAAAGTTGAGAGAAGGGGACTGTACGTATGCTGGAAGAATTTGGAGTATTTCCTGGACTACGGCCTACAACATGGGAAAGGTGCATTGGTTGGCACAACACTTCAAACAAGACTTGAGAAAGTAAAGCGACGGGACTAAACACGTGGCTTTTCATCATAATTCCATCCTCTGCCTCATCTGTGGGACTTTACCAGACTTACACCCACGTCAGGGGTGAAGAAGAGAAAAATCTGAGCAATATTCTTAGCCCTGCGTAACCATGTAGTGACAGGCTTGCATTCCTTTGACCAAAATCATTATAGTTCTACTGCTCAAAAAATGCACTTTATTAAAAACTCATTAGGCCCCATTCATTTATATTTACCTAATTCTCCTACAAAAGCATTAATCATTGCACAATTCCTCCAAGCATTTACCAGACGAATATTTAAAACAAGAGATGTCCTGTGACCATAAATGTCACGTTTATTTGTGTTATATAACTAATTAATATCTCAGACTTCCTGCATGTATCTGGATAACAGTACTGTAAATATAAATGAAAAATAAGTAATAATTTATTAAATCCAATTTGCATTTTCAAATATAAAATGTGCAAAATCCAACTAATTAGCAAGAGAGAAGGCCAAGGTGTTTCTATAGCAACTATAAAAATGCTTTAAAAATGTTTTATATCAGGCTCATTAACGTGTGTATTCCTCGCTTGTTTTGTGGGTATTCCCTCTGACACAGATTCTGCTTTGCTGTTTAGTTCTGATCACTGAGTATCATTTACCATGTCTGGCAGAGCTCTGGTACTGCTTTATGCTGACACTTTTGTCACAGGCTTAGAAAAATATTTGGTGTGCCGTAGCAAAAAATTATAATAATAATTAGAACGGGATCCAATGGCACAGGAAAAATAACCCAACCAACTGCCAAAGAACAGAAAACAATGAGAAACAACCCCTGAACTTGTCCTCTTTCTCCCTTCTTCCAATTCACTCTTTTAATTCTGACCTGCTACATGTTGTAGATGGACAGACAGCAAGGTTTCTGGCAGCCCCCCGGGCTGGTGCCAGAGCTATTCCTGGCTCAGCACACAGCATCTCTCGGCTCAAAGGCCACGCTGAGGAATTCTGATTTTCCCTTCCTAACCAACCCCCTCCTGTGCAACTTTCTTGCTTAGTAAATTGAAATTGAGACTCTCACTTCCATCTGCGGCACAAGGAGCTCCTGGCAGATTG
Organism: Acanthornis magna; assembly: GCA_036785705.1. NCBI lineage: Eukaryota > Metazoa > Chordata > Aves > Passeriformes > Acanthizidae > Acanthornis > Acanthornis magna. The sequence continues at coordinate 8,232,652 of JAWUZG010000092.1, forward strand.
ATTTCTACACCGGAGCCGACCACGATGCCTGAAAGGCAGCGAGATCTGCTGTACCCCCACAGCCTTGCTCAGCTGGTACCTGCTGGCCTCAGAGAGGTAGCAAGGTGACAAATGTCCTCATAAAGCTGGGACAGGGTGCACTGCAGCCAGTCATTCCTTCTTTGCCTTAATTACTGAAAATCATTTGAAACCTGGAAGTCCATCACTTCCACACTGGTTATTGGAATGCAAAAAAAACCTGTGCTGAGTGGCAGAGAAGAGGCCACCAAATAGCATTTATTTCCAAGATGGCTTTAATCAAATGCTAATTCCCAGCTCCTCTGCCAACTATTACTAATATTTTATGAAAAAGTCCACAACATTAGGTCTAAATTATCACAAACAAGTGAGATATTCTTGAAGTACTGCAGTATTGCAAAAAAAAAAAAAAAACATGCACAGCGGCTGCTCACAGTTAGGGCATTAATTCCTAATGCTGCGTGTGTAATCCCTATGATAGTTTCATACCACTAGACTGCATTGAAATTTTAAGTGACCTTATAGCAATTTTCAATAATGGATACTGGGAAAGCTCTAGCCCACTCTTGTTACTGCTGCTAGTTGTAAAATACTTGTGTTTCATGCACTGAGGACATTAAATCAGTGTCTTTAGTTAATTTCCAAGCAGCCCATGCCGAGGGTGCTCACCAGAGTATCACTGACTTTAGAAAAGGCCTTTTCCTCAGCTCTCTCCGCTGGGTTCAGCACGAGGCAGGTAAGGTTCTGATCTGCATCCTACGCTTGCAACAAAGCCCCCGTTTCCCCAAAAACTTGCTCACAGAGATCTCCTCAAAGGCTCTATTTTGATAGCTCTGGCTGGGGCTGTCTCGCAGCTCAATTAAAGGCTGCAGAAGTGGCAGCAAAAGAGCGCCCAGCGCTCGCCGGCTCCCAGCGCTTCCCGCAGGATGAGCTCTGAGTGACCAGCTGCTCTCCCAAATTTGACACCAGGCATATGGAGGGGAGTCAGGCCCGGGGGTAACGAGCTGGGGCGAGCTCCAGTGAGCAATCAATTAGGAGCAGCAGCTCGGCCGCGGCCGCAGCCGTTCCCAGCGCCACTCCCGAGGATCCCGCGTGCAATAAAACTCGCGGGGAACCAACTCCAGGGAAACTCTTTAAGATATATGATGAGGAGTAGCTGTAAAACACTAATTAAGGATGGGCTGAGAAATTGGTGGGAACCTACAAGGCTCTGTGTTTTATTTCCCCATGTAACAGCGTTGCTGTTCTCCAGTTAATGAAAAGAGAAGTTGGCCAAATGGATTTGAGTTTTTTCCCTTTGTTTCTCTATTATTATTATTATTATTATTATTATCATTATATTATTACTTAGCTTATTTCGTAAGCACAAGTCATCAAAGAAGGAGCACAGCCAGAAAAAAAAATCTCCCAGTGAAGGCTCATTACATTTTTCAAGCATAAATAAAGTGTCACTTTAAAAGGAAATCCAGTAACTCTGAAACATTTGTCGCTTTACTTCAATGCATGTGAAATGAATACAGGGCCCAACGCTGCCCTCAGCTTCTGTAATTTCCTAGCAGCTCAATGCTCAGAGGCAGCACGATTTAAAAATATGTATATTGTTTAATTTATTGCAGTACGTTTCCATTTTTCTCATGAAAACAAACAAACAAAAAAAATCCGGCAGCTGGTTCCAATACCGCCCACTTTGCTCAAATTTATAGTGAAAACTAGCAGCATCATTAAAAACAAACATGTTGCTGCTCTCCAAGTATCCTATAGAGCAGCTCCCAGAGAGATGTGTAACTTCTGTAAGAGATCCAGGAGGCACCGGCCAGCTTGGAGCTCAGAGCTCAACCTCCAGCTATGTTTTCCAGGACAGAAATAACTAGAATTTTATTCGTCTAAATAGTTTTCTGGAAAAGAATGTTTTGGATAGAAAAGAACAATCTTAACAGAAAATTTTCCATTTGCTGAAATGTTCCAATTTTCTGGTGAAAATTAACAATGAGTCCTGTAATTGGATTTGGGAAGCCAGTGTGTGCTGAGGGCTGCCCTCCACCACAGCTCCCTGCTCTGCTCTCCTTCCCTTCCCGCCCCGAGGAGGGGAGGAACAGAGGATGAGAGGACAGATGGAAGAGGGAGAGAAGGGGAGCAGATAAAAACAAACATATTTTTTGTTCTCAGTTCCCTCCTCCAAACTGATAAATGATGTAAACGTTTTCCAACGCTCCTTCAGCTGAGCAATTAATCAGATGTCTTGGAATGAGGCAGATCCTCAGGCTGCTTCGTGGAGGAAACAAACACAATCCTTTCCTTATTCTTTCCTTGCTCAAACTACCTCCCACTAAACCAATCTCCTTGGGCAAAAGGAAGGTCAGATAAAGTATTTTGGGATGCATTTTCCTACAATGGCAAAAGCACCCATCATTCTGCAAGACCCTGGCGGGGACATGGCCATGGGTGGGGACAGCCTGGGCTCTGCAGCCTCGTGGTCCCAGCAAACAGCAGATGAGATCCAGCATCGCCTGCTGCTGGCCAACCCAGCATCCTAAAAGCCACGTCAGGACTCATTACATCTTTTCCTGGCGTTTCTCAACCTGATGCCTGCCTGCTGGTGGTCTGCAAGTGACGGCGAGAGGACTGCACGAGGGGTTTCGGAAATTATTTGTGTGCTCTTGCAGGCACACCGATGAGCAAACAGAGAGGGGAAAGGCAAAAGCAAATGGTCAAAGTTTAGCTTGGTTGATACCTGCCTATATATAAAAAATATTTTGGCAACAATTCATGCGATGGTCCTTTGGACTAATATTTTTCCCTGATAAGACAGGTGGAGCTACAACTAAAAAGGTTTGGCTACAATACTTAGGCAAAATAACCTGATCTGAAAGTCCTTTTTAGTTATAAACAAAGAAACCAAATCCATGAGCCTCACCAACTGAAGGTCTAACTTGCTGACTGCATTTGCAATAAAAAGCTGGATCACCCCGAGAACAGCTCGTGAGACCTGCCAGCAATTTTAATAAAATCAAAATGCCCACTGAGATCACAGCTAAGCATTTTTTGCAGTCCAGTAGCTCTCAGCTGCAAGTGCTGCTTCAGCCTTAACTTTAGACAAGGCAATACTGATCTCCTTGGAATAACTGAGCTCACAGAAGTTGTGCCTAACATGGACAGCGTGCTGGTAAGGAGCTGCAAAACTCAGGCCTGATATATAAAGCTGTTAGTCCTAAGGAAGAAAAAAGTTTTAAAACTCCTTCCTTAATAATGTCCTAGCACACTAAAATTAAGACTAATGCCAGAAACTCGTAGAAATAATAACATGTCATAAGAGCTTCAAGTTCTAGCTTTTCCTATTTTTTACAGACATGAATTACTTTGGAAATAAGATACAAGACAGGACCAAAGCTCAAATCATCTCAGAGGACAATGTCAAAACATGACTCATATCTAACTTCAGGTGCTTTGCTCCTGTGCCTGGGATTCTCTTATTTAATTACTTACTCCATGTATGCATTTATTCACTCATTTGCATCCCTCCATTTATATTTGGAACACTTAGCAGACTCAACTACATAATCTTTTTTTCCAAATGTCTGTGGGAAATAAGGGGAATCAGTCCTGCCCTGCAGCATCCTGCCCTGCCTGGAGTTAGCCATAGCTCCAGCACAAAAGAAACCACATTGTATTATCCTGCTTCCAATTTCTCCAACTGCTTTGCTCCCAAGTTATGACTTTAGTTTCCCCCTTGATATGCCATCCTTTATTTATTAGGGCATATTTATCCGTGGGGTTTTTTCCTTTTTATTGTTGGCCTGCTTTTACTTCTTCTTTAACCTTATTAACCCTTGCTAGTATTTGACAGCTTAACACCCTCCATTACTCTGTAACATTTGCTATAAGAACTGACATGGAACTAATAGCAGCCTTTTTATATCCAATCTACGAGGTCACATGAAACTGCCCTTGTCTGAACCCTGCAAGATTTCCTATAGGTGGTTCTCCTTTTCTCTGGATTTTCTACTTAATATGTCTCTACAGGCCTGTCTGAATGTAAAAAATGGAATCAGATTCCTGCTAACTTTAGTTACTGACAATGTACACCTTAGAATAGGAGTTAGTTTTCCCTTTAATGAAAGCTCCCGGTAATGTGATTTGAAACAACTTTGTGATATTCTTTTCAAGCATTATGTATCACTATTTAATGGCATACCCACAGACCTTCCATTTCAAGGGATCTTTGATTTTCCCAGCAAAGGGCCAGAATGGCATGGTCACATCCATCCCCTGAACCTCAGCTCTGAGTGTAAGTAGGACATTAAAGCGATAACGTGATAAGGTTGAGGTGTCTAGCTCAGTTGTTCAGCATGGCTTGATTAAATGTAATTAATTTAGGTCTCTGACTTCAGGGGACACCCATCACGCTGCACTGTACAGAACCAAGCTGTTGTTTATCCTCATGACCGGGTCTGCTGGAGCCTTCCCCAGCCTGTGGAGCTTAACTCTGCACTAAAATCCATTGTGAGAATCTCCAAATGCAAAAGGTTGTAGTAAAAACAGCCCTGCAAAACACCTGAAGTGCTGCAGAGCTCAGCAGCAGCCCAGGGAGGGAAAACAAATCACCAGGGCAGGATTGCTCAGAAGAGAGGCAACGAGAACACCAGTTAGTTCTCCAGTTTTTTCCTAATGGAATCTCACAGCAGGAAAACAAGGTGGTTTTTCCTTGCATTTATCCTTTTCAAGCATTAGAAATTAACTTTTGCTAAATCGAAAAGTAAAGCACAATGAGATCTATATAGCTGAGCAAAGGAATACATGGAGGACAAATTGAAATTTAGGAGAATAGGTTTTAACAGCCCTTCTTGCAGATGTGATACCTGCTTAGATTAGTCTATGATTATCTATTTTAAAATTAAAAAAGCCTTCCTTCTGTGCAAATCCATCATCCTTATTATTGCTATTCTAAATGCAGCAGAGACCCTGGGAACCAAATTCTTCACTTAAAACTTCTTCGGGGAACATTTTTTAGTTCAGAAGTCCACTGTTTCCCCCACCCAATTTCAATTTAATAGCATCTCAAGTGATAAAGTGGGAAGAGACAGACATCTGGTAGAGCTAACTAGTCATTTGCTGGTTCTGTGAAAGTTCGTGCTTCCCAGTCAGTGTCACATATGAGAAATACAGATGGTCCCAAGTTGGAAAAAAAAAAGAAGTGTTGAAACATATACAAATGTTATGAGGACTTCAAGTGTAAAATGTTAACCAGCTGTGAATGTGACATCTCTAGTTTTACTAACTCTGCTGAGATACATCATTACTACACATGAAATCCATATATTTTCTGTACTGATGGCAATTCCCTGTTTTCCATTTGCTTCTAGTTTGAGGCCAAAACCATCCAGATGAGAATATTAAAAAGATAGGAATCCAAAAAGAGAAAGAAAAGTGGACTCTGTTCCTAAGAGCTGTTTGTAACCGCCCCAATAATTTCCTGTGTTATAAGTGGCCTATTTACTGGGGGGAGGGTAGAAGTCACAAACATCTAGAGTTAAAAATAATATATAAATGTTAAAACAAAATCTAAAGGTTACTAATTCACACAAAGTCCTGGAGATTTAAAGTCATCCATTCTATATACAGTTCAGCAATGCCTGGAATGCAATAAGACATTTAAACCACAACACAGCAGTGATCTTGCCCTGTTGCTGGCAGTATCAGTTGTTTCCCACACAAGGGCCTAAATCTGACCCTTTTATGAAACTTTTACATTTGTAAAAATAGAACAGTTGGGAAATCTTGGGCACTTCTAGTTAAATTGCAAACAAAATAACCCTCTCTTTGCTGCCGCTTAAGGTCTAGATAATCATCACATATCGAGACAATTACTTTCTCCCCCCATACGAGTTGTTTTGACAGAGCTTTTCAAATGTTTTGCACAGTGCAACCTGAAAGGAAAAGAGAATGTACATTTCAGGATGCATTGAAGTGTCTGAGAGGGAGGAGAGATGGGGAAGGAGATGGATTTGCCTCCCTTTTCCTTGGACAAGGAGATGGATTTGCCTCCCTTTTCCTTGGACTAAAGCTGTGAATTTGGCACCTTTGGCACCTCGCAGGGATGTGCAGCACCGTGAATTCCCCGTGACACCAGAGGGATGCACGACCCCAAACAGGGCAGAGCAGCTCTGGGGAGCTGCACACGCACTGAGTGTGCTACCCCACCCTCACCCCTCAAGGAGGTGGGAAATGGAGAGGATCTGTGTCTCGGGGTGGCAGTGGCAGTGGCAGTGGCAGGAGAGCTCTGTGGGAAGGCAGGAGGGCCCTCTCAGCCCTGCCACCCCTGCTCCACTCGGCTCTGATGGAAGGACACGCTCTCTTCCCAGGAGCAGCGCTCAGGGAGAGGGGAGACAGTTGGGAATGGTTTTTTCGGATGTTTGTTGGGTTTTGCTACGAGTGGAGCAGCACTGGAAGAAAGTCAGATTCCCTGCACCCCTTCCTAAAATGTAACGGGGAGCAGGGACCAGCCTTGTTCATCCTTGACTGCCAGGAGGCTTTTCTGTTCTATTTTTGCTTTTCTTTTTTTTCCCTCTCCAGAGAAAGCAGGCAGAATCAAAATGAAGCCCCAGTTTTAATATAAACCAAACAAAGATATCTCTTGGCAGAGCTTTACACCCAGTTTAGATGAGGATGGGTGACTGCAGAGCACAGACCCCTGAGCCAGGACCAGGACATCACCATTTTGGAAACAGTGGTGAGCACGAGGATCAGAAAGATCCTAGAGTGAACGAAACTGGAGGGTCCAGTTGAAATGTAAACCTCCTCTCTTCAGAGGACAGAGCTGCTGGTTTAGGGTCCTCTTACTAATAGATGGTTTGCCTGTTGTTATGGACTTTAATATGACATTAGCTTGCTTTGAAATGTTATTTGTATAAGTAGTTTTCCCAGTGTGACTGTTCAGGTAGCACATTTCTTTCCACACCCACAGCAGAATTACCCTGAGACGCCATCACAAACTTTTTCAAGTTCTTTTCCCACTGATTTGTGCATCCAAGCTACAAGGTTTTTGCCTAAACAAAGGAACGGTAGCACAAGAAGTCAATTTGTCTTTTCCTATCAGAGACAGAAAGATGAATTCCATAACCCTTCTCTCAATGAGGGTGATATCAAAATCACATCACTTAACAGCAGAAAAACACATTAAGGCATCCCTGAGAGGAACAAACCCCTTTAACACAAACTGGGGGTAAAGCAGTCACTTCAACACATGGAACAGAATTTGTGTGCCTCAAGTTTAGCCAAGGGCCAAACCTGTGCAGGCATTTAGGCACCTGAAGGTAGGGATGAAAGCCTGTGAGGATACTCCCACCTCCAGCAGCCACTTTGAAAGCCCCAGCAGCGCTTCCAGCTGCTCCATCCCTCTCCAAACTTCACCCACAGGCTGAGCTCCTGCAAAGTGTTCCTGAGCAAGCATTATTGAAGCTTTGCCGAACTGAGCAGCCCAACAGGACTTGGTGGCTGCTGCTGAGCCCTCGTGGGCACCCAGCCCACGAAAATCCCTGTTCTGCATTCCCTGAGACCGAGCTCGAGCCTCTCCTGCCCGCCAGGCAGACAAATTGACTTCCTGGCAGTTCATTGTGCACCGCACTTCAGCAAGAAGGTTATAAAGTGAAGGTGCACGTGGATGCAAAATTATCTCTCCCTGGTGGCCATGCCTTGCTCTGGGTGGGAATCCGTGCCTGGGTGCCCCCACATCCCATGGCACTGCCCTTTCCCAGCGCTGGGACCCCAGGACACTGTCAGTCCCCAGCTGAGGAGTCTGCAAGGCTGAAATCCTCTGGCTGTCACGCCGTGCTCGGGGCTCAGGAAGTTGGCCACCTGGGTAAATGTTAGAGGATCTTGTACATATTATATCGCCATTATTTTCTGACAGACTTTTCCTTCCATTATGCGATACAGGAAAAGAGGTTCAGCATTATAGCACCACCAGCACGGGTTTTGAGCTCCTGCTAACTGCGAGCCCAGATCCTGGATACAGACACACACAGCTATCAACAAACACAACGTAGCACCGAGACCACATTAGGTTTTTCCTTTACATTTCGTTTAAAAAAAAAAAAAAAAAAGAAAAAAAAAAGCTTCACATAGTTTCCTCCTCTTGACCTAACACAAATTCCATCAAACTTCAAAAACAATACTTTGGGATGCTGGAGGATGCAGGCCGGAAACTGAGGAAAGACTTTACACAAAGTTAGGAAATCTTTTTTGGAGGGAATACTTCAAGCTACTGAACAGTTTTATCTAGATGACTAGATCTTATGGTAAATGAGTATATAATTAAATTTAAGAGCTATGCTATTGTGTTTGAGGTATATCAGCTCATCAACAAAAGAAAGACTGTTTAGCTATGCTAAAAGCGATATGTAAATACCATCCTCTGATAAATAATTGATTATTGCCTTAATGTTTGACAAAGCCATAAAATGCCCTGCAGATTATGTCCAAAACATTTGAAGGTGATGTGAAATCATTTTTATTGTAATGACAGTGAGCTGTCCATGGTTGACTGGTTTAAATTTTATCTTTTCTTGTTAGGAAAGGTTTCTGTTTTCTTTGAGAATTTAATTATCAGAGGGTGTTTAATATGATAGGAAGATTTACAGCCTTCAGGAGCTATCCAAAAATAGTGCTATAAAAATGGACTTAGATCCCATCACAAGCAATAAAGCTGCTATGCAGACTTGATGCTTGCAGTGAAAACTTTGCGTATGAATATATTTCACCATCACACATAAAAGTTCACTTTGGAGGATTTTGAATTTTGACCCTGAAATGTGACCCGAACAACAGGGTGAGAGGAAAAAAAACCCTTCACAAAAAAAACCCCAAGCTCTGCTAGTACAGATCCATTAGTGTTTATTTTGGAAAATGCTCTTCATTATCCATAAATATTTGTTTTAACTCGTTGCCATTAAGATGCAGCAGGGACTAAGTTTTCCAGGAGGAGATAAAAAGAACAACAAAGATACACTCCTATTGTGTAATAATCAGTCCCCATTTCAATGAATAAGTAATATTTCTCACAAGCCAAAGTTAGATAGTGGATTTATTTAACCTCTGAGGGTCAGGTAATAAATACTAAGTGAATTATTCAGACCAATGGCTAATCAATACAATTCAGTGATATATTTTTTGTGTTTCATAAAAGGTTGTACACTAAAGGCAGTGAGCAATTATGGAAATTGGGCCCGAGCGGCACTCAATTCTTCTCTTACTTGAAACCCCAGCACCACTACCTTGACAGCAAATCGATTAGTGTGCTAGTGAAGCAGCTCAGCAACCTCTGACCCCTTCCAGCTCTGTCCAACAGCCTGGAGAGTATTTTATATTTATTTTATTGAATTAACCCTCTCTTGCCTGCGCACTGGTTTACACATACAGTGGTGGGGGGAAAACGACAGGGTTTTTTCATTTTAATACCCCTCTGTAGGTCCAAGGAAGGCAAACCTGACAGAGCCCTTTGTTCTGGCTTCAAAACATCAATTTCTGCCACAGCACAGGGTTTTCAAGTCCATCCCAAAACTAACATAATTAACAGGATGCAAAGAATGTCCTAAGTGTACCCCAGACACTGAATCACTCCTATTCATACCTGCCCTGGCACATGGCTACCAACTTTATACAATGCTCAAGCCACTGTTTTGCCCCAAAAATAAAAGCTCCTCAATAAAAGTGAGTTAATATTGCTATAGGTATAATATCCTGTTTTACACAGTGCAAGGGAGAACACTAGAGATTAACAGCATTTTCCACCAGGAAATTAAAACTAACATAAAGCAACATAAAGCACTTTTTTTCTGGACATTTAACTCTATAGGCACCACTCCTGTGTCCTGTGCCTGACAAAGCCCTGCCTGATCCCAGTGGAATTTGTAAATATTCAAGGTAATGAAGGAGAAAATAATTTTAGGTCTAAGGCCTGTGCGCTCTTCCTTCGCACCATGCATAGGTTTCAGCACAGATACTTTTGGTGGTGCTGTGGATCAGGAGCCCTCACCCAGCCATGGCCACCAAGGTGTCACCTCTGTCACCGCCAGCCCAGATTCCAAGGGGAAATGTAAACCACGCAAAGGAGAGCGCCTTCCTTGCTCAACAAGCATTTCTTAACACCTCAACTCAGGTCCCCTTCATGCACATCCTGAGCAGGCTTTGACAATGATGCGCCACTTCCTTTTCCAAAAAACAGGCAGGACACAGAAAAGGTGCTGCAACAGCTGCCACCTTACCTGGCCTCAAGCACGGGGATAAAAACATGATAAAAACATGATTTTCTGTGCCTTTAATGGGAGAGCTGAATACTTCTATCCCTTGGAGGGCCCCATGTGAGGTATCCTACCCAAAGTACAAATCTCTTTACTTTTTCAACACCGCCCATATAAGTGAGCAGCAGCTGCACTTATTTGAATACTCTCCATATCACATATAACCAATCTCCCTTTTTCTAGGAAATTTATTCCAAATTTACACAGGCACAGTTCCGAGAAGATTCAGACCTCAAAATTCCTAAATTAGATTCCATTACCATTCCAATACTAAAAAGAATTAAACATCAGGTAAATACTCAAAGACTTGCAAGCATTGCATCCCATCTGGTTATGAATGTGTGCTAAAAAAATATAATAGGAAGTCGTATGCAAATAACATAAGGAGAGATTCTTCAGGAAGAAATCAATCCCCCAAGAAAAAGTGAAGACATGATGCTGTTTCCATTGAGGCTAATGGGAACCAGATTAGATTTCCACTGTAGCTGATCTGTTCCACACCAAACAATGATAATCAAAGCAAAAATGGCATTTAGTAGGAGTCCAGAAGCTCGTGTGCTCTGTCTACAGGTCGTATTCTGTCACTTCAAGGCTGAATAAAGCTTGCACGCATAGCAGGATACATCACTTTTAATAAGACTATTCACAGAAAAAGGGACCACTCAAAGTTCACCACATCTGACCGTAAGCAGATGCACAGCACAGGCTCAAGCAGGGTATTTTATAAAACCCTTTTATGCTTTCGTATAACACTGCCTTGAGTTCTGAATTATTCTTTTCGTCTCTTTTGCTCTCAGAATCCATACAAAAGTGATTACTTCAGTCATTTTTCAATATTACTTTCATTCCTGGAAAATGCATTTTCAAAAGTTATTTATTTTTCACAGCATGTCATGTTGTTATATTATACTAGTTAAAATAAAACCACTGTAGGCTTCGGCATGCATTTATGTTTCTCTTCCAATGGTATGATGTAGGATTTGCAGTTTTTATGCTGAATGTATTCTACATATTACATTATCAATCCTTTATCTTAGGTTTGGTGTAGATTTAAAAAACAAGCTGTTAAATCAAGTTACTAAAGTAATTGAGCTATAAAACTGCCTTCTTATTTATAATCACCATTTCCCTCCGAAAAGGAGTTTTTAAAGATCAGCTGTGCTTTGTGTTACGCAATTTTTCAAAACAACTTTATGCTGCTGATTCCACTTCAAACCTAATTAAAATAGTAGAGAAAATGTACGTTTCCTCCATGAAGACAGTGAGGTGGCTTTATCAGCACATTGCAGGCTGGAAGTGCCACTCAGTGAGCATCTTCTCGGCCCAAGGGGCAAACTGGGGCACACCCTGGGGCTGGGCAGCCCTGGGTCTCTGCTCAGCTCTTATCCCTGCCCCAAAATTCACCTTAGGAACCCTTTTCCAAAGGTTTAACTCTGTTTGTGTTTCTTAATACCTAATCCTGGGTAATGCTGGAATGCAGAAGAACATTATTTCCGACTGGGAAAGAGGCTGAAACAGAAGTTCTTTAAAGATGAATCCTTTGCTTGCCCAGCTGGTGGCCAGCAGTGACCACCCTGCCATTCCTCAGTGGCCACTTCTTTGCAACCGATGCAGTTAAACATCAGGAAAGTGGCTGTTTATCCAGCTACTTGCCAAAAAAACCCTAAAAATCTCTGTCTCCATGGGGAGCTACCTCAAACACAACAGCGTGGATGCCAAAGCACAGAATTTCCAGGGGTGGGGACACAGCAGGAGCTTGGGGACCCTTGTCCCCCTGCGGGGTCACTGCAGGGCTGCCAGGGTGCAAAAAACCTAGACACTGCTACCATAACCACAAATACAGCTGAAAATCCCCTGTCCCCAGCACTGATTCCTTCAGAGTGGGCAAAAAGGGAGAAACACAGCTGGTGGTGCAGGGAAACGCCAGAACTGAGTTACCCAACCCAAAGGAGGACGATGGAGGGATGAGACTCCACATTTTGGGGGCAGAGGGAGCGATGGGTGGGTTTGGGGCAGCTGAGGGTCCCACATCTCTCTGCCATGACACATCTTACAGGCTGCAATCCTGCTCCAAAACTGCATCCCTCTCCCAGCCAAAATCTCTGCATAGCCCTGCCCATTCCTCTGTCTCCCCACACACACAAAGGATGCCCCATGCCATCAGTGAAACACATCTGCGCTATAAAGGCTCATCCTCCCCAAAAAAACCACATTATCAGGCACCACAGCATCTGAATGCCTTTAGAAAAACTGCTCTTCTTGCAGTGCAGCTGAATTAGGGGCAGGGGAGAAAAAGAGGTTAAATATTTAATAAAGTGTTCCACAAAAACTCCAAGAGCAGCTCCGAAATGCCTCCCCACTCCACACCCACGGAGGTGGCTGAGAAATGGCCGAGGGCCAGATGACAGGGGACTTTTTTTCTGAAATAGCGCTGGCAGAGGCCTATCAGGAAATCTTTCAGAATTGCTTTAATCTTTCATTTTAGTTTGGTCTCTGGCCACACAAGTGCGTCCAGCCCTCGGAGACCCTGGAGGTCACTATCTGTGAGTTTTTAAAAACAGGAAAGCCATTACAGAAAAATCAGAAGAGCAAGGGAAAAAAGTCCTCGCTGTAAATATGTACATTTTTAATACAACAGAACAGTAGTTACATTTTTTGTTCTGCTATTGCTTTTAACTAAAAAGGAAGGGAACCTGGAATGTTATAAACACCTCATAGTTTTTAGCTCTCTGCCAAAGAATTTATCCATTAAACACAACATGAACTATAAATCTGAATTTCAGCTCCTGCTCACAGCATATGAATCTATTCTCCCCTTTGATATGCATGTGAAGTTCTCATTGACACTAATGGGAGTTACACGTGCTTATTATGGGATAACTAGACCTCTTGGTGTGAATATATACTCTAGACAGACATCTCTGCTTAAGTTTAAAAAAAAAAAAAGGAAAGAAGAAGATGCCAGTGAGGGGATAAAAATCTATTATGGGTGTTGTGCAAACAGAAGTACCATTCTGTGCATTTTTGATCAGCAGGAAGCTTGGGGGAAAAAAGTCATGTACAGTTATTCAATTACATCCATGTACCTCATCCTTCCTGCACGCAGGGACACGTGTGAAGATGTGCACCAGCACATGTGTTACCTGGGAGGGAGAGCCTTCACTCAGTCCCCCCAAATTTCAGTGCCAGTCCCAGACTCAGCTCGTGCAGATCAGCTCCACAATTCCCCTGAAGTGCCCAATTTACACCAGCGGAGTGGGTGACACGGGGTCTGTGGGAGTGCTGCGAGTCCTGGGTGTCTCCTACAGGCTCTGTGTGAAGGAGCTGCTGCTCTGAATGCTAATGGCTGTGGGAGCACACAGCGCTGGTATCAGGGAGTTATTTCTTTTATGGGAACATTTCCTTAGATGTGTATTTCATTTTTTAGCTTTCTGGCTAGAGGTGTTCCCAGGGACAGCAAATAGAGAGGGAGAGTCATGTTAAATTCATAAACATAATCTGTAAAAAAGAACGTATAAGGATGTGGTGGGCTGAGCCTGGCTGCCCACCAAAGCTGCTCTATCCCTCCCCTCCTCAGCTGGATTTGGGGAGAAAATATAATGAAAGGCTCAGGGGTCAAGAGAAGGACAGGGGGACATCCCTCACCGGTTACTGTCACAGGCAAAACAGACTCAACTTGGGGAAATTATCTTAATGTATTGCCAATCAAAAAAGAGTTGGGTAATTAGAAATAAAAACGAGTCTTGAAGCACCTTAAAACACCTTCCTCACTTCTTCTTAGGCTCAGCTTCACGCCCAATTTTCTCTGCCTCCAGAGACACAGGGGGACAGGGAATGGGGGCTGCAATCAGTTCATCATTTGTTGTCTCTGTTGCTCCTTCCTCCTCAGGGGAGGACCCCTCACATGCTCCCCTGCTCCAGCATGGGGTCCCTCCCACGGGAAACAGTCCTGCAGGAACTTCCCTAGTGTGAGTCCTTTCCATGGGCTGCTCCCATGAGTTCTCTGCAAACTGCTCCAGCCTGGATCCTTTCCCCTGGGGTGCAGCCCTTCAGAGCAGGGGGCACAAGTGCTGCCAGCAAACCTGACCCAGGGTGGGCTCCTCTCTCCAGGGACCCCAGATCCTGCCAGGAGCCTGCTCTAGGGTGAGCTCCTCTCTCCATGGACCAACAGATCCTGCCAGCAAACCTGCCCCAGGGTGAGCTCCTCTCCATGGACAAACAGATCCTGTCAGCAAACCTGCCCCAGGGTGAGCTCCTCTCCATGGACAAACAGATCCTGTCAGCAAACCTGCCCCAGGGTGAGCTCCTCTCCATGGACAAACAGATCCTGTCAGCAAACCTGCCCCAGGGTGAGCTCCACTCTCCATGGACCCCAGATCCTGCCAGCAAACCTGCCCCAGGGTGGGCTCCTCTCTCCATGGACAAACAGATCCTGCCAGGAGCCTGCCCCAGGGTGAGCTCCTCTCTCCATGGACCAACAGATCCTGCCAGCAAACCTGACCCAGGGTGGGCTCCTCTCTCCATGGGTGCACAGATCCTGCCAGCAAACCTGACCCAGGGTGGGCTCCTCTCTCCATGGACCCCAGATCCTGCCAGGAGCCTGCTCTAGGGTGAGCTCCTCTCTCCATGGACAAACAGATCCTGTCAGCAAACCTGCCCCAGGGTGAGCTCCTCTCCATGGACCCCAGATCCTGCCAGGAGCCTGCCCCAGGGTGGGCTCCTCTCTCCATGGGTGCACAGATCCTGCCAGGAGCCTGCTCTAGGGTGAGCTCCTCTCTCCATGGACCCCAGATCCTGCCAGGAGCCTGCTCCAGCACAGCTTCCCACAGGGTCACAGCCTCCTTGGGCATCTCCCTGCTCCACCACAGACCCCCAAGGGCTGCAGGGGAATCCCTGCCCCAGCCCCTGGAGCACCTCCTGCCCCTCCTTCTCCACCACCCTGCAAACTGCAGGGCAGTTCCTCTCACACCATCTCGCTCCTCTCTGCAGGTTGCAATTGCACAGGGTTTTTTCACCTTCCTCTCTTATCCCAGAGGTGCCACCACCGCCTCAGCCTCAGCCAGCAGTGGGTCCATCTCGGAGCCTCTGTCCTTGGCTCTGTCAGACACAGGGGAAGCTTCTGGCAGCTTCTCACAGGAGCCACCCCTGGAACACCTCCTGCTACCACCCCCATCTCACCACGCAAACCCAATACAAAGGATAACATATGAGTGAGTGTATACCACATCTGCATTTTTATAGCCCAAATGGATCTGTGTGTATCTCTGTACAGCCCTGTATGTATACATGGGTGTCAAAATATTGGCACTTAGAGTAAAATTTATAAATTGTCCAACCAGCCCAGATTATCTTCAGAAGGTGTTTTTTTTTTTTTTAATCAAGAGCTTTTACTGGAAATATTAGTAAAGGGTCAATTCCCTTCCATGCACCAAGTGACACTTTTGAATAACTGTGTTATGCACAGCGCCTTAAGAAGACTTATAGGACTGTCACAATATTTAACTACTCATTTTTGCCTGCATGATTGTGGTTGATATGACCACAGAATACTGATCTATCCAAAAGAGAAAAATTATAGAGTGGAACAGTGGGATTTATGAATGAGATATCTTTGGCTGCAAAGCAGTCCCATTTATAGCACTCAGCCACCACAAAACTGCTGTGTAATTGGAAGAGAAATTTTTCCCATGTACTGAAGCTGTAGTTGAACTGCCAAACAATGAGAGACAGCCTTGTCTGAATTAGAGGAGTCACATACCTGATTTTTCTCCCACTCATTTAGAAACAGACCTTATTTCCCATCTCTGCTCCTCTTGTGCTGAGACTGGGGGTAGGAAAGCTGCGCCTTGCGAGTGCCAGAGCCGAAAGCTGATTCCATTTAAGCATCATATCAGAATAAATGTGTGGACAAATCAGCAGGACTAGTCAGAGCTGCCAATTTTAACTTCCTGAGTATCTGCATGTGAAAACTGTTATTTTCCCAAGGAGGCACATGGGCTTTTGTTATGATTATTTATTTGTATTATAACAGGCCAAGGAAGCCACAGAGAGGGCCCTGTGATGTGAGAGGACACAGAGACGCAGCACTGCCCCAGGACATTCGGGAGGTGGACAGAGGCTCCCGGGATGGATTGATGCTCCCAGGAAAGATGGATGTTTGCCCTCCCACTGGCTCCGTGTGAAGGCAGCAGTCCCTGCCATGCTCACACACATTCTGGAGCTTTGCAAGTGTCGTGACTGCAGAGCTAACAGGTTAAACGTCCCCATTCCACAGCCCCACAGCACTGCACGGACAGACAGACAGACACACTGAGATCCCACAGGGCAGCCCCGGGGGTGCCAGGCAGGGCAGGTGCCCTTCCAGGACCAGCTGCTAAAAGCTGGAAAACAGGGATGGAGAGACCACGAAACAGCTGAATTCCTTAGAAAACAGCAGCCTCAAACACTCCCCTCAACAGGCAATTCCACAGGGCACTGGATGGGGCACATCCCATGGGGAGAGCACAGTGTCACCCCCTTTGGGGCCAGCAGGACAAACTGCTGTGTCACCACAGTGTGATCCCTGTCCTGCTTCCCACCCTCTCCATTTTCCCTCGAGTGGCCTCTACCCTGGCAGCTGCTGGCCAGGAACACAGAGCTGTGCCCGGCCAAGCTTTCCCCTCCCTGCCCACGGCCACTGCAAGTTCCACAGCAGCCACACAACAGCTCAAGGCACCACTTTTACATATATTTTTGCAAAAGGAAAGCTCTCAGAGAATCCTTTCCATATAAAGTCCCTCTGACCACATCTCTGATCACAGGCACTGCTGAAGATACCCTGCACAGCCCTCAGATCACAGCCCACCAAAACTCAAAGCTGGCTACCCCAGAAATCCGAGAACCTTGATGCTGCTCTGGAAATTCAGGACATTCTCAATGATGAA
This sequence comes from Acanthornis magna, assembly GCA_036785705.1. Lineage (NCBI taxonomy): Eukaryota > Metazoa > Chordata > Aves > Passeriformes > Acanthizidae > Acanthornis > Acanthornis magna. Next base: position 8,249,888 of record JAWUZG010000092.1, read on the forward strand.
TAGGAAGGTTCAGAACAGCCTCTCCAACTGCCAGTGTGTTGGGACAATTTACATTTTCTCTTTTCACATCATCCACAGTGAAAATCAAAATACCAAAGTACAGACGTAACACAACTTTAACAGGTTTCATAGTTTGTCAAGAATTCTCTAATCCATTTCAAATTCCCTTTAACAACAGGATTTCTTCTAGGTTTGCATTTGAACGGTGGGTGATTAAACAAGCAGCAGAAAATTAATATGTTAAATTCAAAGCCACAGAAAAATAGATAATCTCATTGTCCAGTGAGAATCCCAGGAATCCTTGAGCTTCCAGGAACAAAAGCAACAACTCACTCAGGCTTAGGTCTTAGCGGAATTAATGTTGCTCAATAGCAAGTACTGATTGTAGGGTTTTTTACTAACCTACAATACAGAACTTGGCTAATACTTATACAAATAAATAAACCTTATTTATATTTAAAGAAGGAAAAAAAAGAGAGAGAGGTCAGACGTGCCACAGAAAGCAATGAATGCTATGGATTCAGAACCACATCTGAAAACCTCTTCCAGGTCCCCAGAGACAACCACAGGATGCTGCTCCCAGGCAGGCAAATTGGAAATGTGAACAATGACTCTGGATTTTCTGTTAAAATTCATTGGGTTTATTACTTGGTTGTGTTTTTCCAGAGGACACTTTGCACACAGAAGCCCCAGTGCAGGCTCAGGGTGCCAAAACCTCTCCCTCTCCTGTTTAGCAGCACATATTGATACCGTAACGGAGTTTCAAGGACCTGGCTGAGATCCTCCTGACAGAATGAAAGGATTTTCCTCGGGGCAATGACACCATGACCAGAGCTCACTGATGGCAGCACAGTTCATGGGCAACGTGGAGAGACAAGGACCTGAAGGAGCTCAGATGCTGGCAGAAGTGATGCCAACTATTTATTTGGAAAAAAAGCCAACAAACCAAACATGACTCCTGAAGTGCTCCTGGAATCTCTGCCTCTAGAGACTCCCTTCCTTGGAGCAAGAGCCGTTTTTCCTATTTACACCGTCGATCCAGAGGGATGGGGTGGGGAAAAGCAGCCAAGAGGCCACCAGTCCCCCTGCCCACAGCACTGGGCTCAAGATGCATTCCTGCCTTTAGGTTAAGAGGAGCTGGAGACAGGGATTTGCCCCTGACAGGAGCAGGGAATCCTATATGCCCTGGGCAGGAGGAGGCAGTGGTGCCTCGTGCATGCTAGAGGCTTCTCTCAGTGTGCACTGCTCACATAGAAATGCACAAAGACAAGGCTCAATCAGCCTGGGGACAATTAATGTTATCACTGGAGCAGCCTCGTTTCTCCCACTTGGAGCTCATCCATGGCAGGCAGGCACAGAACTGGCAGCCACAGCAATAACCTTCCTATATTTACATACCTATCCCTTGAATGCCCTGTTGATGTCCCTGTGAGAAAGGACTCAGTAAAACACTGTAAATTAATGATATAAGAAGCAAAATACATTCTGCACTGCGTGGTTTAAACAAAAAATAGTCTCAGATGGGGAGACACGAAGTAACAATATAAAGGCAGAATGAAACATTTTGATCTGCTGAATGCCTTTATAAATATTTGAGTATCATTTATTTATGTTTTCTTTCTTTTCATTGTAAAGCAAGGTTTTCTGACAAAAGCCCTCGTTCGGAGAACACTGTGCTTTATTATTTAACTTCCTAACAGCAACATCAAAGGCTTGAGTTTAAAGCTTTAAAACAAATGAACGATTTGCAATATTTTAAAGATTTAGAGATGAGAAGAGCAGGAGTTCTCCACAGCTCAGATCTAAAGGCCTCTGTGGTCTGTGCTGGGCAAGGAAGACACAAAAGCTCTGCCAAACACCGGGGAACAAAATCCCTGACATCCTTTTGCAAGCACCAGCTGTAGCATGTGCCCAGGGCTGCCAAGATGCTTCAAGTTCAGTCATTCTCCCTCTCACCACTACATCTCACCTGCAGTCACCCTCTCTCCTCTTCCAGCCATGCCACCATCACAGGCAGGGCCCCAGGCTGGGTGCTGGGTGTCACCTGAGCCACGGGCAGCAGTGCCCAGCAAGGACAGCCTGCACCCCTGGCACTGCTCAGACACGGATCCATTCTGTCCTGGCTCTGCCGTGATCCACTCTGAGCGATCCTGCCAGAAGGAAATTGGCCTGTGCCGTGTCTGGCACCTGTACATGTCATGGGAACATGTGGCTGCTCCTGGCACTCACACAGTGGATAATATGACAAATTTCTCCAGCTTTGTAAGGCGTTGAGACAAAGCTTGGAAGCTCTGCTGAAGGCAGCTCCCAGTGCTGCCCTGATGGATCTGGTCCGTAAGACAAGGCACAAAAAAGGTCTCCCAGCTGCAGCCACCTCAGGGAACCTTTCTCCATCCCACTTCAGTCCATCCTGTGGTGAACGAGCCTTTCTCTGCAATCCACAGTGTCACACAAACAAAGCCCCTGGAGGTTTCTTCATGTGGAGGCAAACACAGCACAGCCCCAAGGGCCCCCACTCCCACTGGAGCCAGAAGTGGAGGGGCTGACAACAGCAGATCTGGTCCTCATTTTATAACCCATCCCTGCTCGCCTCTCTGTGCTTAAATCCGTGATGTGCTCGGACACCACATCTCCCTCGCATCTTTTGTCTGGTCCCAGGCTCTCCAGAGGCAGGGCAGGCTGACTTGTGCTGCACAAATCCTGTTCAGACCTCAGCACCACCCAGCAGCACTCACAGCACTCCTCAGCTCTCACAGCTAACACATGGTCAAGAATCAGGATTTGCCTTTTGGTAACACTAATCACCACAGCTGCAGGGAGTGTAAATCTGCAGAGCTCCACCAGCTTCACTTTTATATACAATAAAAATATAAAAACCTTCATTAGGTGTTATGCAGTTTGTAAGAAAATCCCTAAATTAATTTATTCAGGGGGAAAAAAATTTAAGAGAACATTAACTTTCAAACCAATGCCAAGACCATTTCCTTATTGGTTTGCTCTGAGAAAACTTAGTTTAGGTCATACAAACTTTAAACCCCTCAAACACGTTATGAAAATCTTAAATTCCACCTAAACTGGCTGAAATTATGCAGGCACCTTTAAAAAAAAAAAAAGCAGTTTGCGTTTTAAAGCAGAATGGACTCAGCCATCCATTAAATATGACAAGGTCTGCATTTTATTTAGACATTGCCATTAATAATGAAATGATGTATGATTTCCATTCCTGCAGTTCTTCCTTCCCTACACAATCAATTATGCATTTAAGAAAATATTTACTTGTTATAAAACTCTTCTAATTAAGCATTTACTGGTATGAGTTTGAACAAATCAGGAGACGATCTCCAAGATGCATGACAGAATGGGATACTGCACTTCAAAGAGGCATTTATTCCTGTCTGGTAGGAAAAAAAAAATCCTCAAGAGTTAAAGGGATGTAAGGTTCAGTGCAATACTGCAGATCCCACCATCTTTCTGACCTCAAGAGGTAAATCCTACTCGTGAGAGGGTCCTTGGGGCTGCTCACGTTCCTAAAGTAAATAGAATTTGACCCAAGAAAAACCACATGGGAAACTACATGTGTATGTATGAATGTCGACAAGGTGAGGAAAGATCTTCCCAAAGATTCAGACATTTCCAGGTTGTTCCTGGGTGAAGAACAGCATCCTAAAAGTAAATTTAAGAGTGGTGGCAGTGCCCAAACTCTCTTGAGACTGCAAAGATCATTGCTGTCCTGGCGAGCACAAGCTGGGGCTGCCCTTGATCCCCACGGTGACATTCACAAACACTTCTTGAATTCCCCCCTTGCAAATGTAATTCCCTGGTTCTGGGCAGCTGGCACAAAGGGCAAAACACCCAAGGGCAGCCGAGCTGTGCAGGTCACCCAGCGGTGCCCCAAAGCCCAAGAACAAGGAGCAAACCCACAGCATTTACAGCTCCTCTCTGCTTCCCAGGGCTCACTGCAGGCCCTGGAAAGCAGAGCAAAAATCCCAGCAGGCACAGGAAAATCTCTCCAGCCGTGCTTGGGGAGCAGTGCCCTTCCCAGCCCTACGGAGGCTGAATGCCTCACGGAGGTGGCGTTGGAGGTAGAAGGGAAATGGAGAGAAAGTGGCTGGAGGCCAGAAAGCAGCAGCCAAGGAGAGAGCAATTAGGATGCAGGAGCTGCCAGAGATATGGCATCACCAGAGATTTACTGTGCGTACACACCTCCCTCCCTGCTCCCAATGTAGTCGCTCTTTCTTTCTGTCCATATACATACAGTAAATCTTCGGTGACTCCTTATCTCCCGGCCTGCTTCTAGATCCTAATTGCTATCTATCTCTGTCTGCCTGCCACTTCCAGGTCTCCCAGCCTCTTCTCTTACAGCTCCCAGCCCCCAGCAGCCTCCCTGCTTTTCCTGCCCCCTCCTCTTCCTCTGCCTGCAGGCAGGAGAGGCTTCCACATGGCATTGGGACAGGCAGCCAAAATTTCCCCTTCTCAACTAAACATTGCACCCCAAAACACACAGGAGAATACTCAGCTCATGGCACAAGGCTTCCCGGGCAGGGCTAAGCCATGGGAGCACAGCAGGGGAGAAAAAACTTGTACCAGAGGAGCTCAGCTCAGCTCCAGGCCCACCAGCCTCCTCCTGTGGCTTCCCTGTGCCACCCAACCTCCTGCCCTGGGCATCAGCTGGCAGCACCTTCCCAGGATGGCAGCACCTTCCCAGGCTGGCAGCACCTTCCCAGGCTGGCAGCACCACTGGGGCATCCAGAGGGTGCCTTCCGCAAGGCTCGGCACGGCGCTCGCTTGGTTTCATTTTTATTTACTACTATTCTTTACTACTATTTATTTATTCGCTCCTATTTTTATTTCACTTTGAACATGCCCAGCTGTGTCATCTTGGTTTTGCTGAAAATGTAAACAAAAAAAGGCTGCATTCAAATGCAGCCTTTCATTGCATGAATACATTTCCCATCCAACACGGCTCCTGTGCTCCCACCCTGGAATTAGAACTTAAAAAAAGGCAACGTCGTCACTGTACAGCACATCTATTCCCCCATACAATGTTTTCTTCATTCATGCTATTAATTCTTTTTGAAAAACAAACATATCAAGACTTTTAATAGCTCAGTTTGCTCCTTGCAAGGCAGGAGGGAACAAATAAATATAAATAAAACAAATTTATATTCCATATGGTTACAAACCTGAGTGCCTCTGCTTTTTCCTAGCAAAATGTCATGCCTGCTTTTAGTCTTTGACACAGAATTGGTCACCAATTTTTTTGTTTTGAGCACTGAGTTCAGTTTTTGTCTTGCGAAATGTAACTTTACTCTAGTGATCTCTAAGCCTGAGGCTTTTTGGTTAGGCTTGACAGTAATTATATGGATATTGAGAAAGGGAAGAACGTTCCTTACACTTCATAATTCTACCATGCTTCTGTGCTCAGAACAGAGAAGGAATATTTTCTCTTTCACAGGGATGACGATCCAAAAGGAAGATACAGAACATACTGTGCAGAAGAAAACATCCCTGAAGAATCCTGCAAACCACAATGCCAAGGCAGCATTTGTAATTCTGCCTTTGGCTTTTAGCAAGGGAGCAATTAGAGAGGGAGAAAGGAGAGAGAGAGAGAAAAGTGAAAGAGAGAAGAAAGTGAAAGAAAAAAAAATTTTAAAAATAAATAAGTGAAAGGAAAAAGTGGAAGAGAAGGAAAAATAAAAGAAAAGGCAGGGAGAAGAAGAGAAGGGAAGAAGAAGAAAGAAAAGGGAATAGGGGAGAGGGGAACGGAATTGGAGAAGGGAACGGAAAAAGGCAAAGGGGAAAGAATTGGAGAAGGGAAAGGAAACAGGGAAAGGGGAAAGGAATTGGAGAAGGGAAAGAAAACAAGGAAAGGGAAATAAGGGAGAGAAGAGAAAAAAGAGTAAGAGAATGAGAAGACGAGAGACAAAATAGGAGAGTAGAGAGAAAACAGGAGAATAAAAAAGGGAAGAGACAAGAAACGAGAGAAAGAAAATAGAAGTGAAATAGAAGTGAAAAAGGGAAAAGAGTGAGAAAAATGAGAGGGACAATAAGGAAGGCGGGGGAAGAAAGGAGAACGAAAAAGGAGAGAGAAAGAAAGCGGAGGGGACAGGAAGGGGGGACCCCGCAGCACCCCCGGCCAGGGCCACGCGCTCCCGCGACACCGCCGCTGTCCCTGCCGGGGTCCCTGCCGGGGTTCCTTCCCGAGGTCCCTGCCCGGGGCTCCTGCTGGGGGTCCCTGCCCGGGGTTCCTTCCCGGGGTCCCTGCTCAGGGTCCCTGCCGGGGGTCCCTCCCGGGGTCCCTGCCCGGGGACCCTGCCGGGGTCCCTGCCGGGGGTTCCTTCCCGGGGTCCCTGCTCGGGGTCCCTCCCGGGGGTTCCTTCCCGGGGTCCCTGCTCAGGGTCCCTGCCGGGGTCCCTGCCCGGGGTCCCTGCCGGGGTCCCTCCCGGGGTCCCTCCCGGGGTCTCTCCCGGGGTCCCTCCCGGGGTCTCTCCCGGGGTCCCTCCCGGGGTCTCTCCCGGGGTCCCTGCCCGCAGCCCCGGTGGGAGCGAGCCCCGGCGGTGGCAGCGCTGGGAGCAGCCCCGAGCCTCCTGCTGCCCGCGCTCCGCACAGCAGAGCCGAGCGCGCTCCTAAATTAGCTTTACCATAAATCTTTTAGGCTCTTAAATAAATAAGTAAATAACACTGCTCCCTTTTGCCCTCTTTTCTTTTTTTTTTCTTTTCTTTTTTTTTTTTTTTTAAGCATGTAACTCTTCATCAGCCTCAAGCCCTTGGACTTCCCTGACAGCGGTAACAGGAGACCCGTTGAGTCTGAATTTTAAGGGGTTTGGTTGGTTTGGGGTTTGGCTTTTTTTTTTTCCCTCTCGCCAGCAACTTGCTACTTTCAAACTTTGCACAAGGCTTTGGGTTGGTTTGCTTCCCTGCTTTCAAATGGCATTATGATTTTAATCAAAACGGACTGGTTTCTGGAGAAGGCCAGAGCAAACTGGGACGGGAGGCAGCTCGGCTGGGCGGTTTACAGCAGTTCAGAAGAAGGTTTTGTAAACAAACACGGCTCAGAGGTAGAAAAGCAAATACAGTGGGTGAAATTTGGCCTCCTCCAAAGGCGATGGCACAGCTCAATGGGGCCAGTATGTTCACATCCACACACAACTTTTCCTCCAGCAAACACAAAACCAACAGAGATGCAGGTAATGGAGAAAACAGCTCCAAAACTGCATTATTATTATTATTATTGTTGAAACGACTTGATGCTGTCAGGCAAGAGCAACTAAAACATAAGTAATGAGTGAATACAGGGAGCAAACACCCTAATAGGTTTTCTGGCTAACAGAGACCTCCTGCCACTGCAATGTCCCCCGAGCACAGGGCAGCATCGTGGCCCCTGAGCTGGCCCAGAAGGGCTGCCCCGAGCAGGGTCACAGCCCCCCTTGGTGCTGATCAGGAGTCCTGCACAGCAAAATCTCAGAGAAACCTCAGACACAGAAGTTTAGCTTTCTGTCATCCAGATATTTTGCTTGTAAAGCCTGGGGAAAAAAAGTGGAAAATAAAGGAGAACTAGACAAGGTTGCAGGATTGGGTCCTTTGGGGCAAATAAGACAGTAAATTCCCCTAGAATCAGTGTCAGTGCTGCTCTGGCCATTTCCACAGGCCGTGGTTCCAGCAAGGAGCCCAGGCTGGGCTGCCTGTGGCACCTTTCCCAGCACACACAGAGCCCCTGCACCTGCAGCTCTGTCACGCCACGCACAGGGACACCTGAGTGACAGGAAGAGAAGCTCCTCCCAGGAGGAAGAGATGCACGCTCTTATTAAAAAAGCAGAAATTAAATTCGCCCTGCTTGGCTTGAGTCTGTCCCATTTCTTTCCCACCCCACCTCCCTGTGCTCGAACACATCACCCACCTGCTGCTGCTGGGGAAAGGGCCAAACCCTGAACCCCAACAGAGCTCACCCTGTGAACAGCCTCAGCGAGGTGAGAAAGCAAACCCTGTCTGAATCTGAGCCGGGGTGAAGAGAAAAACGAGTTTTCAAGAACTGCCAAAACTGTGGGCCAGATCCTGCCAACACTTCCAGGGCCAGCACAGGGAGCTCCAGCAGAGGTGGCCATCCCACCGCTCCTCAAGTCTCTGCTAAGGGCTGAGCAAAGGAGCTCTGAGCTCCACTGCAGATGCCTTTGGACCTCTCAAAGCCAGGGAAGACCCCTCCAGACAGGGAGAGCTGCTGTGTGACAATTTTTGACATTGGAGCCATATCCCATCTACCTTTGTCACTTCCTCCCTCCAGAAATGGGAGCATCAGATTAAAAAAAAAAAAAAAATCAAAGGGAAAACATTAATAAATAATAATCAAGATCATCTGCAGTTTTAATGATAAGCTATTTAATGAATTATAAAGTACCTATAACTCAAAGTATGAGACTGTACATTGTCAAAACTGGCATTAAAGTGTATGGAGATAATTAGGCAATAATGACCTCCACAGAGGGCTTTTCCTGGGAATTAATGACCAGTCGGGAGGAGCTGATGGCTCAAGGCACAAGCAAGGGCCATTAACCCCAGCTGGTCATTAATACTCAGGAAATGCCCAGCTCTGAGGCCGCTGTTGTGAGTATATGATAAAATAAAGAGGGAGCTATTATGAATATCTGCATTTGTGGGCTGATGGGAAAGGTGAGGTTTGCAGGTACTCAGGTCCAGCCATACCTCAGCCCTGCTATGCCTGAAGCTGGGTGTGCTCAGGAAAGCACTCCTGACAGAAACATTGGACCCCTGACACCAGGTTTGGGGGCTCTGCCAGCACAAACAGAGCTTGTGATGCACCTTTGCAACCAGAAAGAGTTTAAAAAAACACAAACCCAGAGGTTTTGTTTCAACCCAAATTTCAAGTATTAAATTCTTGTGCTATTAGCAGCTCCAGAGCCCAAGTCTCAGGCTTGTCTGAGTGTCATGTTGTGTAACATAAGGCACACTTTTGGGATCGTCACAGCCAAACTCAGCCCCTGGAGCAGCCCTGGGCACTACTGGGGGCAGGACCCCAGGGGCAGAACAGCCTCATTTCATCCCAAACCTACAGGCATCTCTTCCCAAACTCGTCATGACTTCAGGGGGAGAGGGAGGAGGGAAGAGGAGTGTCACCTTCTGCTGGGGCAAAACAAAAGCTGATGCAAAGCTGATTCCGTATGCAGGACTTGCGTCCTTCTGCCACACACGGCACTGCAGCAATGGGCTGCAGCATCAGCACGGAGCCAAACAGCAAATCCCTCCTGGCCCCAGGAGGGCATGGAAGAATTTGGGGAGCCAATCCCCTGGGATTGATGCCCCGATTCCCCCTCCCCATTGTAAACAGAGGGAGGAATTCTCTGGAGCTGTTTTGCTGGGTAATGAAGCCCAGCTGCCCCTGCTCCCAGCCCCTGCTCCTGCTGCTCTCCCTGTCCCCCTCCCGACAGCCACCAAGGATTGGGGTTTGTACCTCTGAAGGCTCTGAATCAACATCTCCATTTTCCCCTGGCTGGAGAGGGAGGGGAGGGGGTGTCCATCCCCCAGCACAGCGCCCACCCCACCGCAATTATCCAGCCTTGTTCTAAATAAACCCGCGGGGGAGTGAAGGGATTTGATTTTCCACTCTAGCCCCTCTGGTCATTTATTTACCCCAGTGCCATATTCCTGCACTGAACACGCATCAGTGTGCCCGGGGGTGACAACCCCGGAGCATTTTGCCCTGTAGGATCACAGCATATGCAAATGTTCACCTCCACAAACAAATCCATGATGGTTGTAAATATTTCCAAATGATTCTCTGCACTAATCACGCTGTTTGTGAGAACACAGCGGCGATGCTTGTTGGCAAAATAAAGGATCTCTAAGTTTCTTACAATCTGGAAAGGAACCCAGAGCAGCTCAGCTGCAGCGTTTCTCCTCCACTGTTTACAATCAATCAGAAGGAAAAAAAAAATTAAGTATCCCACTGGCAATGTGGAGTTTGCAACAATTGTACATTAAAACCCGCTATTGCTCAGCATAGAAAATCACTACATAAGGAAAATTAGTGCTTGTTAGTACATGTAATATTCAGAATCACGAGGAGAATAAAAGCAGCAATGCAGAAACTGTTATCAGCAGAGGGGAAATTATTCAAGTATGCATTTGAGTAATTCTGCATTTTAATTTAACCCTTTGAAACATTAATCAAACCATGGCTAATTATAGGAATTAAGGAATTAAACGATGGAATCTTCTAAAAGATATTATTTAAAAGGCAGTTTATACAATTACTTGTATAGATGTTTGCTTTAAAGAGGGAAACATTTCTACTGTAATGAAAAGGGTCTTAGAAAATTAAATTAACAAGAGGGGACCAGGCTGATATGAAACTAAATTAGCATCAAATGCAAATTACAGGGTACTTAATGGTAGAAACAGGTGCAGAGCAGGTCCCTAAATGAGATAAATGAATAAAACATCCCTCTGCACAAATGTGGAAGCTGACACAAAGTCAATGATATGAATAATTCAGCAGCCTCAACACTGCTGTTGAGGTCAGCTTTCCTTGACCTTTGAAACAGGAAGTAAAATTCTGTCCAAATTTGAGTGACTGGAAATGCAGCAGTTATTTGTTGGGAGAAAAAAATAAAATTAAATTAAAAAGAAAACAAACAGAAAATGCGGATTTAAAAAAAAGAAAAAGAAAAAGAGAAAAAGAAAAGCAACAAAACCAAAGCCACCAATAATACAAATCCACAGTACGCATGTGAAAATGTATATAATATATATGAGAGATCTTAAGTCATGGTCCAATCTAAACATGTTCAAAGCTAAACAGTTTCATCTTTCAAAAAATAATTTAGTTGTCCTAAAGGGGATATTGTTAGAGTCAAAGTCATTGTATTCCAGGCATTAAAGAAATCAAATAATTTATAAGTATCTGTTCAAAGCTCAGTGATCAGTCATTTTCTTTGCAATAAACTTTTTTAAAAGGAACAGAAAGATTTCTTTTCTTGACTTCTTACCTAAGTTACCAATTTAGTCACTATTGCATTTCAAACACTGAGAAGTCACAATTTAAACTACAAACCACCCTAACTGTATGTAGAGAAACACAAGTGTGCAGGAGTGTGAAAGAAGCTTTAAAGTAGAAATTATATATATGTATGTATTTTATATTGGTATCTTAAAATGTAAATAAACCCTAGAAACAAATCCTTGTATTCCAAAGAATGAATACTTCTCTCTTAAAGAGACAGAAATATGAAGCAGCTGCCTTAAAGCCAGTGGAACATCTCCAAATTTACATCCTTATAACTAAATGAAGAAGATTTCTGTGCCTTTCCCTATGACAAAATACTCAGCTAAAAGCATAGCTCATATAATTCCTGACTACATGTATAGTCCTAATTTTAAATTGAATTTGGCACTAAAACAGATTGATAAGGTATGACAAATAACTAATTTCTCCAAGCTGGAAGAAAGGAAGAACATCACCCCTGCAGCTTGTCTTCTAGGGCAACAAAAGATGTGAAGATAGCACAAGTTACCTCTGCTCTTCCTTTTGTTGCATTAATCTCTCTTTACCTGCTTACCTGTCATCTGCAGACCTTGTGTCTGATACAGTTATTTGGCTTCATTTTTGTTAATTAATTTTATTTTCTCTGCTTTAGGCAGATGAAACCAGGAATGAGACTGCACCTCTGCCTCCACAAACTTTGGTGAGGAGTTCAGGCCAGCCCTGGCAGAAGCCACCCTGGAGATGCATATTAATGAGATTTAAAAAAAAAAGCGAATCCTGAGACGCCCTAATCCCATGTGGCCCAGCAGCAGGGGCAGTCGGGGGCTGAGCTGGGCTCTGCTCAGCGCTGGGCTTTCTGTGCAAAGTGGCTCCCTCCAAACGCCGGCTCTGAGAACCCAGCTGGTTCTCATTTCCAAACAACCAGCTTCTCTATCCCCAAGTGCTAAAGAAAATAATCCCAGCAATCCATGACTACACGCTTTCACAGGGACAGCAGTGAGAATTTGATTGTAGAGATAATTAAAGTCATTCCTGAAACTTCCAAGGAAAAGAAGCCGGGGGTGGGGAGAGGAGGGGGCCAACAGGGACAATGATGCTCATGTTTAGCTCATGTGTAAATTGAACTAAGCTTGGAGAAGTAGGGGGACACACACTACTTTTGGGGAATTTGTTTTCCTGAAAATTCTCTCTTCTTCACTCCAACAGTTACAATATTTGCAACGAAAATGTAATAGACGGTGGCAAGTAGGAAGATTAGAGTGAGGTTTGGAGCCTGGCTGTTCCTAATTTGGCAAGAGTATCCAGAGGGAAATGCTTTCACATTCTGGTAAACTTGAATAAAATTACGTACAGCCACTTCGATTAGAAGGGTTTAAAGGGAAATGATACCATAAAAGCAATAAACCCCACTGCTATCTGCTTCAAACACTGAAAACATCTTTTTAAAATTAATGTTTCCTGCAGCCCTGCCATGAGTTAGGTCTGAAATAATTTTAATATTAACAACACTCAGGAGCAGGTCAATCTAGAGCCAATCACACGACTGCATTAGTCTTCTACATCTTTCCAAATGTCCTCTGCATCTTTCCAAAACAGTGGAGTAATTTACACCACTCCAGCTGGTGTAAATCAGCAGGGTGTCCCTGGCATCAGGAGAGAGGGGAAGCACTGGCCTCACTGAAAAATAATCACAATGATGATGATTAAAAGGAAAATAAATTAAAAATTTTTTAAAAAATCACCAAAAGACAAACAACAAAAATAAAAGCCTTGCTCCCAGCAAAGCTAAATTGTACAAGGCCCGTGTGACACATCTGCTCTGACCCTCGTCATCCTGAAATGGGTGTGAAATTCAGAGATGGAGAGAAAGAGTTTAAAGCACTTGTAATCTCTCCGTCTGCACTATCTGCCTTGAGCAGGAAGGAGGGATCCGCTCAATGAGAGCTATTCAGGGCCTCTCAATTAACCTGATTAGTTCAGCACGCTGCTCTCATGAATGACACCTTATCTTGGAAATGAAGGGAAAAAACTTCCTTCCTTCTGGAGATGCAGGCGGCCCCTAAAGCCAGCGCAGCGGCGCCCAGGGGCCAGCTCCCCATCTCCCCGGGGACCTGCTTTTGGGGTGGCGGGGCCAGGCAGCCCAGGTGGCCCAGGCAGGGAGGGGCTGTCCCTCTTTGAGGCCCATCCAGGCACATGATGGGATTTGGTGGTGGGGTGGCAGAGCCGGGGGCGGCCGCAGGTACCGCGACCCCCGGGAGCGCTGCCTCGCGTCGGAGTCTGGAACTCGTTTCATACGTGACAGATTAATGAGCGATAACTGGGTTACCATGGCAAAAAGCATTCCCAAAATTCTCTTTTGTTTCCCTGAGAATAGTCTCCCTACTTTATTTTTTTCTCCCCCCGCTCCAAATCATGCCACTTTACGATAACACAAATATTAACTAACGGCGGGAGATGCTTTCGAGTGCGCTCGGCTGCGGATGTCAACAAGGCTGATTGTTACACACAAACTCCGAGGATTAATCAGGGAAAACAGGTATCTCAATTACAATTATGATACTGAAAACTCAAATTTATGAATGGCCAGCCAACTTTGAAGACATTTATTAGGGAAATTCCGATGACTTCAAAAGTATTAATGTACTAATGAAACATTAGGGCATGATGTATTAATGTTCTTGTAATTTCTGACAAATTGAGTTACCATTGTCACAGCAGGGCAATCCTTCAGGAAAGAAAAAATAGAAAAGTTCCTCTCTTCTGCCACGTGGTACACGACAGATGACAATTTACGTACACATAATGGGGTTCAGCGAGAAGTTTTCCTCCTACACCACGGTACAGTTTATTCCATTTTTCAGAATGCCAGAGCTATTATGGAGCTCACTGTGCTTAAAAAAAAAAAAAAAAAGCCCAGGGATTGTCTTGCCTAAGCAGCTCCACAGGGCAGAGATTCTCCCACTGTGCATCCCTCACTCAGCAGCCCCAGGGTCCAACAGGGTACCAGGCCATGGTACCAACAGGAAGACCCAGAGATGAGAAAAAAAGCTTTACAGAGCTGCTTTAAGCACACAAATCCCAGCATGGGAAACAAATTCTGCCCCGGACCACAGCAAATTCCGGGGCTCTGCTTTGTAACGCAGCCAGGCTTCCTCGTTTTTCTCTAAAAAAGGGCAAATTCTGATCTGAGCCGCAGGTCCTTTCCTTGTCCTGCCTGTAAAACCCCCAGCAAGACATGCCAGGGGGTTCTGCAGCCAAACCCCAGCTCGTGCAGGACTGTGCCAGAGATGCAGAGGCTCCTGGAGCAGCTGGGAGGAGATGCGACCATCCGATCTTAATAGCTCCGAGTGTGGCTAATTTTATTCTTCTTTCAGAGCGAAGAACTTTATAATGAATACAGAATACATCTCTCCTTGTGTCATCTTTCTACAAAATTTCAACTAGGTAAAGTGGTTTTTAACATCCACTTATCGAAGTGACTTAACATCTGGGAAGTCAGCCAATGGTTATATAGTGATGCAGATGCCAAAAAATCCAACTGAAGGATTATATTGAGGGAGTTTACAGAGAGGACCTGACTCAACTGGGTGGAAGTTAATGGTTATCCTAGTCAGGAGAGCCTGAGAGTCTCCCTGCAAAACCACGGATAAAAGTTAAGGAAAAATGTTGCATTTTAAATAGCTTATTTTTAACCCATTATAGACACTGGCTGTATCCTGCGCCAGTAACTTTCTCCAAAGGCAGATTTTGGAATCAACAGATGAGTAGTTTGTCAAAGTCCAAAAGGAGATGAACAGAAAATTATTTTCTGCCTCTGATAGTCATTGAGACAACAGTAAGGGAAAGATAATTTTTTGATTGCTGGACACTCACATTGGAATATTAAGTCTTTCTAACATTTCGTTATATAAAATTAATCCTATCCAGGGTCACAGTCGTGTCACTTGAGGGTGCCTTATTTTTTTTTTTTAATTAATATTTGAAAAAAATTACTTAAGACTTTCAGCTAATTGAATAATGTGTTTAGCTGAATGTTTGCAACTCTGATTAGAACGTCAAGGTGAGAGGAGCACTAAGAACATCCAAGAGCGAAGCAAGTCTCTATGACTTTATAGCATCACCCTTTTTTTTTTCTTTTTTTTTTCTTTTTCTTTCTTTTTTTTTTTTTTTTTTTTTTTTTTTTTGGTAGCCCTATTTTTCGTCTCTTTCTAGTCCAGCATGGCACTGGAAGAATTAAAGAAAACAATAAAAGAACAACTGAGTGTACAGGGTAGGATTTACTGGCATTTAATTTTAATTCTATGGTCCTTTGCTCTGTGGCTTATCAGCCCTATGTCAGCCCTTTTTCCTCCTTTATATTTCGTGAGGGGACCCACATGCTGGCACTGAGAGACAGAGCCCAAGTGTCTGTAAGCTTTTTGTCAGGTAAAAAGAGAAGAAAAAGGAAAGGAACAAGAGGAAAAGCAAAGCTAAGAGGCATCTATTAGATGTCACTAGGCTTTTGTATTCATGTCAATGATTCAGGATTAGAGTATTTGAAATAATCTTATTGAGAGAACTCAAAAGCCCCACAGAGGGAAAGCCTGCTCGGTAGCATATGGCAGAGCAGCAGACAATATCTTATTAAGGATGTGTTAGCTAACACCATTACTTTTTATATTACATTACTGAACTCCGGTGCCTCAGCCCGTTAGCGAGATGCCGTAGTTGTGGAATGCCAGATTGGACGTGTTGTTACAAACCCAAAAAGATTTGGCCAGGCCTCCTGGCACGGCGGGGGTGGGGAAGGGGGGCTGGCAGTGGGATGCTGCTCCCTCAGCCCTCCCCGGAGCCCTGGGAGGGGAAATGATGTCCCCAAAGGACAGGGTGGCCGCACAGCACTCGCAGTCTGTGACAGCACCCGGAGCCCTCCCACCCTCCCACCTCGGGTCACCTCTTGTCGGGGCTGGCTGGGAAAAACACGGGGTACAGAGGGCAGCTGCTGCTCCAGCTCCAAGAAAAAATCCCAAACTATTGCCAGACTCCGCTTCTTGTCAGATGAAGGGAATTTAATTTTGTTATAGTGAATGCTGTTAGTCTAAAAATCTTTCTTTGCTCTTGGACAAAAGCTTGTAATTGGAGAAATAGCTCTTTTTAAAGTTATCTTCATCTGCCTACACCTTTAGAGGCAGCAAGAAACCAAAGACAAAACAGTACTGTTCATAGCATTTCAATGATTGCTCTGAAAAGCTCTATATCTGGGTCACCTTACTACCATCCAGTATATAATTTCAGTGACTTGATATAAAGCCTTTTAATAACTAATTTCATATAATTCGCATATTAACAGCAACAGAAAATTTGTATTCACGTTTCCTATTTCCAGGTGCTATTTTTAAAAAGTGGGTAGAAAATTATCCGTTCCACTTTAAAAAGAAAAAACCCTCTAAAATACTGTCCTTAGCAAAAAAGTAAACACCCAGTTGATACAGTAATATATTCTGATCACAAACTACCTATGCAAAGTTGCTAATGTGACACACTGGCAACTTTGTATGGCTTTTCTGTACTTTTCCAGAACTGTTTCAGAAAAAATATCACGATGTTACAGGGAAAGAGGAAAATTCATGCCAGCATTTCCCACTACTACTACAGAGACTTGCTGCTCTCTGAGGACAGTGTTAAAATCATTTCTAAAAACTTCATCATGATTTGCACAGTAACCTACAAGTGTTTCTTACTCTCTTTTAATTTTATTAGTTAGATGTTGTGTTATAATTAAATATCTCCAGCAGGCAGAAGTGCCTTTGAATTTGACATAGTTATTTTTGTAGGCGTGGCCAATTACTTATAAGAATATATTCTTGTGGCTGGAAATGCAAACATTTATGGCAACTTGCAGGAAGAAAACAACTCACGCACCTCAGCTCCTGCAGAATAAGGCTTGGGTTATGTTTTTACCCAATAAACGCTGAGATAGAGCCGAGCTACATTTTTCATGTTCAGAAGACTTTGGGCTAATCTGCATTAAAACTGAGGATGATCTTTGCAAATACATTTCCCCATTGCTCTTATTCATGTATGCATTCCCACTGCGACAGCAAATATGGAAATAAATCAGGTGTTAAGATGGAAGAGGAAATTTATCCACTCCAGAAGCTATGTGTATATATATATATGCATATGAGAAAAAGACGAGCTTTTTTCTCTCCCCCCCCCAAAAAAATCCCCACTCCTGAGAGAGAAGAGCTGGCACTGAGCTGCATGGAGCCAGGGAGCCCACGGCGCCCAGCACATCCTCCCTGCTGCAGGACAAGCTTTGAAGTAGGAGTTCATATTAAGAAATCGATAGGTATGAAGAGCACATTTGAAGTTTTGTGACAAGAAACAAAGGAATGGATCACCCTGCCAGGCCCTGGGCTCCTACTGGGACCGGAACATTCAGAGCTTTCCTGGTGCTGCAGGAAACTGCACCAAACTTTTTAAAGCACCTCCAACCTCAGACGCCCAAATCCTCCCACCGGAGCAGAGCAGCAGAGTAATCCATGAGGTCTCACTGAGATTCTTGTGCATAAGGAAATCCACAGAGTCTTCAGGATGACTTTGAGGACTTAAACCAACCAGTGCAGTCTCCTAAAATTGTTAACCCTTGCTGAGCAGGACAGATTTCCAGCAAGAGCCCAAGGGACTGACACCAACACGCTGACCCTGGGGCCTTGGGGCAGCAGGTCCAGCATGGCCCATGTGTGCATGGAAGTGACAACTGGCCAAGCCCACGGCTGTGGATGAGCACTAACAGTCAAATGCCAGAACTAGTAATCTTGTCTTCAGTTCCCTTCATTCCCAGGACATTCAACACAAGCTTTTTATTTTCCATAGAAAAATCTCAATCTCAATTTTAACTCTGCGTCAGGAGAACGATTTCTCTTCAGGCATGGGATCATCTCCCTACTGAGAGACTACAGAGCATTCAGCACAGTGAGCCTGCTTTGCAATAGAAACCTCTGCTGCATCACCAGTGATGTTAAATAGTAATAATCAAGCATAAGATCACAGTTAACTAAAGCCCCAAACACTAGCTGTGGATTCAAAAGGCATCACTGAGAGAAGCAAGTAACTATTACAGTAGTGTGAAATGTTTGCAGTGAAACCCAAAACCACAGAAGACTTGCCTGGTTTGGGATATAATAACAAACTGAAAACTCCAAACAGGTTTGCTCACAAACCTTCTGAGTGAAGCTCAGACCAAAGTAAAGTTTTGCATAATACTTCTGAGATCGTACAAAAAAAAATTCTTATACTTGGAGGCAGAGAGAAGAGAAATCAAACAAACAATAAGCAGAAGCTGGTTTGACCCTGAATAAGTTCATTCAGCCCCAAGAGCAAAATAAAGGAATTTATAAGCAGCAGTGATATGTGCCAACCCCAACAGGCTGAAACCAAGAGATTTTTGCAAGAATCCTTGCAAAGTTACCCCCAGCTCTAGTGATTTCATCACCAGAAGGAGGACTGACACCACATGCATGAGGAACACTGGTAGAAGGGCAAGCATTCAAGCCTGAATCTCAGTGTGAGAAGCATCTACAGATCAGAGTCTCCCATTTATCTCACAGCCGCTCAAAATGCCTTTGGTTGCCTAAGTCATGTGGGAAATGTTCTGGGTAATGCTTCTCAGCTGCATCAATCACAACCAAATCCTGGAGGATGTGTGTTTGGGTCCCTCCCCTCTCAGAAATGTGTGGGTTCACAGGCTCCCAGAGCTCGCATGAAGCACTCGAGGCCAACTCCTGCCTCTCTGAACACCCTGCTCAGAGGCCCAGAGGGTTTAGGCAGCACAGCCTTAAAAGACAGCCTGGGAGACACCTCTGTGCAGTGCTGGGGTAGCTCTCTGTCACCCCAGTTCTGCTCCCTGACTCCCTCCCTGATGGATCAATAGCTCCCGTCTGGCTCTGGAAGGGGCACAGCAATTTGGGGGTTGAAGACAGACTTTCCAGCACAAAATTCCAGATAACAGGCAAATATTCAGGCCCTGGGGCATTCTGCGCCTAGGTCTTGAAGTCTATCAGAGTGCTCCATGCCCTCCATCTGTGTAGAAAATCCATCCAAGGACCCAGCAGTGGTGGGACCCACAGGCTCCTGCAGCCCCAGCCTCGGTGGGAGCAGGACAGCAGCAGGCACAGCTTTCCCTGACCCCACCCAGCCAGCTTCTGGTGCTGATAGTGCCAGGGGGACAAGGATATGACCAGGACAGGGCAGGAACTGAGATTCCTGCTAAGGGGCCACTGCCAGAGCACGTGGCATCTCCTGCCACTTTGCTGTGAGGAGCCCACGTCCCTGTGGGGATCAGCTGCAGCACTGACCCCATCACCTGCAGCAGAGCATCCCTCAGCAGCTCCTCCCGAGCAAAACCCACCTCGTCCCCTCAGCAGAACATCTCCTGCATCGCCATCCCCCTCCTTCCAGACGTGGAAAGCTACTGCAAAACACATTATTTGCCACATCCACCTAAGCAGTGTGTTTGTGGGGAGGATGCAGGGAGTGTGATGCAGTCCTCCCAGTCACTTTTCCACCTGCCTGGTTTTCAGGATGAAAAGGTGATCAGGCCTGTAAAATACAATCCACTACAAGCTGACTTGTAAAGCGTTAAAACAGAGGTAATGACTTTTCATGTCATTGCACAGTGAAACCCTACCCACAAACATAAAACTTTTCAAGTTAAAGGCTGAAAGATTTCAAACCCATCTGTAGCTAAGTTTGCTGGGTGTGCTGGGACACGTTAGAGAGAGCCCAGATGAGCAACCTGCACTTACCAGAGCCATAGAGGCCTTTCAGACACTCACAGCAGGTCAGGCATTAAAATGTATTTTGGTGTCATCTGATAACAAGGCATAGCAAATATTACAACCTCCAACCCCTGCTCCATGGACAAGAGCTGTGACGGCACCGGAAAGGCACAAACCTCTTCACTGCCAGAGGGAGCCTCATTGCTCCCAAATTTCATCCAAAATGCCGCATGGAGAACTTCAGTGCATTACTAGAGCAGGGGCAGAAGAAGCCCTGACCATCCCCAGGGTGTACTGCCCCCAAAGGTCACACAGTCCCACCCACAAGAGCTCCAGCATGAAGCTTATACCTCACCCAAAGATTATCAATCCATAATAAATCCATAAAACATAATCCTGTTTTCAGCCTTTTTTCCATGCAATGTCACAAGCAGGATATATATGATGTATATGGTATATATATTTTCTGCCACTATATTTGGGATTGCAGTGGTTATTCCTAATTTATCAGTCAGTAGGACTCCTGTTTACTGAATGCAGCCATAAAAGGTAAAGAAGCCCCAGCAGGCACTGGTAACACCATTAAATATCGGTCCTGACAATGGTAAATTGGGTTTAAAAGTTTGGAACAGAGTGCCAAGAGAGGAGCCTTTTTCCTGAACCCAGGAATAACATAAAGCCCCACTTTCTCCCCTATGTGACTTTTGTCATTATCATCTTTTCTGATTCTTACAAAGCAAACCTAATTAGGAAGCTCTCTCATTAGTCTTCCAGAAAAATTAGCACAGCTTATGCTAATTACTCCTGTAAAATTTAATAAACTCGTTGAAATGGGAATAGTCTAATGAGGTTTTATTTATTGAACTAAGATAACTGTAAGGAAAAAGGTTAGGACACCAGGATATCCAGAGTGGTAATAAAACTACAATTTATTCAATTTCTTCACAGGAATTTTATTGCGAACCTTTTAAATTCAAATATGAGTTACAATTTGAAAGTTAAATCAATCTAGAATTTAATTTAATAACAGGAAGTGCTCTGTGTTTTCTTTAAGTGTGATTACAATACAGCCCTGCCACTGCACTCATAGGAGGAATTGTGCATTTGTATTGTGACAATAATACCCCTTTTAAAATGAGTTCCTGTTCATCAGATCTTCATCTCAACACATGTAACTGGATTAGTGATAAAATATACGGGCTATGCTAAGAAGATGATACAGACACACAGAGGTTTCCAAGAAACTTCCTTGGGATGATTGTTCTGTAAGCATAATAGATTTATTTTGTTCTCCAGAGAAAATTTAGATGACTATTTTATATGGGTATAAATTCCTTTAGGTCCCTTTCACTGCTGTATCTGCTGATACTATAATAGAGCAAAGTATAAAACAATTTTATAAAGAATAAAGTCATATCCTGTTTCAAACACAGCTACAGACTTTCTTTTTTAAACTCACATTTTCATTAAACAGAAATAAACAATTTGATTTCACGTATATCCAGGGTTTGAAGAATACAACACGTGTAACTTTGAAGTTGCTAAAGAGCCTCTTGTCCAAGTTCACCAAACCACCCCAAAGCCAGAGCCCTCTCTATCCCGAGTCTCTCCAGCCTCATCAAAGAAAATTAATCAATCCAAAATAGTGTTCCAACTTGTCAGAGAACAATAGCATTTCCATGTAAGTCCATATGTCAAAAATCCCATGGATAGATTCTATGTTAAACTCTATGTTAGGTCTGAGTCTGTAGATTCACAAGATTTGATGCAAGAGTTTGATTAAATCCATAGGCAAAGACTTGATCAGAGCATCAGGCATGTGGGAGTGCTTTAGCCCAAATGGCAAATGAATTCTCTAAGTTCAACGCAAATAAAAATAACTAAATATGGCTTTGCATATCAACTGACATAAGTTAAAAACTGTGTGCATGGAGGAGTGACAATGCAGTACAACCAAACACATGGCCTGACTTGTGCAGGCGTTTTCATCACAGAACAATTTTAAAGGACTCGTTTTAAGGTAAAAAGGCTCCGTATAAATCACTTCATCCTTTCCAAACCAAAGGGGACAAGAAAAATGAATAGGATAAATGTCACAAGAAACATCACTAAAGCCACTAACTGTATAAAGCACATACTTGCTTGGCCTAAATTGTTTGAACTAGCCCCGGCCAAGAAAAGGTTTTAAGTACCCTACTGGGACAGATGCGAAGCGGCAACAATAGAAGCCACACTAATGCAATCCAGGTAACACAATCCTGTTTCAAAAACACGGGGAGGGCTAATTACAGTACTGCTGAGTCAAATTTCTTATACCATTGCAACCCACAGGAACAGGTCAAAATCAAGTGTTATTCAAACCACAGTCATATCAACCTTCTGTATCAAAGTCACAATTTAAAACCAAGCGAAGAACTTAAAAGCTTAACCCATTCACAAGCCAAGTGTGATTCAGTGCGGGTGGCAAGGCAGGGTTTGTATTATCAGCTTTGAATTGTGTTTAGCTTGCATTTTAAGGAAAAACTTCAAAATTGGTAACTATTGCATCAATTCATGTAAAGACTGAGGAATGGATCACTGCTAGGAAGCTAAAGCTGTTTTTTTCCTGTACCTGTTTTCCTCATTTTGCAGGAAGCATGTAACAGACAGCATCTCTGGCTTTCAAAATTTAAAATTATTTGCAACTGGTAGTTTTGCATACTAGATAGTTAAACAAAATATTTCTGTAAACCTGCCATTAGCATCTTAACATCTCACTTTCCAGTACAATGAAAAATTCATGTGAATTTTGTAGCTTTCATGTTGCTCAAAATGCCACTCTAACACCATGTTTATAGTGTTCAGCTCTGCAGCATGCTTATAAAACACAGCTCTGTACAGATTTCACTGTGGGGTTTTCCCCCACACACACTTTCTCTGGTGCTACCTGATGCTCAGAGAAGATGAAAATATGCCTAGTTAAAATAGAGATATCTTCTGAGATTTAAACATTCTCAGGATTACTTATTACAGCTAATCAAAACATCTGCTATAAGCATCCAATATCTGCACTTTCCAACCCAATGCATCCAAAAAATGAGAGCTGCGATGAGCACGAGGCTCTGGACCACTCTCCTTGTGGGGCCCCCAACACATCAAACCCTCCTCACCTCCTTTCATAAAATGGATGCTCTGGCATGCAAGATACTCCAAACTTCACACAGCAAACACAACTCATTCAGGAGTGCAGGGAGAGGCACACGCCCTGTGCCCTCACCCCTGTGGGCTTGGGGAGCTCCCTTTGGGGTCCCTCCACCCACAGATCAGTGCCAGGGTGTTGCTCTCCCCAGCTCTGACAGACACTCGGTGCTTCATGGCTGTTTTACTCCTCTGGAGTAACGCTGCACAATGCCCTGGCTATCACACAAGGCTTTGGACAGCACATTTGGACAATTAAAACATAAAAATGGCTCTTTGGCTACCATTTTGCATAATTTGCAAGCAACAGAAACTACACATGGCTCGGAACAACTGGAATAGATGTATTGTGCTACAAATGATTTACTCAGTGATGTCAGATTAGCAATATGGATCTGTTTAAAAACACAATAATTAAGACAGGCAAAAATGAATTAATCAACTGACAATACAGTCAAAATAGTATTCCAACCAAAGAAAATAAGAGGAGAGAAAAGACCTTACATTGCAGATCTATTTTCTTAACTGTTTTTATGCATAAATAAAAGCCTTAAAATGTAGATGGATTGCATCCAACAGAACTACAGTAGCTAAGTGATAATGATTCAAACATTTTTCAAATAAAAGTTAAATATTTATAAGCACCCAACCACATTTCATAAATCACAAACTATTATTATTTTACTCCTGAAGCTTCCCTGGCATAGCATGTGAATTGAGTCACAGAAAGTCAGAAAGAAAAATCTCCTCTTTATGCACACGAATCAGTTACAAGAGCTGGAGCCCTCCACAGAGCAGGGTGCTCCAGTATCCCTATGTTATCCCACATATGGCCCTTCCAAGGCAATCACAACTGCAAAGCACAACTAATTCTGCTTCAAAAAAACAAAATTTCATCCGTATATCCTCCTAATTCTTCCCCATTAGCAACACAGGGCAGGTGTTTCATTATAATGAGGAGAGGGAGGAAGGAAAAAAAAAAAATGGAAGGAAACAATAGCAGTCCTTACCTGTCAATTATCACTGGATCTGATGGAGTCTCATTTCTGTTGCCACAGCTTTTCTTGTCACAACAGCGGCTACAGAGCAAAAGCGAAAGGATTTAGTGCGACCATTACACTGTAAAATCATCATTACGAACATGGTGGGTTCAAATTGCCGGCTCGAGTTACCCTGCCGGCCCTGCCTGCAAATCAGTCAAATGTACTGGGTCACATATGGGTTAATTACGATGTTTAACTTCTTGCACAGCTGGTTAGCAATGAAAAATATAAAAAGAGAGGGGTTTTGCCCCTTTCACAAATAATAATTCAAGGATTGCCCGAAACAAGGAGAGCTGCCTGTTCGTAGGCTCTTTTCCGTGGGGTTTAACAGTTGTCCCGCAGACGCTGGCACACAAAATAAGACAGATTTTTCCCTGCTGAGCCTGGTTTTTACATTTGCTTAACGCTTGTGTTACACATCCACAAGATATTCCTGCTTCCACACAATTCCCAGCTACTGGCAAACCTCCCCCCCAAACTCCAAAAGCACAATTATTCTCTCTCTAAGAAACACTGGTGTTAATGGGGGAGCTAAAATGCAAGCAGCAGCAGCAGCTTTTTATGCTCGAGCGCGCCTGTTTCCCCAAGTTTTCCGAGCATGTTAATGATCACTAATGCCATGGAGAGCTCTGCTCGGGCGGCTGGTGCCCTGCATCAGGTCAGATACAAAGCAGGCATGTGAAATATAAGCTCCATCTCCCAAAGCAGTGCTCCATGGCTGACCTCGAGGCTGGGATTCTTTTGCACTAAGGTGGCTCATTGTTTCCTCAGAGAACTTAAATTGTTGTTTGTGATGATTCCTTGTCAGGGGTTGTTTTCCGTAAGGAGGCACAAATATATTGCAGGCGAGTTCATAGGCAAGGTACATGTTCCTGCTCGAAGTGGGAACCTCTCCTGGTGCCCTGCTCTTCCCACCAGCCCATCTAAACCCCTGAGACAAAATCACAGCCACAAAATTCAGCAAAGCCTTTAGGTTTCACCCACCCACAACCCCCATCTCGCAAGGAAAGCTTCTGTTTGTTGACATCCCTTAACAGAAAATCCCCCCCCCCGAAGTCAAGGCTTCAAAAAATTAAATCTAAAAAAAATTTTAAAAAAAAAAAAAAAATTAAAAAAAATTAAGAAGGTCCCAACTTTCCCAAGACCTTCTTGGGGACCTGCAGGATGAAGGCTGGGCAGCTTCAGGGCTGCAGGGACCCCATCCCATGATGGCACCAAGTGTCAGGCAGTGAGGACCACCCCGGCTGCTCTTCCTGGCCAGACCTGAGCACATCTCCCTGTTCAATAAACTTTCTGGTCAACCTCAACCACACACAACCAAATCTTTGGAAACCACTGAGCTCGTTCCCAGTGGCATCCCGGGGACCGGAATCTCGCCCGTGTTTCAGCGGCTGTCGGGAGCCACCGCTGCTCACTCTCCCCTCTCAGATGAACTATTTTCCTTCCCCCAGAAGGTGGAAGAACATCAGGGCAGGAAGAAGCCCTCAGAAGTGCCACGCTATATAAATAGCCCTGTTGGGAGTATGACAAAGGTTCTCTTGTGTTGCTGAACAATAGAGGGAATAATATACAGTTACCCACCAAGATTAGCAATAAAGCAACTAACCACACTAAAGATAACAAAAAAGGGGCCTTTTACAAAAACAGCCTGTTTAAACATGGCTTAAAAAAAAATAATAATTTTGTTTTCAAAGAGAGGAAAATACATAATTCTTTTCACCGCAGAAAGCTTCAAGGCAACTATTCAGGGCTGAAACTTTTCACAGTTAACACATGTGCGGTATCTTCATTTCGGTGGAAGTTACATTGTTTGGGATTGCCAAAAAAAACTGCTTAATTTTACAGCACAATACCACAATTGATCCACCAGAAAATGCCAGAGCCTTGGCACCCTGAAAGTATTAAAATTTAGGAAGGAATAAAATATGCTGTAGGTAAATAGTCATGGGGACGTTCAGGGGCTTTTTTGCCTATAAAAGGACTTGTCATTGGAGTGCAGCTAGAATGTGTGGGGTGAGAAAATTTACCCACAAACAAGGCAATAAAAACTGCTAATCATTTTTAAATGATTAAAACATAATTAGAAACAGAGTTGGCACAAGTTAAGACAATGCAGTTCTTGTGACTGAAGCGAATCAGGGCTAGTCCTGACATTCTCCCAGCAGACTGGAGGGACAGAAATTGCCACACTGACTCAGGCAAGCAAAGGTTCCCAGGCTCCCAGCACGAGATGGGCAGATCCCACCACCCATGCACCACCGGGCTCAGAGATTGGCACCATCCCGGGGCATTAACCCCAGGGAGAGGTGGCCACAGGGGCCTGGGGACAGGGACACCTCGATCTCACCTCCTGCCACGAGTGGGATGGAGCCAGGCACTGACCAGTGGGGACAACCCAGCTTTAAGAGCAGGGGAAACTCTTCCTTGCTCCTCAGGTGTCCCTTTAATTGGGGTAGAGCTTCCCAAAAGTGCACCCCGATGGTCCCAAGTGACAGCAGGAGACCTCGCTCCTTGGCCACGGTTTGAGGGTGATGTGGAGGGGCTGCATGGCTGGCACATCCCACCATCTGGTGGCTTTCTGCCAAGAAAGGAGGCCCTGAATGTTCCTTCATGACCTAGAGAATGATATTTTAAAATTTAGTTTGCCTTTTGTGATTCTTCCCCCTGACAAAAGCAGGATTCGAGGTCTCTTCACTCTAGTTTTTCTATGCAGAGAATTAAAACATCACGCAAATCTTGAGTTTCAGACCTGGTTAAAAGTGCTTTTAATTCAATTTCCCTCAAAAGCTTTGGCTTTTAGTGCCTACTTAGCACTTGGAAATAAGTTCCTAAATATTCAGCACCCTTTCTCCTTTCCCTGAAAGAATTTTAAAATTCCCAGGAGCTTCTCCAAACCACTCAGAAACACCCTGCAGCTCCCAGCAAGGCTCTGTGCAAGAGCAGGAAATGCCAGCTCCTGGAGAACGAGGACTTGTCTTTGCTGCTCTTCCATGACACCTCTCCCAGGTGGGGCCAGCAGCCACAGCTCAGACACAATGACATGTTGAGCCACAGGAAAAGCCTACAAAAATTGAGTTTTGGGGGGATTTCCTTGTTTTTAAAACAAGTAATCCTTGATGGGAGGCTGTGTTACTATCATCTCCAGCTCCTGGACCCCATCTCTGAGCACCCCATGGTTGTTGTCATCCTCATGGCTCATTCCTGAGCCCCTCACCATCCCCGTCCTGCTCCTCCACCACACCCATTCCATTTCTGCCTTTCTCCTCACCCCAATCCTCTGGGAACCTTCTGCTCTCCTCACTCCCCATCGTCCCCTTCCTCCTTCTGGAGGATCCCACCCGCCCTGCCCAAGCCCACGAGGTCTCCTCACCCCAATGTCCGCCACCCCCAAATGCTCCCTCTTTGTCCCCGCCCTGGCACGGTCACCGGAGCGTCCCCGTCGCGAGGAGCCCTCTCTGTGTGTCCTGGGGACAATGAACAATGAGGAATTCGGGGCCGTGGCACGAGGCCAGGCCAAGGCGATGTTCAACCGTGGGCTGCCAGGCCCTAAGGAGTCACCAGCGAGGCCATCACGGAGATCCTGCTCAAGATCCCGGAGAATTGGGATCCTTCCTGCCAGCGATGCTGTCAGGACAACCCCTGCCCCAAACTCCTCACCCTGGAGCATGGAGGTGCAGGACCCCCTTGCCAAAACAGCTGTGAGATCTTATTTTACACAGACAAAACCCATATTTTACTCCAACATCATTCTCAGAAATCACTGAACCATTTTAGCTGAAACTTTCCAAAGAAAGTCAGCCCGAGGCTTGACACCCTGCAAAGGATATTTCAGCCAGAACAGTTTAAGTTTGGCAAAGCTGTAAGCCACTGAAGGTTTCATAATGGAAATTGTTGAGGCAATATTAACTATAGATGTCCCTCCCCACGCTGCCTACAATACTAATAAATTCCATTGAGGTTGTGAATTCTCCCCAGCTATTAACATTTTCACCAACAGTGTAGATTTTTATATCTGACAAAACACAATGAAATCCTTTGAAATAAACAGCTACCTGAAGCAAACCTCAGCTTCGCTCTCCTACCACAGCCAGGACTCTCTTATACATTTGAATTCTTTGTCTCCTTCGTGCTGTAGCTGTAGTACACTATAAATACCCAGCTTTGTCACATAAATGCAAAGTTTTATTGTGCAGTTAGCCTTGATAGAAAGCACTGCTGAAAGTTGTTTAGAAATTAAATATCTAAAACAAGCTATTTTAAAATACAGAGCCCTCACTATTTCATGTCTGAAATGAAGAAATTTCATCTTAGGGAGAGCAAGCTGTCTTTCACACCATATGGCTAATGGTAGTGCATAGCAATTAGCTGGGCTGATTAATGGGGAACAGACTCTAATTTTATGCTTATAATTGAGGCTGCATTTGCACCCCTGGTGCAAATTCAGCACATCCCAACTTCCACTTACAACAGGCAAGAAATCAAGAGAAACAGAATGGTGTGGAGAGAGAATTTTTTCCCCCTTCTAGACCCCTAAAGAGCATCAGATTTGCAATTTAAAAGCGTGTTAGCAGCACAATGGATGACAGATTTGTGCAATAGGGTCAAGCGGCCTGGTAAACAAACAGCACCCTCTTACACACGTATGGGCAGCAAAGGAAATGGGGAATATCTAATATGAGCTGTAAGAAATTTGAATATGTCTCCCCCACCCCGGCAGGAACACAACATTTGCCTACTACAGCCAGTTTTGGTTTTTTCTACCCCTCCACCTTACGGCCATGAAACACAAAGCAAGGACTACCAGTAAATAAACAGGAGGAGAAGAATAAAGCTTCTGAGCCAGTGAATATTAAGAACAAAGAAAGTGCAAAGTGCTTTAATAAAGGGAATGACTGCACACCTTTCCACATTCCCAGAACAGAAATAATTTTGTCTCAGTCAAGGTATATTGAACGGCTGTAAATCTGCAATGTGGGCATTTGGTCTTCTGGTTAAAACTCAGCCCATTATATAAAGTTTGAATTTACTTCTTACACTTTATGTTTCTGAAGTATTTGTAAGAATATTAATGCATTAAAGTAGTTGATTCTGGCTCAGAGAGTTATTCCTACCACAAAATCTTGCTGGTTATGGATCAGGAGGGCACATCACCCAGGACTAATGGCAGATTCAGACCCTGACACTGCAGGCACCTGAACATGTCCTTTATTTTACTCTTGTGCCCAGTCCCACTGGTTTACTGGTCTGTTACAGGAGAAAAGTAAAAGGCACTTGAGTCTTATCAGGTCAGGGGCCTCCTTTAATATTTCCACGAATTGTTCCTAGCTAGGTACCCAGTGTGAAAGTCATGCTAATTGGGCCAATGAATTTTAGGGCAATTACAAGTTGTCAACATGAGTGGGTTTCCACTTGGAAAGGCAGAAGAGTCCTCAGCAAAGCACTGAGGCTCCCAATGGCAGCAGAGGCTGGGGCACCTCTTGGAGACACCCAGCTGCTGATGGTTCTGGGGCTGCCATGGGTGGTCTTTGGTTTCCTGGAAAAAGCCAAACCCACTGAAGGAAGCAGCCTGGAAAAATATGCCATGAAAACTAAAATCCCCCCAAATCCTGCTGCAAGGAAGAATTTTGGGGGTGGGAGGCTGCGCAGGGTTTCATCCAGGCTGGCAGAGCAAGGAGAGCAGCTCTTTCTTGCCTTCATCACAGGGTGCTACCCCCCAGAAGGGTTTTATCAGGAGGAGCTGTCAGTGGAGGACAAAACATGCAGATCCCAAGAATTTAAAAAAAAAAAAAAATTAAAAAAAAAAGAAAAAAAAATCAACCAACAGAGAAGTTTCCATCTGAGTATTTTGTCAAAGACTCTCCCCTGCCAGGAAACTCTCATCCAAGTTTATTCTCTTAGAAGTGGGTACTAGTTTTTACCCTCAAGTTACTCCTTTTTAGTAAATGTGTTTTGTAAAAGTTACAACGCATGCAATGGCATTTTTACAGCCTTGAAACAACTGATTGTAACAATGAGCTTATGCAAGAACGCCTTGTCTTCCACCAGGGAATTATTTTCTGCCATCGAATAACATGTAACAAATGATTTTTTCAGACATGAAAAAAACACCCACTAACTTTAATGAGACTGAGAGGTCAAGCTCTCTGAGGTGTCGAAGGAGTCTGTGGTAAAAAGGAAGTAGAAGAGGCTTCACCTATTTCAACCAGCCAGAACAGAGGAGGAAGCAGCTGCAGAAGTTTGGGGGAGAAGATATTTGACTGAATTAAAGTCACCAACCCCAGGCAGGGCAAGAGAGCACAGGGCAGAGCCCAATCTACATGGGGAAGTTTAAAGAAAATCAAGAAGACGACATCTTTTGCAGGGAGGAGCATCAGCTGCTCCGCTCCGAGCGGGGACCTCGCCTGAGCAGCAACCCTGACAAAACAGCCCCCTGACCTCACTCCTTAACACACATCCAGAAAAAAAAACCGAAAAATATTATTTTGTCATTTTGCCGAGGAGTTTTTGTTGGGAATTGGGGGCAGAGACATTTATTGCTACAAGACTATAATAGACTGTTAATTTCGGTGAGGAGACCTTTTGTGGGCTACAGTGTCTAAATGAAAACCAGCAGCGTTCTGTTAAGAATAACTCTTTATAAATAATTGAAAACTAGTGTGACGACTGAGACCTTGCTGCTAATTACACACACCGAACTGTGTTATTTTGGGATTGTTTAATGCAAGAAAGATAAATTTAAGTCCGAAAATAGCTGTAGGTTCAACCTAGATTTTGGGAGACAGATTCATCTTCTCATCACTAATTAACTGGAAGAGGGGTATTTCTTACCTGCACATTATTTCATGCGTGAGCAGAACTCGGCACATTTCTGGGTTCTTGTCTTGGCCTTCATATACTATCGCCTAGAAATAAAACACCTTTTTTAGTTGTGCATAAAGTTGAGTTTCATGAAAATCAAAAAACATCACGGTAAGCAAAGGCCCAACAAGTTGCAAAACACAGTTTAAGCTAAAGAGACCACGGTATCTCCACCAAACCTGCTCCAAGACCTGCAGTTGGAAAACAACACAAGCTGAGTACAGCTAAATTCCCTCCTCTCTGTTGCACATCTCTCCAGCGGTGTGTAGGATGGGTTTTTTCAGTAGTCAAGACAACCACAATTTTCTTTTCAATTCAGAATAAAATATAAACCTAATAGCATTAAAAGGAAGGGGGGGGGGGGAAGAAAGAAAGAAAAAAAACTAGCAAGGCTTGGTATACTTTGGGTCCTATTCATTAAAAAAAAAAGACAGAGAAGAGAGAGCACATGCATTTTTAATTACAAAAGCTGCACAGCCCAGGCATTTTCCTGGTAGCTCCTGAGAAAGCGCCTGGGCCTGATTCTTCCCTTGAACCTCCTGATCCAGCGCTTTCCAGAGAGCACCTCCGGAGTTACAGGGATATAAATAAGTGAGGAGAAGGCCCTACCAGAGCAGAGGAGACCAAAACAAACAGAGGATCAACCGACTTAAGAAATTTGACTCTGAGGCAGCATGGGGAGAATCCTTTAAGCTAAAACTGTGGAAAGGCAGTGTGTTCACATTTCAAGAGGAGCCTGCGTTTGCTCCACCAGCAGCACCAGCGGCGAGGGATCGGCGTTACACACGAACTGGGTTAGTGCTCACGGCCCCTGCGGGACAGCGTTTCCATCTCATCCCAACAGAGTCGTGTTTTCCAGCTGCCCCTGCTCCCACCACCAGTCCCCCAGCAGCAAAACAAGAGCAAAAAGAAGATTACTTTGCAACAGCATCTTCAGCTGGCACTGAGGTTTACTAAACCTTTTAGGGTACCACTCCAGAGTTGGGATCGGAGCCCCCTGCATCGGAGCATCAGCACTACCCTTGAGCTCGGTGTGACCTTTCCAGCCTCTAAAACACAGGCTTTAAAAGAAGAAATTGAGGAAAAAAACTCAGCAGGTAAAATGACATCTGAGATGGGTCTCCCTAAAGCTAATGATAAAATAGAGACTGAAATTTAAGAAGTGTGTTCTATGGATGAAATACATTTTAAGGAATGAGATCAATTTGAAAGGAAAGTGTGGAAAATACTGACAGAAAAATAAGTTACCATAATATAGGATGAAGTAGGATCATATGAACTGCTTTTCAGTCCTTACAAATGTAACTCACCAAGGATAAGAGGTGCTGTACCCCCAGAAGGCGCACAGATCTCAAAACACACAAATCTGAAGAAGCCTGAGCTGACTCTTACACAATTTAAATGGCAACATGCAATATTAATATTATGCATTATAAAATTAATTAATAATTCCATAAATAATGTCAGGAATGGGGCTATATTACCTCAGCTAGTTTTAATTTTTTAACTTCAGTTTTGGTCCATGCCTTCCCCTAAAAGCCCAGGGCCCATGGGTTGGGCTTTTATTGCTAACAAAACAGAGGCTGCGGCTAATTGCCACTAATGGGCCCAGGGTCTCACCTGAGTTCTGCCCCCTCGTTTCCACCAGTGAGGCACAACAGCTGTGAGCCCAGCACAGGGATAAAGGGGACGCACAGAAAGTGTCCCCAGCACAGCCACCACCAACCCCTGAGCCCCGCTGGGACTCCCACCTTGAGCCGCTTCCACATCGGCGTCCAAGAGAGACACAGATCATTTGCGAGAAGCCTTGGAAAATGGAATTGTGTGTGCTACAGCAGGGAGGGGGACAAATTCAGAAGAGCCCCAAGCCCAGCATTGCAAGGGAAGATGGGGAGAAGCTTCTTCCAGGCAAAGCCGGGGAACTGAAGTGGCTGGCTGACACCTGGTGGGGTCAGTCAGCGGGGACATTGCAAAGACTCCAGAAAACCCCAGATCAGGTTCCTCCTGGCAGTGGGACAGGCCAGGCAAGGAGGAAGCTCATGGCACTTTTTGGACTTCATCAACAGTTAAAAAAATAATCTCCCTCTGAGAACGCAGAGCAGGAGGGGAAAGAGCAGATCTACTCCTGAGGCCTTTAGTGGGGACAAACACCTCCAGCCCCCCATCACCTCCAGATATGATGACATGGGAGGAGAGGGCTGCTGGACTTGCCTCATTCTTCTTATACTTCCAAATATTAAAATAAATTTACCCAGGATGGGTTAGCTTGTCGCCAGTCAAGCCAAGGAAGCGTTAGAAATGACAAACCAGAACACAAAATTTACTTTCTTTTTTTCCCCTGTCCTCTCTCCTCCTCTCCCCTTCCTGCTGCTGTGCTTATTTAACCTCCAGGTACTCGCTTAAATAACTCAACTAAATAGCAATAATGAACGGGCAGAGTCAACACTGTGGTACCTAATCACCTTGTCTGTTGTGTTTAGCATCAGTGATCCCTCCTTCGCGTGCACGACATTCTTCTGCCTCCCTCCACGTTCAGGATTTGCTTCTCACTTTATTTACATTCAATTATCGAAGTTGCGCCCGTGCGCGTTTTGTTTTCTCCGCGTTAAACGCGGCTCCTCTCGCCTCCCCTGCTCCTGCAGGAATTTCTAGGAAATTTTAGGAAGCAGGAGGATGCGCTGAATGCATTTCCGAGCAGCTCATCCCCATCTCCCCATTCCTATGTCCCAATTCACTTGTGTGAAAAGCCAACTGTTTGCCCCCATGAATGGCTGCCCGAGAGCCCTGCGCACACTGGACTGCCTCGCAAACCGCGCCGCTCTGAAGCATTAATTCTACAATTAGTTTCAAAAAGGAAACAGGAACTGCTAAAGTTTCAGATCGTTAGAGCTGCCAGAAGTATTTTTACAGGAAGGGTCTACTACGTTACTGTTGTGAAAATGTTTGCCTCTCGGATTTGAAAAGCGACTCTTTTTAACGAAGATATCTTAATTTTTTTAATAAATTATGGGGGTTTTAAGTTCAGGCTGTGAAACGGAGTGATTGCGTCGGGGTTCCCTGTCACACTAACGTCGTCGTGATTTTGTCAAATAGGGATCACATTAATGAGAGACAAAGTGAAAGTTACAGTGCATAAACTTAGACCACAGCAGAGCTAAAAATAAGCCTGCAGATACACATCAGAGTTGCACAACAAAACACCGGCAAAGGAAATGCAAAATTATAGACTTTGGTTTTTTTTTCTTTTTGTTTACTTTATGTCGCTTTAACTCGGCGGTGTTTCATAAGTACTTGAAAATAGCGTTTCTCCTCCTGAACAACTCAAAC
Source organism: Acanthornis magna (assembly GCA_036785705.1). NCBI lineage: Eukaryota > Metazoa > Chordata > Aves > Passeriformes > Acanthizidae > Acanthornis > Acanthornis magna. The sequence continues at coordinate 8,284,051 of JAWUZG010000092.1, forward strand.
ACTTCTCCACAAAATTCATCTTCCATTTTGCCAGCTGTTACTCACCCAAGTAACCTTTCTACAAGAAGTCCCAGTGACTAACAATTCACTCATGCACAAACGGACTTCAAAATCAGGCCCCGAAAAATTAGTGTCAAAAATATAAGACTTCCTCACTTCCATTTAAATAAAGCTGCATAAAAAGGTAAATCAAATTCAATCCACTGCTTAACAGCATATAAAAATTACTAAATTCAGCACATCGCAGTCAAGTACATCCAAAAATTCGCTTAAACTTTTCAGTGACAGACTTCATTAGAAAAAAATTTTTTTTTTAAAAATTAAAAGGAAGGGGGGTAATATAAAAGTCAAGGCTACAGTTCTCATTTAATCCACTTTTTCCCAAATAGACATGGTAGGATAAAGCAATAAAAGAGTTGACAAATAAGATGGAAAAATACAGAGACAGATTTTGTCCTTAACCATTCCTGAATAAATCCAGATTTATGCTGGTACAAGTGAGGGCAGAATCGTCTCGTGGTGTCAGTTTGCCAGTCAAGCAATCCTGCTTTCAGAACTGGACGAAAAACAATCTTGAAGGAATGAGATCATGGTCATTATATTACTCAGTTATGTCATGGCCTTGATTTTAAAAGAGCAAGAGAAGGAGAGAAATCACCAACGTGCATCTAAATCCACTTGCTTTCAGATTCCGTCTGCCTCACAAAACAAAGTATCTCCCTTACAGAAATAAAAGAGAAGGGAAAACTCATTAAAATTAGGGTCTTTTCCAAAACAGAGCTAAAATGATTTGGAATGACGTTTACAGCCGTACACACAGGGAGAAAATAAAATCCTGGCCCCACCGAATTCAATAGGCGCTTTGCAATTGACTTCAGATGGGCCAGAATTTCACCCAGAGAGGATTAGGCTTGTATCCACTATATATCTACAGAGAAAATACTGTGAATTAATTTATTTGGCTTTGAATCCTTAACCCTCAATTACCCAAGGTTTTTCCCCTTCCGCAGGCAAAACCTCGACTCATCCCAGGGAGGTTTATCCCGGACAAGCAGCGTGGAGCTGGTCCCGGGGCGAGGACAGGGAGTTCTTGCTCTGCCTCTCAACGCACAATTCAGAAGCATCTAATTATTTTATCCAGTCTCCCTCTGCCTTTGATTCACAGCCTGCTTATCGACGTATTCACACAAATTAAATAAATTTATCTCTCCTAATATGTTCATTTTTAATGGTTTTCAAACATTCACATGGAAACAGCTCTAGCGTAAATATCCCAGAACAAATGGCTGTATATTATACAGGAGGGAGCAGTTGGGCTGCCAGACTGGGAATGCACCAGGCCATCTGGCTCAGGCAGTCTCTCCAAAATCCTCAGCTTTGTTTTCACCCTCAGACTCCAAACAACACATTTTCCACTGTGATGAGTTTACATTTTCCCAAACACAGGTCCTGATCATGCATGCAAATTCCAAACTTCTCCATTCCTCTCTGTACAAGAAAATTAAAATCACCTGCGCTTCTGACATCTCACCAAAGGCACAAGAAAGCTGCTAAAATCTGGCGCAATGTAAACTTTCCCCGTCACAGGGGTTAGGTTTTGTTTTATGTTTGTGTGAAATTTCTCCGAGTCTGCTGAGGCTCCTCTGAACTTATTGATAACATTTTTTTTTCCCATGCGTGTAGCTGCCAGAGAAGGGCCATGCCATGCACAGAATAGAGCTGATCAAATATCTGCAGACATCAGAGAATGACAGACAAGTCAACAGAAAAACCATTTGCATCCAGAGTTATAGCTCTGAAAAAATAAAAAAGCAAAATATAAACAGGGTTTAAGTCTGAAGGAAGGATTTTTGACTCATGAGGGCTCTCAGCAACAGACAATAGCCATTGAGCAAAACTTATGATTTTTAAGATGCCTGAGCCATATTAGCATCCGTTATATCTTATGGATGAGAAAGGCTGAAGGAAAAATGGGTGGGGAACAAGTATTTCAGATTTATTTCCTCCATCTTCCCTAATAGTGAAATATCTCAACTTTATGAAAATACGGCCAAAGAAATAGAAGGCATCTCTTCTCCGTAAACATATTAAAATCCTTTGACTTGCCTAAAAACTCCAGTTTTATTAGAGCAGACATATTTCACGTTTTGCAGGCAATTTCAAAATGCATCATTGTTAGAGCCAGATCTTCTGCGGGAGGAGCTGCTGCCTTACGGAAAGCAACAGCTATAAAGTTTGGGATCCTACAGGGTTTTGAGCGCATTAGGAATGTGATCCTGACATAAAATGAGATGCCAATATAACATAAAAGAAAATTTAATTAAGCCAGTATTGACGCTGAGCGTTGTTACCCGAACTGAAAAGAACTTCCCTGCCACAGGAATGATTTGCGTGTCGTATTTACAATTTTTAAGTGAGGGGGACACATTTTGGAAACAGTGAGACCCCCGAAAGCCCCGAAAGTAATTCCCATTTTACTCAGCGCTTCTCTGGGGCCACCACCAAAGGCCAAGCGCGATACCCCAATCACAACCCAAAACGATGCGCTCTGGGAGCAGCCCTGGCTGTGTTTTCCGTTCGGAAGTCCCACAGCCCAGGTTCCCAAGGAGCGCGAGCGCAGCCCAAGCTCCTGTTGGGAGCAGTGCACGCACAGCTCATCCCACAGCTCACATCTGCCCTGGGGTGCAGCTCACTACAGAACTCTTGGTTGCCTCAGTGGTGCCGCTCTCCAGCCCCACTGCCCATCCTGCTCCACAGCTGACAGAAACACACACCAGGACACGGAGACCCCTCTGTTCCAGCCAGGACAGGACTCCGGCCATGAGTTTCTCAGCTGGGCACAGCCACACAAACAAATCCCTGACTTGGGCAGAGCAGGAACACTCCGGAGCAGGAACATCCCCTCTTTAGTACACACACAGCCCCCAGCATAGCCAAGCCCGGCCTGCCTGCTGCTATAACACGAGCTGCTAAGGGGACATTCACGTTAAATCTCTGAGCAGCAATGCTATGTACAGAAATCTAGGTCGGATTTGCAGAAGGGCTTTTATTTTATCTTACCTAACTTAATAATCCACAACCGTACAAGACCTTGCAGTTTGTAACTGTGAGACAAAGAGAATATATTTAAATCTGATGCGTCCATATTAAAAAATAATTTAAAAAAAAAAAATTTAAAAGCCACAGATACTTTCCTGTATGATCTGGGGAACCTAACTCATTCAAGCTTTGCTTCTGTGGGATTTTTAATTTGCCACCAGAAACCTCAGAGTAGCTGTAATTTCAGTCTGGGAATTCACAATTATTGAGTGTGTGAATGTGCGTGTGTGAGGACTGAGCAGATACTTGCCAGCTGAAACGTGTACGCTTCTGCAACAGTTTCATTTAAAAGTAATCATTTCATTATCCAATTTGTTCTGAGCGTCATGCATTAAAATACTACACCTTCAAGTAGACTGACAATATATATTTAACTTTCATTAAAAATTAAAGAATTTTCAGACAGTCTTTGCAATATTTAATTACAGTTTGATGATTTGAAAGTTACTTGAGAATCTTCTATATAATTCACTGTCATAAAATATAAATGATATATTCAACATTTGGGTGAGCTTCTGTCATGTGTTGTACTTCACTTCCTAATAAGCATTCAGTAACCGACGCAATCCCAACTCTGAAATAATTTCACTTTTGAAAAGAAAGAATTAAAAAAGGAGAAGAGGGAGAATTTAGCATCTGGCCCCCAAAAAAATTCAGAGTGGCACATGCCACAGTTTTGACGTGACAATGCCCTATTTTTCATAAGTAACTATAGTTATGCCCAAAGAAACTACAGACATGGAATTAATACGTAAGCAAACATATTTGCGTCTAAAACAGCCTTTCGCTCCCCATTTTCTAATCCAAACTCAGAGAGCTTTTGTTCTTTAAATCCTTGCTCCTCAACCCCGCTACACTTTTCCCAAAATCTGCAATTTGCACTAACTTTGTTTTTCTAAGACTTCCTGAAATCAGACAGATTTTTTTCCCTCCTCCTTCTTCATTGTGAACGTGCTTTAAAGCTACACGGTAGGTTTTACAAATAAACTGTATCTCGGGGGTTTTTTTCCCCTTTCTCTCCAAAGACCCTCTGATGACTTGATAATAATGAGAGACCAAGAGGTCAAACAGTGCCTTAGGATGAACTCTTCATATGCAAGATGCCTTTGTTAAGAAAATTATTTTGAATCCACTGCTCTCCATGAGTTCAGGGCTCTGTTTTCAACAGGACTATGAGCAGAGGCTTCAGCATTTCCGTAACGATAGGAAAGCTATTTAAAGATAATATTTATTGATAGTCTCTCTCACACGATCTACACTGAAATACACGAGCTCTAAAAGGACTAAAAAGAGTTCATATATCAGGAAGATTTTGTTACTTTTAACACAAACTAACCAATTTGTGCCTGAAAAACAGGGAATGACAGCAAACGCTTTCCAGGATTTTTTATGAAAAAGGGCATGTTGCTGCTGTTTTAATTCCTACAGGGAATGGGCTCTGTTTGGAAGTGTACAGTGTAACAGAGTTCAGATGCACAGTGGATTGTCTAGCAAAATTCATCCAAGTTCCTTTTTTTTTTTTCCCTTTTTTTTTTTTTTCTGTTGAAAGACAGTCTTCAATAGCAGGAAAAGATGTTTTGGGACCATCAAAGAGAGTTTTGTAAAACAAACTCAGCCCTTAGAGCTTTATGTTTTGCTGTAGAAAAGAAACCTAAATACAAGCCAAGAGTTTTGTCCCTGCAGACAACATACAGGGACTGACGTTTCCTAGCGGTACAAAAAAAACCTTAATGTTTTTCTTAAATAAAATTTAAGAATTTTCTTTAACAAGTAAAACAGATTAGGAGGGGAAGAAACATATTTTAAGGATGAAAAGGCTTAAAAGCGATCCCAACTATTTAAAAGAAACATATTCTAAGAGATAAATATTCTGACAGAAGCAGAAGAAAACCCCAGAGTAACAATTCTAAAAAAAGAGGAGAAAAAAAAAGAAAGGAGAGAGAATCGATTTGTTCAGATAGTCCCTTTGTAAAAATACCGGTTTCAAACAAAAAAGTATTTTTTACAGGTAGGCACGCACGTTATTGCTCTGTTTGGGAGGCTAAAGAACAACCTTAAAATGAGGATTAATCCACTGACAAGCCCTGCTGCCCACCCCGAGTCCAACACCGAGCCGGCCGCTGCCCGCGCCGCGATTCTGGGGCTATTCCGACATGCAAACGTGTCACGATACACCCGCTCCGCCTTGAGCCAGCGGAGCGGCGGCAGCGCCAAGAGCGCACGGACCGACAGAGCCTCGCACCGGGCAGCGCCTTGTGCTGGCGGCGCTCGGGGGCTGCCCCAGGCCGGAGGTTAATTCTTATTAATTAAGCGGCAAAACCATCCGCAGCCCTGAGTGGGACGGCCGGAGGGTCGCCTGTATTTTTGTCCCGCAGCCCGGCAGCAGGCAGGGTCCCGCGGGGACCCTCCGCACCGCTGCCCGCTCGGTGCCCCCTCGGTGCCCGCTCGGTGCCCGCTCGGAGCGCGGCCGTGCCCGCGGAGGAGGTGGCTCCGTCCCTTCCCCGCCGGGCAGAGCTCCGCCGCGGGGGCGGGTTTCGCCTCCCGGGGCCGCCCCGACGGCTGCCACCCCCTGCTCGGCGGCCGCCCCGCAGCACCCACCTGCTTGGTCATGGAGTCGATGAGTCGCACGTAGAAATCCTGCTCCGTCCTGATCCCTGAAACAAGGCAGAGGCGTGAGGAGCGGGGCCGGGCGGCGGCAGCGCCGGGGCTCGCCCGAGGGCTCGGGCCTGCCGGGGCCGCCCGTGTCCCGACAGCGGCCCGGCACCGAGCGCAGGGAGCGGGGGAACCGGGGCGGCGGCTCCCCGAGCGCTGCTGGGCTCTGCAGCCGCGGAGGCGGCGGGGGGCGACGGGGCTGCCCCCGGGGGCTCCCAGCCCTTACCATTGCTGTAGAGCAGCTGCAGGCGGTAGTGGATCCCGTTGTTGGTCTTTTCGCTGTTGGCTTCCTGAAGTCAAAGAGGACACGGGAGGCCGGAGGGAAAAGGAAAACAGTATCAATGAAGCTTCTCCATCACTCGCACGCCGGGTGTCCCCGGGGTTGGACGGGGCAGCTCTCAGCCCTCTCCCCTGCCCCGGGCATAGCGAGGGATCAGGGGACACCCCCTCCCCGTCTGCCCTCCGGAACAGGCGAAGACTGAGGCGCCCGGGAGGCTGCCGTGGCTCCCCGGACGAGCCGGTGTCGCGGCCCCGGGGGAGCGGAGCGGGGAGGGCCCCGGAGAGGCGGCCGAGCCCCCGCGGGACTCCAGGGTACTCACCTTCTCCTTCTCCACGAAGCCCACGAAGGCGGTGCGCTCGATCTCCACGGGCTGCCCCTGCCGGTCGTACAGAGCCAGGACGAAGTGGAAAAAGTTGGACTTCCTCAGGTTGGAAGGCGGCTGCTTCTCGAAGTGAGCCCGGGCCAGACCCACTCCGCTGGGACCAGAGACACGCGGGTTAGTGGCAGCTCCGACGACGCGGCCTCATGTCCCCCCCAGCCGTCTCTCGGGCCCCTGCCTTCCCCCGCCGGGCCCCGGCTGGGCCCCCCCGGGGCAGAGCATCCCTCCCTCCCCCGAGTCGCCCCGGGGCTTTTCCTCCGGGCATGGAGAAAGACTCAAGCTCCGAACCCCGCGGAGCCCCGACCCCATGCCGTCCTTCGGCGAGCCCGAAGCCCCCAGCAGCACCCCCCGACCCGGCCCGGCCCCGGTACCCACCAGCCCTCCCCGGGGGCCGTGCCCGCTCGCAGCCGGCCCTGCATGGCGGGGGAGCCGCGCTCAGTGCCGCCGGCGCGTTGCCCCGCGGAGCAGCATCGGTCCTGCCACTTCTCAAACTCGGCTCGGAGCTGTCACCCCAGCGCCCATGTGCCTTATCTTGCAGCCTCAGTCCTGCGAGCCTTTCCTCCCGCGCCGGAGCGGTGGGTAAACACCGAACCCAGGAGACAACTTGAAATATTTCAGGGTTGTCCCTGCAGAAACTTTCCCTTCCTTAGAGGACTCCAAAGGGAGGGGTGCGGGGCGAGGTGGGAGACACCGGGAGATGTCAACATTAAACTGATGCCGGATGATGCCGGCTCCAGGGCTCAAGCTGCGAATCCAGCATCAGGGTTTAGTTCGTGTTTGGGGTTTTTTTTCGCGGGGAAGAGGATGGGAAGAAGGAGAAATAAGAGAGAAAACGAGGCTGGGCGCAGCTTCGCCAAATCCATCTTATATTTGGAGGGATTTCTTTTAAAAAATCTAAGGTAAGTGGCAGTGGTTTTACAAAGGGACTTCAAATTAAATTTCTCCGGGAGTAGGCTTTGCAAACTCCCTACTTATCGGAGGAGAAGAAGGGGAGCTGCTGATTCTGACGAGGATAGGAAAGCGAGGTAGAGAAATATATTTTGGATACATCCGTGCACAATTCGCTGCTTTTCGGAGGAGGAAAGTGTCATTTGGAGATCTTAAGACTAAATCAGCAGCAAACATAGTTTTGAAAACTCCTTCCTCCGAGCGAACACAAGGAGCCAGAGAGATGAAACCTACCTATCCGTACCTAGCGAAACTCGCCACTTCCTTTATTGTTGTTATCATTATTTAATAAAAACTCATTCCTACGGGACAATAGGGATAAATATTTAACGGGCGACATCTACGCGAAACTCACTGCTGCTAGCAGAGCTCCAGAGCCGGGTTTTTGTTGGCGCGGGGGGAAAGGCGCTGCCGGCGGGGAGTAGCGCTGCGGGCGGGGAGCGCCCCGGGGCGCGGAGCGGGGCGCGGGCGCGGAGCGGGCGCGGAGCCTGCCTACCTCTGAGCGGCCGTGCTGGCGTCCAGGACGCCGGCTCCCTGCATCCACGTCCGCACCGCGTTCATCCCCGCGCCGAGGGGCTCTTCCTTCATGCTGCTCCCACTCCGCTGGATGCTTTCCTGAATCCCAAACATGAATCAGAAACAACAGCGCAAATCTTCCTTCTTTATTCAAAATTTTAAAAAGTGATAAAATCGCCAGGCGGACTGCTATATGTGGGGGTTTTCTTTCTTTCTTTCTTTTTTTCTCTCTCTGCAGCTGATCGCTGGAATCAAAGCAAGTCGGAGAAAGCAAACACAGGCACGCACATTAAAAAAAAAAAAAATCCAGAGGCAATCAGAGCCCGGGTTTGTTGCTGCTGTTTGCTGCGTGTGCAGTTTGTTTGGGTGCTTGGAGGGGCTGGCGGGGTGCTGGGGGCTGGTTGCAGCGCTCGCAAGCCGGAGGAGTACTTGAAGTCCCTTTTGTATGAAGACACCCCTCGGATGGCAGCAGGCAAAAAAAAAAAAAATCTCAGATGGCAGTTTAAGAAACAATAGGACGAACGGGAGCTGCGGCAGGCTCTGCTACATCAAGTGTCATTTTCCAGTGACAAGAGAGGCAAGTCCCCCCCCTTCTCCCCTCTCTCTTTTCTTTCTTTCTTTTCTCCCTCTTTCTTCTCTCCTCTCCCAGCCGAAGCGCTCTCCGCTCCTCTCCTCTCTCCTCCCTCCTCCAGCCGCGCAGGAAGCGAGTTGCCGGAGCCGGGCGCACGCCGGGAAGGGAGCGAGAGGGGCGCACCCGCGGCGGCGGCGCGGACGGACGGCCGGAGGGAGACCCTGGGGCTCCCCGTGCCCCCTCCCTCTCCCGCAGCGCCGGGCGGACTCGCCGTCTCTCCCTATGGGAGCCACTTTGACTGTCCCCGCCGCCGAACACGAGCCCCGCAGCCCCGGCGGGCGGGGGGCGGGGCCGCCTCGGACACGCCCCCTCATTTGCATCGCGTCACCGCCCCGCCCCCGCGCCGCCGCCGCCAATGAGCGCCCGCGAGGCGCCGCCGAGGGGGCGGGGCCACGCCCCCTCGTTAGCATAGCCCCGCCCCCGGCGCGGCCGGCCCGGGGGAAAGTTGCCCCGGAGCGCCCGGGGCGGGACCGGCGCTGCGCGGCCGCGCCTTTGTTCGGCGGCGCTGCCCGGGATCTCCGCGGGGGACACGGGCACCAGCCCCGGAGGGGCTCCCCCGCTGCCCGCACCGACCCCCGGCGCCCGCGGCCGGTCATCGCCAGGAGGGCGCCGCGCTTCCGCACAGCCCGCAGCCGGCACCGCTAAGAGCGGGGGTGGCCGAGCCCTCCCCGCTGCCCCGGGGATGGATGCCCCGCCAGGGCCAGGCTGCCCACCCCGACTGCCCAAAGCCGGGGATGCCCCGCGCCCGCCTGCCGAGCCCGGTGCCCGAGCCCGGGATTGTCCCCGCTGGAAGCGCGTGTGGGGCAGCTCCCCCCGCACAGCCCCCTGAGCCCCTCCGCTCGCCCCGGAGCCTGCCCCGCTCCCCGGCAGCGCTGCGCTGCTCTGCGGCACAGGCTCGCGATTTCCGAACAGGACAGCTCGCGGTGAAAGTTCTTTTTTTCTTTTTCTTTTTCCCTAGAAAGTCCGATATTTTTTTTCCCAGGGAAAATAATGATAATCATAATTATAAAACCAATTCCTGTCCTCGCTAGGGAAGAGCCGGGCTGGTTGCGTGGCGGCGGAGCGGGTGCAGTCCCGCATCTCTCCGCGGGCTCCCCGACCCGCCGCTGTCCCCGCATCACCCTCCGTCCTTCCCCTGCCCGAGTCGCTCCATGGCCGAGCCGCTCCCGTCTCGCCTCTCCCACGGGCTCTTGCTGGGGCAGGAGCTCTCTGTGCCGGCGGCGTGGGTCATGCCTCCCCAAACACAGGCTTACCCATCTTTGCACGGATAATGGAACAAAACCCTGCGCATCCCGGCAAGCCGGGCTACTCGCCCTCTCCACGGCGATGCCACACCGCGGAGGTAACCTCTAAGTGTCTGGGATGTCTCTGAACTGCTGCCGTGTCCCTCTATCCCCCGCTCCCCGATCAGAGGTCCGGGAGATGCTGCCCCGGGAGATGGAGGGGCGGGCGGCTCCTGTCCGCTCCTTGCAGGGATGCAGAGCCCCGCGAAGGGCAGCGGAGCCCACCGGGCTGCATCCCCCAGCCGGGAGCCCAGCCAAGGGCCCAGAGAGCGGCCAGCCCAGGCTATCAGCACCACTGTACAGCTCTAGAGAAATCCCACGGCACTCCGACAACTATACGGGACCCTGTCCCATCCGCCTGTGCATCATTTCGTGTGGCACAGCCGCTTGAACCCACAGCTAAGCCTCGGGAAGAGAGCTCTGACTCCCAAGCAGGCTCTGAGCCCGCTGCCAGCGCCTCGCTGGCGCTGAGAAACTGCGCCCGATCCTCGGCTTTAGGCGGGTCCACACACAAAACATCCACATCCCCAGCACTCGGCGTCCTCACACAGGAACTGTCACAGACAGCAAGTTTTCACATTCCCTGAAGATGCCATTTGAATCCTGACATGATGCTACTGTGTCATATCTCAGGGAGATGTGGAAGAACACGGACACACAGCCACACATGAATATTTACGCCATAGGTATGCCATAGGAGCACTTTGGCTCCTGCAGTGCTCCAGCTTATTGGGCTTCCTCCGGCTGCTGCTGCATCACTTGTATCATATCCAGCCTAAATGCCTCCATGGTGAGATACATTCTGCAATTAAAAGCTATTTGCACCTGCACTGATTGCTCCTTTCCCTGGGCAGGGATCTGCCCGGGGAGGAATAATGCATTTGAATCAATATACTGAGCAGTTGGCAGATTTCACCCTTCAAATCTGTTCAGGGGATCAGGGGACCATTTCCATGCCTTTTCCAGGATGCTGAAGGGAACAGCATCCCAGCAGCAGTCTGAGGGCACCTCCACCGGGCAGGGACAGCCAGCCATGACTAACACTGACGAGTTTTCCACTGTTTTCCTTCTGTTAAAAGACTTTTGCCTCTGTGCCCAGCACACAGGAGGCTCCGGTTGAAGGCTGGGGGAGAAGCCCCACCTGGGGCTTAGGGACAGTCTCACAGCCACTGAGTAATTGCTATAAGGATGAAAGAGTTAAACACTGGCTCGACCCCCGCAGGAGGAGTGTGAAAGAAAAGCAGAAGGGAAACAGGGAGGGGGTGAGAAAGTCAGGACTTGGCAAAAAAAAAAAAAAAAAAAAGAAAGAAAAAAGAAAAAAAAAAAAAGAGGGAAAAAAAAAAGAAAAGAGCTGGCAGCAGGCAAGGAGACTTCTGTGCTCCATCCACCCCACAGAGGCCAACCCTGGAGTACTGGGGCTTTGATTTGAAAGAATTCCCAGTTGCCTTTAGCATTCCTTTTCTGCCCCCTGCCTGGGTCCCCTCTCTGGACCAGCACCACCCCACTCTGACCACAGCAGCACACGGATCACAGCCAGGCCCGTTATGAGCCTGGAGCATATTCCTGTGGAAAGCCGTGTCTATCCTTTCCTGAGCATGGCAAACGGAGCTGAAGGACCCTCCACAGCCTGCCACAGGCGAACCCTCAGTGCTGGGACTCAGCACTTCACTCTCCTGCTGCAGAAGCAAACAGGGGCACATTGCAGTGAGTTAAATGTTCCCAACGTTCAAGGCAGAATAAAACACACACAGACTTGCAGGCTGTGATTTGCTCCCAGGGGTGAGGAAGCTCCCAAAGCGAGTGAGAGCCGTGCAGTTGAGCCGTGGATTTTGCCCAGCAACACAAAGCCATGAGCTGAGACTTTGCAGCACAGGCAAGAGCAGCTCGGCAACAGGACCGGGACATGGTCACAGTGTCCCTGGCCACGACAGATAGCAGGGATGGAAGCAGAGGAGGAAAAGGCTGGCCCTGGCTTGCTTATGTAGGAAAAAACAGGGTTCCTTGGGAACAAGTGGTTTTGAGGCCTTTGAGCATGGGGGCCATGGAAGGAGGCCTCACTCTGAAGGACAAACACAACCTCTGTGAGGCAGGAGACAGAGGACCCAGAGCACAGGACTCTCTTACATAGGGAAAGGCCTCTCCCCTGCCTTAACATCATTTCCAAGTGGGCCCAAGGCCCCTCTTGCCTCTGACCTGGAGTTTATCCAGGACAACTCCCTCCTCCTGCTCCAGTCCCTCCTCTCCTACCCTGGGGCTCCTGGCACAGGGGGGACAGTCAGGCCTGGCTTCCCTCTGCCCAGACCCCAAGAGAGGGAAGAAGTAGTTGGAAGTGGGAATTTCTGAGAGAAAAGCCTTCTGCTCCCTCGTCCCTGAGCTTTGCAGTTGGATCAGCCCCCGCAAAGGGACCATGCTCCTTCCTGCCCTTTTGGGAGAAGGCAGAGGAACGACAGACCTGTGACAATGGGGAGAAAGGAAAAAGCAGCCTCTCCTCTCAAGGTGGGAGTGAGAGCAGAGCACTCAGGTGTTGAGCACGTACCTGCATTTTTCCGAGGGTTTGGGAAGAGTTCACTCGTATCCTCCCCAATAAAAATGCTTTTCATAAGTATTTTCCTTACAGGCTCCCGTTTTGATCCAAAGACTTTCCATCCACAGATAAATCTTGGCAGGTGATGACACTGTTCACCTACTTGGGGTGCTTTATTCCTCCTACCTGGCTAGCTCCTGCGGAGAAGAAGAGGAGAAAAAGGCTCAGAGAACTGGGGATTGGGATAAAATACCGTGACTGTCGTGTTCAGGAGGATAGAGCCTGGGTGCCTGTGGGACCAGCAGAGGCTCTGTCCCCAGTGTGATGGTGACAGCACCGCACTTTCACCCCAGCTACCGTGAAGATGCAGCGGCAGGTGACCCAGACGGGAAGGTTTCATCCAGGAGTTTTCCTCCTCCTGCCTCCCTTGGGGGACTCCCGGGTTGCCCCTGGCTAGGATGGGCTGTCGGGGCTCTCCAGGTCGCGGTTCAGTCCTGCGGTGGGAAGCAGCGAGTGCTGAGCGGAGCGTGTGCTTCGAGAGCCGAGGGAAAGGGGGAACGCATCTCGGGGTGCCCGGGGGATGTCAGGGAGCGCAGAGGATGTGGCCGAGCGAATTCCTCAGAGGGAGGATGGCAGGATGTGCCCCCCCAGGCTGAACCCCCCATTGCTACCCGGGACAGGAGCCCCCCATGGCACCCCCCGGCAGCGGGGGGCGAGCAGCGCTGTGGGATCACGTCGGGGCGAGCCCGCCCGGGGCTGCACGGAGGGGAACAGGGCAGGGAAGCCCAGCTGGGCTGCCAGGGCCGGGGGCGGCGGATCGGGGCGGGTCCCCCCCGGTGGAACCGAGACCCCCGGGGGGGGGGGGGGGGCGGGGGGGACAGCGCCGCGTGCCCACAGCGCCACCCCGCGGCCGCGCCGGGAATCGCCCCCGCCGGCACCGCGGCTGCGGAACGGAGAGGGAACGGAGCGGGAACGGGAATGGAGCGGGGACGGGGAGGGAACGGGGATGGAGCGGGGACGGGGAGGGAACGGGGATGGAGCGGGAATGGGAACGGAGCGGGGATGGAGCGGGAATGGAGCGGGGACGGAGCGGGGAGGGAACGGCGACGGAGCGGGAACAGGAACGGGAACGGAGCGGGGACGGAGCGGGGAGGGAACGGCGACGGAGCGGGAACGGAGCGGGAACGGGAATGGGAAGGGAGCGGGGTCGGGAACGGGAATGCAGCGGGGACGGGAACGGAGAGGGGACGGAGCGGGGACGGGAAGGGGAACGGAGAGGGGACGGGGAGGGAGAGGGGACCCGAGGGGACAGGGGACCAGGGGGAGGGAGAGGGGCCAGGGGGAGGAAAGGGTCTCGGGGAGGGAGGGGGATCCCAGGAGGTGGGCGATCCTTGGGGGGAGATCCCGGGGGAAGGGGAATCCCGGAGTCGCCGGTCTCGGGGAAAAGGTGACCTCGGGGGGGGCGATCTCCGGGGCGGGGAGAAGGCGACATCCCGGGGGGGAGCGATTATCCCGAGGGGGGCGATCCCCGGGGAGGATTATCACGGGGAGAAACGATCCCGGCGGGGTTGATCCCAGGAGGAGGCGATCCCGGGGGCTGGTGGAGCATCCCGGGAGGACGGCGATCCGTGGGAGCGGTCCCGACGGGGGGCGATCCCGAGGAGGAGATCCCCGGGACAGATCCCGGAGCTCTCACCGCCCCTCCCCGGCATCCCGGCACCGGGAGACCCCCGTTCCCATTCCCGTCTGACAGTAAATGGGATCCTGGGCATGGAGGATATACGCTCGGGTTACCCAGAGAAGTTGTGGATGCCCCGTCCAGGGGAATGTTCAAGGCCAGGCTGGATGGGGCCCCGGGCAAGATTTTGCTTCCTTTCAGCACTCACACAAGCTTGCCATACATTTAAGTCTAGCCTAGTATTTATTTGTTTGTGCTGGCAGCCACTGGACGGATTATGGTTATTTCATCACACAAAACCTTGCTATGATTTTTACATTGTGAGTTCAGCAAAGCATTAAGAATCTAATCAACTGCTATTGGCTTCAGCGAGAGGTAAGTACATGTTTCCCATTGAGGAGTGAAGGGAGAAATCCAGAGGCAGGCACTCCCTCCCTCTGAGAGGATGAGTTTAAGCATATTACATGGAATGGATTTAAATATCTACTAAAGTTGTCACATGCTTTGCTGAATCAAGACTGAATATTATCAAGTATTTAAGTGGCTCTGGAATCTATATCTCCTTTTAAACACTTCCATAAACTCTGAGGACTTTGCATCTTGGGATTTCGACTTAAAGGTGCACAAGCTCTTTTGAAGGGTGCCCTCCAAAATCCCAGGCAATTTCCCAGTTGGAGAATTGGAGATTCAATTTTTGCTGGGTTGCAAGCGTGAAGTTTTCCCTGTCTAGGACTGGATTGTTCAGGATTTGGCTGCTCTTTTTGTGCTGACCATTTTGAAACCTGTTTCCTCTGGCATTCCTGTTAACATCACAAGGCCCTATGATTTCAGCAGAAGCAGAACTAAGTTCATCATCTGGCTCAGAATTTTGCCTGGTCCCATAGGTGTACCTTGACCAGTGAGGTTTTACCAGAACACAGCTTAAGGGTGCTTTGGTTGCAGTGAAGTTTAAGATACAGAGACACTCACGTTTATATTGACTTTCCAGAGTTGTGGACAACTTGAAGCCCCAGCTTTGTGTGATCCAGATCCGGAGATTTCTTTGTTTTCATCTTTGTCCAGGATCTGTGACTCGAGGCAGACCAAACACATCCACCTGGTTTTTCCTCATGTCCCTTCTCAGGACCTTTTGTCAAAAATATCCAACCTGTGTGAAAAAGAAAAGTTCTGGTAAAGGGAAAACTTTATGGTGCTGGGAAGGAAGAGAATTCATTAGGAATTTCGGCTTATTTTGCGTTAGTTACAAAGTTTGTACCTGTTTAAAAGTCTGCATTTTAGCAGAGGTAAAACTTGTTTAAACATTCTTACCCATGGAAATTTTTTGGGAGCTGCTGTTCACTACGTTTCACTCATGTGCAGAGTGAGACATCGCAGTCCTCAGTGAAGCTCAGCCCCTGCTGCCTTTGCCCAGGGAAGGGGCAGCCAGTCTGAGCAGACATCTGTGCGCACGTGTGCTTGCTCCAGATGCACGCACATCCATTATGGATGACACACAAATGCTGCTCCTGCTTCCCGAGCAGGCTCTTACGGCAAGGCTCACATCCCACTGATCTCACTGCCGGGCTTAGAAAGCATTCAGAAGCCTCCCAAAATGTGTTACAAACGGCGTGTGGAGAAATAACTTCCTCCAGCACTGGAACAGAGTCATTGTCGTGGTGTGATGAAGGAACTGTTAAACAGACACAGCAGCAGCACTGGGGCTGGATTCCAGCCAGGGTATTTCAAGCAACTTGTAAAAAGTTCGCTGATTCTTTAATGACTCCACCTGGTCAGAGCAGGACCTCTGGTTTATGTGCCTTGCAGAAGATATGCTGCAAGAGGAGTGTGTCTTAGCTGATATGAATCAAGCCGGTTCCTCTAACATCATGTTGGTCTGGAATAGCTGTTGACCTGATGGAGTGTTAATGGGAACATTTATTTGTTTCTTTATCACTACAAAGATGTCATATATACTTACCCTGCTGCTGCCACTGTTCCCAAAGGGCTGTCAGCACCAGAGCCATTACAACACGACTGCCAGAGGTAATTTTTTTCCCCCCTCACACATTATTTCTTCAAATGATTCTGCAAAGAGAGAAAGAACTTGGATACAAAAATTGCTGGTAAAAGAACAGTGCAGTGTGATGAGAGCCAGAGAAGCTTTCCTAAATGCTTGTCAGTCTCTGCTTTTATTGCTCACAGAGAGCAGCACAGGCACAGCCTGGATCTGTCTTGGCACAGGGTGTGTGTGCTGTGCCTGGCACGCTGAGGATGGGATTTGCCACTGGAGCTCTCCAGTTTGTGGGGACAGGTGACAATTGTGGAACCAGGAGCTGCCCTGTGCACAGGGCAATGTACTCCATCTTTGTATTTCTTCCTATTTCTTATGTGAGAGCACAAAGACTTTACCAGAGTGTTTTGGTAACACAGTCATTAGTAAATAAAAATCAGGCAGAAACCCACTGCCTTTACCTGTGGAAGAAAAATAATCCCATCGCATTTCATTTGTGTCATGCAACGATTTGACAGTTTAAGGAAATTGCTAATGGGACCTTTTACTGCGAGGTCACGAGTTCAAACCTGGCTCTGTCGGTAATGACCAGGAGTATCTGATGAATGTTTGATGACGTGAGATTAAAATATGGGTCTCAATCCATTTATCAGTAGGAAAACCCTTCAACAGCTCGAGCCCCTCAAAGCTAATCCCGATAGAAAAGCCAGCGAGGCTGGGGCGTGAACAAACCCCTCCAGAGCCCTACAGTGGATCAGGGTCAGGATGGGGCCATGCAGATGGAAAAGCTTAGAGCACTGAGGGCTGGGCAGCACCTTTCTGTTCATGAACAAATCTACTGCTTCACACACTGAAATGCTCCCACAGCAGAGCCGGATCCAGGATTGTTCTCAAAGGGGCAGTGATCCTGGCATAAGGGGGGAGATGCAAACATCAGGAAATCCAGGATCGAGAGCTGGCTGATACTAGTGCCAAAACTCAGGAAGTCACAATTTTGCAAGCCGAGAAGCTCTGTTTGAATTTCTCGATGTTGTAGCTCTGCCATAAAGTTGAAACTCAAATATCAAGGCAACGCATGAGGAGTTAGTAAATGTCCTTTTAAAATGTCCTTCTTTTGGTTTTGGTTTGTTGTTTTTTTTTCTTTTTGAGATCAACAGAAGAAGAAATTATTGCCGGATTCAGTACTTCCCAAGCTGTCTCTTGCTCTCAAAAAAGTGTAAAAGCATCGCTGGCAGAATTTGGCAGGTGCTGAGAGGCAAAGGCTGATGTCTGAGCCCTGCAGAGCCCAGCCCGCCCCAAACAGAGCCCAGGTGCACCTTTGGGCCATGTCTGTGACACACATGAGCAAGGTCCAGCTCAGCACCACTGCCAGAACCTGCTCTGCACCCTCCTGAGCTCCCTCAGGGCTTCTCCTTCAGGATTCAGCTCAGAGATGCAGGAAAAGAGGGGGACTGGAAAATCCGGGGGTGTCTGCCCTAGGAGCCCAGGCTCTGATCCCGGGACAAAGTGACGGAAAGGCAAACTCACCGAGCGCTTGCAGAGCTTTCCCGGCGGTGCGGAGGGAAATGAAAAAAGCGTGAGGGCCATCTGGTGGGAGCGGGGAGGGCATTCCGCTCTGCCTCATTGTTCTCCGCAGTTCTGCTCGGGGCTGGATCCAGCTGCAGGAGTCTGAGACATTGGGGAATGCTGGAGGGGCCGCGGTGGTGTCATTTACATCAGCAACGCGCCTGGCACCTCGGAGCATCCTTTTTGGGGGAATGACTGATGGCCTCTGATGGCTCTGTCACCACGAGACACAGCACACTTTGCCGAGTGCAGGTGATGGCGGTGGCGTGGAGTACCTGCAAAAACACAGGAGCAGCACCAACACCTCTCAGGGATGCAAGTCTGGAGCCACAGGGGTAAAAAGGCTCCTCAGCGCCTTTTACAGGGTCAGGGCAGGAGTGTTTTTCTGCCCAGTAAAGCTCAGCACTGACTCACTGAAATCAGCAGTCTCCAAACCTTTGTAGCTACAAGCAGAGAAAATAATTCTCTAATTTTAGTGTTTTCCCCCATCTATATGACATTTCTACATAAGACTCTATTCCTGTTCATCTTTACACTTCCTGGATTTGATCCATATTGATCCACATGTGCTCCTTCCAGGAATTTTTAAGGCTGCAGAAATGACAATTTCCACACTAGCTACAAAATAATTACCCATAATAATTTAATAATGAGCTTTCCCTTTAAATTATTAACACAGGTAGCCAAGAAAATTGTCAATTTTAACAAGTTTAAATTCAAATGATAAATGCCAAATCTGTGTTAAATGAGACCAGCAAATTAGCAATTAAAATATTTATGCAAGAAGGCAAAAGATATTGTATTCAAGGAGCTGCAGAGCAGCCTCCCATCAGAGTATGTGACAGTGGCCTGCGTTTGCACATCCCAGTTTTAAAACCCTCTGCAAAGGGAAGAGGGAAAAATATCTGAACCCATAATTGAAGCTGGACAGTGTTGACTGACATCCAGTGGGATTTCACCAGAATCCAAGCAGCTCTCAGAATACCCTTGGGTTACACTGAGCAGAAATCCTGACCCAAATGAAATTATTTCTATCCTACAAATCGTTATCTGTGGGAATCTCCAAAGGAAGGAATTGCCATCGTGGCCCCTCAGAGCTTTGTCGCCGAGAGCAGAGCCAACTGTGCTGTGTCTGGTTTTTAAGAAAGGGGAGAGAAAAAATGCCTGTCAAGCTGGAAGAAAAGTACCAGTGTCAAAGCAGTTTTCTGATTCCCTGTGAATGTAAATCCCAATTTTCCAGCAAACTCGGCAGCACCACAGAACGCACTGGAGCAGCTCTGCTCACGACTTCGGTGGTGAAGAATAATGATAATAAGGATGATAACGATGATAATTATGATAACGATGATGATGATTATGACAACAATAATAACAATAATATAAAAATAATTACAGTAGCAACAATAACAATAATAATACACCGTTCTTTACCCTGTAACACTCCCGGCACTGTTTGAATCTGCCGAACCGCTGCCGGCGCTCCGGTGCCGGTCCCGCACTGCCCCGCCGTGGCAGCCGCCGGCACCGGCTCCCTCCTCCTCCTCCTCCTCCTCCTCCTCCTCCTCCTCCTCCTCCTCCTCCTCCCGGCTCCAGCCTCTCCATCCCGGTCACCTCTGTCCCCGGAGAGGAGAGCCAGCCCTCCGGAAAGCGACCCCAGGCTCCCAGGAAAGCGAGAGCTCCGCCGCACGGGGCGTAACTTCATCCAGATGTTGGTGCGAACATCTTTAGGACAGGTGTTGGAGAGCAAGGATCCTCAGAAGGGATGCCCAGAGAAAAGTTTGAGCTCACAGACTGATGGAGAACAGCAGCAGAGGAGCGAGATCCCAGCACAGCCCGCACTGCCCATTCCTCCCAAAAGCTCAGATGGATACGGAGCACTTTTGTGTCCGAAAGCAGAGGGAACAATTCCAGACCCATCCGCGCACAGACACACCCAACTGATAAACCCCCAGGAGAAAAAGGCTTGTATTTTCTGCTGAGAACAAGACTGGGGAGAAGAGGCCCATTTTTTGGTGAAAATGCCTCTGACAGCATCGGTGAACCCTCTCTGCCACGTGTTACAGCAGGACACAGGGACAGGCACAGCCCAGGGCCCCCAGCTGCTCCCATCGAGCTCAGCGAGGAGCTGACACACTTAAAATCGATACTTGAGCACATCAAAGTGTAATGAAGAATTCTAGTAATACCCAACCATTGCATTTGAGGGTCTCCCCCATGGATTGCTTCCTTCCACCTGCGCCAATGGAGATCATTCCCAGCCTTTGACCACATCAGCTGTACCCCAAACTCAACCACATCCATGCAAAGATTTTTACCGTAAAAACAAGATGTAATTTAGCAGGTTACAATTTTTCATTTTTCTTTACTTATCAACACGTACTGTCTAACACGGAGGGCCCTTTGAGAAATTAATTTCCATCTGAAAACAAACAAGGGCTGAAACAGTTTACAAAGGAACCCATCTTTCAAGGACATTTCCTTTTAAATTGCACAATGTGGCTCTTAGCAAGGAAAATAAATAAAACTTAATCCCTCTGCATTCCAGCTGGCATTTTTTCCCCAAGCTAGAAGCGAACAATCAATTTAAAGAAAACTCAGACTACGGTCAATTAAGGAACTGTATATAATTTCATTTATAAATACCAGATACCTATTCAATTGATTATTTTGATCCAATTAAGTCAGTTTTACATTTTAAAATTCCTAAGAATGAAGTAATTTATCCACATCGCAGTCCTGGGCTTTTCACATCTGTTGCTGCAAAATTCTGCAGCGCGTCTGGTCTTTGGCTGTGCTATTAGTTGAGAGTGTTTCAGCTACCAGATTTATTTAAGGATGTGGATTGTAAGCGTTCAGGAAACGGCAACTACTGGGAAAATTTGTGTCTAATTACCTGTAACACAAATAAATCTTTTTTTTTGTTTTTTTGTTGGTTTTTTCGGGGCTTTTTTTTATATTTGGGTTGGCTATATATTTACATTATTATCCTCTCTATAACCAGGATGGTCACCTTTAGGTTTGTGTGTGTGTGCCAGGATGTTCTCTGAGCATTGTTCAACGAGTTGCCAGCACCCAGCCTGCTGCTTCTCCCCTCCCCAACCTCCCTTTTCCTCCTGACTCTGCCATCTCCATCCTGGTCATCTCTGCCGGTGAAAAGGAGAAGGCAGAACCCTCTGGAAAGCGACCTATGGGCTTTGGGAAAGTTGTAGAGAGCTCACCAAGTCTAGCAGGCAACCTATTTCTCCGGAAGTGTTTGTTTTCCAGAGAATAACCAATACCTCAAAGCCACAGAATGCATTTGCTGCGTGGTTTATCAACTGGATCACAACTTCCTTTATGAAAAGGGATGGAATTTCTCTGGCACTCAGCATTCCCAGGCACAGCTGAACTGCACCAAGGAGAGAAGCCACCACACCTCTAGCCTGGGTCTCTACAGGATCCAGTCAGTAAAATAACCATAATTAAAAGACACGGCCAAAAAGGAAATTGGTATCTTTGGGGTGTGAGGCTGTGAACTGTGATCCTTAATGTGGCCTCACACGCATATCACAAGAATGGGGATCAGCAATAGTGCCGCACTCAGCATTGTCACACTAAGAAAAATTGAGTTTGAGGTTGCATTTACTGACAAATTTATGCCAGCAAAGCCAAAGAGATTAGTGGGGAAATGTATTTGTCAATCTTTCCCATAAATGTTTTTGTGGGGTGACATCACAGGCAAGACTCAGAATGAGCAATCCACACACAACAGCTCCAGGCACTGCAGACACTGAAAAGCTGAAAAATTAAAGGTCTTTTCATACAAATTGAACATGCAGGAGGAAAAAAGCCAGCACCGATCCCTGGTCACCTCCACAGCCCTCCTGGGAGCAGCACAAACCTGCAGCACAAACAATCCATGGATTGTTCCTTCTTGAGACGTCCCAACCCAGCACTCACTGCACTCCAAACCAGGGAGGCCTCCTGCCCTGACCCTAACAAAATCCAGTGATGTCAGATCCACCCCAAATTGGTTCATTTCGTTCTGAATGCTACCCAACAACATAAAGTTCTTCAAACAGGGAGTTCTCCCCGGAAGTTGGGGGGAGCTTACACACTGATATCATTATTCTTGTATTTTGAACCAATTAAATTCAAACTCCTTGCCTGTCCCTGCCAATTAGGAAAAATGTACAAGTTTGTTCTCAAACATTCAGACAGTTTAATCCCAATTATTTTTGTCTGTATTAGAAAACGGTTGAGGCAACTTAGAAATTTAATTTAATCAGGAAAAAGGGGACTCCGAATGAAGAGATTTTCCCATGCTGGAAAACTTTGTGCATTTCAAGAACTCTCAGCCTTGGCATACACTGAAGTGTTTCACTAGGAACAAGGAAGGAAATAGATTCCTCTGCTGCAAAACTGCCAAAAACCAAAGGAGCTGAGAGCAATGCAGCTCAGAGAGAGGCTTTCAAATCAACCTCCTCGCCACAGACTTGTTTCTCTCCTCATGGAGTCATCCCACCTTGTGTAAATCCATTTATTTCCCTGAGCCCAGAGCTGGGACACCCGATAGGACTGACTAGACACACACCACCACACCATGTGATCAGCACTCCTATTTCCAACAAAAAACCAACCAGCCATAAAATTCCCAACTGTTCCCATTATATCACCTAGCTGGAAGCATCTTTTTGAGTCCAAATGTTCATCAATCACACCACCATCATGAGTCCACATGAAAATGATTTCAAGCCTCAGCCTACAGTTACACCCTGATCATAAACACTCCAAAAGCATTTTTTTCCCATTTACTCATGCACAGCTGCAGAGAAAGAGAAAATCAACTCAAAGCAGCATCCAAGAGGGAGTTCTGCACCAGACAGAGCACAGAGGTCAGGAGTGTTTGCCCAGATGCTCTACAGAGCACTGAGACAGACAGTTCATTTCATTCCTAACCTCCCTGCTCCTCCAGAGCAGCCTTTCCTCTTTTTCTCCTGTTCATTTCTTCTGCAAGACCTAAGTTGGCCTCGGTTTTGGCAGTTCTCACTTCATCCTTGAACTTCCTGACCTGCAAGATATGGCCTGCTTGGCTTATCAGTATTTATTTCCCACCCACCCCCATTCTTTGCAGGCGTATTTTTAAGCTCCTCCTAGAGGCAGCTGTCCCTAGTTTTCAGAAAATGCTATCCTGCCAGCATTTCTGAGTTGCCAAAAACCAAAAATGAAGGAAAAATGAATACACACACACACCACAGCCCTTAAGCATTGCAGTCCAGATTTTACCAAGCAGTTTGCTGTGCCCCATCCACCCTGCAGCAATGGATGCGCTCCACCTCGCTCTGCTCTTACAACTCTTTATGAAAGTAATTCCATCTTTCAAGCCCTGTTCCTATGAACTCTGCAAGCCTCTCTCTGCTCCCCTTCCTCTCCTTTCCCTCTTTAAAGTATCGTTTTTTCAGTAGGAAGTGCATCAGAGGTGTTTTCATCCCATCACACCCCTCTTTGCAGGGTGCAGGACTCCCCGAGCCTCCACATCTTCTCCAGCACAGGGAAGTCACTTTGAGCTCACTCCAGAGGCAATACTGCAGCATCACTTTTCCCAAAAGACCACATACCTTCCTGGTCTGTCAGGCTCCCTCCCAGTGCCACAGCCACGTTTCCAACCCAGAATCCTGGCAGGCGGTTGTTTGTTGAACCTGCTGTTGGCCTGTTGAGTCTCCAGGTGCACTCACCCACATTGCTGTAAATCCACAGCCCTCTGCTCCATCTTCTGCATTACCAGTCAGCTATGAATAATTTAGGTTATAAATTAAAAGGTCCATGGCCAAGAGATCCATCAGGCTGAGGAACAGCTTCTTGGCATCAGCAGTGAAAGCAAACCTTGGGGGTTTGATGCTTTTCCAACACCACTTCCTGCATTTATGGAAGTGATGTGAC
Source organism: Acanthornis magna (assembly GCA_036785705.1). Taxonomy (NCBI): domain Eukaryota; kingdom Metazoa; phylum Chordata; class Aves; order Passeriformes; family Acanthizidae; genus Acanthornis; species Acanthornis magna. Next base: position 8,307,516 of record JAWUZG010000092.1, read on the forward strand.
AGTGTGGGATAGGAATGACCCTGGTGATTCCTCCCTGCCCTGCCGCCCTCAGGTGATCCCACAGGTGAGTTCCTCTCCCTCCCTTCCCCACGGTCACCTGAGGAATCCATGAAGGCAGCACAGCCCTCCAGCCTCCCTTCCCTAGGCTGACCAAGCCTTCCTGGTCACTTGGGGTACCACTTGCTCCCGACCATGGAAGTGAGGTGACCTGACACACAGAAGTTTCCCGTGTTTCACAAATTTGTGGGATTATTTTTCCACATCCAGGGACGTCCAGCAGTTTAGGAGAGTATCCTTCAAACACACAGTCTGTGAATTGAGAAAGCCTTTTTCCCACCCTACTAAGGAGTATTCCATAATAGCACTGCCCAGAAAATCCCCATTTCCTGACTCCACAGACTTTTAACTGTGGCAAGAATGGGGACAGCCTAAATTATGTAGATTGAAAGCTTGGGCATGGACAAAACATCCCTTTGAGAAAGATTCAATTCCACAGAAATGCAGGCATGCAAGAGCAGGATCCAGACCATGGACTGACAGAAGAGAAAAGAAGAGTTCAAGAAAAATATTCTCAACTCTTTTTTTTCCCCTCCCCAAACACACCAAGCTGTTAATAAAAGTTTTGGGATGATCAGTAAAAGCACATGATACATCTGAATTTCTGATTAATAGACAAGAAAACAAAACTGAGATAGAGAATCAGAGGATGGTATAACTGATGTTCCCATCCTATCAGGTGGAAGCAAATAGATTTGGGGATTTTTTGGGGCCTGAGCAGCAGCAGGCACAGCCTCCAGGAGCAAATGTGCCTTTGTGTTCTGCATTGGCCAAGATCTGGTGGCAAGAACAGGGGAGGCCAGGAGGTACCACCAGGACACAGAGCACTGAAATGGAAATGGGGGAGAACGCAGGCACGGGGAGTTGCACTCATCTCCAGGGGGAACAGAGGGCTACTACTCTGAAAGAGCCTCTCAACACGTACTTAACTCGTGGAATTTCAGTGCAAGAATCACATAACCAGGTGTAAAAATCTTCAAATGTAATTTATTAAGACATTCAGCTATGTCTGTCAGTCTACATCCAAATTTACTACTAAAAATAAAATAGTATCACATTTCACATTAGGAATACCGACTTTGAAAAACACTTGAGTCAAGCCTATTGTATAAATAAGTGACTAATTTCTCTTCATATCAAAATTCACATAAAAAAATTGCCTGCCCCCTACTCCCACCTATTTCCCCACCCCAGTCCCTTGTTCTACTTGAAGCCATGATGAATGTAAAAATTTAAGTATGGACATGTCCTTGTCAAAGAAAAAAAGGTGCAAACCTATTAACAGCTTTTAAAAGTGGCATTTGCGGAGTCTGATCATACACAATAATGTACTCATTCCCAAAGTGCAAATATCGCCAGAGTTTAATACTGTTTTAATTCAGCTGCAAGGGTTAAACATTACACAGCACAGTCCTGCAAGGCCTCTATCCGTGCCCTAAAACTCATCCCACTTTCCTCCCGCAGAGGCAGAGGTCAAAGTGTTCATGAGAGCTTTAGTTTACTTCATGCAGCCCACACTGTGCCCATTATTAGCAAAAGTTTCATATACATCAAAATATTGACGACTCCGTCATAAAAGTCAAGAGTCACTATAGATTACATGAATTCAAATGCAACTGCCCCAAGAACACCCAAAGCATACACACGACGTATTAAGAGTGCTTCCACCTCCTGGTACAATCACTGCTGTTACATCTTCCATTTTTGCTTACGTGCCATAAAAAATGTCAGCAACTAAAGCTGCCCATCCGTCAGAGGCTGGCAGCTCGCGGCCCGGAACGCCCCTCAGGACCCTGGGACATGGCTCTGTGAACTCCTCTCCCTGACCAAAACCAAGCCAGCCTTCTGTCCCTCTGGCCACAACCTCTCGCAGACCTCTCACTCCTCTCACCCCTCACCTACGTCTTGAAAACACTCTTTCACTGCTATTTATTCCCAGACATCCTTCCTATGCCCACAGTTCAGAGAGCTTCTGGAGTCATTTCTACTACATCTCACTGGAGTTACCACTACCAAGCAGCCCATAAAAATCAGCATGGGAGATTACATTTTGACCAGCATTAATAGCTACACTTCTTTCACAGCTGTGGAAGGATTGGTTTTCTTCTGAGTCAAACGTGGATCTCTGAAATGTGGTTGTTCCCGCGTCATCCCCTGTAGCCTCAGAGCTGGACACAAACCCCGGGATCTCGAGCAGGGCACCCCTCTGGGGCTGCAATGAGTTCTGCAGCACAGGCTGCTCCCTGGCTGGCCTCACAGGGGCTCGTGGCACTGTCCATGCTGTGAGACCCCCCCGGGTGGGCAGAGGCCTCGGGGCTGTCGTGTCCATCGTGGCCCCTGCTCGGGCTGTCCTTCACACTTGGCCTATTGTCACATTCAGCACCAGGCTCAGCCGCGTCCCCAGGCCTGGTGTTTTGCTCTGCACTAGGATTTGGCTGCTGCACTGGCTCTGGTCCCAGTCCTGGCAGCTGTGAAGGGCTCTTCAGTTGGCAGTGGCACAGAGGGCAGGTTTCTTGCACGTACAGCCATTTCTTAAGACAACCCGCATGAAAAAAATGGCTACATGGTGTGATTACAGCAGTTTTCATATCCTGAAAGACACACACAGGAAAAAAAAAAGGAAATATATTATTAGTTGTAATCCCATTCCTCACCTCACACATCTAATGGGTTCACCAGGCACGGAAGAGACAAAAGCAGTCCACAGAGAAAAGGAGGCTCGGGAGGGCCTCATCTCTCTCTACAACTCCCTGACAGGAGCATGCACCCAAGGTGGGGCTGAGTCTCTTTTCCCAGGGAACAAGCAACAGGACAAGAAATGGCCCCAGACTGTGACAGGAGAGGTTTGTCTTGGGCACCAGTAAGAATTCTTCACAGAAAAGGTTGTCAGGCATTGGAAGGGAGGAGGTGGAGTCACCGTCCCTAAAGGTGTCCAAGGGAGGCCTGGATATGGCACTCGGTGCCATGGTTTAGTTGACAAGGTGGGCATCAGTCACAGGCTGGACTCAATCTTGGAGGTCTTTTCCAACCTTAATGTTTCTATGATATACACATAATTCAAATAAAGGCCAGGTCTTGCTTTTTTAATGACAGACATTAAAAATGAGGTAAAACCCCTTTGTTTATAAGAATATGACCTTTTACAGGATGAGAATCACAGGACTGGTTAGCTCAAGAAACAATTGTGCAAGTGAAAACAGCACAATGACAGATACAACATGTAACAACACCAAAAATTAAGTGACAACATGAACTCTGTCAGCTGAGTCCCACATTATCCTAGTCTGGTGTTTTGAACACTGTCATTCAATCTGGCAGTTTTACTCTTCAAAGAATTTGTATCAAGTTTGGAGCCAATCCAATCACATTCTAACTGCACAGTACTAATCTTAGGGTGATTCTTTCACTGTCACACATAACTACAATTTCTATTCAAGAATAAGAGACTTAGGAGCTAGGAGTGTGATAAAGGTATTACATTCAGCATTAATGTCCAAGGTCCTTACATCTGCTGGCTTATGTTAGCAAGACCCTTAACCTTTTGATAATTAGGTTTCTGCTACAAAACTGACACTGCACATGAAGTAGCAATGTCTGTAGAGACTGAGCTGCTTCTACAGAATAATAACAAATCAGCTACTGAGAGCATGTCTTTGACTAACAAAATCCTCCAGTAATGAAGAAGGGGCACATTTGCTGCTACAACTGAGACCAGCTCAACACAAACATGAGAGGTGTCAAAGCAGCTGAAGGACAGAGTTTGCTGTGTAACTGGAGGAAAAAAAAAAAAGGGTAGTTTAAGCATATCCAAGTTCTTCATTCCTAAGAACTATCTTGGTGATGGCACTCCAAATCAATTTGCACAAAGCAGAAAACTGGGTAATTCCACTAACTAACTGAGCACAGTATTATACATTACACATAATTCAAGTCACTTACTTTACTAGCTGAAGACTGAACTTAGTCTGGGGGCATTTCAACTCAAGCCAATCTTTTGACACTTCCATTCCTACCTGGTAGCAGATGGCACAGATGTCATTGTGCTGCTCCAGCTGCTCCTTCGTGGCCACGGGCAAAGATTTTATTTTATTCACAGCGTCTCTGCGGAGGAGGAAACTTTTCCAGCCCAGCTGGGCCCGCAGCCACACGTTGTAGTAGGAGTGAATGAAGATGATGACGGAGCCCATGACAGTCCACTCTCCAAAAATGGTTTCTGACACTCCGTAGGCCACCACGCACAGAGCCACCAGGAACTCCAGCAGCCGGTACGTGCCGTTCACGTAATAGATCACATCGTCCATGTTCTCCACTGGCTCTTTTCTGAACTCCTCCACCATGAACAGAACGTAAATGAAGAGTGTCCCAAGCACCTGTAACACAGTGCAAGACCATGAGCTCAGCATTTAATTCTGAACAGGAGCTTGAGGCACTCAGTGCTGTCCATCGAGCTCTGCCCACACAATGCTCCCGAGCTGGACAGAGGGCAAGCCCCAAAGTAGAAAAATTGCTGCTGAACTTCAAGACAAATAAAAGTTGCTCTTTCTTGCAAAGCATTTAAGCTTGTTCCCAAGTACTTCCCTTTCTTGACTTTTCTGAGTCCAGAACACAGCTGAGTTGATTAAACAAGCGTGCTGAGCATTATAAGGGATAATTTTTAAAGATTAAAAATAAAAAACCCAAGTAATAACAAATACTTGTAGTATAAAACATCTCTGGTATTTACTCCACTGTGTCTTGAACATCAAATTGCTTTCAAGGCATTATAACTAAGTAATGACACATAAATGAGTACTCTGGGAAAAAACCTTTTTACTATGATAGTTACACCCTCAAAGGCCTTTTGGCTTTACAATTTGAAATAGACTTCCATTCACCTCTGTTCTCAGCCCACCCAAGAGCTCCTTAGCCTCAGATACAGGACAAATAAAGAGATTTTTTACCACCCCTTGTAATTCTGCCCTTCTCTCATCCCTGTTCTTTTCTCACCATATATTTCCCCCCTTAGAGTAACAGGATCACAGTTAACGCAGGGCTTCACAGGGCGGATGCTCTTACCTGAAGAGAGGTTAAAATACTGCTGGAGATAATGATCAACAGCCAGAAATCCATGTGGAAAAACTGACAAATCATGTAGGCCATGTACGCAGGGAACACGAGTAAGAACAGACAGAGGCTGACTGCTCGGAAGTGCTTCCACAGACTCCTGCAAACAACACAATAGGTTTTTATTTTTCAAGTCAGATTTGAGTGTCAGAGTAAGAATAGACTGACTGCTGGATGTAGGCACGTTAGATGTTTGCTCAAGGCTTTAGCTTGTTGAAAGGAGTTTTTATTTTACTTGGGCACAGTCTCATTCCCTGCTTGCACACATGCCTACAACTATGGAAAGCTCCCTCTCATCTGACCTTTGCTGTTTTCAATAGAAAGACAAAAATTATGGGCAAAGTAAGTATGTGAGATACTGAATTTTACAGATGGAAGTCCTGGAAGCATTATTATTAAATAATTCTTGCAACTCCATCTTTTTGCTAATAGGTGTGGGGCAAAGCTATTTCCTTTCACCACCAGATTTAACCCTGCTGCCTTTACAAGTATATTCCCCAATTCAGAGATCACAAAAGAGGAAATGTAGTGGGACTTGAACATTTATCTCTGCCAGTCCTTCCTCTGCTCCTATCATCTAGTTCTTCCTAATCTCCTCCCCAACCTAAACACACCATCAATCTTCTCACAGCCACCCATTTGTGAAGGCTTTCAGAATATCTCCAGTAATTTACCTACAGTACCTCTACTTGCTCCTCAGGTTGTATTTTAACCTCACTTAGCTCTGGAGACGAGGTACAGAAAAAGTCAAAGTATTTGGAGGCACAGGACAGCAGCACAAATTGATTAATTCAATACAGTCTGAAGAAACATCAGAGCGACTCTGAGGTCTGCAATTCTGTGTCTGTGCGTGAGGGAGGAAGGGAGAGCTGCAGCAGAATTTATCCTGTTCCTTGCTGGTTTAGAAGTGCCTGGGAGATTTGGCAGAGGAGTTAAAACTCGCCATCACCACAGTCTGCTTGTTTAAGCTGGGCAGATGCTCCTATCCTGGCTCTACTCCCTTTCCCTCTGTTTCTGTCCTGGAAATTAACTTGCTGCAGGCAGAACACGCTGGCTACAAGTGGCCTCTAAGCTAAACAAACCTTCTCTGTTCCTTTCTTCACTCACAGGTTACAAAAAGGGAAAAGACAAACGCAATTAACAAAGAGACAAACATTAATATGAAAACACCAGATACCATCAATATAGCTCTTCAAAACACAAACGAAACTGAACAATCCCACATGATCCCAACATGTGGGACACTAAGGCAAAGCTTCCACCTCTTATTTTGTGCCAGAAAACCTTATCATTTTGGGATCACAGGCTCACAAAAAAAAATAGGTTTTACAATATCTAACACAAGGTCACTCCAAGAAACTTTCCACCCTCAATGGCTGTGTGAGATCACTGCTTTAGAGGGAAACCCACCCAACTGCAGAGGAGGTTAAGAAAAACCATTCTGCAAATCCACACAATGGAGTGTGGGTGGGGAGAACACAGTGCTGGATTTGCTTAACTGGAACCACAAAACTGGAGAACTTGGACTAGAAAAGAAATCTGCATACAGAAAAAAAACAGGGCAACTTTACAAGCTACTAAAAGCCATCAATTACTAGTTTATCACCTCCTAAAAGAGCATTGAGTAACTTTCAGTTTAGGAAACCAGTCTCTTACTTGTCCCTTGAGGCTCCCAATGCCAAGACAATGGGATCAGCAATTTCCAGCATGGACTGAAGGATGGATGCCACCACAATGAAAAGAATAATACTGAGCAGGAACGCCCGATGCACAACTTGGAGCTCAATCAAACCTGTCTGCACAGCCAGGATCAGGAGTGTGACTCCTTCAGTCATTCCCCTGCAGACCAACACAGTCAAAAAACAAACAATCACATCTCTGTGTCAATGCTGCTTCAAAAGTACATTTAGAAACACCAGGAAATAAGCTGTCTGCTTCTGTCACAACCTTTCATATGTCACTGGTTTTGGGTTTCACTAGTGTCCCTGTAAGGCTTTAACAAGGGAGGGATGTTTTCAGAAACGCTGAAGTGCTGGGGTTAGCAACCAACAGATTTTGCTCCTGTAGTTTGGGCTACATCCAGCTCAGACACCACCCAGCACAAAGCATTTTAAGTACCCAGTTTAGGCAAATTACCAATTTTGCAATTTTTCAGTTTTTTCCCCCAGCTGTCCACTTCTTTCTGTGTTGGAGCCTCAGAGTGACTTTAATCCCTCTGAGGATCACCATTTAGAGCACCACTATCTGATGCAGTAAAGTACGCATCACCCAGAAGTACACACTTCACCAAAAGATGTTTTTATGTAGACCACTCCTAGGCAGCCCCAATTTATACCCTTTTTGCTTCCCCATCTTGGAATCCAAAATGTAAAACATTCTTTTGCAAATGGTCTCAACTCTCTACAGAGTTAAGGGCTGGAGTAACAGGAAAGGCACTGTCAGGATCCCAATTTCATATTAGACAAGCTGGGACAAGCCTGAGAAAAAACATTTTGGCTACTTCCCATAAGAATTTACAAGCAATCCATACAATGCTGTGTTTTAAACCTCATAAATCAGTAACGTTTCATACATGATTAGAGGGGAGATGAGGAAATGAAAATATGAAGTGCTTTTATTATGCAAGCATGTGAAAATTTTTCAGTGAGTCACGAAAACGAGAGCAACTGTAAATCCCAAGTAATAGCCCTGAATTTGTTACAGGAATGAACCATCTCCCAAGAAGTCTGTGACAAGCATTTTCACCTCAAATCTTTTCAATGCACACACAGACTGACATACAAAAGGCCTGTCAAGAGGTCAAAGTCAAAAAACTTCAATGCCACATGCACGTTTTTATATAAATCCCCTTTTTACCTGTTCCTTTTCAGACCCTGGGCACAACGAGGCACTCACCTGTTCATAGCAGGATCATTCATGAATGCTCGGTAACCCTGCAAGTAAAACTTGCAGAGAGTCAGAACTCCCAAAGCAACAAAGGAGACTGTGAAGACCAATCCCAGCAGTGAGTATGGAGTGCTACAGCATTCGGCAATACTGGCAGGAGAGAGAGGAAAAGAAACAAAAAGAAGAGGTTGATCAATTAAAAGCAGTATGGTGAGCTCTCCCCTTGTCCTGTTAACTGTGCAAGTTGGTTTTAAAGCAAAATCCGACAGGCTTAATGAAAATATTAAAAGTTCTACATGCTATTAAGTCCTCCAATGAAAGAAAAAGATGAGATGAATTCTATTACTTCTTTCCAAGAGCAAAGTTCATCGAGCTCCCCCTTGGAGCCAGGGCTGTGCTGTAACATCCCCGCGGTCCCCTCGGTGCAGGGCCACGTGGTGGCACTGTCCTGCTGCGGTTCGGAGCCACAGGCCAGCCCAGGGCCTCCACTCACTGAAGTCACTCTCTGGAATTTCACCCAGCACCACAAACATCCCGCTAAAGCAGGTGGATGCACTAAGGCATGCTCCCCTCCTATCCATAACAATGCAAACCAACACCAAACTAATAAATCCTGTTGGGAGACTGGGGCTCCTTGCCAGCGTCCCTACTAAGGTCAGGCGGGCAACACCTGTCTCTGGAAGGGCTGAGGCAGAAGCAGCAGAACAAGACAGTGGAGAAGGCTCCCCTTCAGCAGGTTTCTTCCTCTCTTTTGCTGCAGCAGTGAAGTCCAAGAGATTGAGACCTCAAGACTTCATTTGACAGCTGCATCACCCACTTTTGGGCTCTGCTCTTCTACTGGTCCTGGCACTGTAATATTTGGAACAGCCCAAGTGCTTCGGGTTCCAAAACAGAGGACTGCCAAAGCCAGGTAAAGAACCAGCTGTGAGCCAGGGGTTACATATCTGGAAACACTCATATGCATAATCCTAGGTAATAGACTGACACCCTCATTCATTTAAAGAAAAATAAAAATCTTCATTTGTTCCTCAGTACAGTAGGCTTGAGAGAAAAATTGCCATCGTCAAAACCATGTCCTGCTAATTAACTGAGTGATGAGTGAAGCAGTCCAGTACTCTGATAAAAGAGTTTTGAGGAAGCATCTGCTTCAAAAATAAACAAAGCTCATCAACAGACATTTACTTTGTCTCTTTTAGTGACTACTTAAACCTGAAATATTTTTTGACAGCAATTCACAGTGGAAAATGTTGATGTGTTTACATACACTATTTACAGTACTTCTGGTAAGCCTTCAAATTCTGCCTGTTTACCAAGCCAAGAGGGGCTGAAAAAGCTTTCAAAAGCTCCTGCTGATCAAGATAGAGAGAAACATAGTATCTAAAGCAGTTATTTATGTAGGATATTTGAGGAACTCTAACTTTTGCTTCAAAATAAATTATCAGAAAACAAGAACCCTGGCTTCTCTGCCTGATGCCCAATGCTTTTTTGTCAGAATAATGCCAGGACTCTTCTTAAACTTGATCAGCTATGGAAAGGTCCCAGAAGAGCTTAGGAGCTCAAGAGATGCCTGGGGAGCATCATTGTGTTTATGTGTCAAGCACAAGTTTATAAATTGTTCCAAAGAGCTGAACTCTTCGTGGCTTCTCAAAAATCACAGCAGTTACAAACCCATGGAAAAGATTTTGAGAGGAACAGTAAGAAAAATGAAAGGTATGGAATAGTTTTAAACAGCAAATATAGAACAAGAGCTTTCCAGTCTGGGAAGAACAGACTCAGGCTACTCTCATTTTTAAGGAAAACAGCCTGACTTCCCTGTCTCCCCTCCCCAGTACATGAATTGAGGGGCACTGAATGAAACTATATGGATTCAAACAACCAAAATGGATTTTTCGTTATACAGACCAGGCTGAGTTGTGAAATTCTTTGCCTCAGGATCTTCCAAATGACACAAGTGTGCACTGGTTTGAGGGCAGAAAGCACAAACTGATGGAAGAGTTTTCTGAGGGTTACTGAAATAATTAACCACATCCAGTTAATGCAGCCTGACAGAAGTTGGGTGCAGGATTGGATCAGTCCTAGGAAGCATCCTGTCTGCCATGTAATGGGGGGGTGTCCTTCCAGGAACCCAGTTACAGCCACTGCTGGGAACTGGACCCCAGGCTCCAGCAGGATTTGGGCAGACACAGCTATTGTGTACACCCCAATTGCTCCCACCTGAATTCCAGCCTCACTGTTTTAAGCCATCATTCACTTAAAGGGCACAGATGCAGAATTCACTCACTTTCATGGAAGAGCACACCTTTTATTCCAACAGCCAGCACTGTTACTACCAGACCTGACAAGGTACTTCAGCTCCCTCCTAGGGGGTCAGAGGCTGTCAGAGATACCACTAGAGTTCATGTTTTTAAGATTAATGAGTGTTTTGTGCCTGTTTTGCCACAAATAGAAATATAACAATTTGGTGTAGGAATAAATTCAACTTCTAGGAGAAGGATTGCTTCCCACACCTCTGCTGAGTGCAGTACTCTACCGTAACAAAACTAAAATTGCAGAAGAAATGAACAGGAAGAAAAATTTCAGACCCAAATGGTTTCGTTAACAATCAGGTAACAGAGTCAGTGCTTCTGCATAATGCAGTGTGACATCATAAGCAATTTTAATACTATATGCAGTAAAAATCCTTAGCAATTCTCCTTAATGATAATTAATTTTGACAGCTTATACGACAGCACTACAGACACACACAGCAAGGCAAGAGAAAGCTCAGGAATTGTAAAGTCTGATTGGAAAACTGTAGCAATGATGAAGTTATTAATCAAACAGCAGAACTAATGATGTATGATCTCTAAAGACTCTGTCCTTTGCTAGCTGGCTGTGTTTAGACAACTATTACCCCTCTTTTCCCCATCCCACTATCACACTGTATCTAATCTGCCTTGCCCAGCTTCTGCAGCACCCCCAGCTCCTCTCTGCCCTGCATTCCTGCTTCCTTTGCATGTACAAACAGCTGGGAAAGGCACATGGGTTCCAGCCAGGACAATTCCTCAAATGCTGTCCTTCAGAAACAGCAGTAATACAGACTTCTATCCTTTATCTTACAACCTTTAAACTTTATAAAACTCTATGTGTTTGTAGAAAGCTTTTACAAATCCATATCTTTATGATCTTTACACTTCTGCTAAATTAACCACTGGGATCAAAAGCTGCTTTGGGAATTGGGTGTTTTGGCTGCTTGGATGAACTCAAGAATGTGTACCACACCAAAATGATGAAGCAAGACATTCAAGGCTCAGAAAGCAATGTGATCATGAATATCAGTTGGACTGAACTTCAGCTGAAATATCTCAGACTTAAAACCAATTTATATACTGAAAACAACTTCTGGACCAAAGCTCTAATTATGGCTATTCCTTCCTCAAAGGAATATTTTGCTTTCTTTGGGAGCTCTCCCACAGTCCTATTACTGTTGTCTGCTCTGAATGGGATCCATGCATTTGTAATACAAGCTTAGCAGGGTTTATATGCATGGTCACTGCAATAAGGACAAATATTTGTTGGGTATCCAAGTGCAATAAAGCCAATATACACATCTCATCTCTGGAAGAGCACAGACACTCATTTCAGAAGACAGTTCAAACACAAAACCAATTATCTGCAGACTCCTGAATTACCTGGTCAAGAAGAGAAAGAGGAGCCTCTCTCTGGAGGCAGGCTGGTCCCGTGTACTGAAATAGGAATAGATCTGAAGAGCAAATAAGACGAGCCAAAACACCATGAAAAGCACTGGGACCACCAGCTGGTTCCACAGAGACATTCCCAACGCCAGGAGCCCATACACCTCCACCACCTGGGAAAACAAAAAAGGCAATTTGTTATTGGGTCACAGCAGCAGGGATTTGGCAACAAAAGGAAAGTCAATAATATAGCCACAAGGAAGGCAAAGGTAATCCACGAGGCATCAGCCATCCCAAAGGAAGAAAGGAGGTACATCAAACTACTTTGACAAAGGCAGAACTCAGGTGCAGCAGTGACAGATTTGCAGTCTGCCTGGCAGCAGGGAAAAGTACCTGACTATGCAGCAGCAAACCCTCAGAACCAGCTGAATGCTCCTTCCTACGAACACGTGGCTTGGAGCTGTTCCCTGCAGCCCATTCACAGCCAGAGGGGTGAGGACACATGGCTCCAAGTCACACTAACCCCCTCAGACCCTCTTGCCCAGTTAAAATCACACCAATGTTGTTTTCTCTGCAGCTACTGTGAAGTCACTGCACATACTAGACACTGAAATGACTCACACCATTAAAAGGAAAGGTAGTAAATCTACATTGTTGACCTGTTTTTAAGGAAAAACTTAATACCTCACGCATTTTATGCCTAAGTATCTCAAAAGGATCACATACCTAATCCACCAACTGTTTTGAAATTCATGCTTAAGACTTGTATCAGAAGACTCTGAAGCTCAAAGTACTTCCTTTGTATTGCAAAGACTAAGTTACAATCATTTCTAAGAGACTGGAAATTCATATAGTTGGACTTAATAAAAAAGGTCAAAATGAAACCACTCGTAACTACTAATTCCTCATCACCTGCTTCCCACGATGACATAAAAGCCATCATGGCAAAGAAATTTTAGCAAATGCTAAAAAAGCTGACAAGCATGAGGGATATGACACTTATGGGACCTGCTGCAGTACTGATGGATAAGCAATATGCTGCTGGCAGGGACACAGTGCCAAGCTCCTGCTTTGCTCACAGACTTGTCAAGGAAGTGCACCTGCCCTCAGGAGACTCCCCTGGCCTGGGACCAAGGCAAGCAATCCTGCGCAGCTCCTGGCAGAGTGCTGCACCAAATCGGAAAAGGGTCATGCTATGCTCATAACATAGATTCATAACCGTGAGGCATTTCTGGCATCTTCTGCTGCAAACAGGCAGCCAAGGTTCTGGGCCTGCTTTTAAATTATACCATTAGGCACAGTCTAACATACACACAAACACAAAAAAGCTGCCCTGGTCCACCTGTTAGGGCTCTCAGGAAACAATCCTGGTGTTTAACATCCCAATATTCACTAGATTTTGACACTGATATCAAACCTGCAATCAAATCCAGCCTAAAATAGCAGTAAACTCACGAACACCAGGATAGAGACAGCAGTGAAAACCAACAACTGCTCAAAGTTATAGCGATGGAAATACAAGTAGGAAAATATTCCAGTTGGAATGGCAATATCCTCCTCTGGAATACATATCTAGGCTTGATTTGCAGTGGAGTTGCAAACAGTTACATGAACATGCCATGAGCCAATGTTTTTTCTGCTGTTTCAGGAACACAAGCAAAGAGCAGCAAGTTCTTAAAAAACAAAAATCCTGGATTTGCCAATACAATATGAAAATCACTCACAACTATTCATTGCAACTCTACTACCTGCCATTCAGAAAAGCAGCATCCAACACTCTTATAAACTCAGTGCCACATTAAATAGTTTCTGCCATTTTTTCTGTATTCTTAAGGAAAAAAACTTAATGCTTTCTGCATAAAAAGCCACAAGAAAGAGTATGAAGAGTGTCCACAGGCCATGAATATAAGGAATAGTTCTTCTTTATGATTACAACACTGTAATACAGGCATAGAACAATTTGAAATATTGGGATGGGGCAGAGGGGAGACAAGCAATTCTAGAGACGAGGAGACTTGGGTAACAGCAATATTTAGAACTCAATTCTGACAAAAAATCAGCAAGAAACAACTATTTTTCCCCCTCAACCTGGAATGTATTTGCAATTAAAACAGTTGTTAAGATGCTGAAGTGTTTTAAACATAAGTGTCTAATAAAAAATAGATACAGGTCTCAAATCCCCATCTAATCTGAATTTGACTTCAGGAAGCCAAACTGTGCATCCATTCATGCGCATGGAAAATGGAAATGCTGGTTCCAACCTTTTGCAAGGCTTTGAGCTGTACAAAGACATGCAACTGTTTTACCCCAAATGTTACCACTCATGCACGGTAAGCATGATATTTCTATTCCCACTGGAAAACAGGATATTGAAGCTTTGCCAGTTAGCCCCCAAATTAGTTTTTAATTGGCAAATCTACAAGCCAGGGAGAGTTTTGATTGGATTAGGAAAAATTTCTTCACTGAGAGGGTGGTCAGTCACTGGAAGAGGCTGCCCAGGGCAGTGGTGGAGTCACCATCCCTGGAGGGATTTAAAAGATATACAGATGTGGCACTAAGGGATGTGTTTTAGTGGTGGCCTTGGCAGTGCTGGGTTCGTGCTTGGACTTAATGATCTCAGAGTTCTTTTCCAACCTAAACAAATCTATGATTCCACGGACGAGGTCACACCATGCTAGGTGCTGTACAAACACAGAAGGATAATCCTGCTCTAAAGACCAACTACATACAAAACAAATAACCAGACACCAATGATCAACATGACAGGCTGAGACCTTGGCACAGCAGACACCTCCTGCTGCCAAGTTTTTGTTTGTGTATGACAGATATGACAGCAAACAAGAGCTTTATAGAAGGTTTTGAAAGAGCTTAAAAAGTTAGTTTTCAGACTGCTTCTGGACTGAAAAGCAGAAGGCAAAAAAAACCTGGGGCTTGGTTAGCAAAAAAATCCAGCCAGTGGAGAGAGCTGAAACAGTGGCTCAGTCAAAAGTCAAGCAAGCATCAATCTTTCTATATTGAAATACATTGAAGGGTGCACATACATATATATTTTATATTAAAAAAGACAGATGTACTGCTTTGTGTACCACTGAGAAAGTATCTTTTGAACTAAACATGTATCAGATGTCAAAGCATTAAGGAAACGCACACGTCGGATCAGTCTTCTTGTCTAAGGTCTCAGTAATGTTGCTGCTCTAAAGAAAACACCACAAACCTTTCAAATCACTGTGCAAGTTACAAATCACTAAGTCAGGGACTATTAGAGTCAAAATCAGCATCAGTGTCACTCTCTATTTAACACTTCTATAATTACAAATACTTTTTGTACAGAAGGCATTTCTTGAAATGAGCAGCTACTACAATGAATATCCAGGGATTACCTTCCTCACTTAATAAGGCTGCAAATAAATTCCATTCTGACACAATCTTGTCTTTTAGCCTGGATTTCTGAAGAAATAAGCAAAGACCAAGCAAAGTGGACATGCTCAGCTGGCCAGCAGCATAATTCAGGCTAATGTCTTAACTGCTCACCCATCCAAAGCTACCATAAATTAAAGAAAGAAGATGCTATGGATTTGGTTGGCTAAGAAAGCATGAGTTAGCACACACACACAGGGGTGAACGGAAGACAGCTAAAGTGCTTTTTTCTTCTTTCCTCCATAAAAGGCTCAGAAAACAGAATTGCTGCATTCACCGTCTTACCTGGACAAGCTCTCTGTACGCAGACTTCGCCAAGTTATAGGGCACCAGAAGATTTGACGCCAGGAAGTAGAGAACTTCCAAGCCGGTGAAAATCATGGCGAATTTGTTGATGATGACGATGGTCTCGAGCGGGACGAGGCAGAGCCGTGCCAACAGAGGGAGCATGTGCGCGGAGAACAGCCAGATCTGCTTGGTCTTCATGACGCAGGAGCAGAGCGTGCACACCACCAGCTGCCCTGGAAACGCGACACAGCGGTTCAGAACCAAGCTGATTATCCCCTTCAGGAAACAGCGTATTTTAATGCGTTATCTTTCCAGAACACCGTTATCAACATCCAGCATATTATGACGGCTCTAAGTAGGACATCTCTGTTACGAAACCAGGCTCCTCTCCGTGTCTTTTGCTGGGTCACTAAAGTTACCCTTTCCAAAGTGCGCACAGTGAGTGCTTTCACTTCCCAGATTAGTGAGCTGTAAACCCGAAACACATGCGGAATCAGATTAATAAAGCCTCAGGAATAAATCATAGAGGATAACCCAACAAGTCGGCCCTCTTTTTCCTCACCACCCCCAGCTCAGCTGAAATCCCATCAGTATCCGTACACACAGCAGCTTTTCCTGAAGCCCAGCTACACTATTTCATCCTGACCTACACAAAAGAGCAATCAGAGGTCCCAAATGGCTTTTAGAGCAACAATATTTACACTGTCAAGAGGAATTACTGGCCAAGAACAGCAACAGGAGAACAGCCAGGTCAGCAGCTGAGACTTCAATAAATTCATAACGCCCTGAGGCAGTTGCTCAGAATGATCACTGAAGCTTGCAAGTGACAGATAATTAACAACTAAATTCTCTTTAATAGCTGGTGGGGACACAAGCATGAGCACATCCCCCCCACATATCCAGAGATTTGGAGGGGGTATTTCTAAAGCACTAAGACCACTCCAGCATAACTGTTCCCATTAGTCACTGAAGTTGTACCCTTGATCCCAGAGGAAACTGAACAGGGCAAAATGCACATTGCTGGGGTAAGAACAATCCTCACTCATCATTTTGCAGTAAGGAAAAAGTTTACTGCGTATTATTTGAAAACAGATTCTTATTCACATCTTTGTTTATTTATATCTGAATGGCACAATAAGTGGTATTAAACCCAAGTATTTATGCCCTGTTTTGGAACCACCTCCACTAATATTTGCATTTCACAACTCTCCCCGAAACCAAGAGCTGGCCTTAGAAAAAACAGAGGAACCAGACCAAGGCCGGTAACATCTCTAGGTCAGCACAACCTCCATGTGCTCACATAAGCTCACTGACCTTGTAAGCCCTTCTGGATGGGCTGGGGAGGGAAGCTGCAAGAGGAGAAACAGCAGTACCAGGGTTTTGCTTTCATTCTGCCAAGCTTCCCTACCTAGGGAAGGACTTCTGCTTTCAAAATAACTGCAACTGAGCTGAAAGCAATCTCTAATCTCTACTACCTAAGCATACAAAGTTCTGCCTCCTTCACGCTGTCTTCTTTCAAGTTAAATTTCTACTGTCAATTTGATAGATGTATTTCTGAATTAGCAGATGTCTCTGCAGAACAAGCACCCTTGCTCTCAGCAAGGCACTATCAGCATACTGGGTCTTCTGAGCCTCAGAGAAAGTTACTCTACTCATCTCTTTAGACGTTCAGCAGACTCCAGCTCTGAAGCATTCTCCCTCTGCTTTGTTGTTCTCTGCCCACACACACGTTGCTACAACCCTATTTAAGACACCACCAGCACACTGCTGTGCTGTCATATTCAGGAGCCTGGCAGGCAGCTTGCGAGGATTTCTGCAACTCATGGTAACTAAGGCAACTCAGCTTCACACACAAAGGGACACAAACACCAGCATCCAATATGTTCTTCAGCATTTAATAAGAGTATCGTCATCTGAAATCAAATACTGCGACAGCATCACATTAAACAAACCAATGCTCTCTGGGATGACTGGAGCTCTCCGATCACAAATTAGAGCCTCTGAATTCAGTTTCAGTAAACAGCAGAACCTGCTTTCCTCCAACATCCACGTGTGGAGTATGCTGCTCATCCCTGGCCCTCTCATCTTTTTAATTTAAACACTGATCAAAAGTTTCTTGTCATGGGAAGGAGAACTGTACACACCATCAAAGAAAATACATGGAGCACTTTCTCTGGAGGCTCTGATCTCCCTGAAGTGTGCACCTTGTCAATTCCCAACCCCTGCAGGAAGGGTGTGAATGTCTCCAATGGAGCTTTGAGTGATGGTGCTTCCCATTTTAAACTGGGGTAGCAGCACCTTAGTTCAGGACAGCCAATCTCTCTCTGCAGTCAATGACACTTTATCTCCAGGTGGGGCTCTACAGTGTCAGTCATCAACATCACACAGCAGGGGTTAGAAAGAAACATCACACAGCCAGAGAAAGTAGCCTGTACCTCATATGAAATCATAGATTTTAACACTCTAGGTATCTGCTAAGACTATCAAATGCAGGTCAATGCTTGCACTCTGTAAACTGAAATGCTGTGGCCTGAAAACTGACAGACACAGCTAATGAGCCCAATAGCTAGAACACCCCTGGAAGACACCAACCAGGTTCCTCTGCTAGGGAATATAGGAGAAATCCATTGTGTGAGCTTCCTGCCCATTCTTTTCCCTTCCCCAAACCTCCACAAATACATTAAACATTGCTGACAGGTAACCAGAGCCTCTCAGCTCATAAGGTAATGGAAAGTGTTGCACAAGAAAGCTGACATGGCAGCCACTGTACAAGCCACTTGGAGTAGAGAAGCATCTTTATTTCATTCACAGTTTTAGAAAGCTGATGTTAACAAACTCCCTGGCTACATCAGTGACTGCTACCCAAAACCAGGGTATCCTCAGGTTAATATAAAACCCCATTATTGTGCACTAAGAAGAAGCAAGTCTTCATGATAGCATCACTTCCAAAAGCTTTGCAACATTCACAGCTGACGTGTTCCCACAGGGGCACACTCATCCCAGGGGCCAGCTCCAAAGACATTTATTTCTTCCATCCAGCACTCAGGAACATATTATTATCCCTAGACAGCAGTCAGACTGAGTTAGATGCAGGGGAAGAAATGACTGTGAGATCCCATTCAAAAACTACTAATGAATAAAAGTATTAACAAAGGCTACATTTGTGAACCAACTGACACTGTACATCATCCCCTGAATTCTGACCAGAGCTTTAGCAACCAGAGCTGTACCACTAGCACCATTATTCCATTCCCTCATGCACCTGCTGTGGTGCCTTTGTGAGCAGTGTTGCAGCACAACACCCTGTCAGAATGTGTGAGAAGATGGAGCAAAGCACCTGCACATTCATTTTGCTGTGAAGGTGACACCACTCAGTGCTGTGCATTCCTCAGACTCCACTGAATAAACACCCTTGTATACAACCAAGCTGAGAAAAGATTTCATATTTATACAAAACACTGTCAAACCTCACAGACCACTTTCACCAGTCTTCCCCAAAGATGACTGCTTGTCATCAAGACCAAAATTATACTTTAAAGTTGGCTTTAAAAGAATTAGGAAAATTAAGAATAGGGGACATTAAGTATGTTAACACATACATATTTGCTAGTACTGTCACAAGCACCTATTTCTGAAACACAATTACAATAAGCAGGCACTTTAGTCTGACACCCACTACAACCCAAAACTGTACTGGATAAAATCATTATCTTTTTCTCACTTGTTTTTAATCCCTGTTAGAACCTGGATGCAGCATACTGGGTTTGACTCTTGGTTTAGTTTTTAAGTGTTACTGAATGACACAGTGCCTCCTGATCTCCTCCTGCCCAGGCCTGCCTGCTGCTTTGTGAAGCTCTCTAAGGGGTTCTGCTTTACCACGGAACCCTGCATTGCACCTGGGAGAGATTCACAGGACTAATTATAAACATTTTCTCGTAAAAAGCACACCAAAAGCTTTAGTTGTACTTTGGTGTCATTTGACGAGACAGAAAAATATATCTAGACATTCAAAAGAGAGAAGAAACTGTATCTAAATAATATCTCCTTAAAAAATACCAATGTTACTTCTATTGAAAATTTTAAAAAACAAAGACAAATGCCACATTTGAAAGTAAGAATGCAGGCAAACAGGAGATAGATAAATTCTGTCAGACCTAACATACTGTAAAGCAAAAAACCCATTTCTATTTGCCAGCAGCAGCTGCAAGTAAACAGAAAGCAGCTGAGTTTTGCCAACAGTACATGGCTGACTAAATCTGTCAATAATCTGATGAAAACCATAGATCTTAGTGAAAGGAATTAAGGAAGATTTTTCTTCCAAGCCTGTCTCTAAAATACACATGGTGTGTGTGTGTGTGTGTGTATTGCAATATCCTCTCAGGAGAACATATGGTTTGGTGTAGCAACCTTAACGCTGAATTTATTCTCTTCCAGTCAAAGTTCAAAGGGGAAGGAAACACTCTGGGAAGTCCAATTCTACATGATTTCTTTGGGTTTTTTAGGTAGGGAAGTCATCTCTGCCATTAATCAAACAATTTCAATGTGTTTGACTTGTTATTCCTTACCTCTTTAATCAAAAATATCCCCGGGACTCTGTAAAAAAATCCAGTAGCCTGTAGTCCCATGCACACACCTCCCAATGTATTGCACCAGTTTTTGTAAGAGAATGACACTGTTCAGCTATAAAGCTAATAAAGAATTAATGTTTACAACACCTGAATTGAGAAAAACACTACAAATGCACATTACTATTGAAATTTCTACAGTACTATCCACATAAAGGTTATTATAGACACTCCAGTTGCTCTGAATCAGACTGCAAGTCTGAGAATAACAAAGGCAGAGCATAACAAACAGACCTGGAAAATATTTCAGAGCTGCAAGTATGGGGTATTGGTAAATCAGTGGCATAGAAAAAGCCCAGCAGGGTACAGCTATCCTCCCCTCCCTCTTGCATATTAATAAGAATCACAACAAGTTAAAGCAATAAAAGAGATTTGAAACCAAGAGGTAAAACATGCACAGGTTTCAATGAAGAGAATTAGAGCTCTCGCCTCTCAATTATTTAAAGCACTTACCTACTAAAGCAGTCATGAAACGGTTCATAGAGAGAGGCTCCAAGTACATTGGTCCTTCATATCCTGATTCCAATTCGCTCCTCACATAATCCCTAAAAAAACAAACCCACAAACTGTTATGATCCATCTGATTCAGACAAGAAGCAATTTATTCATTCCACATATACGTAACTTCAGTGTATGTCACATCCAATTAACTAAATTGCAAAAAGCAATATTAACACTACTGTTCCAGCAGCCGTGCTGATGGAAGGATCTAACTGAGGCATGACTTAAGCGAGAGCAGAATTATCTGTAATTAGACTCACTGGCAGAGCTGTAAAAATCCTTTGGGACATCCAAGCTGTTCTTCAGAGCGTGGCCTCAAACTGCTTATTGACAAAGCCTCTTAAGCACCATTCCATTTTTAAGTATCCTTATTAAGTGTTTTTCTTCCTAATAATAATTTCTTTTCCCACCAGCAATGTGTGAAAAAAAAATTGGAGAGCTTGACAGGGAGATCTTCCAATTTAATGCTTATAGTATTTTGCACTTAGGAAATTCTTTGCATTGAATTAAAAAATAGGTATGAAGAAAAAGCAATAGTCATGGACTACAGTCAGGAACAGAGTTACTACATCAGCCTTTTGTCCAATGTGATTTAAAAGTTCAGTTCTATCCTACCAGATACCCACAAACTGACAGACACAGTAAGAGAGCCTGAAAAACTGTAATTCCCCTCAGAAAAGGTAGGCTGGGAGGGTGGGCTTTGGCAACCAAAGTGAAAGGTAAGAACCTGAGGACCCCAGGCAGTTTTCTTCTGTGATGGTCATCCATTGGCACTGCCTCGAGTAGGTTAACACATCAACAGAAGTCAAATATGAACCTCACACTACGAGCAGGCATTTCACACTTTCAGAAGCTGATCCTGGAACAGCACAGCAGGAATTCTGCAGTGGCTCCTTAATCCCCTGCCATCAGACAGCAGGCAATACTCCTGACCTTCCACATCCACATCCCAGGCTCGTTTTTCTGCCGTGCCCTGCGACCCTTCCTGCTGCACCCCAGGGCGGCTGCAGCTCCACCCTCGCTAGGACAGCACCAGCTCTGGGATCAGCAGCACAAAAACCCTGTGCTATTATCTGGCTGATCCTGTCCAGTCATTCATGTCTACCTGCATCACATCCCAGGAATGCCAGACAGACACACTTGATCTGACCCCGCGTGGAGCTCGCAGAGTCTGTTTGCTCGAGGGGCAATTCAGTTATTCCGTGTTTATTTATATCAGCGAGGCAAGCCACACTTGCTGGGAAGAGATGCAGACAAAGCACAGCAAAACAGGACCGGAAACCACAGCCAATACAAGAATTGCTCTTTTTATTTCAGTGCAGAAATAGATGCAACTTTGTGCTACTGAGACCATTTAGTTTTTCCCAGAAATGGGGAAATATACCCTGCTCCTAGGATTAGCTTGCTACCCCAAGCAAAGGTATTCACATTTTCACTTACAAAGAATCTCTAGAATTCAAGACATAAATCTCAAAGTACTAAAACAAACACTTCAAAGCCTGTTCTTCATAGCTGACAACGCTGCCTACTCAGAGCAGCTTTTCAAGTGTCATAGTATATGTGAGGTATGTTGAAATGGGTTCTTTAGACTGCAACCTACAATTAAAAACACATGAGGACTGAAAAGGCACCTAAGACAACAGAAATATCCCCCTTGGTCTCAAGGTATAGCTAAGCACAAGTGCTTTTTTTCCACCTTCCAAAATCCATATGGTTGTAATCCTTGGGGCAAAGTTGGTTTTTTTAAATTTATTTACATCATATGGAGCAGCAGAAAGCAGTTTCTGAAAGCATCAGCAACACAAACAAGATAGTCCATCAGTTACAAAAGAGAGAAAAAAATAACAGCACTTGCAAGATACTGAAGATGGCTTTTTGTCTTAGCAAAATCATGCTCCATCCTCAAATTCTGGGTGAAAACACTGGCTATTTCTAAGCCACTGGAAGGAAAGCAGTAAAGACATCAAGTTTCCTCTATATTTGTTAGGAAACAGGTTACAAAATCATCCAGGATACCAAGTGCAGCAAGATGACCTCACACAACTTAGCTAAGAGACACGAACAAAGCTGCACTTGCAGTTGCTTCTTCAACACCAGAACGTGCTTGGAGATGACCCAAATTTCTTCGAGCTACATTTCTTGCTGTTGTCTGATTCAGTCATCTGCACAGAGGTCTGCACTTGGCTGAATTCTCTAAGTAACTCTCAATTATAATTGAGTTTTAGGCCCACCGGCTTGAAGAAGCAGTTTTAAGATCTCCTAAATTTTTTAAACAGTATTTGTAGATGATGACTGAATGAGGAAAGTGAAAGCAATGATTCTCTTATTACCAGTACAAACACAAGGATCTTTTGGCACAGACACCAATCAGAAGATGCCTCGAACAGCTGCAGTGCCATACAAGATGCTGAAAAAAGCAAGTGCCTGCACTCAATTTTGATCAATTAAAGCTGTATTAATCTCCAGCTTTTACATTTGAGAATTGTTCACTTTACTGCAGCAGTGTAAGAAAACAAGAATGCTAAAATCATTATTTACTAGTCAATGAAATGACTGAAACTACATTACTTTGGACAATTACGATTTAAGAATAAAGCTTAGACCACAGTGCCTGTTGTTCATTCTGTAGATGCATTCCCAGCCTCATTTAATCCACCTGCTGGCCTGTTAAAAGGTACCCATGGACAGCCACGACTAAATTGCCCTACAAAGGTAAAGAGATACAGAACTTCACACGTGACTATTTTTTGTTACTGAAAGTGCAGAAAGGTCTTCTGTTACTAAAAATATGCTTTGTAATTGACTGACAGAAGGCACAGTGGTTATCTGACCTAACTGACTCATACTGCTGACATTTACTTTGGCAGATTAATCTCCACTGTCAACATCAAATACACTCTCATAGGTTTCTAATGTCTACAGACAACCTTAAAATTAAGTGTATTTTAAGTTTATCCATAAGAAACAATTCAGTCTCTTGCTCCCTCCCTTCTCATTTTAAGCTCTGTGAGGCCCAACACACTTGGGATACAGTCATAATAAAAATGCAAAACATGAAATAAGATAATGATTGGACTCCAGTTTTAGCATTAACAGTGTGTTTAATTGCATCACTTCTATTCTGCATAACTGCATCACTTATTTTCCCAAGCTGCTTTTTGCTGGAAATGGGTAAAAGAAATGTGATCCTTTTAAGCAAGACATTTATGCTACTACATACAAAATAAAACCAGCATCCACCTTCCTCGTCAGGAGCAGCAGAACTGTGGTAAATTAATTTAGTTTGCTGAATTCTTTTAAACTGTATTCTTTTGTCTGAGTAGTTTTTCTTAGCATGAGTAGCTGAAGCTGCCAGAGCCTTCAGCCACAAGCTGCAAACTCCCGCCTAGGACAGCTGAACTCAGCTTGAACCTGTGCTCAGTTACCTGAAGGGAGGCCCTGAGACCAAGTGTCAACTCTGGCTCACAGCAGAAGCTGCAACCCAGGCAGGTAAAAGCAGCCAACACCCACCTGGAGACAGAATCCAACAGGGAACAAGAAGACCCCAGACCAAAACCCACCACAGGATCAAGAGGTGTGTGAAGAATGGTGCATTGACTGTAAGGGTACAAAGGCCCAGGGATTTGTGTGTTCTGTGTTCCTGGCTGGAGGCACCCACCTCAAGCTGTTCCTATTGCTGCGCCACTCCATTATCAAACTAATTTTTCTTGGAATTGGAAACTCTGCTGCAGGAGACCAGACGGAATCTCAGACCACTTTCACAACCTCTTGTCTCCAAATATCCAAGTGCTGGCATTGGGTGAGCTCACCAGGTACCTCTGGAGCAGGAGGCACTGAAGGGTGAGTGTTAAAATTCCCCAAGCAGATTTGGAGAAAAGCCTCACAATGGGATTGAGTCCCTCTCAGTATTGGGGTGTCTTTAAGTCCCTCCCCTGCTACAGCTCACTCCATATCTACACCAATCAGCGTAATGTGGACAGAGAAAGAGGGTTCAGCAAGTTACACATGAAATGGGGGCTCCAGTCCCTTATAGCAATGGGAAATATAACCCTTTAGATACAAACTGTTGGCCAAGTCTAAGACTGGATCCAGCTGCACCTACACTCCTCTCTGAGAAGTGAGGGGGTTCTTTCTGAACCTCATGACTCCACAGGAGGGTCTCCCTGACAGTCTTTTTAGCTGCTTTTTCTTTATTCTTTCTGGTAACAGGGAATAAATTCAGCATAGAAATGGGGATGCCCTTGGCCAAGGTATTGCAAAATTGGGAAAAGATTTATGGTACAGCTCAATTATCTAAAAAGCACACAGTGGCCTTGTGCCAGGAGGAATGGCCATATATTACTAGGACAGCTTGTGGGGGCCCCAGGAAATTTGGCGACTACATGGAACTTTCAATCAATTAAGAGTCACTTATTTATGACACCGCTTAGAGGATAACAGCCCTGGACAAATGCATTACTGTTTTAGGAAAAGAGAATTGGACACACCAGTGTCATGTCAAACGAGGGGTGAGTAACCAGCCAGCTAATGAATGATGGCACTATGAAGAACTGATGCTCTGAAGAGATGAAGTGGGACAGCTCACTCACCACTCTTGGTGCTGTTAACCCAGATGACCACAGCTGCATGGCTAAGTACAAAATCGATGCACAATTCAGTGTGGTAAAAAGTTAACAAGACTAAAGAGGAGCTAATTCACATAGATTGTTAGGAGTTGGTGACCAGACCTCTGTAAAACCCAAAGAAGGAGCTCTCATTTTTTGTTGTGAATCCAATACAGCTCATGATCCAATTTTAACAGAACCAGCAAGACTGAAGTTGATTGCCCCAGTGCTACAGCTGTTTAACATTCAATTCCAGCTGCCGTGTGTGGCTGGCCATGGGATTTCAAATAAACAGAGTATTTGTTAATGCAACCTGTGAAAAAAATTAACTTAATACCAACCAGTGTCTCACTGCCCAGCAGAATGAGCTTAGTTACCACCCCTCCACCAGGAACGGAGGAGCTGATCCCACAGATTTCTGAAATTAGGACTGGCTCTTAGCTGTGTGCAAGCACAATTGTACATACAATCTATGGTAGCCACAATCATAAGAGAAGGGAAACGGTGTATCTTACACATTGAAATTTAAAAAAAAAAAATTAAAAAGAAGGGAAAATGCAACATTTTGAGAGGGAATTCCAACTCTGGTGATATCCAGCCAATTTCCCATATAACCCCTGAGTAACAAGGCCACAGCTTTTGTCTCAACAGTATGCACCACAGACCCATGTGTTAGGACTGAATCCCAAAGGAACTGCTCTCTGCCTACTAGAACACAGAGCATGGGCCCAACAAAATAGTATCAAATGGCAGAGTGTCAATGTTGATGTGCATGTTGTAGGAGAACAAGAGGGATTTATTCATGAAAGTAAAACCATCAAAGCTCGAGACATTTGTTTTGACATTGAACAAAATGTCTGTCACTTGAAATACATTCCAAAGAAACCCCTGAAACTGTACTTGTCTATGTTGGAAATGGATGTGTTTGTGTAAGAACTCTTTGTAATCTTATGTTTGTAAATAACATCACTGTAGGGACAAATAATCACTCAATTGCTTCTAACTGTAGTAACACTGTGGGATGCAATTTTAATTATTCAGCTTCTATTATGTCCTATCAATTGTTACAGTCCAATTATACTTAAGCTAAAATTTACTACCTATCCCCATCAGAACGAATCCCACACTCATGAGGAAGCCACTAAAATGATGACCTGTATCAACTGCTGGAACATGTTCAAAACAACGGACAAAAAATTCTAGTCACCATTCAGTGCAGAAAAGATGCATCATGTCATGGAAAGAGTGAAGAAGGAGGTACGACACTGATGGTGGAAAACTCTCTTTGGGTGGTCACTAACAACAGGAATCTGTATTCAGACGCTCCATCCAGTGCTGACCTTGTTCGCTCTGCTTATATTGTGCCTGTTGCTTGTACTAACACTGTATGTGAGATTAAGGACTGTATTTAAAGGCTTCATGAGCTCCTTTTGACACCTTAGCAGGAATGCTTCATAAAAAAAAAGCCAGAGGACTGCTGTAAATTAAATTTAGTTAGCTGCATTCTTTTAACTGTATTCTTTTGTCTGAATGGCTTTGTTTAGCAAAAGTAGCTAAAGCTGCTGGAGTTTTAGGCCATAAGCTCCAAACTCTCACCAGCCACAAGCTCCCACCTAGGAAAGTCAAACTTATCTTGAACTTCTGCCCAGTTACATGAAGGGAGGTCCTGAGACCAAGTGTGACCTGGAAGATAAGGAAGCCCCAACTCAGCAGAAGCTGCAACCCACCCACATAAAAGCAGCCAACACCCACCTGGAGACACAGAAAGAACCCAACGGGGCACAAGAAGACCCCAGACCAAAACCCACCATTGGACCAAGGGGTGTGTGCAAAGCAGATGAAGAGAGGATGAAGGATGGGTGTATTGACTGTAAGGCCCAGAGATCTGTGTGTTCTGGGTTCCTGGCTGGAGGCACCCAGGCTCAAGCTGTTCCTATTGCTGTGCCACACCATTATTAAACTAATTTCTCCTGAAATTGGAAACTGCTGCAGAAAACCTAAGGCAAATTTCATTAACAAGGATTTTGGTTTTTTAAAGCTGACTTCTCTTTTTTCCATAAACAGATGGTATGTTATTTCCACCCAAATTGCCAGGTTAGCATGCTACATACAAAAGTAGCATCTTCTGGGATGCTCCAAGTATTCTCAAAAATTACCTAAAACATCCTTACACATTAAGGTAATGCTCAGTTCTGCAGGCAAGGAAACAAACATTTAAGAAATTAAGTGACTTGTCAAGGTCACATAAACCTGGAAGTTTGAAGTCAGAGCTTAACTATAAAATTCAGATGATCTTATTCCCAGACTTGCAGATGAACTGCAAGCTATTTCTGGGGTGGAAAAAAAGCACTGAAAGCTGAAGTCTTTCAACAGCTCAGAATTTCCAGGACACTGCAGAGTCACAAGTGCCAGATGATTCTGGTCTTGTTCTATAATTTGCACTAACCAAACTGGCCTCAATATAAGACCTCTTCATCAGTCTTAAATAGCATCCCAATTGGTAGTGCATGCAAGCAAGCCCCTGGAAGTTTTCAGCTCTAAGCAGAATTATTAACAAAAACACTAAAGAACAGTTTGCACACATGACTACTGTATGTCTTGTTATGATCAGGCTGCTAAATAGAAACATCAGTTGGAACTGGATAGCTTTGGCAATAAGAGGAATGGCTCTGCCAACAGATATGTCTGTCACATTTTACTGTTTTCAACATGAAAACTAAAGGGATTCAAAAATCCTTTTGTAAAGCTAATTCCTTTGTCGCTCCCCACATATGATTCCCTGATTATACAGAGGCTTCAGCTGAGAGTCCCTTGCACTGTACTTCCTTCCAAACCACATCAGCCTTATGTCTAGGGAATGGGTAAGCTCACACAGAAGTGTCAGCAGCTACATTTGCCTTGCAAAATACCTCGGGAATACTGCTGGACTATTTGAATCCAAGACATCTTTTAATTAAATATATTTTTTGTGCTAGTTGATTCAAGATTTAATTAAAGTCTTTATTAACTCACTCCAGGAGAACCAAATAGAGAAAGCTTAGTAGGAACACATGGAACAGTCCAAGCAATAGTTACCAAACATGTTACAATGAAGCCTATATGGTCCCAAACCTCTCAAAGCAACAAAAGTCAGAATTCGTATTACACAGAAACACAAACAAGGTATTAAAAGCGAACACAGTGCTATCCCTTAATGTATCAACCAAATGCATAACATCTCCCTTTCTTGTAAAAAATTTAAAGACCTGGAGTGGCATTAACACTTCCAGCTGTAAATGTTCTGGACCAAAGCCCCACATCCAGTGGGCATTTGTTACTGGCTTTATTACTTCAACATAAGTTCTTAGATAATGTTTAGGCTGCTTTTTCTAATATATAAGCCTTTAACCCTACAATAAACACCCACAAACTCCATCTATAACAACTCAAGACTCCCCTGAAGATGACAAATAAAGCCTTTTTTCCTTCCTACTGAGGCAGTAAGAGGCTGTAACTCCTCTCTTGTACGCTCATCCTTTTCAGGAAATCACTAACTGCAACTCTGACAGCTACAACAGTGACATGTCAAGTTGTCCCAAAACCTTCATTAACACTCCTCTGAACTGCAACATATCAAGAAAGACATTCCACCAAATGCTCTGGAACAGCAATTTTGATGCGGAAATAACAAAACTATCACTTCCATTAAATCAATTGAAAGCACATTTTTAAACGTTTCCCATCAGCAGGCACCAAAATAAGTTAGGCTCAAATCCATAATTTCAAAACTTCCCATGCAAAGCCTGTAGTGTGATGGCAGCATCTTTGGTTCCAATTAAACATCATGTCAGTATGAAAGTTTACTCTGGCTTTCAACAGATGTAGCTGGGACCAAACAAAGATGGTTGATTTTGTCTTGTTTGACTCAGAGTTCTCCAGCCTCTCGCTCTGCATTTTAGATCCAAAACACCTGCTTCCGTTGACAATTCATCTTTGGATAATATATTTTAAGAATAAATTCCACTACTACTTTTCTTTTACTGGATTCCAGATCCCTATTTGCTCTCTCACCTGAGGTGCCAGGAAACTAAAAGTAACATCCTGTCTGCTGTGTAAAACACTCGAGTGCTGAAAGCATGTTAGCTGAGCACTGGGTAACTTAGATTACTGCATCAGAGGCCACATTTAGTCTTCTGGTGAGTGCTTTCTCTCCTTAGATTAGTGGACATTACACTCCACAGACAGCTCAAAATTCCTGGTGTATTTTCAATGACTTAAAAGAACTACTTGACTGCATATTTAGTTCTGTAAACTTTTGCAAAGACAAAGAACAGCAAGATATATCTCTGACACAGAAAAAAGGCCTCCACAAAACCATTTATAGAAGATATTAACAAAATAAGAATTATTTTTCTAATTCCCAAATCAAGCTAACAAAATTAATCCCTTTATTCTTACCTGGAAATTTGGTGCCCAGCATAAAGCAGCAGTGCAGTCAAAAAGTACAGGTAAAGCTGAACCAGGTGTTGCCTTGGTAAAGTTAGGAGCACAACACTTAAGATGTAACCTGTAACAAAAAGCAGAAGTTGATATTTTAAAAGAATACTAACACTAAATTAAAATAACACTCTGTATGTTCATAATTTAACATGGGGACACACAGGCTGTACTCCGTACTAAACATATTAAAGCACACTCCAGCTATCAGGCTTGCATAAATCAAGGACGAGACCTGACACAGCCTAGGATTTGTAGGTATTTATCCCAGCAGTTCCTGCACTTCTCATTAGCATTTAGTGAGGCTGTTGAAAATGACCCAATGCAGATCCAGCTTTACTCTTCAAGACCAGGGCCTGGCTGCTCAGCTGCCTCTCCAACAATGAGAACATTTATCATAAGGATCTCACTCAGATACCCAAATAAAGCAGTACTTTGAAGTCCACTTCATAACTGGGTGGTACATGTCCATACTCCTCCTTTCCAGACAGGCTGCAGGTCAAAAACCCGGCACATGGTGCCCTTCCTAATATTTATTTCCAAGCTCTCCATCGCTGCAGTGCACTTGAGCTCTTTCTGAAGGTCACCTCAAATGCCTGGCACTGAAATCCATTTAGGAAAACAACGCAGCAACAGCCAACAACTCCCCTGAAGCTAAGAACAAAACGCTATAGAAGAACTTGTCCTGACCCTCACAGCCACACCAGTCATGTCACATTTAAAGTTTCATACATCTATTCAGCAATATGAGGCACAGTCTTTTTAGCTGAGTTAATTTATATTTTGAGCTTTTTAAATATGTTTAATAATGCAACTCTAGATTAAGCACTCATAAGCAGTGGCACAACCAGGTACTATGAAACAGCTTGGGAACACAGCATGTTCCAATATTTGAAAAAGATACTGTTTCAGAGTCAGTATTTATGTAGTAGTATTTCAAGGCTGCTTGATACCTGCCATGTTCAATAAGCCACCTCTGTTAAAATTCTACCAACAGTCTGGTCTTCAAAAAGGTATCCTGCAAGACGCTCCTAGAAAAGGCACCAGACCCACAGGATGCCAATCAGAGAGAGAACAATTCAGATACGACAGATAATAGGATCAATGACAGACAGACAAACCCATTTACTTACCTTTTTAAAATATCAGTATATCATTTATGTATTTCATGCTAAAAATAATTTTTCAATTATCTTTATGAAGCGGATGTGAAAAGTTGCACATTTGTCTCAGGATGTGCTTTTTAAAGAGTTGAAATAATTGAGTTTCTTTTATTAAAATCAAGTACCATACAAATCCCAGTTTCTGTACAGCATCGCTTTGACCAGAGGGTTGGAGCACCTCTCATGTGAGGACAGGCTGGGGAGTTGGGGCTGCTCAGCCTGGAGAACAGAACTATTTTTATTTTGAGCTTTTTTAAAGGGGCCTGAAACACAGCATTCCAGCAGTTTCCTTTTAGCAAGTGTTTTATACAGAGTAACTCGCTTCTACTCAACACAGCACGCCACATGTTCTACACCATCAGCTTTCTTCACAAACATCTGCATTTTATGGAATTCCTGTTCTCTGTTTAGCACCTTCCTTCTACCAAGCACACAAATGAAAAGAGCAGGAACAGCTTAGCAGTCTCCATGAAGACATTTAACTACCTTGCACCACACCACAGCCCCACGAGCAGCTCCAGAGCTCTCAAACCATCTGCAGACATTCTTGCACCTCATCTCTGCTACATTCACCCCTTTCCCTTGATTATTTTGTGAGGGACAATTCTCCCTGAGGAGCAACCCACAACCATTTATCATTCCAGCACGTGAGTCAAATCTCTCTAAACCTTTCCTTCTCGCTGTAGCCCGTGACTCACCTTCAGGTGGAGAACTAAATGGAGTTTATTATGCAGTCTTTTATTCCTCTAGTACTCTATAAATAGTCTTAGAATACCTGTTTACTGTATTTTAGCTCTGTCATCTTTACCTTTTTCTATCACAAGAAAGTCTGCTCCTTGGCCACATGATGATGTACCTGAGCAATGATCATTTCTGATCATTTCTGTAGAAGTAACACATTTTAGAGGGCAGTAACAGCACTCTAACAAAGACATGGTACATGGAAGGATTTTAGATATCATTAAGTTCATTCTTCTCTACATGATCACAACTTTAACCAAAATAGTTAGGATCCTTCAGGACACAATGAAGGAGCGGGGGAAAAAAAAAGCTAAATTAAAAGATGAATAAAGGACTGTGACTGTGCCTTCTAACCAGCAGGCTTCCACACAGCACAGATGCTCAGAACTGTGCAGGGAAGCAGCACAAGACAGCCAAGGTTACTGCAGACGCCTGAGCAATGAACTCCACTGCTAAGGAGTTTGGGCTGGAATGCAAATGTCCATTTTGAAGCAGCCATTCCATTTTAATTGTTAGATTTTGAAGAGGGGGAGAGCAACACACATTTAAAGTAGTTCCCATTCACTCTTTACAATTTCCTCTTATGACTTGCTATGAAGGAGATTTCAACACACTTCATACTGCAATATTTGCATTTTTGCTGCAGAGGCCCTATTCCCAAAGTGGTACCAACCTCCTTTTTATCAACAAGGCCCCTGCAAAAAAAAAAAAAAAAAACCCAAAACCCCAAATAATTCTTTACCAACCCATCTGATTGCAGACAAAAAGGAATACAAGCTTAAATTCAGACATACTTGCAATAAAATTCTATTCCCTTTGTTCTCATGCAGACAAATGATGTAATTAATGTATGGTGTAAATAAGATTCCACTTAAAAAAAAAAAAAAAAAAAAGGACCAGGAAATGAAATTTCTCACAGTAGCTTTCTCATCTAAATCATTACATTCTGTTTTCATTTGCACCTCCTCTGCCAGAAGAAAACACGATGCTGAGAACATACATCCCTTTGGAGAGTCCCCACACACAAGGACGTACAGTCTGAGAAACAGTCAATTCACTAGGTAACCTTTAGACACGGGTTAACAATAACTAACGCTGACTTCCATCCAAATGGAGATCTGAGCTCTATGTCAGCAGTGAGCACTCCCCTCCCTTGATTTAGGCCATGCTATTTTTGCTCCTGGGATTTGGTGCATTGTCCCTTTTGACTCACCATGCACATTTCTGTCTAAAGCAAGCAGCAGGTTCAGGGAAGTCCAATTCCTGCCCCAGTAAAGAATAGCTCTAACACACTTCACAAACAAACAAACAAATAAACAAGATAAGGAAAAGACAGAACAATCTTCCTTGAATACAGTCATAGTGCCCTAGTGCCCAGAACACCAAGAAAGAGATTTTTACCTTTATGCTTCCAGCTATAAGGAGCATTACAGAAGACACATTCTGCCAACCTTAAAAATACACAGATCCCCTACTCAGTTCCTATTCAGGAGCACAAGGAAGCAGAGAGCTTCCACTGCCTCTCATGCAAGATGGTACAGATTTAGGCCCCACTGGAGAAAATAAACTGTGGGAATCATACTAAGCAGAAAAGCTAAGTTAAACACTACTAGACAAGAACACATGTATTAACCAGTTCATGACCTCATTTACAACCTGTTGATTCAGCTCGACGAAAACCTCTGGCTGTGCAATGCTCATTGTTACAGAGCAGCAGCTCACAGACTGCCTTTCAGCAATCTCTCTCCATTTGTGCACCACCAAGGTGTTCCCAGCTTCCCTCGCCAGAATTACCTCTTTGCCGACTCAGGTGGCTGAGGTTTATTGACTGCACACAATGGAGGCTTCTGGAACATGATCAAAGTCGCAACTCATCCTCTTTATGGAACACTTTAGTGCTCATTTGCATGATTACAGATCCCTTGCGTCCATTTCATATTATTACTCAGAGTTTCCTGCACGTTTAGTCTAAAAACAAGAACTTTGCACATCAAAGAGTTCATAACATTTCTTAATAAGGACACATCAACTCTTAAAGTGCCAGAAAGTAAGAGCACAATTGCCTGGATTCTACCAGGAAATTAATTTAGGGGGCCCTACCTTTCCATTTTCCCATATCCTGTGAGGGTAAAGGGTCCAAGGTTTGCAAAGCAACTTGCTGGGAAGCAGCAAGTCATGAGCCACAGCCTCCATCACAACAGCCAGCTCTCCCACCTCAACAAGGGATCAGTTCACTCTGAGTTAGTCACAGCATTTCAGCCAAATCCTTGACTGCCCTCATTTCAGTTTATTCAGACAACTATCTGGCCACAACATCTGAGTACCAGCAACACAGGACACACTTCTGAAAGACTGTATTTGGGATGGCAAAAGTATTACAGAAACAACTGGCACCTTTACTTTCACTGTGTCTAATTCTCAGGATAACGAACTGCCAGACTGGTTACACTACAATTTACACAGAGATTTCAAAAATTGTCAATGTCTAAATCATCTATCTCAGGAGTGGATGACTTTTTAAAAGATATACTTTTATATACCTGCCTTCCAGAAAATGCTAGAAAATTATTTCAAAACTGAGAAAGCACACATCTAAACATACTTGCACGTAAGGAAATTGGTATTTATTCAGTCATGGCTCAGAACAACTGTAAACAGAGAGCAGAAATTCTGTTATCAACATCTGCACATCACAATGAAAATAATGCCAACAAAACAATTTATTCATTACTGGGGCACTGCCATCAACAGCTGTTTCTTCAATTTTTAAATGCATAACAGATTGGGCACTCTAAGTATAAATAATCCAAGAAACTGAATTCTTTACAGAGATTTGCAGTATTGTCTGAACAAATAAAATGGACTTTTGATTCTAATTTTGCCATATGATTCAGAGGCTCTTTCTAAATCATTAAGACAAGCTGCTGTGCTGTCATGAGACTGGTACTCAGAGTCAAAAATTTTAAGCACCTCTTTTTAAGAAGGCTGGTAGTGCCTCCTTTTTTAAAAAAATAAGTAACGATGTGAGTTGCCAAAAAGATATACCAGCTTTATACAGAAGAGTTACCTGAAAGTATCCATATGCTGAGAAAGCTGCTTAGTAAAAGCCTACAACACTGAGGGAGCAGTATAGGAATCTTTAGTCCTGAGCCAGAAAATGAAAAAAAAAAAGGTGTGCTGGATTTTGAACATGGAACACTCTCTACCTCCTCCTGTGTCCTACCATCTGCAGCATACACTGCATTTTATCCAGAAAGAGAATGAGAAGACGTAACAAGTAATTATTTTAAGAAATAAAGACCAAGTCCATGTCATCAAATTGCACTTGGTTAAAAATAGCTACAGTTTAAAATTAAATAGTAACACTCAGAAAATAGTTCTACTACCCATTTATCTAAGTGCTGCTGGCAGGAGAGAGACAGAAGACATGGGGCAGCAAAGCCACAGATACTGAAGCTAAGCAGGACTTCATCTGTGCATGCATTAACTGTATTTACACATTTAGTTATGCATCCTCATAATTTTATGAAATTCGTTTCTGTAATGAACCAGCTTCTCCCTTCTCACACTGAAGCTTCACTTGGCACTTCTTACTGAGTTTGTACCAGAGTACAGTATCTTTCCTCTTAAAAGGCAGCATAAAAAAGCGACCCAAGTAAAAGATCTTCTACTTAAAGCACAAGACCTTAAGGAAAAGTGGGCAGACCAAAGCATGCAATTAGCGAACACACAAGGGCAGGAAGTCCAGCAGGTTTCTCCTCCCTCAAGCCCCCCTCAAAAAGGCAGCATTCGTAACAAGCAGCTCACACCTAGCAAGTGATGTGACCACAAGATTAAAGTATTAACCACACAGTTCAAGAAACTGTCATTACAAGGAGGGTTGTGAAAGATGACACACCTTCCACCTATTCCAAATATTTAAATATTTCTCTTTGGTTTTTTTTTCCCTGAAAATTTCTTTTTATTTTTTGTAATGTCAAAGAATACAGTTTAAGATAAAAAACTGCTCTAATTTTACTCTTGAGTAAGAAAACCCTGTATTTAGTGCAATTCTGTGCCTCACTTATGACAGTGACTTAAATTCCAAGCCTGACTCTGATTATAGGTTAAGCTCATGACTCTTTCCATCCAGCTCAGAGTATTTACCAGTTAACACAAACAGCATTGCTTTGCCTTTCTTCACAGGAGGAAATTACGTGGTTTCAACTGTTCCCACTTTCTTCACCAAGAGAACAAAAAAAGAAGTGGCTCTTTTCTCAGAGCTACTCTACAGTGCAGAAGAAAACAAGAGAAGTCTGGCAGTAAGTGCTAATCTACCCTCCACAGAGGTTTCACCAATTATAACCAGAAATTTATCTCTGCTGTTTGCACTGCTCTGTGCACATTCAGTTAAGTTTCATGTAGGTGAACTTGTGGTTGAGTGCTTATCAGGACTGACTATTTTCCTTTGCTCGAACAGATAAGGGCTGTTTCATGGAAAGATATAAAAAGGAAAAGCTGTTTCAAAGAACAAATTGCCTTCTAGAAGCTTTTATTATATTCCCAGTACTGCTAACTGGAATGGGAATCATACTGGAACACTCATCATTTCACTTGATACATTTAAACAGAAAAGACACTCCTGGTAACCCCCAGTTCTGAGCAATTTTTCAATGCCGTCTCCTTAGTTCCAGGAAAAGGAATCTTCACTCTACCAATCTCCACCACATAAAGATTGGTAGAGTTTATTAATTTTTAGGGCTCTCTAATCAAATTGTTCCTTGAGCATTTGCTCGAGATAGATGCACCCAATTTCCTCAGCTGCTGGAAGCACTTATATAGCACTATATATAGCACTACAAGATACTGTCTTGTACAAGAAATTCAGTGATTGTTTGATATTGCAAAGCTGCCACTGCATTTGCTGACAGTGTTTCCTAACTGCAAATATGAACGGAGGATTCTTTTCCTAAATAAAGCAGATTACAATGTTGAAACACATCCACAGTGAACTGTTGTTTAAATTATATGCTGGCAGTTAATTTCCCCCAATGTATTTTCAAAGAAGCTTAATTCCCCAAACTGGTGGAGAAGTATTTTGTTTTCCTTACAAATCCAATGTATATATTTTGATACATCATCTTAATTAATGTTATACTGTAAAGTGATGCAACTAAATCTATATAAAATGTCATGGAGGCATGTTAATTGATTTAGCCCAGCTTCACCCTGACACAGCTTAAAAAACCCCCAACAACCAAGGAAACTAAACACAGCAACTTTATTTGAAAACTACTAGCAAAGTTTTGCCACTAAAAATTGTCTGAAAATCTTTTAAAATGAGCAACTTGTTTGACAATTTAGACGCTCTTCTTGCTTAGCAGCTACCAGTGGGAGAAATAAAAGTGCATATATTCAATGTCATAAAAGCAAGAAGTAGAAGAACTGCTGAGTGATTGTGCACCAGCACAAAAGCACCTCTTGTGCACAAAAGCACCACAAAGTCAGATTCCACTGGTTTAGTACCAAAGTAGCATCCAGGTGGGAAATTCTTTGGTAACAATACCCACCCTCTCTGTAGAACTTTTTATTGGTGTATCCCAACACACTTCAGCAAGGACAAGATTATCAAATGCCTGTAAAGAGGGGCTTTGTCACAGCTGGAAATCACTGCCATCTTGAAAACCTACTGCACAACTGTTAGTTCTGTACTAGAACTTGATCTGAGATAAAGTTATTCTTAAAAGCTACATGTGTGCACACAAACACATGAGAAAGACAGCTGTAGGTACAGGCCACCACAGTCCTGTGTCACATTCACCAGCACCAAACACGTCCTCTCCCCCAGACAAAGGAAAAGGGAACAGTGACAAGAATGTTTTGTACTGCAAGTACATTGTCATCGCAGCATGAGTATAGTTGAGCCATAACAAAGAAAGCTGCACACATTTTTAGTGCAGTAAATGATTTCCAGACAACAGATATTTAATACATTTTAAAAAGAGAACTCACATGCCAACACTTATGCAGTCAGGATCAAAGTCAGGACATGCTACTTCAAAAGCCCACAGTTCTCTAACTACTTAAGTAAAGAGTGTTTCCTGCACTGCAGTGCATCTTTATCTTCCAAAACCATCTACAAGGAAGAAACACTACAGAGTGGGAAAATTACATGCTAGTCCTTTCTCTCCAAGCTAGGCAGTGCTCAGGCAGATATTCACCAGAGATCAACCTCAACAGCCTGAATGCAATCCCTAATTTACCCCATGAGCAGATGAATCACATTCTCACCTGGAGAGCAGGTCCCAGAACACCAATCCTTTCATCTCCCAAAAACAGACATCGAGCATTCCAGAGCTAGACTTGCAGGTCAAGGTTCACACCTCACCTGCCTGAGCTCAATTAGTAATTTTGTGTATTTATCTTCAGCACAAGGACTGGTTACCTGCTCGAATCCACTCACAGCATAGAGATGGTTCATACGGCTGGAAACTGAAGAGCCAAATCTGTGCAGCAGTGAAAGCTTAATTTTTGGTGCTGTGGTTAGACCAAACCAGACCACCTTTTCCCCAGTCCCTTGTTTAATGGTAAGTTACTATCCTTCTTGTATATAGCATTTCTCAGCAGATTCCTCACCGGTCAGACACAGCCCAAAGTCACCATGCTCTTCTTTCAGGACATCAATTGTGTTTCCAAACACCAGGTTCACTCCATTTACTTGTAAAGGCTAAATAACAACATTCAGTTAATACCCTGGACAGGATTTCTTTGCTGCTAACATAAACTGTCCCTTAGGCAGAACTGCAATGAATGCATTATCATGCTATTCATTGTAATCGATATATTAACATGCTATTACCAAATTCTTAAAATTCTTTTAGCAAGCCAAAGGGTATTTAGTACAGTAGTGTTTTCTCTTTAATAGATCTATACTTACCCACATAATGCATATTAAGGGCCAAGTACTTGTACTGGAAGAGAGGGTTGTTGTGCAGGCTACTTCTTTGGATCTGCTGGAAGAATGAGCTGACATCCCATCTGTACAAGACATCCAACAGCATGATGCTCGGGACCCTCAGGGCCACGTTTAATACTGCCTCCAACTTCTCCTTTGCAGCCATTCTCTTCCCTTTCTGTGAATTGGCAGCAGACTGTAAATAGCACAAGAGAGAGAAGAGTAATCAGATCAATCCCACTGTACAAACAGCCATTAGGCTTTGTGATCGTATGAATGGGGCTTCCTGTGTGGCCACAAACGATTGAATGAATCAACTGAGTTAAATTCAAATCCAGACAGGACAGCTTCTATTTTTGCTATATAAAGGTCAATTTGCTAGCAGTTTTTCCATGGTGACACTGTAAAATGGGGGGAGGGTAGGTTAATGACATGAAAATGGTCCAAGGGTGTGCACCATTCTTATTTACACTAATTTAGCATCCAAGATCTCAGCCAAAAGACCCCAATGTAGGAGGCACTACATAAACATTTACATGATCAGCATTAGAATGCAAACGCTCTGTATGCTTTAGAAACCAAACACCAACAAAATAGAAACACTACATTTAGCTTAGCACTACTCCTATGTCTCTCAAATCAAACAACCACTAATTAAGAGAGTTCTTTAAACATTTTAGTTTCACTTCCTCAATGCAAACGGCAATAAATAATTTTCAAATACCTAAGCTTTAAAAAAATCATTTATAGCCTACATTAATACTAGAAGGTAATTTAATTTTGAAATTTGCCATCAGATAAGATGAATGATGCAAAACAATGAAGGACATTGTTTTTTTTAAACAGCTGGTCCACAACAGCATCTCAAAAGTCACCAACAGAACCATTTTAAAGAGCAAAAGGATCAGTTTCCGTATCATGTCAGCTAAGATTGACAGTTATTCCTAAATGAAATGTGCTGCTTTTACCATTCCCCACCTGCCCATCCCAGGGACAAGATTCACTGCAGGCTCCATTAGAAAAGTGCAGTTGAAGATGGGGATGATCCAGCAAGTTTTTATCCACAAGAAGCCACTCAAAGTAAAATCACCTGCAGCACAATCAGCCCCCCGATGAGGTCAGATTTAAGAAAAGGCTCCCAATCCCAATTATTAGGGGGACAATTGAAAAGAACTGCACCCCGAGCAAGGAAACAGAAAAATCTGCACTTGAACTGCACTTTATTTTAAATAAAGTTTTAGAGGACTTTATTCATATTGTCCTTGTGTAAGTTATAAAAGTTTTTGCAGCTGTGCAAGTTTTATACCTCAAGGCAATACAGAAGTCCAGCAGGAAGTGAAACCATGCAAATATACATTAGGGAAAAAAACCAACCCAAAAAACTGAAAAAAATCCAAGACATCTCACTTGCACACATGCCTCGTGTGAGGTTTTAGTTGTGTTGCCATGACCTAGATGACACTGCAAACTGTTCCTGTCACACCTTCAGCCACATTCACACTTCTCAAGGCATGATGACATAAAATTAATTCAGCTCAAGAAGCCAGGACAGATCAAAACTGAGATATGGCTCAATAAACCACAGGTAACAGGGCTGTTGCTTGCCATTGTCTAGCCCACAGTCTGATTTTTCAAGTTAAGGAAATGCATAATTTTTACAGAGCTCTTGCAACAGCTCTGCAAACCCCAAGGGGAGCACATCCTCCCCATTGCACAGGAAGTGCCTTCCAACCACATCGGGCACCCCACAAAACACCAGCGTTTCACAGAGCTGCCCGAAACAAATTAAAAGGTCAGCCAGAAGACTACAAATATTTAGAAAGAACAACCAAAACTACCACCCAAGCAGCTACTACAGAATTGGAGCATTCAATGTTTTGTGTGAATAAAAGACTGAGTTTAAGGGATGGTATCCTACCAATAGAAGTCAGGAGTTACACAGATTGTATACAAAGAGTTAGAAAAAACACCAGTTTAAATAATTCATATCAAAATATTTTAAATGTCTCAGAATTTTCAAAAATCTATGGGTTTGCCAAGTACATAAATTTAATCAAAACTCTGAAATTAAGCTACCTACTCATTTTTCACTAGGTTCCTTTTCCAAGTAGATCAGGACATAGGGATAGGGATGAGCAGGGACTGACAGGTTTTCTTTCTGTCACAAAAATACCCATGTAAAGTGACAACAAGTGACTGATACCAAATTACATTCTCAAAACTGTCAAACCTTTTTCAGTCATCAACAACAACCAAACATGTACGACAAGAAGGTAACTTTCACTTAAGCTTTCATTTCCTTAATTACTCCAAAACCAGAATTCAATGGCCAACTTAATACTGAAAGTTAACTTGAGGGTCAGCACATTCAAAATAAGCTGAAAAATTCTGCCTCCCAAACTCATGCACACATAGCTGAGACTCAGCAAACTAGAAAGTGCAGCATCTAGATTATTTAAGAAAACAATTAAATTTCAAATGCTGCTAAATCAAAAGCAAAACAGACTTTGAAAACCACATCATGTCGCACTGGAAGTGCTGTGAGGAGGAGCCACAGCAACTCCACAGCATCTTCTGTCCCCAGCTGACAAAAACACCCAATACTAATAAGAAACCCTTTAAAATTAACTCCACTAGAAATGCGGATGTGTTAAATAAAGCCTCAGTTGTAATGGCTGCCAAGTTCTAACAGAACGAAATAGAGGCAAGCAAAGTCCATTGCTCTAAGCTCATTATATTGTAAAGAGCTCTCACAATACATTATTTTGATTGGTGTAAAAACAAACAAAAAAACAACCACAACATTAAACCTCTAAAACCTTTAGATAAATGATTATGACAAGAGTTGCTGGATGCTCAGGCGTTAGAGAAAAAATAGGTCACTTGTTGTACAAAGCCAAAAAATGGACTGGGGAGACACTTGTTTGTGTGTCAAAATTTTTTTCCCATGATTTCAAATATCTCCCCGTTCCAAATGAGAGCAAGAAAAGGAACAGTCTCAGGAAGATTGTCATGGTTTAACCCCAGCCAGGAGTTAATACCACATAGCCATTCACTCACCATCACCCCTCTCAGCGGGTTGGAGAGGAGACCCGGAAAAAAGGAAAAAACCTTGGGTTGAGACAAGAACAGTTTAATAAATAAAATAAACCAGAATAATGATAATAACTGTGGTAAAAGGAAGATAACAACAACAACAAAACAACCAAACAAAAAACCAAACAAAAAAACCCATGAAAACAAAACAAAAAGCAAAAAAACAAACCCCCCCCCAAAAGGAAAAAAAAAAAAAAAAGAGAGAGAGAAAGGAAAAAAAAACCAACAACAAAACAATCCAGTTGCTCACCACCCACTGATTGATGCCCATCTAGTCCCTGAGCAGCCATCAGTGTCTTTCAGCCAATTCCCCCCTGTTTATACCCTGGGCATGAGGTTCTGCGGTGTGGAATATCCCTTTGCCCAGTTCCTCCAGCTCCTTGTGCACCTGCTCACTGTCACAGCACAGGAAACTGAAAAGGCCTTGATTTAGAGTAAGCACTACTTGGCACCGACTAAACCATCAGTGTGCTATCAACATTATTCTCGTACTAAATCCAAAACACAGAAATTAACTCTATCCCAACAAAACCCAGGAACAAGAAATTCAGACTTCACTTCTTCAGTTGTGCTATTTGGCCAAAACCAACCTTTTAAAAATTTCCCATCATAATTGATTGTTCATGGAACACAGATTGGTCATTTTTGTTTTCTAATGATTATATTTCAAAAATCCCTCCCTCACCTGGCACACCCATTTTGACAAAAGCATATTTCTGGTTAGCTTTAAAGAAAACAGCAGAGTTAGGAAAAAATCAATTACTTAAAAAATAAAAAGGAAAAGGAAAAAAAAAAGACTCCTTCAAGTTTGTCCCAGCTCATTCCATCAGCAGAACAGACCATCTTGAGTGTGATCACACAGCAAGTACCCCCTCAAAGATAACACACATTTTCCCTTTCACAGAATTTTCTTTCTGAAGTTTTGTCACAACATAAAATTTTGCCATTTCAGCTGAAGCTGTGAATTCTGCCACTTAAGCCAGTGTAACTGTTGCTTCTGCACCAACATAAATATAAATCTATCATATCACAGGCAGAAAATATGCCCTGGTAAACCACTACAAGAGGCCCCAAAAATCTGCATCCATTTATCCAAACAGGTACAAAATTACATTAACAGAGAAGAGTCTGTACATTTAGGAAAGGATTAATCATAAAGTTACTTAATAGTTACAGAAATAAACTGGAATAACTGTAACTTTAAGAGTTATTCTAAGACTACTGCCACCAAAAATCACCATAGAAAGTAATTCCAGTCAAGTTCAGAACCTCAAAACCAGACTTGATCCTGCAACATTCAGCCTCACATCTGTGAACAAGATGCTCATTCTGCTACAGCATCTCAACCTAAAGCACTTGGCAAGATAGACTAAAATCCAAAAGAGACAATTTCAACTTCTGTTTCTCACATCTATGAAATTCTAGTTACTCTGGATACATCTGTTAACAAGCAGATTCTGGTCTATAGTTTAGTTTCCATGTTAGATTATTTTTCAGTAAAACATTCGGAAACTAAAAATATCACCAGGATAACCTTTTGTCTTCCTATCAGGTAAACTCTGCTAGACAGACTTAGAGGATGAAAAAGAAAATTAAAAATAAACCCAAACAAAACACAAAATATACAACTCCTATCTGCAGCTATAAAAAAGTTCAGTGTCACAGGTCAAAAACTAAAATTAAACCCATCAGCTGGGGTCTAACTCCCTCACTCCCAGAGCCCCTTCCTTACACCTGTCCTGGTCTGGGGAGCAAAAAGAATTTGAATTATAGAAGAATCCCATTCTTCAAAGATTTAGATTACCATCACTTTGGGAGGGAGAGAACAAAGAGAAGCAACGGGAAGGAACAGGACGAAAAGGTTTATCAAATATGCACTTAGAAAAGAATCTCCCTGTGTGACTGTGTTGAAAAAAATAACAAAACAAATGAAGAACTCAGAGTATGTGAGTCACCAATCCATCAAAAGATCTCTTTCCTTTGCAGACAGTGGCAAGGAAGGGAAAAGACTGTCTTGCTCCCATACAATTTAAAGTGGCTAAAAAGGACTGCACTCAAAGATTTCTGCTGAGAAGGCCAGATCCAGTGAGATACTGAGTGCAGGAATAAAGTCCAGGAGCACTGCAGACATGCACAGCAACACTGCCACTGGCACCCAGTCACTGCTCCCAGTAATGCTCAACTCTTGGAGCTCACTGGAGCAGTTCAGTCATTTCAAATAATAGCCACAGAGTATTTAGCCTTCAATTTAAATGTCTGGAGAGAGTCGGCCAGCAAACAGACAGCTTGATCTTGCTGTGTAAGCAGTTAACAAGAACAAACAACTTTTTTTTCTCCTTTTTTTTTCAGTTTTGTCCCATCTGGTCTAATAAAATGGATGGTTATACAGCTGCTGCAGTGGTGTGTCTGAAAAACTGGTATTTCTACCTAGAAAACATAGTAATTCCTAAATTCCTACTCAACCAAGACTCATTCAGTTGTCAGCTGTGGCACAGCTAAGGTTAATCATTCCAAACAAATACAGCACATATTTTGCAAAAGCAAATGTTACTGCAAAATAAATTAGGTCAAACTCTTCTCTGTTCACAGGGACTTCAGTGAGCATGAATTCACATTAAAGGCACATTAAAAATGGACAAAAATCGCTAGAGAAGGTTAATTGCAGAGAATAAAAAAATAATCTACATTTCCAACTTCCATTAATTCTAGCAAGTTTTATATGAGGGGAAAGAAAACCAATCCAGGAGCTGTAAAGATAAAGTTTTCTTTAAAGATTTATTTCTCGAGTACATTTATACACTATGAACAGTTTCATCCCACTCTCAATTATATAGCAAGTGCATTATATTATTTATAGGCAGCCTGTAAAACATCCTGTGGCTTTTATTTTTCATAATGAGCAGGTAAGACAAAGGAACTGAACTCAGGGACTAACACGTGTTAACAAAGGTTAACAAATCCACCAGGTATGCAGCAAAATCCTTCCTTCTGTGGATTCCTATGGGATCCGCGCTGTGCCTGCGCACAATCAGTTCAAACCCAGTCACACTAAGAGGGGCTGCTTGGTTTTGAGATCGCAGCTTAGTTGGGCACCTGAAAGACAGGAATCTAATTCA
Source organism: Acanthornis magna (assembly GCA_036785705.1). NCBI lineage: Eukaryota > Metazoa > Chordata > Aves > Passeriformes > Acanthizidae > Acanthornis > Acanthornis magna. The sequence continues at coordinate 8,352,197 of JAWUZG010000092.1, forward strand.
TTAAAATTAAAATATAATTAATAATTTCTTTAATTAAAGTCTTCAGAAGAAAATCTAGATTGACTCAACAAACTAAACTGCTCTGAGGTCCTTTCTGGCTCCCCCGTTTCTCGCCAGTTGAAGGTTTGGTTTATTAACCAGTTATTCAGCACTTTTTTTTGCCGTCACAGCCGTGTTTGCAAGCCCACACCTACGAGCCTGCCTAACCACATTTGTATCAGCACATTCTGAGAAAATCCGGGCAGCAATCCCAAAGCGCCTCTGCAGAGGAGAGAATACCCAGAGGACCTGCACACCGAGCATTAATGAGAGCCCGAGATGATGCAGTGACAACCCACCCCGAAGAGCTGGATCACAGCAACACCAGACACACAGGCAATGCTGCCGTGCCCCATCAACCTCACAAAAAAACCCCTGTGACCCAAATGTGAAGCTACACAATGGGATGAAATATATTTCATCCTCCACAATTGCTCAGACAGCTTTTAGCCATTTCAGACATAGCCTATGTTTAGAACCTGTAATGCCAATAACTAGTTAGCAGACTGGTAAGTTAAAATAGAAAATAAGACTTTCAAGATTTCTCTAGGTCAGCACTGATAAAAGTTTCCATCGCTGCTGCTGCCTTATCTGTTTTCTGAATCATGTAAATAAAGCTTCCAGGCCTGTGAAATAGGCAGCTCAGCTTCCTGCAGCACCAGACTTGCCTGACAGAAATATCAAATGCAGAGTGGAAATACCCAGAAAAGTTCCTTTTAAAACATGCTCAAATTCAAAACATGCAACCAAAGAATTCTTCCAGAAAAACTCCTCAAGATGAAGTACCCACTTCTGAGTGTGCCTTCCAAGTATGAGATTAATTACAGAGCAGCAGGGCCCCTCTGAAATGAGAGGAGATGCTGGAAGGGCAGGGAAACGGCACAAATGCCTGAATCACACTGAAGGGTAGGACTCGAATATACACTTAAAAAGCAAAATGATGGTGAACTGTCCACTCCAACCACATCAAACACTGCCAGGTGCATTCGGAGCTAAAAATGGATTCGGAAGAGTAAATCACCACACGGGTTCCAAAGGAGGGGAAGAGAAGCCATCTGCACTGTTTGAAGAGGAGGAAGCTGACCCAAGTTTAGCGAACAGCTCGGAGAAGGTTTGTGCGAGTGCAACATGAAACACCAAGCAGCTCACGGAGTTTTCCAGGACACACCCACCGTTCAGAGCTCACTGGCATGATGTGCCTTTCTGCATCTGCACCAAGGGCTCCAGCTGCCGAACCGGACTGAGATAGCGATCTGTTCCCATCCCCTCCAAAGGAAGGAATTTCCCCAGGATCTCTTCCAACCAACGCTGCTCAGTTCATGTCTCCAGCAGAAATCAAGTGACTCTAACATCAGTAGCTCCTCAAGGCTGATTCAAACAATCCTTGAATCTTTGTTTTGGATGAGCAGCAGTTTTATATTGCTCTGTAAGATTTTCGATGATCCTTCCATGTAATGGTGGTCGCAAAGACAACCATTTCCTAATGCTAATGAGTTTAGGAATTAATTAAATCCTTTAGGGATATTATGACTCAAAAACCAGAGCTGATTATCACAGTTTTTAAAGCTAACTAGAAACAAAAAAGATACAGTTTCTCATGCACAACCCCCCTCCCCCCGTATTTAAGATAACTGGCAAAAAAAAGCCAAGGTTAAAGATAAACCGAAGTCACGGGGTCCAATAGCTTAGAGTGCCCATCTAAACAAAATAATTTTTTCAATATTTAAATCTATCTTCATTAACCTACAAGAGTGATAAAAAAAATAATTAATAATTATTTCCCTCTTCTCCTCCCAAGTTTTATCTCTACGGACACATTACAAACCCGAACTGAAATATACGTAAAAGTATCCAAGTCTGAAACACAAGTTAACAGAAACTCTTGTACTAAAAACTGCATTAGGAATGAATACTGCAACACCTACAGATTTAAAAAAAAAAGTATTCTGAATGAGATCACAAATTGCTAATATTTATGAGTCAAACATATTACACAAATCTCGCTTTTCTTTGGTATATTTTGCCCATAGTTTCTAATATTCTCCTTCGTTCACTGACACTTACGTGCGTTTCACAAAAAAAAAAAATCACATTTTTTTCACTTTATTCCCCCAATCCCATTATTTATGCACCAGGTCCCACACACACACCCCCAAAAAGGCAGCACAACCAGAAGGTAAGAATCCCTTTAAGAGCTCCATCTGTCACAAGTATACTTGGTACGCAGAACTACTCTCAGAGCACAGAAGAGAAACGAAAATTCTCATCACAAACCTTATTTTAAAAGGCTACAGAAGGTCTCATAAACCCGACTGACACGACATAAGTAGGGAAGATGGAAAGAGCCCTGTTCTCCACGCCACGGGCAGGCTGCTCCTTACATAAGCATGACCATATGCTCCAGGGCCCGTCTCCAGGAGAGGTGCCCGGCTCCGCTCCGTGTCTCACCGTGACGGCAGCGGGCCGGGGATGCACAGCCGCTGCGGGCACCGGAGGGCACAGCCCGACCCCAGGCAGGCCGGACAGCACCGCAGCCCCCGGCCAAGCCAGCGGCTCCGTCAGGGCTGCAGCGGCCCGCAGCTCATCCCCGGGGCCAGCACGGGCAGGCGGCGGCCGTGCGGACCGCGGCCCCCGCCACCCCAGTCCCCAACAGGACACTCAGCTCCTGCCCGGCGCAACTCCCGCGCTCAGCGCCGGCGCCGCGGGCAGCCCCGCGCATCCTGCCCGGCCCCGCTGAACTCCAGTAACCCCGGCGGCTCCCGGCGCCGGCGGAGGAGGGGAGCGGGGAGGGGAAGGGGGGCGGAGGGCGGGGAGGAGCGGGGGGGCTGCGCGCAGGGAAGGCCGGGGAGCCCCGGCAGCGGCGCGGACACGCGCGGGAGCGGCGGGGGCGCGGAGGGGCGGGGGGCGTCGCGGGGCCGCGCGCGCGTGCCTGAGGCGGTGCGTGCGGGAATCACCTGAGCCCGCGGGGTCGCCGCCGCCTTCTCTTCCTCCTCCTCCTCCTCCTCCTCTCGCTGCCGCTCCCCGGTGGCGCGGCGGTGGCTCCGCGCTTCTCACACCGGCGGCGGTTCGGTGCCGGGCGGCAGAGCGGCTCCTCGAGGCACCATGGCCGCGCCGCGCCGCCTCAGGGCGCCGCCGACACCCCGCGGCCCCGCGGACGGGCGGCCATGGCCCCGCTGCCTGCGCGCGCGCGCCGCCCCGCTCCGCGCATGCGCGCGCCCCGCCCCGCGGCACCGCCCCGCCCGCGGAGCGGCTCCTCCGCCCCCCCCGGCAGGTTCGGGCCGGGGGCGGAGGGAGCGCAGCGCAGCGGAGCGGGGATTTTGGGTGGAAATCGCCAGGATTTGGGCTGGAGAGTGCTTCCCGCCGGGAGCAGGCTCTGTCCATAACGCCGTGACCCTTTCGCCCGCCCACACCCCAAAAGACAGAGGCAGAGGTTGGGGTTTAAATTCCGATGAGCGCAGGGGTTTGGGTCCTCCCGGGGCGTGCGGACTCGCCGGGGCAGCTCCGAGTCGGGAAGATGACTCAGAAAAGTCGGTCAGCAAAATCTGAGGTGGTGTCTGGGCAGATGTTTAAAAGGCAGCCCTGCTGTTTTAATAATACTCCTTACTGGCCTTGTGGAACATAAAGTACTGTATTATTTTCAAATACTGAGGCTGTTTTTTCCAGTGTTGTACTGCAGAACCTCCAGTCACCTTCGTTGTGAGTTCAACCAGAAGAGCACCAGATTTTCTGTATTATTGCACTGTCATTTTTCAGCGCAGACCTGAGTCAGGGGCTGCTCCCTCACAGCACAGCCCAGCACAGTATAGTTCATACTTTGCAGCTCACAGCCCTTGCATGGAAATTGCACCAATATTTACTCATCCTGTAAAGGCTGCATGGCCAAGTATAGAATACATTCCTAAGTTCTATGGAAAAAATTATGACACAAAAGAAGTAATGTTTTTTACCTTCGTGTTTAAAAAAAACCCACAAAGCCACATTGTCTGGAACATGAAAAAAAAAACTTTGTTGCAGTGAGGAATGAGGGAATACACTGAACTGGAAAATCCTGTACTTCACAAGGGTTGGGCTGGCCAACTTAATAATTGGCTTTTTCCTTCCCTCTCTAATGAGAACTGGAGCTTCTCAGACGCACATATTAATACCTCAACACAGTATAACTCTGAAGTGAAGCAGAGATATTAAAACAAAAGGTTTGGGTGTCTGTCTGCGTTGAGCTTTGCAGAATTACCCTTGTCTGAGTACCTGACATTTTCAAAACACCAGAAGAAAAAGGTAGTTTGACCATGTTCATCCTCAGATGGTGCATTTGGTGTTCACACTGGGCCAATCTCCTCAGCTCCAGTCAATCCAGAACACAGCAGGAAGATGAAATGGCACAACTGACAGGAATCCCCCAAACCTTTGCAGGTACCATGGAGCAGCTCAGCACCATTTTTCACAAGCTTCAGATTTTAATACAATTTAAATAAAAATAGCAGGCTTTGTATTGAAAAATGTTTACTTTAAATCTATCAGTTTATGCAAGGGTTCCTAAATTCAGTAATTCTTCCCTTTAGAAAGAGCAAACCTTCAGGTCCAGGTAAACAAAGGACATCCACATATGATTATTACTCATAAGCACTTTGTGCTCTGGTCAGGCTTAGGAGGTTTACAGAGCCTTTTCTACACAAGGCTTCTCTGACCTGCTCAGTATTTCCTCTTAGCAGTTGGTTTCTTCCTTTGTCACTTAATAGGCCCCTGTATCACAAGTGTTTGCAGCTCTTGTGTTACATATCTGTTTATTAGTCATGCCACTATCACTTAATCCTTTTCTTGTACCTGGGGTAAACACTGCTCCAAAGTCTGGATTTCTGCAGAGAACATGGGAAAACAGCTTTACCACCCCATTTTTCTGGCTCAGCCCACTCACAACTGCGTCCCTGTTCCACACTTGCCAGTACCCCACTTCTTATCACAGGGAGTATAAACCAGCTGTCATATAAGGCGTAAGAATTTCAGCTCCATTTCTAGGGGCTGCTTGTCTACTCATGCCATACATGGAAAAAAAAAATCATGAGTCACTTCTTTTCTGTTTTTGTGGGCTTGGTTCAGTGCTGACTGAGTCTAGGGTGGTCTCTAAGTCCTACCTCTCTGCAGTGCTGCTTGGGAGAGAAAAAACGAGCAACAGAGATAAATACATATTCACAGCTGTAGAGAGAAACAGTTATTTATAGGAAGTGAAGTAGAAATACCTATTATTATTATTTTAGAAGTAATTCTATCATGGAAGTATTATAAAGTTCGCACTTCAGTTTGCAAGCAAACAAAAGGAACTGAACCCCACATTTACTTCATTCTATCCTCTCTCAGCGTTTAATTCTGAAAATGTGTTACTTCACAAAAGCAAAGGTTTTCTAATGAGCAGATCGGGTATGTGGCATTACCACTCTCTTGCCAGGCATGGCTTTTTAAAAGCATCTCAACTTTCTGCTTCATTTCTCCAGAATTTTGCAAGCCTCTCCTGCATCTGACACTGGGTGGCTGAGAATTCTGAACTCAATGATTATTCATCTCTCATTATCAACAAAGGCCTTTGGATTCCAGAATTTCAGTGATCAGCAACTGAGGACTGAAGGGCACTGCCATGGTGACATCTCATTAAAACTTTGAAAAGACCTTCTCTGAGTTCAGATAATGTGGAAGCTTGATTTGTCCATGCAGATGGACACATGCCAGCACCTCAAACTGCTTACAAAGAAAATCCCTTATAAGAATTCTCAAAGAGCAGCAAAATATGCTGACATGGAAGGATACTGCATGCATAAGGTGGACAATAACATGGGCAGTTTTATTTGAAGCTTTTTATAAACCAGTGTTTCAAAAAATATCCATACATACATATGTAAAAGCAAAGGAATGTCTTAACGAGTAGGTTATATTGCATCAAGTCAGACCAAAGGTAAATAATGCAAAAATTAAGACTGCCTGTGAAACCCAATTTGTTACCTCATAATACCGATGGCAGCCAGCCCCTAAAGCCTTTGTGTTCTCTCCTTGCAATTTTATCCCATTCACTAAACAAAGGGACAAATAAACTTTAATTAAACTTTAATTCCTGCAGAAACCCATACCCGGACACAGAAATTGGGAGCATTATTGGGCAATGGCAACAGAGTCAGTGCCTCTATCTCAGATTTAGCTACTCTCACTCCATAATGCCATCTCAAAAATTCCCATTTTATAATACCTATGACCCTATTTCCGACATTTCTCCCCATCACTTATCTTCTTATCATCTCATTTTTCTTCTAATTCTTGCTGCTTTTCAGGGTTCTTTCTAGAATTCAGCTGGTTAGAGTTTCTCAATTTCCGATTTGCTTTCACTCTCTTCAGGAAATCACTCCTGCAGTATCACTGATAATTAAATATTTCAAAGGATTACATATATCTTTACCCTTTTCATAACACTGGAGAGTGCTGACTCCAAACACATCAACAGCTGCTGTGATTTTCAACGTACCTAAAGGAAAGCCAGAGCAATCTCTGTGTTGAGAAGCTGGAGAGTTGTATGGTGATGTAAGGAAAGGGATGAATCAGGTTTTGTTCGGTGAACAAAAGCATCACAGTTCTTTCCCAAGATCCCTTGCCAGTGGGGCATAATCTAGAATACAAAGAATCGAAGTAAATAAAATAAAAATCATTGGGCTGAATAGTGGCAGAAGAATAACAGTTGCATTCAGGAAGTGGAAAATCATATGGTACATGGGTACAAGCCTCTGGCATTTATAGCATCTCACAGTGCCAACATTCACTAAATAATCCTGAAAAATCTCCTGTAAGGAAACTACATAAATAAAATTCAAACCTCCCCTTTACTGATAAAGAAGGTGAGGCAGAGACTCTTATTAGTGATAATCTGAAAATGTGCTTCACTTCAAACTGGAGACATTTCCATGTCTCCAGCCGAGCTGGCAGCTCCTAAAACATTATTGAACTCTGGGAATGCAGTGCTCAGAGTTGTGCCCGGAGTCACAGTGACTCAGAATCACAGGGAGCACTCAAATGCTGCATTTCTGGGGCACAGAGCTGGCAGTGTCCAGCACACCCCGCTGGCTGCTCTGCTGCAGTTACTGGTGACGAGCAGGGCAGGAGGCGGCACACACTTGGATGGTATTGGATTTGCAGAGTTTGACATCCTCAGACATCACTGCCTCTGCCACCTACTTAGAACAAATTATAAAACAGAGGAAGCGGACTGGGAAAAAGCAATAAAGTATCATAGGAAATAGTAAAAAGAGGCATAAGGGGGAACCAAAAAGCATAAAACGGACTAAGAGTAGAAACACTGGTACAAAAATGTATTTTAAGGACCCTTCTATTCCTGTTAGAGAATATGGGCTCTGTTCTGGATTTTTTCCAAAAGTGCGTTCAATTCAGAAGTGGGGTAGAGAGGCTGGTGCATATGCAAATGAGTTTTCTGAACCAAAAAGCAATTTGGGGAAAAAAAAAACCAACAAAAAAAACAACAAAAAAACAACCAACCAACCCAAAAATACCCACACCCCCCGCAAAAAAAAACCACCCTTGAAATCTGTGTTGTTGGCCCCTTCACAGTCTGCGGCACATTAACATCTGCACTGACTCTCCCCAATTAGCCACTGAATAAACAAATATTTTGCATCTCTCAGCCCTGCAATGTCATCACCTTTCACTTTCCAGCTCCTTCTACCACAGAGATTTGATTTAATCTGTTAATTCTCAAAGCAACCTTTGGAGATTTCCAGAGTGTTTTCAGCTTTAAATGATGATTTTAAATGACTCTTACCCAGCATCTCCCAGAGCTGCTAGTGGGAATTTTGCTCTCTTATATGCAGCATGAACAGCAATTTAGGAGATGAGCTCCTGGGCTTCAGTACTTATGCACAGGAGCATATTGCACAAAAGGCTCAGAAATGCGTGATGTGAACATGAGGCACGGGAAGGGAGCCAGCAGGCATCAATCTGACATGCAGCCACTTCTTCTATTTCACCCTGGAGCATCCCAGGACGTAGCAGTGCACATCAAGGTGAAAGGGAACGTGCATTTGCTTTCAGATTTCCCCTCTGCTCTTCCTTCCTCCTTGCCCTGCTAATTTACTGCAGTGCAAACCCAGAGAGTCCCACCACAAAACACATTCCTCAGTACAAATATTGTGCTGTTTGGACTTTGAATTGTAATTATATGGTTTTAGTCAAATTACTTTGCCACTCTGCCTTTAGTAACATTAGGATTGAGCACCACCATGTGTTTCACAGCTAAGTAAAATGATGTATTTATTTGCACCACATGAATGTTGTCAGGATCAGAACATCTTTCAAGGATACGAAAACACCAACATCAGACCAGAAATTAAATATGCATACTTATACTTTTTCATATTACTCCTCAAACAGAAAAAAGAAAAAAAACCAAACCCCAAACCCTACTGGCCTCCTTGTCTAAAGAGCTTTTTAAAGGCCAACCAGAAAAGAACAAAAAATATTTTAAACAAAATTACAGCTACAGAGGCAATCACACTAGACATCATTTTTGTAGCCTGAATTTTAAGCAGGTCTGGAGGGTGCATATTTTCATGACAGGGTGTGACTTTAATTATCAGTTGCAGCTTTGGAAGCTTTCCAGCACTACTGTAAAGCGCTGCCTCTATGCAGAGGACAACTGTGTGTCATTCAAGCAAAAACCAAACCCCTGGTGACTGGGATAAGCAGAGTGACTGGTTTTACGTGGATTTAGGTGCAGTCAGAAACTAAACTGGATGAGAACAGTAGTTACAGTGGTCTCCCATTTGTACAACTCTTCTGAAAACCAAAGTGGTGTTTTTATGCTAAAATATGAATATAGAATAAACTGAAAGTACATATCCAGGTAGGAAATACTTTATATTAATATCCTCTCAGGAAAGAGATCAGGCTTCTGCACAGTTTCTGCTTATACTGCCCTTCTCCACCGAGATTCCCTTACAGCAGGAATGGCCCTTGCAAGTTCCAGCAGCCATTCTGAAGAACGTTGTACTCAGTGCATAGCTGTTCACCTCTGCTCCTTTGTTCCCTTCCCTACTTATTACCAAATTAAACAGTCAGAAAAATCATCTAACCTCTCAACACAGCAAGACGTAAGGTAATGGAGGACTGAAACCTTCACTTTCTTCCTTAAATTTAACACCATCTCTACTGATACCAAACACAGCCACACTCTCTGTCACCTCCACATGATTTCACATAAGAAACCACTTTACTAGTGAGCAATTTCCTTCTCTTTAAATTACTTTGGCAAAGCAGAACAAGTAAGTGAAAAAGGCCACTTTGGGGCAAAGTATATTTTTTCCTTCTTCATCTGTTGTCCAAGCACAGAACCACTGCAACCAAACCCAGTTCCCAAGAATGCCAACAGTAGCTGAGAAGTGACCCTTGATTCAACAGACACAATATGCTTGTAAAGAGTCGGCTTAGAAGCAAAGAGAGTTTTGAGTCATAGAATCATGGAATAGTTTGGGTTGGCCTTAAGGGTCATTTCCTTCCAAATCCCCAGATATGGGAAGACACCTTCTCCCGACCAGGCTGCTCAGAGCTCCATCCAACCTGTCCTTGAAAACTTCCAGGGATGGGGCAGACACAGCTTCTTCAGGAAACCTGTTCCAGAGCCTCACCACCCTCACAGAAAAGAATTTCTTCCTAATATCCAATCTAAACCTACTCTCTTTCAGTTTGAAGCCAATCCCTCTCATCCTGTCACTCCAGGCCAATGTAAATAGTCTGTCTCCATCTTTCTTGTCGTCTCCCTTCAAGTACCAGAAGGCTGCAATTAGGTGACCCTGAAACCTTCCCTTCTCCAGGCTGCACACTCCCAATTCTCCCAGCCTTTCCTCACAGCAGAGCTGCTCCACCCCTCTGATTATCCTGGTGCCTCCTCTGGGCTCCCTCCAGCAGCTCCACGTCCTTTCTGTGCTGGGACCCCAGAGCTGGAGGCAGCTCTGCAGGTGAGGCCTCAGGCGGGATCCCTGGATACAAAACAATCTCCTTTCACAGCTGACAGTGTAAGAGAGACACTCATGGCAGCAGCTGCCCGTGCAAGTCGCCTCTCCGGCCTCCGCGGGGCCGCGGCGCAGCTCGGCCTCAGGCCGGCGCTGAGGGGGCCAGAGCTCCGCGGCGCCGTGGCTTTCCCTCCCGGTTTCCTGCGTGACCCGCCGGGAGCAGCCCCGCGGGGCTCCTGTTCCTCCGCTCCCTCCCGCGCCCGGGGCACGAACCCGGGGCAGCACCCCCGCCCCGGCTCAGGCCGCCCGGGGGCACGAACCCGGGGCAGCACCCCCGCCCCGGCTCAGGCTGCCCGGGCCCCGCTCGGGGCCGCCGCTTCCTCGGGGCACGAACCCGGGGCAGCACCCCCGCCCCGGCTCAGGCTGCCCGGGCCCCGCTCGGGGCCGCCGCTTCCCCCGGGCCCGGCCCGCGCACATCCGGGCGCCTCCCGCTTCCGCCGCGCGCCAGTTCCGCTTCCTGCGCGGCGGAGCCGGGACGGAGCCGGTCCCGCTGCCGGGGTGAGCGCCCGCGCCGCGCTGCCAGGGCGGGGGCGGATCGGCGGCCCCGCACAGCCCGGTGGGTGCGGCGGGGGCCGGGGGGAGGCCGGGCCGGGCCGGGCCGGGGGGCCGGGGGCGGGCGGGTGTCGCGGCCGGGCCGCTGTCCCCGCGGGGCGGGAGCGGCTCCGCAGCCCCGCGGCCGCCGCAGCACCGAGTGGGCGCTCCCGGTCGGGCCGTGCCGTGCCGGGACAGCCCCGGCGGGGCAGGAGAGCCCCGCTGAGCGGGACGTGCTGGCACCGAGCGGCTGCCGGCCCCGAGGCCCCGTCCCACACCTGTTACGGTGCTGAGGCGAGCGCGGCCCCGTGTGCTCGTCGGCACTGACGGTGTTCTGGGGGGTGATGTTTATGTTGCTTGCTGGAACTTAAAGGTGCGGATGCCTCTCTTCCGAATCGTCCAAGAAAAGTGGTGTAATGCTGCAATTTAACGCAACTTGATCGCGTTCTCTGAGCCGTGGCCTTCCAACCCGTTGGGTTTTGGTGGCCCAAGAATCTTGTAAAGGCTCTGAAGATTTAATTAACCAAAGGAAGCTGTATTAGCTTCAGTTCTGCACAGCGCCCAGCCCCGATGGCAGAACCCTTGGAAATCCCTGTGTCTTTGCTCCCAAACCATTTTCCCATATTCCTTGATTCAGACCCCTTAGCGTTTTGGCATGGAATACAAGTGTTTTCTTTCTGATAGCATTTGCCCTGACAGGGCTATAGATCTGTAAAGATTGAGGGTTGGTCAAGTGCTCAGCTTTGGAGGGATGATCTTTTCAGTTTAGCGCTGGACAGAGACTGGGGAAGTTTTCTTACAGTTCTTGCCCTGTGCATGTCCATGCAGAATGATTTCGGGGGTATGGTACAGGTAAGGAAACAGACAGTGAACTCTTCATTCTACTTTAGTCTAAGGATTATGAACGGGAATAATTTATGATAATGACACTATGCATCAACGGTGCTCAACACCATGCAGCCTTGCCTCAGTAGAATTTCTTAGTGCTTCTAAGACCCCTTTTAAATGAGTCTTTTTCACCATGTCATACCAGGTCCCTATCTGATTTGACAATTTTGGGGAAAAAAATTAATTCATTTCCCAGTGATACAAGTTTTCCTCTTCAATTTGTTTTCAGGGCTGTTAGAGGCAATAATGGGATGAGGCTCGTAGTATCCTCAGCAAGGAGGTTGTATCTAGACTAATTCTTATCTGCTCTGAGCTTGGTGGCTGTGCCTGAACAATTAGATGTTTGTTCACAATAGCCTTTGCTGTATAAAAGAGAAGTATTTTGTGTGAGAGTCTCTGGGCCTCTGAGAATACAATGCTAGAAAGGAAGAAGAATCAGAGTTTTGGCTTCTAAGAATTTTTAGAATTGCTAGATCTGCATTTCCTGGTGTAGTTCATTTCTTGAAGGTTGATAGCTCAGTTTTTTCACAGATCTGCTCTCTCTTTGATTATCAGTCTTTTGAGGACAATTTCACCATCAATGGTGCAGAGGCTGCCTCTTCATCTCCTGACAGCCTGTAGCAGCCCTTTCATACCTTTCTATCTCCTTGACTCTATGTTTCCAAGCCCTAACAGACAAAAAACATGTTCTTCCTTTTGCGTTAAGCTAAAAATCTTGTTTTTCTGCGGTGTTTAATGTAGGACTAAACTGTTAAATAGAATTTGTGTAAATGATGCTGTGTAAATTAAAGATAGTATAATTATGGTTATTTTGTCAGCACTGCAATGAAAGTGCAGTTCTTAGGATGTAATTGCATTGTGTAGGTGTGTGTTTTGGCTTTGTTTTCAAATTCCTGCTTTGATATTGCTACAGTGAGATGTGACCTGGGGTGTGTATTACTGCAGGTATTGCACAGTGGAAGGGATTAGAGAAATCCAGGGCCAAAAATGGACTGTTGGGCTCAGAACTATTTTTATGGGCTTATATACGTTAGGGATTTCATATTTGCTGTTTTGTTATTACCCCTGTAAAGGCACCCTTGGCTGGTTTGGTTGCATAAGTATTGCAGAGGACATTTCTGAGCTTTGCAATGGCTTTTGTGGTGCTGCAGTGCTCTGCTCGAGTGTGCAGTGCACAGGCTGTACCTGCACAGAACACACAGCAGATGTGAATGTGACATTGCTAAAAACATCAAAGTGGAACTCGGAGCCCCAGTTTTAACACTGTTCTTTCTCCCTTTGTTTCAGCACTTTCTCAACACATTTATCATCTGCTCAGGGGAAGCAAACAGCTCTTTGATGTCCAATATAATAAAAAATCAAGAAAGCTTTAAGTAGATCTTAAGGTTTGTCTTCTGAAAAGAGCAGTTCTCCTCTTTTTTTCCTTACATGATCTTTGTGTTTCCCTCCTGCAGCAGATTTTTCAGACAGTAATACTGAACATATGCTTCAAGGATGTCTCTCTCTCTCATAATTAAATGGGGTGGACAGGAGTACACGATAACCTCCCTGTCAGAAGAAGACACAGTGTTGGACCTGAAACAGTCTCTGAAAGGCCTTACAGGAGTGTTACCAGAGCGTCAAAAACTGCTGGGGCTTAAAATGAAGGGTAACTGTCATTATTTGCTGTTTGTTGGGGATGTGCCTGAGGTATTTAGGGACAAACATCCTCTAATCCTGGGCAGGATGTGTGCACTAACAGGGCATCCACCTCCCAGATCTAGCTCTAGAATGAACATGAATACAGACAATTTATACATCACTGGATATTGTTTATTATTGATACATCCACCTGCTCATTTTTTAGTGGCTGACACTGCCCTGTCCTGGTGTGGAGGAGAATTGGGGGGAAAATAGGAGAGTCCATGGGTTGAGATGAGTTCAGTGATTGAAAGATAATAAAATATTATTATGATAATAGTAATAATAGTGATGAAAAGAGAAAAAGAGAGGCATAAAACCCAAGAGAAACAAGTGACACAATCCAGTTGTTCACCACCCACTGATTGATGCCCATCTAGTCCCTGAGCAGCCGTCAGTGTCTTTCAGCCAATTCCCCCCTGTTTATACCCTGGGCATGAGGTTCTGTGGTGTGGAATGTCCCTTTGCCCAGTTCCTCCAGCTCCTTGTGCACCTGCTCACTGCCACAGTACAGGAAACTGAAAAGGCCTTGATTTAGAGTAAGCACTGCTTGGCACCGACTAAACCATCAGTGTGCTATCAACATTATTCTCGTACTAATCCAAAACACGGCACTATATCAATTACCAAGGAGAAATTAACTCAATCCCAACCAAAACCAGGACACTGTATATGGAAGATGATGATAATACAGCTTGGGGTATCTGGTATTTTGCAAGGAGCTTATTTCAATTAAGCATGGAATGTATTGACATTTTTCTAAAGTCTCTCTACCCCAGTAAAAAAAATCTGCTTTCATTATAGGCAAACCTGCAGATGATGATGTTAAGCTTGGAGCCCTCAAGTTGAAACCAAATACTAAGATAATGATGATGGGCACTCGTGAGGAGAGTTTGGTAAATAATTTACTTGTTTATTAGCTTAAACAGGAAAAAGTGCTTTATGTCTCCTAGTTGTGATTTTAAATGTTGAATATTCCAGTCATCATTTTAAAAAATGATAGTACAATAGATTTCTGTTTGCATTTATTTTTCTATGTAAAGTAAGCTTTGCTGCAGAACTCTGAGAACAGTGTATTGATGAAATTCCTGTCTTGTTCTGCACTTGAAGTACAAACCTATTATTGTGTTATTCACTGTCTTCTCAAATCTGAACAATCATGAGTGTACTTTAGTAATTCTTTCCACTAGTACAGTGAAATAATTTTGGTTAAATAGTATTCCTGCCTTGTAATGTGCCATAATAGAAACTTGATATCCATTGTTATTTTCCCTCTCTGATCCTTGTTATCTTTTATTATTTTTATTCCTTTAGGAAGACGTCCTTGGGCCACCTCCAGATAACGATGATGTGGTCAATGACTTCGATATTGAAGAGGAAGTTGTGGAAGTAGAAAATAGGTTAGGAGTTCAAGCTATTAAAACAGTTTGTTATTGACTGTAGAGTGTGCATTTTAATTAACTGCAATTTTTTGCACTTTTACGTCAGGGAAGAAAATCTACTAAAAATTTCCCGTAGAGTTAAAGAATACAAAGTGGAAATTCTGAATCCTCCTAGAGAAGGGAAAAAGCTGCTGGTGCTAGATGTTGATTATACGCTATTTGGTGAGTTTTTATGCGACTTGTGGTTTTTGTTTGTTTAAGAGGTCGATTTATTTGCCAGATCAGGTTTCTTGATTTTTGTTTTGCTCTGTTGTACACCATAACTTCTGCTTTGTATGATTTTGTGGTCTTCTGTTCACATTTTAAAAAGCACTGGGCTTTTAAAGTGTTGCATGTTGTTGATTTAGTGCAGCAACTATTTGATTGCTACAAGAAGATATAAAAAAGTAGCAATTTAGTCTTCTGACCAGTTAATCTTTCTCTTGACAACTTGCATCTTAGCCATCACAGTGGCAGGGCAAGATATTGTAAAATAATGATCCCATTCTGTACCTGATTGACTCTACTTTTGGGGGGTGTGGGAGAATAGCTTCAAATTTTTTTTACATACCATTACTAAACACGCACAAAAACATGTTTTACTTGAAAATTCTGTCAAGCTGGTTTTTTTTTGAAAGCCAGAGTTTTCCTTCTGACTTAATTTTCTGGCTTGTAGGTGTGTCACAGCAGCGTGACTGTGAGCAGTAAATAATAGCTTCTCTTATACCTTTTCTTTAGGTTTCCTTTTTGATGAGGTTTGTTTCCAATCTGACATCAAAATTCAACCTATTACTGAGTTTAACATTTTTATTGAGAGGTCTTCTGTTAGTAGATTTTGCAGCAGTTTTGGAACTGAAACAGGGAATGTTTGCATCTCTGAAATGAGCTTGATATATGTTCACACAATTAACTGGACTGAGTTTGAAGGGATCTGTTTCATATCTGGCCAGTTATAAATTTGCTACGTGCACAGATGAATTATTTGTCCTGACTCTTCAAAGATATTCATACTCAGAGATCTCTGATTTAATTATTACCTAAGCCCTCAAGTACCTGTATGACCAAAAGATAAATATTCCCTCTGCTTTGTCTTTCCACCTTTAAAATGGGAATGAGGGTTTGATATCAATTGACTCGTGATCTTATAGTGCTTCCCTCATGAAACTCTTTGAGTCTCTGGATAGAAAGGAAAAGCAGACTGGACTTTCACAACTAATATTTTAAGAATTAATTGCTTATATCTTATAATCTTTTCAGACCACAGGTCATGTGCTGAAACTGGGGTAGAACTGATGAGGCCATACCTTCATGAATTCCTGACTTCTGCGTATGAGGACTATGATATTGTAATTTGGTGTAAGTATTACACTCGATACCTAAGAGTTTATTGTAAATTGTCATCCAGAGCAGAGACTCCAGGTGGGAGGTTTTTATATTGCTTTTCAGTGTGAATCACAAGATCTAAAACCATACAGAAATGTTTGGCTGTAATTCACACAACTATTAGAGATACTTTAGAAAAATACCAATTCTGTGAAAAAGAAGCACATATTGCTCACAGGAGTAGGTCTAGGATGAAGGATAAAGCTCAGCATCACTTTTACTGAGTGTTACTTTGTACAAAGTGGTGCTCAAAGTAACAGAACTGTATAATCGACATTAGAACGTTGTTTGATAGTGACTTTTATGAACAATCTCAATCCAGACAACACATAGTGAACTGCCAAATGAACCAAACTTTCCTGTCTGCAGGGGTGGTTAATCTTTTGCCTTTGAATTCTGGTTCATTTCCTGTCCAACAGCTGGAGACAGTTTAGCCAGTGCAGGATTCAAACCATATAAATACTGTATTACAAAATTTCATTTTCATAGTCCTGAACAATGTTTCTACATATTCTTAGATCAGTGAGCAATGCTGACACTTTGTCCCTTCCAGATTTTATATATTCCTATCATTACTTCCAGGAGGAAATCCTGCCCAGGCAGTGTGGTTCCTCAAGCCAGATGTATCCTACTTTGATGGTCCTGCAGGCTGTAGTTCAGTAACAGCTGATTTAGAAAATGGTTTAGACGTTTGCAGTGCTTCATCTGGTTGTTCATTTGAAAAATAAGCTTTTCCAAATAAAAACAGACTTCCATGGGAAGACTTTCTTTAAGGCAGTGGCCCTAAAAACTGCAACATGGATGGATCTTTCTAAAATTAAATTTTGTGTACAAATTCGATATATTAAGTGAACAAGTTCTTGGCTTGTTTCTTTTTTTTGCCTGCTAATGACTTATTTTGATAAAGTATTCTTTCTGGTTTTTCCCTTGTGTTTCAGCTGCTACTAATATGAAGTGGATTGAAGCCAAAATGAAAGTAAGTTGTTCTGAAAACATATGATTTGTTTCTGGTCTGGGTAGCTCTTCATGTAGTTGGGCTTATGCTCAGCGTTGTAGAGCAGGTTAGAAACTGGGGAGATTGTATGAATCATAACCTGAGTTGCTTGAATTTCCATAGTCACTTTAAATGATCTTTATCACAAAACTAGATTAAGTCTAATTTTAGAATTCCACACAAACTATCAGCAGTAGGTGCTAAATTTAGCAGAACTAAACACAAGTCAGTACCTGCTGAAACTTGGATTTGTCACGCAGCCCTGCACAGTTGCTTTCATCTTACCTCTAATTATAGAGCTTTAGTCTTTAAGGGTGATTTTTTTAAAAGGAACAGACAGATGTGACATGCTCGAGTAGGTTATCAAGAGGAAACTCTTTTCATATTTATCTTTACCTCTTCCAGCTGAAGGGGTTCTGTTGCTTCCTCTGCTTTATTAAACATCCCATAAGGGCTCTTTCACTTTCTGGTTTCTTCCTGACAGGAATCAGGCAGGAAGCCAGTTTTGCACAGCTGACCTCGTGGTAAACATATTTACAGTCAGGCTTAACTGTAAATCTAATGAGCTTACTAAGAATTGCTGTGTGTTTGGTTGTTTGGGGGGTTTTTATGTTTATAAATCAAAGGTTATTTCCATTCCAGGAAAAACCCTTCCAAATTTAAGCTTTTATATCTCTGCTTATTATTATGCATTTTTTTTCAGGTTTTCACAGAGCAAAGCACATTTTTCCCAGTGTTCTCTTCCTCAAAATAATTAATTGCTACAATATTTTCTAAACAAAAATGCCTCTCAGAAATGAAAACCTTTAATTAGATCTATGAAGTGGAGTTCAAATAAAATCAGTATTGAGCCTTGCAAACATGGCATTCTTGTGACCGTGTCACATCTATGCTGTGTGTGGTAGGACTCGATCTTGTGGAAAACCATTGTTCAAAACTGGGCTCTTTCCTCTGCACTGCTCCCCTTTCTGCATTTCTAGGTTGCTTTTCCAGCCCTACTCCTGAATTCTGCTCCATTGAGATTTCTGCCACTAGATGCCACCTTCTGTTTCTCCTTAAACTGATGGCACCAGGGGTGTTTCCCTCCAAGATTTTCACTCTTGATCAGGGAGCAGTGCTTCTAGTAATGCTTAGCATTGAAATTTTTGTTTTAAACTACAAAGCAGGAACAGCATTAAAAAGAAGGGAGTATCAGATAAGCAAATTGAATCTCTCAGTTACCACCTCTTTATGCATGGAATTCAAACAGTCTAGAACAGCTAGTTCTGTCAGTGTAACTGGATACTGACCCAGGTAGGTAGAGCATTTCATTTACAACAATCCCTTTTTCATATAAAAGCAAATCAGTTAAATGTGGCTTGATAGTTGCAAAAGAGCTGCTGCCGTGGGTATTTTTCCCCTTTATGTAACTTTGCATATTGCTGCTGTTTCACACACCAGAAATTGTTAGCAATATCTCTGTTGCACCATGTCAGCAGATTTTACTGGTACTTTTCAGCTTTGGAAAGGATTTGAAATGGAAATGACGCTCTCTCATCTAGTTAAAGTTCTTTATTTCTAAAAAAGCTTGTTTTCCTTAGAGTATTTCAGGAGTTACCAAATCTTGAAAGTGCAAATTGACACTAACATTGGTTATCTTGAGCATGTGCAGGGGGGAACAGTGACAGTGAGCTGTTCCTGGATATTTCAGCTTGGATTGGGCTGTGATGTGTGCAAATCATTGTAAGGAACAAAGAACAGCCAGCATACAATTGCTGTGAAGTTGAGGTGTGTAGAACTTGGGAGAGGTTGTGCACAAAGGTATGAGCAAGACCTCTCTGTATTTCGCCTTCTCTGCAAAGTTGATTTTCTGCCGACATCAGCTGTTAAGTTCCTGATACTAAACACTAAAAATAAATCCCTGTGTGTACTTTTGTGATCCTCATTGTGTAACAAATTTAAATTTCCCCAGGTATCTATTTTTAGTTGTCTCTGGTAAACCTCCGCAGCTCACCCCGTGACAAACAGTGTACTATAAATGTGGTTCCAGTTGTTCAGCAGTAAAACTGTCATAATTAGAAGCTGTAACAATAAATCTTTGTGATGCAGGAGCTTGGAGTGAGTACCAATGCAAACTACAAGATAACTTTCATGCTGGACAGTGCTGCCATGATAACAGTGCACACTCCTCGAAGAGGACTAATAGATGTAAGTACTAATTTTTCTCCTCATCTTTCTCTACATTCAGCTGCCATTTTATCATACCCCTTTAAAATATTCAAGAAAAGAGTTGTTCTGGAGTTTTCATGCAAGAAAACTGTAAGAATCTTGGAACCATAGATTTTTTTTCCCCACTGAAAGTCTCTATTAATGTTTTGAGTGGTATATTTAGATATCACAGTTTTCAAATCCTTGTTGCAAGAAAGCTTAGTACCAACAGAAAGGTTTCCCTGAGTGTGGGGGGCATTTATGTTTTATAATTTCACATTTCTTCCTGTGTTAAAGCCAAACTACCTGCTAATGGTAAAGCAAAAAAAGTACAAGTGTCCATTCAAGTTTGGACTCAGGTGCTGCCGTAGATGCCATTTTCATCTCCTGCATATGATCTCATTTACCTCAGATACCTTGTATTGTGTTGTATTTGCAGGTGAAGCCTCTTGGTGTTATCTGGGGGAAGTTTTCAGAATATTACAGCAAAAAAAATACTATTATGTTTGATGATATTGGCCGAAACTTCCTGATGAACCCACAAAATGGACTCAAGGTAATGTAAACTGGAATTTTCATTTATTACTAGTTTTTCTTAATACTTCAAGTAGTACTTTCCTATTTCTTTGCTGTAGCATAAAGAAAGGCTATTCTTAACTAGCAAAGATGCGTATTTTACTATATTTTTTTAATTCACAGTGCCATTTGTCTGGATTAATATTTCCTTAATAGTAGTATTAACTAAACCTTGTGTCACTATTTAGTGAGTGTTTAAGAGATCACCAAAATCAATGAAATTATTATTTGTGCTTAAGTTATACCTACAAGCTGTAGTCAAGTTGGGCCTTGCTGACAGGCACCATTGAAATATGTGATATTCAATCTCCAGAGTGGTCATATTCAGAAAATAAGTCGAGTAATAAATGGCTGTACTCCATGATAGTACGACAGGATAATCACAAGTATTCTCTTATTAGAAGTAATTAGTACCTTGAGCCATTTTGAATGCAGAGCAGCAAATATTTCATTTTATACAACTGTCAAGCACTGTGTGCTCTGTTATTACTGCTGGTTCCGAATAAGAAGAGTGCAACTTAAATTTCTACATATATATGATGGTGGAGCAGTGTGGTACTGAAAGAACTTGCACAAATCTCTTTAAAAAAGAAAAAAGATATTTTCAAATGCAGAAATTCAAGATGGTACCTCTTTGAAAGTATCCATGATGTGAAGAGGAGAGCAGTTGATGAGATGTAACAAGATGATCTTAATTGGAAGGAAAATCAGAAATAGCAAAGGTCTTGCTGGGAAAGGATTATCCAGCGAGGTCCCTGTGGCTCAGATTGGAAAGATGTTTGTCAAAGTGTTGTTAACAGCTGCAGACAAGAGGAATGAATCACTAAAACAAGGCCCAGGTATAATGTATTCCAAGCTTAAAGCACTTGTCAGATAAGCTTTGCTTCTGACATCTCTTTTCACAACAGCTCTTGTTGTAGTCAAAGGCTTTTTGCTGAAAAAACGCATCTGGTTCCAGTGATGCCACACAGCTCATGATACAGAGCTGCAACCCCCCCTGCAAAGATCTCTGTGAAATCTATTAGAAAATGTGGCAGTCCATTCCAGATCATTTTATCAGTCTGCGTGGGAGGGGAAGGCTTGAAGAGGTGCAAGAGAAAAGAAATTTTTTCGTGGCAGGTGCAAGGTAAAAACAGCTCAATCCAGTTTGCGTGAGCAGGACAAATTGGATGTGGCCACTACTGGAAAAGGTTTTTCGTCCTCTTAGCTGTGAAAAGTTATAACTTGGCATTGTACTGAAAATACATTTTAATCAGGTGATAAATGATAGAGAATCTAAAGCATTTTCCTTTCTGTGAGCAAATGGTTACACTCAGTTTATTTGTTTTGTATAGATAAGGCCTTTTATGAAAGCACATTTAAATCGGGATAAAGACAAGGAGCTTCTAAAGCTCACCCAATACCTCAAAGAAATAGCAAAATTAGATGACTTTTTGGAGCTGAATCACAAACATTGGGAAAGGTAAGAACAAAGTCAAAATTCTTGCTTCCTTTTGTCCCTGACCCCTGTGTTTTGTTTGAGGTTGTCTCTACAAAGACCCGAAACAACGGAACTGATGAACTTTGATGATAATATAACTTTATAACTTACAGTTATAAAGGTCCTTTAGTTTGAGGAGAATTTTAATAAGGCTGTAGTGTTGGGGCAGCTTCCCTAAAATGATAACATTTTGACAGAATGTGCCTGTGTTTTCCTACTTCCCCAATATTCAGCACTGCCAATTATGCAATTATGCATCCTAAAAGGAAAAGAATTTTGAAGGAACCTGGTCCCTGGAAATCTCTCTTTCCACCCCTGCGAAGTTAGACTGTGGGTTCACACCCCAACCCCTTTGTAATGAGGCAGTTTTTCTGGCAGTTCCTTTAGAGTTTGGTGGTGTTAGTGTGGTTCTCAGGCACCATCCAGGTTGGGTGATACTGCAGGATTCATCAGCTCCAACTTACTGTCTTATGAACAAGAATTTTCCAAGTGCTCAAGCAAAATCCTTGTTAATGGTTTTTTACAACAGCCTGAGGCTTCAATGGACGTGAAGAAAAGCTGTTGGAAAATCGCTCATTCAGTGCTTAATAAAAGAGCCTTACAGGCTTGATACAATTTCTTTTTCCTGATTAGAAAGTCGAATTAAAGTTAAACCTTAAGAGCAGTGAAATTCACTGGATATTTCACACTGTCAGTGAAATTGGTTGGATTCTTTCTCCTGGAGTATTTGCAAAGCCTTCACTGTCACACCACATAGCCAGATTGCTGCAGCTCTGGTGCTCAGAGAGCTGTGAGATCAGAACACAAGCAGTTTAGAGTCACTCAGATTCTCCAGAGAAGCTGCTTCAGGGCTGTTCTTTTCAGGTTATGCTGGATCAGTTCATTAAAGTCCTGAATTTATTTGAAGGAGTGCCATTACTAATGGGCCTTTTTATCTTAAAGGATATAAAAGCCGCTTTTCCAACTGATGTAATTTTCCATCCTCTTAGAATGAAACAGGTTTCCATTTCCTTCCTCCCTTTTGTTTAAAAAGCCTGATAGAGTCTAACTAAAAACCTGACTTTGAATTACCGCAAGATAACCTTTCATAGAATTGAAAAATGTTGAAATCAAATAAAAATCATAAGTGGTATTGATTGCATTTCTAATTTTTGGTTATCAGTAGGATGATTGTTAGTGAGAAAAGAAAGCAGAGTCATACTTTGATCTTAAGATCCCAAATATATTTGTGCCCACCTCTTATTGGTGAAAAACTGTACTTTTGTTTCTTTCAGGTATCTTTCAAAGAAGCAAGGACAATAACACTAATAAAACCGTGTGGCACTGAATTGAAGGGAACATCACTAAGATCATTGGACTTTTCCTTGCTTTTGTGCTAGAGTATAATAGTGCTGGACACTGGACCCAATGCCAGAACGACTGCTAAACTTGGTCTTCCAGTTGGTTGGTTGGTTGTGGGTTTTTTAAAAGATCACAGCAATAAGCTCAAAGTGGGAGAAACAAGTCAGTTGCTTTTTCTTGCATTCAGTTCTGGTGTTACTTCTCAAAATACTTTTCCTCTCCTTTGCTGCTGAAGTACAACCATAACCATCAAAGACCAAAACCATTCTGAGACTAGAAATGAAGATATTTAGACCAAAAATGTTGATTAAAGAGCCAGCCTTGGCAGTGTATGAATTGTATAAGTCCTCTATTCCCTCCATCTTTAGAAACAGTCTCCCTCTCCCATTCCAGTATTTAAGTCTATAAATTACAAGTTGTCTAAGTTTGGTATGTATTAGTATGTCAGTGTTTCTCTGTGCAAGACAGTAAGATGGGAAAGTACCACCTCTGTGGCGAGTTACCCCAGTGTGTGAACTTGTACTATAAAGCAGTGTTTACTGGAAAACAAAAGACTGAAATTTGAGGGAGAGAAGCCCACTGTTACTTGGTCAGTGAAAAGCAGTCTGCCTGAAAAATCCCCGTATGTCAGATAAAGGGTTTAAACCTCAGATGGGAAAGTCACATTCCTAACAAAGCATGAACAAAACCCTTGTTCTCTTCTAGCTAAATCTTGTCAAAGTGCAAACACTGTGTTTAAATACAATATTCAGCCATACTGTTCTTAAAATATCATTTACTTGCGCTGCTTATGCCTGCACTATAGAAGTGTGATGTGACTGCTGTTTGGCATTTCCAACACTTGTGCATTATGCAGTTCATGGATTTGAAAGAAGACTGACCCTTTCAAATAAAAAAATGGTATATATTGTTCTTAAGGAACTATAGCAGTTGTGTAAATAATAAATACCTTTTTCATACTTTGTGTCCTGTGCTGCCCTCAATATTTAGCTTGCATAACAGAGGAGCCATCGATAATATTAATTTCGGGGGGTTTTGGAGGATTTGTTTGGGTTCCAGAGATGCCAGGTTTGCATCAGCAGTTGAGTAAGAGACTGGTGTGTGCCGCTGTGGATTAGGGAAGTGGTGCAGCACAGGCTGGCCAGGAAAGGAGCCTTGACAGCACATGTCAGGCTGTCAGTCCAGCAGGCACAGATGAGCTGCTGGGACGAGCACTGAGGCTCTGGCTCAGTGACCTGTCAGAAAATATCCAGGTCCTTGTCCGGGGCTCTGTGTGCTTTAGTGCCAACCCAAGCTGCCTTTTAAACGAGCAAACCAGAAACCTGATGCATAAAAGTCATGGTTTAGGTAAGTATGGAGGGTGAAGATGTGCAGTTTTGTCGCCTAGAGCTGATTTCTCATTGAGGAGCCTGACCCCTGTACAGACAGCACAGGGAGAATCCCTGAGCTTAGAGCAGTGATCCTTTCCTGGAAAAGCTGCAGCAGCAGGGATCATGGAATGTAGGACTGGTGTGTGGGGCACTGGAATTCCTTTGACTCTGAACAGTGGAAAGAAGTCAAGGCATTGCAGTTAAATGACATCTAGAGTTTGTTGTGCTGGGCAGAGAGAGAAAACCAAACCAAGGCAATGCATTTAAACATGTGCCTCTGTTTTTTTGCTCAAAGTTGGCCTACAAACAAGGTTACAGTGAATGAGCAATACTCATTTCTTTTGCTTTATACAAGGAGCATTTAAGAAATCAATCTTGATTTTATTTCAGTGACACTGGGGTTTTGTCCCAGAATTTAAGAGTATTCACTGTTCTGAAGGGAGATGTTCACTCCCCTTTCAAATATTTTATAAGCTGAGCTGAAACATGCAAGTGTGATCTTAGTGTGATGGTAACACAGAGCTGCTGCTGACAAGTTGTTATGTCTTTTATGACTAATATCATTTTCCCTTACCATATTTTCTATTTGAAGACTAGTCTTGCAGTTTGATTTGGTTATCTTCTAAAAACACTGCTGGGATTTACTTGGCTGAGACATGGCTGAGATATTTTAAATCATGAAGCTGTGGATAAGGCAGGCACAAGCGTGATGTACAAAAAACACAGCACAAGAATCAGGGGTCACTGATAGGAGAGTGGCATAAAAGTGGTAAAAGCAGCAGGAAGAAATCTGGATTTTGTTGCCATGGTTTTTGGAGGCAGGTAGCATCAGCAGGTTCAGAAAAGAGTTCAGCATCTTTGTGGAAAAGTCCACAGGCAGAGGCTAAAGGGACTAGGAATCTAAAGGGAAGAGGAAGGTCTAATAACCTGTAATAAAAGAACTGGAGGTGCTCAGTGAGATGGGAGTGGGTCACACAGAGCAGCTCCTCACTGCACTACAGCACTGCTCTGGGCTTCACCTACAGTGTGACTGCCAAACTACCAGAATTACTGCAAGCATAAATGGGTAGTTTTCTGCTTAGCCCCAAAACAATGTATTTATTGGTCATAAATTCAGAGGAAAACACCTGTGCTGATCTTTTGTTTCTCCAATAGAGAAGGCAGTTTTGACCTACTTGTATTTCCAAAATGCAGTTAAGCCTGGAGAATAACTATGGACACCAAAGTTTAAAGGTTTATTCCCTGCCAACGTTTACTTTCCTTTTAGATTATGTTGAGGTGCCTGAGAAGTTTTTGATCAATGGCTTTCACTGTCTCTATTAAAAGAAATTGTATTAAGGCATAATTAAAGAGAGGGAGCGTACAGCTTAATTACAGAGCTCATAATTTACCGTTCTGCAAAACTCCAGAGAAGCATTAAATGGAGTCTGAACCATTCCAAATATTTTCATGTGTCAGAGACTGTCCCAGGCTCCCAGTACATGTCAAACATTTTGTATGTTGTTCTGTCTGATTATTCAGACCAGAAGAGACAGTCCATTTCAAAATGAAGTTATTTCAGTAAGCCCTGGGTGTCTGACAACTCCAATGTCTCGCTGTGGCATGAATGCTCATCACTGGAGGTACATGGAGTGACAGCTGAAGCCAGGAACTGAACTGCAAATTCAGCTCCACAAATCCTGCTGCATGACTGTGAAATCTACAGCTAGTTGCCAATTTTTATTCCTGACTTGACATTCAACTGACAGCAAGTGGATGCCAAAGGGTTTAAGACGATTTTCCACTCTGTCTGTTCAGGATGCATTTAGGACTGATGTGAGAAGTGCTGAATACTTGTTCCCAATAAGACAAAGGCCAGGTAAAAACTGTATTTCAGAGGGTAAAGAAAAGTACACCGTTTTCCCAATTCATTAAAACTGCTTAAAACAAGAAATGCTGGATGAAGAGGCAGAATCCTTGGGCATTTCACTGTTGTCACTGCAGCATTTGTAGGTACCAGTGGATATTAGGAACTGCTGCACCCAGTGTAGGGCGTCTGATTAAATGCTTTGGCTGGGGGATTGACAGAGAAAAATTTCACTGAAAAGAAAATGTTGAGGGAGAGAATAACAGGAGCAGAAGATAAAAATACTGCTCTATCCTGGAGAAGACGAGGAACATCTTCCAGGTGTTACAAGTTTCTTGTGAGAGCAATATTGGCAATATCTTGTTACCAGGGACTGGTGCAGACATCTGTGCTTTGAATGGGCTCTGCACGAGCAAGGACATGATCTAGAGATAAGCAACCTCAAAGATTCAGCAAGAACTGCCTCGTGATGGGAGGTGAACAGCTCTAGGTGTTCCTAAAAATGGTGAAAAATGGTCTGAAGCCTGACAGTGCCAAGTTTGACTCCCCTGGCTTTATCTGCTGCACCACACCACTTTAGACCTGCATTTCCCAGCCTATTTCTATCATCCCCCATTATTCTTTAGCTCACTGATAATCACACAAGGCCTCAACCTCGTTCATACATCAGCCCTTTTAAGATGGTGTTTTATAGTAGTTTCAAAATGAGCTATTTATATACTGATGAGCTTTCTCATACAGCCCCGAGCTTCATTATTTATGCTTATTTAGGAAGTTTGTTCATCTCTGGAGATCCTTTGATGCTGCTTTGAGCACTTGGATGCTCATTTAGCTCTCAGGAGTCTGTGCCGAGCTTGGCCCATGTCCTTGCCACACACAGTCCCATACAATGCCATGCCATTAATTTCTATGTTTCTCCTAGCAAACAGTTTTCCCACCAATTAATTTTCTGTCAAGAATGGGTACAAGTCAAAGGGAGCTTGTTCTCAAATTGCATAATGCTCAGAGCACTACAGCTGGGGTGCTGGGCGCTGTAAAAAGTGTGTCATTAACACTCCTTGAAAGTTTTTGTTGTGCTTTTTTTTTTCTTTAAACCGCCTAGTTGGAATTGCACGCCCACTCTGCTCACACCCCACCATTTGCCAAGGTGTTTATGTATCAGAAAAGAGCAGCTTTTATCATTTATCACAGCAGGGGCCAGGTTTGCCTGCAGCTCCTGCGTGGAGGGGGACTGGGTGACCTGGAGCAGAGCCTGCACCATCACTGCTGCTGAGTGATGTCCCCTCCTCCCCCTGCAACACCCCAGAAGACTTTGACCTTGGTATTTTGAAATGCTAAGATTGTGTCAGACTTTTAGTACTAAATATCTGTTGTGTTAAAAAAGCATTTGGTATTCAACGGTGGGAGCCTTGTTCTTCACTATTTATGCTGCGCTAGAGAGGAAAGCAAGACAAGCTCAGGACCAGAGCATTGAAGAACTCATAGTTCAAGAACTATAAATTCCTGAGTCAAAGATCTCAACCTTCAGATCTGATTGGGCTTTTCATCTCCAGCCTGTTCTACTTGCTGCGAGATCAACCGCTGGATTTTGAGCTGGATGTGTCACACTCCTTCCGGAGCACAGACCACAGAGGCAGACAGCTGGGCATGAGTGATGCTCCACAGGCTGTTCAATAAACGTCTTTAAATTGTTTCACATTGGAGGAAAATGACCACAGATGAATAGAAAAATGGGTGTCAGTGCCGAGCTTGTTCAAAAATTCTACTTCTGAGCATGTTCTTATGGTAACATCGTGGGTAAAAACCTCCTTCCCAGCTTTGTTTTTTTCAATGCTCCATAATTTCCCCCACACACTTCTTAAAAGTTTCTTGGTGTGTGTGTGTTGTATCTCTCAATCTCCATTTCATTGGCTCCTACTCCGTGGCAGGCACTGATGACTGAGGGCTTGGAGGAGTTTTGTTCGTGATGGATGAGCTACAAGCCATCCACGATCACCCAGATTTATCCCTCAGGTGTTTTCCAGTTTGGGTCATGCTGGAAAAACAAATAGTGGCACAGGAAGAATATTGTAAATTATTTAACAGACTCTAGTAAAACTTTCTAAGATGCCCTGGCTCCTAGGGCAAGATGAGGTGGCTGTAGAATTGTATTTTGCAAAACTTATGATTGTTTACCCAATTTTCTATGTTCAGTTCACATTTCATGACATACAGGGGTGTGTGTGACATTTGTGAGCAGTGAAAGCTGCATCAGTTTAGTGAGGGAACATGAGCAGAATTTCAAGCAGACACTTAAACTGCAACTGATGCACTTTTGGGTCCCTCTGCTGTCCTAATGATGGATATTTCTTGAATCAGGTCCAAAACGAGCACATTTTTGGAAAAGTTAAGTGTATTAAACTGCCTCAGAGATGAAAATGATAAAGTGATGTGGGATTTTTTTAAATCTGATTAATCCCTTACAGATGTGACTAGACAGAACAGGTATGATGCAAAATCTTTTTCTGTAACAAATGGTATTAAATTAGAAACAAAATTATTTGTGTCTAGCACTTGAAGGAAATGGTGAGCTTCAGACGCGGAGGGTTTGTAATTACACCTAGGCAATATCCCCACTCCCACAAATAGTAAATTAGTTGAGATAAACACATTCAGAAGCTGTTAAGCTACTTTGGTTTGGATTTAGCGACTAGCTGCAGCTGGAAGAAAGCAGGCAAATAATTGAAATTTCTGACTTCTTTAAACAGAATCAAAATATCGCATTTTGTATGTGCATTTCCACCCTCAAAAAATTTAGGTAGATTTAGTTCTGCATCTAGAAAATAATTTAACATTCAGTTTTATAGAGCTGAGATGACACTGCTGTCACTGATAAAACTGAGCTCACGGCTTGTCCTTCACTCAGCCCAGCAATCCCTGGCCAAGTTTATGACAGTTTGTCTGATTGTAAACCGAGATGCTACAAAATAGGAGTCTATTTAAACTTAGATCACTGAAGCAGAGCTATTCATTGCCCTCTGATGCTTGGAAAGGTGTGTGGAAGTGCACATGCCAAGAGCCCCAGAGCTCCCTGCCGGTGCAGGGGTCACTTGGGTGCTGGGGTCAGGGCTAAGGCTGAATTCGGGAGAAATGCCTGCCTGCACCTCTGCTGGCCCTGCAGCTAACCCAGCACTCCCCACTAAGAGGTTATGGGTGGCCACAAGATGAAAACCCCAAAATGAGCAGTAAATCTTGTGAGATTCACATAAAAAATCCCTTAATGGAGATGTGGGTACCACAGATAATTACAGTCGCACAGTGCGTGGCTCAGTCAAGTACAGGGCACAATTCCAGAAAATGGGGAAGGAAAATAAGTCAGAGTATTTTCGTCAAAGAATCTTGAATCAATCCAGAGATCAGCAGCATTTTCAGATTATTCAGGCAGGAAGAAGGGCAAATGGACACTCGTGGGCAGAGTTTCCAGCACTTTCACAAGAATCAGATTAATTTTACACACCCCCCTTGCATTGCCTTTCCAGAAGGGTGAGCAGAAGCCTTGGGACAGGCATGGGACAAGCAGAGTTCCACAGCCTGGAAGGAAACCAGACAGCAGCTTTTCAACTAAAGCTCCTGCCAAAGCTAATTAAGAGGCGACGGCTGGATTGCAGCAGCTTTACAGGGCAGGAGACGGCACGGAGTGACCCCATCTCACCTGGCAGGGACAGCAGGGCGGTCCTGCAGCCAGTGTCAAACACTCTCCAGCCCTACAAGGACCTGGCAGCAAGTGTGCTCACCCAAAGCATCCCTCAGCCCCCGGATCAGTGCTGTTTCCCTGCTCCTGAGCCACAATGAAATATGGGCACGACAGGATTTTCTCGAGGCAGCACAGATGTGCCCCAAGGGGGCCAGGGCAAGGCTGGAGGGGAATGTGCAGGAGCTGTCCTCCTGCCTCCCCCAAACCCAAACCCTGCTGCAGCAGCTGGGCTGAGATATCCACGCTCACACTCATGTCCTGGAGCACAGTGCCCTGATCTCCCCACAAACACCATCTCTGCTCTCATCCCCATGTCTGAGGGTTCTGCTGCTGGGGAAAAGCCACAGAACCACTCAGGAAGATCTGAAGGAAAGTTTCTGCTCATTTTGATTCCCAGGCTCAGTTCTGAGGGCACTCACCCTGACCACCCCACAACACAGGAAATTCAAGAAACCTCTTTGGGGTCAGCACTGCCCCCGAGGGCGTAAAGAGCCTCCTACTGCCCCAAGAGCCCAGTTTTCCTCCTTGCTGGCACAGATTACCACAAGGCTGTTTCTTTACCCCAGACATCCTCCCATTGATCCCATACCAGTCCCTAAACCGCACATTCTCTCACTTTACACATGAATTCCCCGCAGGGAAAATGTGGTTCTCACATTTCCATCACCTCGCCAGCATCCACCCAGCAACAAAGCCACGGCACAGGCGGGGAGCTCAAGTGCTTTCCACTCCATTCTCATGAACAAAGCACCATCAGCCAAGGACTATCCATTCACCGAGGGCAGGGGTTAAAGCTCATCTCTAATTACACCCTGTCCTCCCTCCTGTCTCGACAGAGTGGATGTGTTTTGGAGAGGAGGTGAGGTCTGGTCACAGCTGAGTGTTTGACCAGCACGCCCTGGCACAGCTGGAGCAGCTGGAGGAGAAGAGCCCTGTGAAGGCAGGAGGAAGAAGGGCTCTTATCAGGGCTGGGCGAGGAGGATCACAGAGCTGTCTCAGTGTCTGACATCTGCCACACTCCTGGGGCTACCAGGGCAATATTTGCAGGGCATGTCCCAGGGCTAATCAGTCGCAAACAACAGGGCCTGGGGTTTAGTCCACTGGAATTGTTTGTCCCCTACAATACATCATCATGCTCATTTCCCAAACAAGTTTGCTTTTCTGTCTCTGAGTTTTCTCAGCTTACTTCTTGAATCATGATTTGACCCCGAATTAGAGGGGCTTGAACTATATAAAAACATATACAAATATATATCTGTTTCAGTTTAGGTCTCACCTAATCACCACAGCCCAGGAGCTGGGATTTTACAAGAAAAAAAAAACCAAACCAAACATTTCACGGATCACAGCGGGAGCTACACTGAAGAGACACGATAAAAGCACCCGGTCTGTGGCAGCATCCAGTGTCCACCGGCAGTACTGCAGCCTGCCCCTCCAAGGCCTGGACCATTCCCAGGGATTAGCAGCACCTGGAAAGGCCACCGAGACACGAGAGAACACCCGGAGGAGCAGAAGGTGCTCTGAGACCCTGTTGGGGTGCAAGGATTGCACAGAATCTGTGGCTGCGCTGTCCCACGGCTGTTGGATACAGAAGACAAGGGCTGTGTCTCCATTGTCAGAGGGGAAATCCTTCAGAGAGGCAGAGCCCAGGACTCAGATGAGCTCAGTGAAAAGCAGAGCAAAGGTGTTACACTTGGAGTCCCAGCATTGATGCTAAATCTCAGTATTTGCGCCTGTCAGAGTAACCAAAAAGCATTCCCCGAATCACAGAGATACAAAGCCAGCTCACCTCAGCTGCATTTTTCTGTCACCAAACATCTTCCTCCAGGGTCTGCAGGAGAGGTCAGCGATGCCCTGTGGGAAGAGAGAGGACTGAGTGCTCCCAGGCCAAGAAAATCATTGATTCTCACCCATTTCATGAAGGAGACTGAGCCCTGTGCCTGAGCTCTTTGATGGGAGGTGATGGATCCTGCAGAGGCAGAGCACTAGGGCGGCTAAAATTGCATTTTGCTCATTTTCACAGGGCTGGCTTTCTCCCAAAGGTCGGCACAAAGGTGGCTTTAGGGCTCCTCTCCCAAATGAGTCTCTCCAGCAGTACCAGAGCCCTTTCCCAGCTCTGGCTGTCACCAGAGGGAGCCCAATGCCTGGGAACGCCGCATCCTCCGGCAGGGATGGGTGCAGGTGACCTTCTGCAGCCTCTTCCGACTCATTTCCAAAGGGTCACCACTACAATCAGACACCGTCAGAGCCCCCCTGCTCTGGGGTAACTGTGCATAAGGATTTGGGGCACAAACCGGGGATGCATTTACAGCTCCCAGGCAAGGATGGCTTTATCTCTGGTGACTCCTCAAAATCACCCTGCCAAAAAAAGGCACAGCATTCCTCGGGGAGGCCAGAAGTGCCAGAGCCAGCTCATGCCACGACAGCAATATTTCTGTTCACTCACAACTAATTGAGCAATTTTAGCTTCAAAAGGGGAAGGGCATCCCTCTGCCCCAGCAGAAACTCAGTTTTGACTTTATCCTTCAGCTCCTGATTGAAGCTCTGCCAAAACCCTGCTGTGCCCAGAGTCCTGAGGAGCTGACCTTCCTGAAGTCCTTGTCCCTCACTGCCCCACAAGTGACAAAACCAAAGAGGTGCCTTGAAGCACCGCCTCATTTGGAGCTTTGAGACAAACTCTTCCTGTGACACCTGTGTTTCTGTGGGGGTAAATCTCATTCCTCCCCCATTCTTCCTCTGTGTATTGGGGTAATCCTTGTCTTCCACATTTTCGAAGACTTCCCCAGAGTTTTTAGAGCTGCCTTATAAGACACCTACACCAGGCACAATTACTGCAGTTGCTCCTGTGAGAAGCTCCTAAACCACCCTGTTTATTTCAGGAGAAAACAACAAACAGCCCACCCACAAAAATGAGGAACAGACCAACAGAACCCCCACCAACTCCCAAAAAACAAACACCAACCCTCACACCACTGAGCAAACTCCTCACCTTCTCCTTGCTCTGTAATCCGTGAAAACAGACAAATCCTTCCCCTGGGCTCCTATTTAAGCCCTTCAGCTGTGATGGGGATGGAGGGAACTGCTGGCTCATTCCCAACATCTGGGATCCCTTTCACCCCAGGGCGGGCTCAGCTGTTCTTTAATCCATGAAGGACCCAATACACCCTGACATCCTCCTGCTGCTCCCTGCAAATGTCAAAATCTACATCTTTCAGTGCCCTGCAAGGCTCCTACAGCTCTCCCATTTTCTCCCTGAACAATCCTTTTCCCCATCCCCACAGCTCTGAATCCCCTCCACTATTCAGCTTTGGGCCCTGCCCCAAAATATGAAAGACACTGGAAAACTGGAGTGAAAAAGCATCAAGAGAGTTGGGGACTGGAGCTTTTGCTCAATGGGAGGAGGCAGAGGGAGGTGTGCTCATTCAGCCTCATGAGAAGAAGATTTCAGGGGGACATAACAGAAATGACCAGTTAACATGCAGGTTCATGAGCAGAGACATTCAGACAACTCATGGTGGTACATGGTTTGGAGATGAGACAGTGGAAAGAAAAGAGATTGAAACCGGATAGAAAGAAAAATTTCTTTAGCACAGTGACAGCCAAACCCCGGGACAGACAGCCCAGGGAGCTTGCACATCCACCTTTGTGGGCTTTCAGTGTTAAATTGGATAAAGCCCTGAGCAACCTGATAAGATCTCAGCACTAACCCTGCCATGAGCAGGAGGTTGGACAGAGTCCCTTCCAACCTGACCCAGCCTGCTTGTCTTTGGGAAAAGAGGGTGAACCGGAATGATAACCAAGTCCGGAGCTTCCTCCCCAGCCGGGTTGTGGGAGCCCTGCAGTCAGCACCACCACCCTTGGATCATCCCATGGCAGCTTGAAAAGCCTTGTCAAACGCTGTGAATGTCAGGGGAAAAAAAGTAGGGCAAAGGATTCAACTGAGTTTCGACAGTGACACGTGCCTGTGCTGGGGGAGGAGGAGGAAGCAGTTGAGCTCACAAGTTAAATGGGCCAAGAGCCTGGACACAGTAAAGTCTCAGCTGCATCACCGGCAGAGTGAAGCTGTGAGAGGCAAATAACATTCTTCTCCTGCCATGGGCATGGCCTGGTCACAGGAGGGTGCTCAGCTGTGGGCAGTGTTTTCCTCGCAGTGAGACCAGGCACAGATTTCATTCTTAGTGTATTTTAACTGGTGAGGGCACTGAGGGAGGTGTGGGGAGCACCTGGCCCTCATTCCAAGGGACAGCTCCCACCCCAGCCTCTACCCCTTCCTCCCCATGGGGAGAGAGCTGTGAAGATGCTCATGTTACCTAAGAGAGATCTCAAGTGTATCATGACTCACTCACCTCTCAAAGCTGTCAACAAGAAAAAAGAGAAAGAACCAACAAAACAACCCAAACCCAACACAACTTGAAAGGTGTGGGAAGAAAATCAAGGCAAAAACAGTGGCTGAAGGTTTGGTTTCTGGTTTGGTGTGTGTCTGGGGACGCAGATGGGAGCTCAGGCTGGACAGCCTGTGGCCACTGCTGCACTCCTGCCCTGTCCCAGGGACCCATCAGCCCCACTGGGAAGGTGGGTCCAGCATTCCAAAGCCAAGAGAAACCAAATCTGGCATCAACAAAGCTTCCCTTCCATCCCAATGAACTGGATCCATGTGCCTGCTCAGCTGGAAGGGATCACAGCAGAAGTGGCTTTTGCTGGAGCGCTGCCTCCCTTGGCCTCTCCTGGCGACAACATCCTGGGAAGTTTCCCCCAGTGAGGGAATTAATTTCCTCAAAGCAGATTGCTCCTGCTCTCCACTTCCCTGGCATAGGTGAAGGAGATGGTAGCTGAGTTTGTGAGGTATGGAGGTGTTTTATATGCGATTTGCTCTGAAAGAAAACAAAACACAGGGTGGTTACTAAACAGTGAACTTTCTGTTCTCTTGTGATCTGTCCTTTTTATCTCAGCATCCAGATTAAAAAGGATTAGATATGGCAATATGCTGTGAGAATTTTGGAGACACTGAAGGCTATCTCAGGCTTAAAGATGGCCCATTGCCACTCTCTCACTAAAATGTTATTCTCCATCTTAAAAATGGAGTTTTTTTGCTCCTGTCCTCTGAACGTGGTGCTGGTCCGGAGCCACGCAATGCAACAGGACCATCACAGGATAACTAAGGCAGGAGAAGTCGTGGAGGTCACTCTGCTCCAAGCAGGAGGATTGATGAAGAAAGGCACTTTCCCAATGTGCTCTTCATGATCACTTGTGCACCTTGCTCCCCTCAGAGTCCATGCTCTGGGTGTTCTGCTGTTGAGTTTAGCAATGAAGCATCTGAATTTAAAACCAAACAAGGGCCCAGGCTGTACAACTGGGCCACAGAGAGGGTTGGTCTTCTTCAAAGAAGAGGTGGCAGATTTTACAAGGATCCAGTAGGCTGTGATGGGAAAAACATCAGGATCAAAGGAAACTGGTCCAAGAGAAGCTCCAAACCAGCTCCAAAACAAAGCTTTGCCTGTGCAGCTCAGCCCCTGGCTGCCTGCCTGGGAAGTTACCAAATGACAAAGGATTTGCCAGAATTGGGTTATGTGGATTACCAGGGGAGAAGCTGGTATTAGGTGTGCTGAGGCCTCTCTTTTTAGGCATTGTGCCCCAGCTGAGTTCAAAGCGGGGATTGTGGCATGAGAGGCAAACGCTCAAGCTCTGTCCAAACAAGGTCCAGAGGTTTAGGTGCTCAGCATTTAGGTGCTTGCAAAAGATGTTGACCCCTGAGGCTCATGATAAAATCTAAAGCTCCCTTTGAAAGTTAAGTGTTTAATATGAAGGAGCTGCTGTCCCATTGATCTACTGCCAATGCTTTAACAAGAGGATGCCACAAGTATTTCCCTGTCAGAGTTTTGCACAGTGAAAGGGGAGAGACTGTAAAATTACTTTTCTTGCATTTGCACAAAGAAGGGTTTGTCAGCCAGAGTGAAGAAGAGAGAGGGCAGCAGTGTGAAAAGTGAAGAAAGGAATAAAGTCTATGTGTATTAAAAATTGTAAATAAATGCAAACATGTGTGCCTAGAAAATTAAAGTCTGTGTATGATTCAGAGGGAATTTATCCTAGAGAAGGGGAGAGTAAGCCCACAGCTCTTCTGCTCCAGGGAGTATTTTTTTTTTTTAAATTATTGACAATTTATACAATCTGGCGCTCTTCTAAATATAATTTTATTAGCATGAGAAGCCACTTGGCAGCAGGAAACTAATGCTGGCAAGTTCACAGTTTTCAAGACAAAGCGTTCTCTTAGAGGGAAGAAGGAAAAAGGCTCATTTGGGAAGAAGAGCCTTGCAGCTTCTGCCTAAAACCAGCCTCCACCTTCCATCTTCTCGTTGCAGGCTTAAACAGAGCAATATTCCCTACCCTCAGCTCGCTTGTCTGTGCTTTCCAAGGGAGATGAGGCATCTGCAGTCACGCTGCTCATCAGCTCTCCGTCACCCTCCCACCATAACCCCTGCGAGAGCAGAACACGGCGATGGAGGCTGCGAAGGGAACCGAGGCTGTCAGCCTCCCCTGGCATGGGCACAGCCGGGCAGAGCCCACGGGCAGGAGCAGATTTTGGCTGCCCAGCCTGTCAATTTGTCAGGCAGGAGGGGACAGGGGAGCTGTGGCTGTAGGGACAGGAGGACACAGGGGCTGTGGGATGGCCTTTCTGCCCGGGAGGAGGGCAACGCAACAGCGCGGGAGAGCAAAGCCATGCATTAGGCTCCAGCACGGCTGGATCAAAGCGTTTTTCTGGGTATTATGGAAAAAAGAATCCAGCCAAGGAGTCGTGCTGAGTTTTATTTTATTGAGCAGAGGCAGAAGAGGGAGGACGGGCTGCTCCCGTGGCCGTGGCCGCTGCCGGCGGGGGCTCAGCTCCTGCTGCTCGGTCACAGGGTGCACTCAGCATTTCCCAAGGTGCTTCAATCTTATTTTCCCTCCACTTCTCCTGTAAAGGGAGGAAGACAGACTTAGAGCAAGCACCAAATGGCAGACACAGAAGTGTGGGACAGAGCTCATCCATCCCACAGGCCTGACTCGTGCTCGTGCACGAAGCCCTGGTACCCCACAAGGACCATCCACCCATTTTCTCCTCTCCTCGTTCTTCTCTGACTTGCCCTGGGGTAAGGCAGCCTTGGCTGGGCACTACATGTAAGGATTGCTAAGGAAAAAACATTTTTCAAACACATTCCATCCAGCAGGGATGGCTCCTATTGCATCTCCTTTCGAAGGTGGCAGAGCTCAGGAAAAGGAGAGACATCCTGTTCTTCCTCTGAGATCTTGTGCCTTGTTCCACAAAGTTCATTCAGACTTTTCAGGAATAACTTGGCATGGCTCAGCTCCCACGTTCCTCCAGGCACTTCTCAGTACCCAGGAGTGTGGGCAGTGAGAGCTGCAGCCTGTGGCACATAGTGGGAATTGTGCATCGATTTAGTGTGTGAGGAAGGTACAGGCAGGATGCATTTGCCTCCCAGGCCCTGTGCTGCCTCTCAGCATGGCAACCAGCAGCCTGCAACGCCCAGAAATGAATTAAAATTAACTCGTAGTCACACAGCTCTGCTCCAAGGAGGAAACATTCCTCTCGGCACGATTCAGGGGCTGGTCCACACAAGAGGAGCAGCCTGGATACAGGGCCCCCCCTCCCTGAGGATCATCAGATCCATGGAAATGAAGGCAATCCCCGTTATTCCAACCCCCCCGTGTCACTTACAGCACTGCCTTGCAGAAGGCACACTTGTTCCCGTACGTGACACCGTCCGTGCCGCAGTGAGGGTTGGACTCCCTCGTGCAGTACACGCTTCTGTTTACGAACTCTCTACAAATCTGCACAAGGAATTAGAAAAAAATACACATTTCAGGACCCCCATACTCTTTGCTTCACCTTCCAAACTGGACACAAGGTCACTAATGTAATGCTTTTTCTGCAAAGTGCTGACACTGCCTATTTTCTGACAGAAAAACCTTCTCAGAAATGAGGAGACTCAGGGGAATTTTTGCCTCCTGTTTGAGGAGGAAAACTGTAGTCACCTGGCAGAAGTCTTGATCTCCCAACAACAGGAGGGGATTAGCCTAGGCATGCAGGAGAAGAGTCAGCACTGGTGCTCTGTCAGGCCCTTGGAGCTGAGCTGCCTCCCTGCTGCATGACTTCAAGCGTCTTGCGAAACCCTGCTCTCAGCTTGGCGCGTGCTGAGCTCCTGCTCTCCCAGAGAGAGGAGGGGAAAACCATAGGGGAATTCTCTGGGGAATCAGAAATGGTGCCCAGGAAGCACACAGGTATTTTGTCTGTATACAAATCCCGGTGATGAACTGAACTCAGGGGAATAGAACACTCAATAATCCGTTTGCTTCATGAGAAGATTGGACAGGGGAGCCAAGTGAAGCACAAAAACATTCACTCCCCGTGCGAGCACCCCAGACCTAATAATGGGAAGCATTTTTTAAACCAACCATCTATTTCCCTGCCCTGCCTGCTAACAGGGCCACACATAACATCCTCCAGGTGAACTCCCCAGCACTGGGAATCCTTGGGAGGACCCACCTGCTGCCAGCAGACATTAAAAAACATTTACCCAGCACCAAGATTTTGGTTACAAAAACATTCCTCCAAAGTGAAATGCCATGACTGGACGTGGCACTCAGTGCTATGGTTTAGTTGACAAAGTGGTGATCAGCCAAAGGTTGGACTTGGTGATCTTGGAGGTCTTTTCCAATCTTAATGATTCCATGAATTCTATGATTCTGTGATTCCATGATTCCTTGATTCTATGAAATGCAGATTCAGCAAGCAGAAACAGCGGCACTAACCTCTTCAATCTCTTGACCTGCTACATCTGGAACTGAGAAAAAACAAAACAAAAAAACCCAAATCAAAACCAGACAGATTTTACACGTCAGCACTATCTTCTGATAAAGTCTGAGCTAAAATCACGAACCTTTTATGCAAACCACAGTGAAACATACTCCAGGTTTTTCCTACTCCATCATCCCTCACAGGGGAAGAGGGATCAGGAAATACATTATCTGAATTGCTTTTCAGTATTTTTCTATTTTGAAAAATGCTGCTAAAATACCCTGTAACCATTCATTCAGCTGCTAACTACACCTCAGACATGTAACCCAATCTCCTGGAAGGCAGGAGGAAGGAAGCTGCCGTATCGGAGTGGAACTGAGCTCCCGGAGATTTTAAAGCTTCTTTGGCTTTTAGGGCTTTGAGGCTCCTGCACCTCTGAGCCATGAAAGTGGTGGTGCTGCTGACAGGAGTGGGATATGGAGAAGGAGACACCGTGGTTGGGTTCCCAGCCATGCTTGGCACAGCCCACAGACCCTCCCAGGAGAGATACAGAGATGTCATGGGGTGACAGAGAGCAGAACAGGCAGTGCTGGTCAGAACCAGCACAAAAATTCGCTCTGTAACCACAGGCTCTGGGCTCAGAACTAATCAGTCCAGGCTCCTCATGCTCCTTCCCGGCAGAGCAGGCGCGTAGGTTGAGTCAGAGCTGTGAAATGGGGCGACCCTGTCGTGTGTCTAAGGGGGAGCCTGACACACCAGGGTGGGCTGAATGCAGATTTGCAGAATCTGGGTCACAGCAGCGTGGGACAAACACCCAGCGTTTAGAGAGGCTGTGCCTGCTGGTCAGAGGGGTCACCGCCAGCCCTGGTGCTGCTCAGGAGGCTCTGGACAGGAGGTGGAAGGACCTTGTCCCACGCTCATCCCTCCCCAGCGGAAATCCCACCCAGCCCTCAGTCAGCTCAGCCCTCATCCATCAACCCTTCCTACTTCTTTTGCTATTTCTGTTGCCCTTTGGTGTTTTTTTCCTGGTGCTGGCACATTTACCCTGTTCTCAGGTTTGGCTGGGCTGCCTTAATGTTGAAGGCACTGGTATGGCTATCTGCATATTATTTACAAAACAGCTCATTAAGTAGTTTTCATAAATATTACATGCAGCTACAGAAGAATTTGTGATGATGCCTCTTGACATCTGTTTATTTTACAGGAGATCACAGAGTTTGCTGCTATTCTGCCCGGCCTTGGAAGGAAGCATCAGCCTTCTGACGGAACCCAGTCCCAATTAAGACTCAATTAGAGACAGATGAATATTTCATAATGAATAATGTGTACAAAGCAATTCACCTCTTCTCCATGCACAGCTTGCCATTTTCTCAAGTGAATTCTTTATTCAAATTATTCGCAGAAAAACAAGTATAAATAATTCTGGTTCCACATATTCTTCAATAACAGTTGCCACACACCTTGCAGAGCTGGGTCAGCTGGACTCAAGCAAGTGATAACACTGACATGATCTGTATGTTCAAAAATCACCACTCAGCTTCCCCATGTCATCACAGAGATGTGTAAATCTCCAGATAAATAGTTGCTGGATCCTTTTAATTTGCCCTCTTTGTTCTGACTCCTTGAGGACATTTGAATTTAATTTTCAGGCTTTTCTCTGCAACATCAACGAAAGCTGAAACTTTCATCTAATTACGTCTCCACATCTCCAAGGAAAACACCAAATACCAAGATGCTTAGGATCAAAACAAGAACAGATGACCCGGAGGTGAGCCAGTTTCTTCTCTAACTGGTTCAGCAAAACTCTCCAGTGAACATTTGTACCAGAAATTCATAATTACACTCTGTTTTGGTATATTTGCTGAAGAGACGCTCAGAATTTGCTCACTCTGTCTCCCAGTGACACCTCCACTGCATTATCCACTGCAGAGGCACACGAGGAGTGGAAATATGTCACATGAGTGAGCAAGTCCTGTGGATATTTTCTACTTGCTCAGCCTTATCTTCAAGCCTGTCAGCCGGTGATCAAGACTCTCCAAAATTTGTTGCCAGGAGAGGTCTTGGCGTTTGTTTTTCTTTTCTAGGCTACGGAAAAGATCACTTACCCGAGAAGAAAGAGAGCAGCAGCAGGCTGAGAAGCACTAAGGCACCTGTAGCCCTCATGCTGCTGGGAGCTCTTTAGTCCAAGCCAAGGTCGGAGCAGGAGGTGTTGTCTCAGTCCCAGAGCCCACAGAGTGCACACAGAGCTGCCTTTCTGTGTATTTATGTGCCTGGCCGTAGCTATCCTCCTTCCCCACCTTAATTGTGAGAACTTCTGCACTTGATTTCTAAAGCCATTATTGGTCCTGGCCGGTTTATGGTGCTTTAAGGAATGCTGCCCTGTCCACATCAAACCTAGAAAGGGATAATTACATGAGTGATAGACGTGCTTGTAATATAATTATTTTTTTTTCTTCTGAATAGTCAC
Source organism: Acanthornis magna (assembly GCA_036785705.1). Lineage (NCBI taxonomy): Eukaryota > Metazoa > Chordata > Aves > Passeriformes > Acanthizidae > Acanthornis > Acanthornis magna. The sequence goes on from JAWUZG010000092.1 coordinate 8,392,976, forward strand.
AGGATTCTCACAAGGGTGAATTTTCAAAGCGGTGAATCATGGGGGAAGCTGGTAATTTTCATTCTCTGGGCCCTCTCTGAGTGCCAGCGCCGAGGCTCTGAGTGCAGCGTGATGACACTCACTAGACGTTACGAAATAAATCACAGCATGAGAATGTGTTGTCTGTGAAACCAATTATACGTTGTTCCCTGGCTATTTTTGAGGACGGTTCTAAATTTGTGGAGTTGGGGTGGAGAAGCGCTGGGATGTGACATGCTCTCCTCGCTGTGTGCACAGTCCCAGATAGGACTGCTGACTCTCCTCCCTGAACTATTTAAACCCTAGCTGTCAGTGTTTCTCCAGTTTTTCACATTCACAAACATATGTTAGGGCTCTTCTCCCACCGCAAGTGGCAGTGAAGGGAATTTGATGAGGAATTGGCAGATCCAAGCTCTATTTCCAGCTGAGGCTGTGCGAGGATTTGTATTCAGCTGCACCCTTCACCAAACACCTCTCCAGATAAGAATAAGCTTAAATTTTAGTATGTTTTCCTAAGGAGACAAGGCTTAGGAGAGGAATGTGTGTAGATATATCTGGGGTTTAGTTCCCCTGGTGAATTTTGAGTACGCAGCAAGCTCCAGCCAAATTTTACACAGGAGTGAAAAAAAAAAATTAAAAATAACGAACACATTTTTACACATTTTTCTAGCAACAGAAGAAAGATGCTACCAGCATCCCCAGCCAGCAAGGGAGAGAGTTCCTGCAGGAGAGCAATGCTATGGATGCCCTACATCTGGGAAAGCATTTCAGTTTGTAGCTTGCCAGACATCTTAAAATCCACACAGTGGCAGAGAAACCGTGACTGACAGGCAAATCCTGAGCTGTCTATTAAGGGTGATCTCACGACGCAGCCTCTCATATAATTTAGTTATCAAACCCGTCAGCCGCAGCGCCGTTCCCAGCCACGCTCAGTTCTGCCGCTCGCAGCACTCCTGGGTTGCCTTTTCTGGTTTCAGACGTCACTGCTCACGACCACAGCCTCGATGCCTCAGCTCCTTATCTGCCCAAACGTTTTGGTTGCTGCAGCACAACTGGCTCCAGCCTCAGCCAACACACGGCGGGGACCAACCCCTTCCAGGCTGAGCAGGGGAAAAGGCTAAATTGCCAATCATGTGGTTATTGTTATTGCCCATTTCCACATCTTTATGACACCTGAGCCGTCCACTTGCTGGCAAAGGTGGTGGAATTCCGTCCCTCTGACAATCAGGGACAGAAGAAGGGCACCTAGATCTTGGTTTGCAGCCTGAGGGGTGGTTGGGCAGAGTCTTGCTGGTGTCAAGATGAGTCCTAACCTGTGCTGGGCCACTTTTTAGAATTAAATTCTACAAAGCTTTTCATCTTCTAAAGAGTCCTTGCTTAGAGGCTTATGACACAGCTAGGACAGAGGCACATAGTCACCATTTGTCCCCCCTTTTGCTGCAGGTGAGCAGCTCTTCTTTGGGGTTTTCCAAAACCTTCTGAGCTCCTGAGCAGGTATCTGACTTGGACAGAAACCACTGCTGCAGAGGAGGCTCAGCATAAGACCTTGCCATTGAAGAAAATTTCCTGCTGTGGCCAGAACTCCACCAGTCTGTAGTCATTCTATAACTTCTTGTCCAACAAGAAATTACAGCCAAACACATCCACTGGCTACTTGTACTGTTCCTTAACTATTTTTTCAGACACACAAGCAGTGAGTACTCTCATGACTCTCCAATTTGTCCTTTCTTAAGAGCAGGCACAAAGGTGTGATATGATTTATATTGCCTGTATTAACACAAAAAAAACCCTGAAAATAGGAATTTTCATCCCTTTTCCTAGGACAGAGCATTGCTCTCTGTGCTGATTCTAGGGAATAGACAAGCCTCTTATCTTCTGGAAGATAACACCTACAAAATTCTTGGTCAAGAAATTATCTACTTCAGGAAACAAGACCAAAAGAAGTGTCTTGAAAGTCACAGATTTTGTCCTAAATATCAGCCTTAGCAGCAGGTGCTCTTTTACATAACAAGAGAATGGGAGGTGGAGAAAGGACGAGGAAGGGAGTGTGTGAGCCATGGCACTTGGGACTTTTTTTGCTTGGTCTGTTTGCATATTAACTCCTTGACTCACCCCAAAAGATGGCACATCATCATGAACACTCACACATGTCATTGTTCCTCCAGTGCATGCTTCAGGCTCCCACAAAGATGTTATCTCCACACCATTTTTTCCCAGGATAGAAAGCACGTTGGAATTACCAGAACATTTTCTGGCTCTTCTTTCCAGGAGTTAGAAAACCCAAGACCTTTTCCTGAAGGGTCCTCTGCCTCAAATACCCCCAGTACAGCTTTTCAGATCTCTTCTCCAAGAAGCTGAAAGCCTGAGCCGTCTAATTTCTCCTCAGGTTCTCATTAGGCTCATTACAGCCTTGCGCAGCTTGCTGCAATTTTCTGCTGATGGGCACAGTCTCGATGGACACACCCTTCAAGGAAGCAGCAGTTCCTCATTTTCTTCCCTCTGAGATACCTCCTCCCTTTGCCATAAGCCTCCTTTTTATAAAACACCCCCAGACCTGCCCCTTGCCCACCAGGTAGAGCTGATCACAGCCACCTTCCACACTTCCCCAGGACCATCCATCCCCCCAAGGCCAACACCCCTGAAAGGATCAGTTCCTCCAACTTCCAGTGCTGTGACAAAGACAAATCCATTTACACTCTGCAAGACTTCAAAATTAGGAAAGTTGCGCTATTTTATAGCATTTTCTGATGGTTTGCTACAGAATGACATTCTCTCGTGAGGGCTTGGGCTGGTGTTTTGCTCTTTATTGTGGTTTATTTCACCACTTCTCCTGCCTGACAGATAAGTACCCAAAAGCCTAAAGACCATTACCCCTGCCCGGAAAACAAAACCAAAATAAAAAACCATTCCAATGCAAAGATTGTGGCTGCATTTAATTTATTGATCAATCAAAGCAGAGACTGATGGGTAACAGTTGAGGGAGCAAGGAAGAGCATGTTTGATTGAAGAATTTGTGAGGGAAATGTCGTGTTGAAGGGTGCAGCTCCAGCGCTTAGCATGCGCCCTGGTGGCTGAAGAACAGAGTTCCACTGCTGCGCCTGAGGAGAGAGAAGGAGACCAAAATTAGGGACATGGATCTCATTTCTATGGCCTAACTTTGCCCAAATAAGCCAAATGCCCTTGTGCTCTCCAAGTCATAAAACACTTTATGTTTCACCTCTTTGCGGATTCCCCAAGTTACACGCTTTCATATGCTAAAGAGATTTGGGACAAACCCCATAATTTTGGACACCTCCTGCAGTCACACTTTCAATCACCCTGGCAGGGAGGCAGTCAGCAATGCCATGAGCCTGCGAGCGGGGATCTGCTTTTAATTGCAAGGGGAGGAGGAGAAGACTCACTCAGGCTTAAGATCCACAGCGCCTGGGGGGTGGCAGAGGAGTGAGCGCAGGGAGAGGAGCATGGGGTAGGGATGGGAGCTAACGGGATCTCTGGGGCTCCCACAGGAGCTCCCCAGCTCCCCAGCAAGCTCCAGCTCCTGTGGTTTCATGGCCACACCGTGAGCTCTGAACTTACGTGACGGCATTGCAGAACTTGCACTTGTTTCCATAGGTCCTGCCGTCGGAGCCGCAGATGGGGTTGTACTCGGAGGTGCAGAGGAGGTTGCCGCCCTTCTGCTGGCTGCAGTCGATGGTTTGCTAAGGGAGAAAAACAGAGTTTAAAGCTTTCATTCCCTGGGTTTTCCTACGTAAGTGCTTTATGTTTATTTAGTATCGGTGATATGGCAAAGCACGGAAGCACTTTTCGGGAGCAGGGCTCTGTTATTCCAGCAGTTCTGCAGACTCAGAGAGTGTGCTAGCCTGGAACAGCCTCAAGTAGGGAGATGGCGAACAGGAAAAAACCTAATAAATGCTGTTACAAGTCGTGAAATGGCCATGCTGATATTTCCAGGCTGGCTCTCCACTGGCCGCTCTGGTTCAGCAGAGGCAAGTGGACAGAAAGGGGATGGTCACAAGCCCCAGTGCAGTAAGTTCTCCCACCCAGGGATTCTCCGTTACTAATAATGCTCCTGCATCAATGATGCAGCATCTCTTGCTCATCCCGTGTTACAGCAAATGAAGGTCTCAGCACCCTCTGCCTGCTCTTCCCAAAACAGAGAGGGGACCAGACACCTGAGCCATGGATTTGGTTCAATCCTTGTTGACCCTGGCACACTTCAACTATTTTCCTCAAGTCCTATTTCCAGGCCGAATGCACCAGAACAAGGCAGGCATTTCTATTACTCAGTCATGCAAAACGTAACAGCAGTTAAGAGCGCATATTTACCTGGTTAATCTGTGGAGGGTACACGACTGGTGGGTTCACCTGGGGTGGGTACACCTGGGGTGGGTTCACCTGGGGGAGGTTTCCTTGGAAGCACTGTCCGTAGCTCTGCAGGTTCACTTCCAGGCCGCTCCTTTTGGGGGAAAGTGAGTTGAGAATGAATGAGCACAGCGCAGCTGCTTCATGAGCCAAACTGCCTCGTTATGCTCCAAAAACCAAAAAGAGCAGTACTGATCCAGAAATCCCTCCCCGACACAGGCCCTTCACTTACGCCACAGCAGTACAGAACTGGCACTTGTTCCTGTAGGTGATGCCGTTGGTGCCACAGATGGGGGAGTACTCCATGGTGCAGGGGATGTTAAAACCACTGCCAGGCTTCAGGAAACCGGTACAGTCGACCTGAAACAGTCACAGAACAGCTTTTGAATCTCTGCTCCCCTTTGCATCAGCCCTGCGTAATGGAGCGCGGTGCAAGAGGCGTCTCCCCCTCTTCCCGGAGCTGCAAGGTGAAAGGGGGTCCAGCCAGTGTGGTGGATTTGGGGGAGCACAGATAAATCCTGCCTGTGGGTACAGCATCAGGATCTGTCCTGAGATGCTCTTCATCCCTGTCATCTTGGGGATTCTCCCCCTGAATGCTAACGTGAAGGATCTTTGCCTAAAATACCTTACAGCAACTTTTGCTGTGAGGTGCCAGGGCCTTTCAGAAATGGAGTTTACACTCAGCTCGCTGCTCCTGCAATTACTCTGAGTGTATTGAAATGGAAGTTGTTGTATTATGTGAAATTGCGCAGCCAGAGCATTTCTTTACTCTCTCTCTCTAAACTAAAAATAGACACACTTTGCCACTTCACGGTACCTCCATATATTGATACTAACTGTATCTTAACTTCGTGGTAAACATTCTGATAGAATCAGTTTTTTCTGTTACAAAATTATAATTTAGTCGAAATCCAAACTTCTTCTGGGAATTTCTTAGCTACAACAAGCCTCTAAGTCTAAATCTAAAGAGAAGTGTTTTCACAACACTGAACGAAACGCTCTTGAATTCAAAAGTTTCCTTTCTAAACTCTGGCGTTATACTGAAGATATTTTGCATTTTGTAACTCACTGATTTTAGCAGCTCGAACAAAATGCAAATTCAATTTCCTGCAAATCTGAAATTTTTCATTTTCACTCCATTTCTGAGAGTCAGGAATTGTGTGGGCTCAGCACAGAAAGAATCCTAGGCAAGGTTTGTGTTTGGCTATCGATCCCCGACCATACCTTAACGCATCTTCCGTCGTGTTTCTTGTCAAGAGCACGGTTGCGGCTAGAGGGAGAGAGGCAGAAGGAAAGCAAGGATTAAACTTTTCATGCCATGCAGTCATCTCAATCATTAAGTCTCTCCACCCGTAAAGCCCGGGTAATTAATCAGATTCTGGAGCTTTGACACGGAAGATCCCGGGCATTAGGGAAGACAGAAACTTGGGAAAAATCTAGTCCACCCCACGATTAGTCACAACCCCAAGGGCTTCTGCCTGCTGCTCGAATTGGCACTGTCGGGGTCAGGGGACCTTCTACTCACAGGAAGTCCTTGCAGAGGGAGCACTCGTTGGAGTAGGTGCGGCCATTGGTGCCGCACACGGGGTCGTAGTTGCGGGGGCAGACCATGTTCATGGTTTTTCCAGACAGCATGTAGGCGCCGCAGGAGGCCTGGGGAAGAGCGCTCGTGATGTCTCCAAGAGGAGAGAAAGGTGTTCTTGCCCTAAGTATGTTTTTGCTGCATTGGGAGGCTACTGTGAGGAAATTTTTTTCTCTATGGTTCCTCCATGGTGGAGAAAAAACACAACGTGTTTCTTACAGCTTGTGAAAGCACCTTTGTGCTGTTAAGACTTAAAGTACTTTTGGCAAGAATTATGGGCAAAAATGATCATTCCTTGGGGAATCAAGACAGGGAAGGTATTTAGGCAGATATTCAATAGTCATATAGATTTTCTGCTGGCACTCTGTGCTGTGCTGACTCGCACTCTACATTATTAATCGCTGTCTTTTTAATCATCAGCGTGCTAAATTATCTCTCTCTGACAAAGGTATTTTCTTATATTGGGGAAAAGAGGTGCACTTAGGGGCACTTCTTTCTTATTCATTCTCTTTTTTTTTTTTTCCCCTCAAGCCTTCCCTGGAATATAGTGTGAGTATGAATTATTCATCTAGACTTAGAAATCAAGACTAAATGACAAAGGAGATCTACTACTCACCCGTCTTTGAGCAACAGCAAGATCTACAATAAAAACAGAAATTATAAAATGTAAAAATTGTACAATGTCCTTCACTAAAATTCTTTTGGAATCATCAATTTCCCTACAGAGTAACTAAATACACTTTCTCATTACCGAGAAGTGATTATCTTCCCAAATGTTTCATCTACTCCCGGTACATGCAAAGAGATACACTGAGATTTAAAAAAACCCAGTTATTTGTGAAACCAGAAATTTTGACTCACTAAACAAGAAACAGGACATAAAATTTTATCCTTTTTTAGCACTATAATCCCCACTAAGGCTCCAAGGCTTAAAGCACGGATCCCGTGTGTTTATCTGCACAAGGGTGAAGTTCATTTAAAAGAGAGCCTGCGTATTCCTGAGCCACACAACCATCACATCCCCAACACGCTGCGCTATCCTTCGGGATGCACAGAGACAGGCAAAAAGGATCAGGAGGACTAGACCAGCATAGAGTGCAACAAAAAATGACCAAAATTCCTTACCAGAAAGGCAGCCGAGAAGGACCAGCCCCAGAAGGGCAGCACAGTTTGCCATCTTCATGTCGGCGGTGGTGGTAGCGGCTGCTCCCTGTGGGTCGGTTTGCCGGAGAGTCCGTGGATGGTTCTCAGCCTTCTCCCTCCCCACTATATATATGCATCTCCCCGACCTTGTGAAGTCATCACGAGAAAGTAATTATTTGCTCTGTAAACTAAGAAAATTGTATCGATTATTGAGTTGAGCTCCAAAGAATACTTGTTTGTTAGAAAGATGCCCAGAAGAATTAAACAAAAATGTGAGCTACACCCAGCTTGTTAACAAAGGCGCCTTGCTGCACAATGAGTGATTTGTACTTTCCAAACAGGAGCACTGTCTCAATAGGGGATGTTGTGAAATTGCATATGGAATCTGGGGAAGTGAAAAAAGGGCCCATTTGTTGGAAGTGTTTGACTTGTGTTCACCATATCACCTATGCCAGATGGGAACTGGGCTCCAGGAGACTTCCATGGAACAGCAGGGTTGGGGGACAGCAGCATGGGACACTCTGAGCTTTTACTGACATCAGATTTGGGGTCTGGCAGGTATCAGTGTCCTTTACAGATGCTGAAGTGTCAGTGAATCTCTCCACACTCCTTTAATTTCCTGGTACACTGGATTTCTCACCAACAGGAGGGGAAGAGTCATCACAAGAGGAAAGCATTACCAAAAACCCCAGATGTTTATAAGACATTTCTGTGTAGGAGCAAGAGTTATTCATCTGTTGGCAATGAGCATGAGTCTGATTAAGAAATTATGAGAATAAGTAGTCTTAAATCTGTGCTGGGATAATGTTTCCTATTAATGGCAAGCAACTGGTATTCTGTGCAGGTGAAATGGGCTTGTTAATACCAAAGGCATTCCAGAAAAAATTCCAGTAACTGCAAAGAGAAGGCCTAACGTTAAGCTTCCCCCTTCTCCCTCAATTATATGGCATTAAATTTAGAGTGTCAGCTGAAAGTCGTGTTTTAGGGAAGATAAGTGATAAATAATGTGCTAGGCTCTGCTAAGTGGCTCGACTCTATCGCAAGTGTATGGAAAAACAAATAAGGGATATTGCATAAAATAATAAATTTTTGATTTAAGGTAGTCACGGAAGGAAGTGACGGATGGAACTTGTTTGTGCTTCAGAAGAAGCTTGATTCATACATGTGGCTTAAAGGCAGCCTGAGTTTTAAATAGAAAATCAGAATTGGTTTTCTTATTATCCTGGGAGATGTTCAGCACTTGGCATGAGCAGATAAATCATAAAAATGTAGCTCAAAGTGTAAGGGAACTGTAGTCACAGAATGGAGCTTGTGGGATTTGGCCTGTTTATATCAATGAAATCATTTTCCTGAAAAATAAATGAATAATGCTATTTGGATCTCTTTCACAAATATCACAAGTTGAAGGGTTCCTTTGAAAGTTGTTTCTGTCGCATTCTTAGCATCCTGAGTGAGTTGACTTTCAGATTCCCTGAACTGATTGTGAGCATATTTGGAAAGGAAGCGGTAGTCGCGGAAGCATTAATATTGATTAATCTCCGGGGGCAGGAATGCCAAAACCTGAAAACAAAGCTTCCTCAGAACTTGCACCAGCCACCAGTGAGGTGGTGCTTGCCAGCCCTGTGGTGGCTGGGGGGCTACAGGAGCAGAACCTGTCTCCTCTTCTGCCCTGCGCCCCAAACTCCCCCAAACCCACCTCCAGATCCGAGATCCCCATTAGCAGAAACTGTTCTGCTTCTCCTGGCGCATCTCCTGCCAGGCTGGAGCCACCAGGAGCTGTTGTGCCCGGCAGGTGTCTGCCAGGGAGCGGCATCACTCTCATGCTGGGCCAACACCTGCCCTTTCATTAGTTAGATCCGCTGGGAGATCCCTCTGCCCCACGCGCTGCCCCTCGGGGTCTTGGTGCCCTTCCAGGACTGCCCCAAAAGCAGCTCTTCTCCTCCTGCAGCTTCTGCCCCTTCACAGGGCAGCAGGGAGAAAAGGAGAAACAGGGAGAGAGCCTTGCTGCAGGGTCTGGGAGAAGGGATGGGAGACAAAGGGCGATATCCAGGGCAGGGCAGGAGAGCTGCTGGGACAGGTGTGACAGAGGATTGCACAAGGAGCCTCATTAGCAGGAAACAGGGAATGGGACAGGAGTAATCACAGGGAAGCAGATGGACTGAAAACAGGCATTAGGAGCAGTGAAAAACAACTGTTCCCATGACAGTGAGCCTTGGGAAATGCCAGGCACCTGTTGCAAATGGGAAGGGCAGAGTGAACCCACCTGCCCCAACCCCTCTGTGATGTGTGTGGCTGTGCCAGAATTCCAATCCCTCAGTGAATCTCAGCTCTGCCTCACTTCAATAGCTCTGACACAGCCAGCCCCCAAAAGCACCTGCAATTAATTCACTTTTCAAATACAATTTTATTTTTCTCCTCATCAAGAAAGAATGCAGTACCAAACTATTTATCCTGAATGAAGCCATAGAGAGAAACTCAGTGGTGTCCAGGGACAGGACGAGGAGCAGTGGCCACAAATTAAAACACAACAAGTTCCACCTCAACATGAGGAAGAACTTCTTTACAATGAGGGTGGCAGAGCCCTGGAACAGCTGCCAGGGAGTGGTGGAGTCTCCCTCTCCGGAGTCATTCCAAGCCCCCCGGGACATGTTTCTGTGTCACCTCCTCCAGGTGACCCTGCCTTGGCAGGGGGGGGTTGGGTGGATGACCTCCAGAGATTGCTTCCAACCCAAATTATCCTGTGATTCTGAGATTTGGGGGTATCATGACAGTGGGCTCAGTAAAGTAACTTTGGGATTATTTTAATGTTTCTACAGACCCAGAGATCTATACAACAGCTTAAATAAAAAGCTTAAATAAAATCCTTCCTTTTATTTCAGGTTCTTAGAGGGCAAACATTTAGGAAGGTTTTCACCACATGAGTGGGATAAATGTTGTCCATCATACGATGGGTTCTCTTGTACTAAGGTATATTTCCAATGACTCTGGAAATTCTACCCAGTTTCTAATCCAGCAGGATTTCTTCCCTCAGCAGTGATAATTTCCTGGGAAGCTTCCCCCCTGGTCTTGAAACTCCCTACCTCAATTCCATACCCTATCACAAGCTAAAAAATTCTCCACTGATGCTCCCTGCCTTGGTTCAAAACTTGCCACAGGCTTCATCTATCTACAGAGAGCAATAATTCTTTCTTAAAATATTCTTGTTATTGCTATTATTATTATTATTATTATTAAAATAAGAACGTGGCTATGTGCTCGCACGACAAGCTGTTCTGCCAGCAGCAGTGTCACTGTCCTTGCTCCGCTCTGCTGCTGTCACAGGCAATGGAGAACAAAAGGGTTCCACTCTCCAGCCTGAGCTGGAGGAGGGACCAGCGCAATCCGCGTTCCTCTGCGGTTCACTGGGGATGTGGAACAACTGCAGGAGCTCCCAGCCGAGCTGCTGTTCCCAGACCTCTGCACACGGGGGCAGAGCTGGATCTTCTATGAGAACATAAATTCAATTTACAGCCAGCAAAGCCCCTGCTCTAAGCCGCACTCACCTGTTATTTCTCCTTGTAGTTCAGCTATCTGATTGCTGCCTGCATTTCTCCAGTCTTTTGAGCATAGATGGTATCACAGGCAAGGGTGTCTGGAATAATTTGACTGTCTGGGAGCTGCATGCAAACAGCATAAAGCTGAGGATCCCAATCCCTCAGTGAATCTCAGCACTGTCTCGCTTCAATAGCTCTGACACAACCAGCCCCCAAAAACACCTGCAATTAATTCACTTTTCAAATACAATTTTATTTTTCTCCACATCAAGAAAGGATGTAGTAACAAACTGTTTATCCTGAATGAAGCCATAGAGAGAAACTGCATTAGCAGAAAGGTTAACCTGCAATTAATTCACTTTTCAAATACGATTTTATTTTTCTCCACATCGAGGAAGAATGTAGTAACGAACAGGTAGATTTTGGCCAGCAACAAGTAGAACAATGCACAAAAATAGAAGGAATGATATAAAATAAAGCAGAACAAAATAAGTACATGCAATGTGTTAATCAGGTTGTGGGGTAATTGAATGGCATTTTCTAAATCCAAAACATCAGATAATGACATAAAGTGCCGAGGTACTGCTTAAAGAATTGTACCATAAAATACCTTGGCAGGCAGACAACATTTCCTGCCTCGAATTTCCTGGAGGGAGAGTTAGATTAGTAATGGTGAGAGGATTTGTGCTGTTGTGGCAAGATTTTATTGAGAAGCAATAAAAAAAATTATTTCCAACGAGGTGCTCATAAAGAGCTCTCTTCCTCTCCATCCTAAGGAGCATCCAGGATGAGCTGCAGGGGTGGGAGGCTGAGGGTTCTGCTGGGGTCCTGCTCTGCCCTTGGTCACTCCTGAGCAAACCTGCTCATTCCTCATCGCAGAGGATTTATCATTTCTACTCACAGTCTCCCCTTAATTGCCTGCTGGATTTTCCTGTTTAGCAGACACGGCCCTGGAAGATGAGGATCACGGGGATCTCCAGCACCATCAGGAGCTCTGCTCCTCTCCAAGGCATTGTGCTTCCTGGGGGCCATCCTCATCCTCTCTGCTGCTGCCCAGCAGAAAAATAACTGCTGGAGCTGCTGTTCTCTCACCCTGACTCCCACACTCAGCAGAGGGAGAGAAAAAGGAGCTCGGATGAAGCCCCCAAGCTCCTGACACTACCTCCCAGAGCCTCAGTTTATCCTGGTCCTCAGAAATCACATCTGACACTGAGATGCCTCCGCACACAGCCCTCCCTCCCTCTCACAGGGGGGACACTGCAGCCCCGGGAAGGGACTTGGCACTGAATGGTCGCAGAGAGTCATGTCTTTTGGAAATAAATTGTCTCCTTTTAGAGAGCTGCTCTCTCCAGTCTCTGGGAAGTGACACATTGTCACTTAAGATCATTAACTATTTGACTGTGAGACTACTGCCTCTACAACACGAGGCACTGGCAGCGCCTGGCTGTTAATGAATAATAAATTAACACTATGACTCTGAGCCCTTCCTTTCATCAGCCGAGATTTCCAGAGGCCGGAGAATCTCAAAGGATCCTCTACAAGCGACAGTCGACGTAATTACCTTCACCCAGCAGCTAAGTGATGGGTGAGGTGCCCAAACGGGCTGTGGCAGTGACTGCCAGCCTCCCCTGGACAGCAGGGCTGCCAGCACTGCCTGCCCACTGCTTTCCTGCAGTGCCCCTCAGCGAGGAACCGACGTGGGCAGACAGGGATCTGCCTGCCCAGAGAAAATTGCTCAGGGGAGCAAAGCGGAGTGTAAAATCTCATCTAGATGTGAGTTTCCAGGCCTGCTCGCCAGGTGGAGGCAGCTTGGAATGTGACCTTCTTCACAGCTCTTGTGAGGCTAAGAGATGGAGGATAACCCTGGAAACTGAAACAGGGATGGGCAGAACAGTGCCAGAACAGTGCCAGAACAGTGCCAGAACAGTGCCAGAACAGTGCCAGAACGTCCCAGCTGCAACAATCCTGGGACTGTTTCTCATTAAGTGATCGCTGAGGTTTGCCCAGGGCCCCTTGGTGCTGCCTGGCTACAAAGAGTGATGCTGGGAGAGGCTGCAGGTATTTGTCAGCAGCAGCTGGGGAGGGAGGCAGCTCCTCTCACCCAGGCAGAGCGTGCCTGTCCGAAATACCCTCGGTGCAGCAAATGGAGAGGAGCACCAGGATGCATCTCCAGCCCCGATTTTCCTTTGGAATGCCAGATGCAGGCAAATGCCCACAAGAGCTGCCCATTGCCTTTGTGATGGGGCTGATATTTTTGTAGATCAGAGCATTGTTCTCCCTCTCCCTGCAATTTGCCCATTAATTCCCGCACCCCAGGATCGTTGCAGTTATATAATCACGCAATATGTTGGGTAAAACCAGAATGAGACTAAAGCAAGACAGAAATGCTGGGACTTTTTTTTATTAAGCAGAGGTTTCAGGATTGATGAGAAGTTTTCAAGGGTCAGGGCAAGGGTTTAGGAAGTCATCTGCCATGGGAAACATTGCCAGGGAGGGATCCTCTTTCTCAGCTGTCGAGAACTTAACATGTACTAATAGACCTCAAGCGAAGACTTCCACGGCTCCTCCTGCAGAGAAAGAAATCAGTATCTCAGAGACAGAACATCTTTTGCTGTTGTCGGTCCCTGTACACCATAGAGGAACTCCTAAACTCTATTCCACATATTTCCTTTTGTTATTGACATATGAAGACAAGAAAAATTCTTAATTTAAAAGACCAAATAGACTGTAGGAAAGAGACTTTGTTTGCCAGGAGAAAGCAAATCACTTAAGAGGGAAATGGAGAACGCTGTGGTGTTTCTTTATCGCTGAAAGGAATTCCCAACAAAATCCCCCAATTAAAAAAACCACCCTTACAAGTGAGAAAACAAATAAACAAAATAACTTCTCCAACCGGTCTCCAAGAGTGATTAGCCAGTTTAAACTAATTCACCATTTAGTAGGTGAAGAGATTCATTTCATACGTACGCGTATGCATTGCAGAACATGCATTTGTTGGAGTACGTGACACCATTAGATCCACAGTGTGGGACATACTCCATGGTACACATATTATTGAAGGTTTTCTGGTTACCGCAGTAGACGGATGCACGCTGTATTCACAAAAAAAAAAAAAAAAAAAGAGCTCTCAGCCAAAGCAAGGCGAGAAAAGTGACATTAGGAAGCCCCACACACCCCTTGAGCTGCCCCCTCACTGCCCAGAGGAGATGCTGAGGAAAAGCCCAGGGACAGGGCAGGATGCAGTGGAGCTTTGCCTCCAGCCATGCAGAGCTGTGAAACCATTGTCAGCGATGCTGCAGAGACTTTCACAACAACTTGGACATGAACTGAATACTGCCCTGCTTGTTGGAACTACCATCAGATGAAAATGGCAATTTCACCCGATAATATCTGTGGCAAATATTGCTCAGGCAGCCGGGTGTCTCAGGATTTTGAAAGGCTCGATCACAATGTGATTAGTAAAGATTTATACAGAAACTGCTTTAAGGAAAGAAAGGATGGAAAATAGAAAAATCTGCCCCTTACCTGCAGAGCATCAGTAGGTGGAACTAAAAAAAAAAAAGAAGAAGATAAAAGGAAATAAGTTACAAATGCAATTCATGGATTCTGTTAAAATCTGTGAATGCATGCCCTGAATACATTACTTCCAGCTCCCTGTGTGTTAGCGAATTATTCTTAGACAAAAGGAATTTCAGGCAAAATGTTGTGCTATACTGTATGTTGATTCTGTGGTACTTTTTTTAATGAGGGTTACAGTCAAAACAGAAAAAGGTGTGTTGAATGAAATAAGGGAAAGACATTTTTCCTGGTTCAAAAGATGGAACAGGACATGCACTCAAAGCAAAGCTAATTATTCAGGTAAATAGGGACATAAAGCTGACAAGTACACAGAGGCAGCATCTTATATGCATTGCCACTATTATTCTTAAATAAGAAGAATATTTAGTGAGAGGTAAACTTATGAAGCTTCTACAGCAGTTCAGGCTCTCACACTGCACTTCAGTTCAGGATGACTACCAGAAATGTTCGCTTTCATTCAGTAAAATAACGTGTGTTCCTGCGACATTTCAGAGGTTAAATACTGGTTGTCTGAGTCTCTGGGTTGCACCACGTACATGTCACTTCTTTCATTATGCATAAACTAACGCTGAGAGTAGAGCTGCTCCCACAGTTGTTCTTACCCACTCAGTTCTGTTGCTAAAATATTACCCCATAAGTGATAGTCTCTGATGTCAAGTCTTTTCAACACTATCTTTCTAGGAGTAAATAAGTCCTTGCAGAATGGAGTTCTTTCCAGTCTGAGGATGTTTTTTTGTGGTGCTGAAGGCAGCTCACTCCGAGGCAGAGCGGGAGGCAGGGGAGCCACTCACCTGAGATGCAGAAAAGGGCCAGAGAGAGCAGCAGCAACACCCCTGTGGCTTTCATGGTGGCTGGAGCAGCTGTGAGCAGCAGAGCTTGGCTTTGGCTAAGAAAACACAGCCTGGATTCCTTCCTCAGGTGGCAACCACGCTTATATGGACGCCTGCACCACTGGGGGTGTGTGTGCTTGTGCGTGTTCGTATTTGCCTTATCCACCCTTATCCTGGAGCAACATTTCCAGTCTTTTGTCTCAGTGGCAATCTCAACAGAGGTAAGCCGTGCTGTAAGCCAAGAAGGATGTTTCTTCATCAACGGGAGTCACGAGAAGTTTAGATGTGTTAGATACACCCTCTGCGTCGTTATTTTAAGTGAAATATGTGACAGTTTCCTTCTGAAGGACCACAGAAAATTCCTGCAGGCAAAAAGAGCGACTGTACAAACTGCTGTCAGATTTTCCCTGTGTGCACCTATCAGTGCCTATTTTTGTGCAGTGCTTTTTCACGAGAAAAACATTGAATGAAATGCTTCTGTAGCAGAAAGGTTCTCCTTTTATTTTTGTGCTTTGCCCAAGTAAAAAAATATCACGAAGTTATAGTGAAAGCAGGAAAACAATGAACTGGGAAGGGGAGCACGAGGGCATCCCAGACACTGAAAGGAGTCCTTGGAAATTACAAGGGATGGAGAAACTTTTATGGGGTTATGGAAAAAAAATTTACAATTGTTATTTCCCCTAAAAGCCATTAGCATTGCAGTAATAGACTTTTAGTATGATGATGACAGAATGATTTGAGACCCTAGAGTGGATCCTAGAAAAGTTGAACCCAATCTGGAAATCACTGCTTCATCCATCTGCCCATCTCAACATAAATCCTTTGTTTTACCACCGAAGCATTGCTTTTTGGGACAACCTCCGTCAAGGAGAACAAGTTCCCCTCTTCCTTTGATTCCCAGAAGAAACGCATGTGGGAGATATTACATTTTAGAAGGGATAAGCCCAATTTATTTATGCTTCTCTTGTGTGGATCAAAAAAACCCCAATTCAATACTCAAACAGAAGACAAAAGCAAAATAAATTTCATGCACAATATGCCAACGACAGGTCACACTCTCAAGAAACAGAAGGGTGCTTTGTCCTTGGATTTTGAAATACTGCTGAAATATTCCTTGGGCTGGCAAAGAGCATTGTGTAATTGAAGACTGAGAGAAGACAAGTAGGCAGGAGTAGGCACCACCCCTAGGAAGGCATTTATCTTAAAACTCTTGAAGGTTGTTAAAGGACGACTACAAGATGAGAAAAACCCGGCAATAAGTCAGCTGGAGGACTTAGACAAATAGACAGGGACAGGGCATGTGTGTGAAAGAAATGGGTTTTGCCATCGGAGTGCCCTTGCAGAGAGCTCCACTCCAGGTGAGGGCAGAGCCAGGGATCAGCTCTGAGCACGGACAAGGTGTGACTGGGCTGTGCTGACGCTGCTTGCACAGGGAAAATGCACCAGGAACACCTGAGGAGAGACCCTCCTGTGTCACCTCTTCAGCCCTTCACAGTGCCAAACATCTAAAGGGTCTGAGCACTAATGCAGGGCTGCTGCCATTTACGTGCAAAGACACACAGCTCTGGGCTTTGTGCATCTGTGTTCCATCTTCTGCCTTTTACGAGAGGGAGGGGAGCAAGATGTTGCTCTTGTTCATTCCCAGGGCTTTGAGCACGTAACCTATTCTGCCTGGCGTCATCATTCAACAAATCAGAAGAGAATGTTTCATGAGACTACACATGAAAGAAGACAGGGAAATGTTGCTGATTTAGTTTATTGAGAAAGAAAATCGGGAGTGAGCTGAGTTCCCCAGTGGGTGAGATGAACTGAGGTGAGATCTTTAGCTGGGATTTGCCAGTGGGGATCCTGTGGTGAATTCTCTCAGCACTGATACTCAGCATTTTCCAAAATGGCTTAAAGTGATAGTCCCATTGCTGTCCCTGAAAGCGAGGAGAAGAAATAATGAATTAAACACAGAATCCTGCCTGCTATAATCTGTCTTTTTGCTTGGCTCCTAGAGATGGTGTCAGATGGGATCCTGCCCTAGAGCCAAGGAAATTGCAGACTTGTAATCCCATTTGCAATTTGATTATTAAGAGATGAGGGAAACAATTTAACCCATTCCTAAGACTGCAAATATCTGTGGGGAGACTACAGCGAAATTTCAAAAGTCATTTCCTTTGCAACACGCAAGAAAAATTCCATTAAGATTAAATGGTCTTCAAACCATTCACACCAACAAAGCAGCCATAGCTCTTTGCATGCTCTAATGAAAAAATAAATGAATGCTTGACACGGTGGCTGACATCCCCTCCTGCCCCAAATCCCTAATCAACAGTGCCCAGCAAACAAAAAAAAAGTAGCAACTGTGCAAACTTATGCCCACAGGAGGCAGTTGATAACACAAATGTCATTGGTATTTATACATACACGACTGCGTTGCAGAAGTTACACTTATTGCTGTATGTTGTGTTGTCAGAGCCACAGAGAGGCATGTACTCAAGTGTGCAGACAGGTTTGGGGTACTCGCTGCAGTCAACCTGCAAAAAATAAGTAAAAATAAAAGAGCCTGATGTGAAGGAGTCAGCAGCAGAAGGGCTTGAACTCTGAGCTAGAGCTGCAGTGCTAATGATACCAATCTAACTAAAAGTAATTAACTTCCTTGCACATCTGATATGAACCGAGGTGTCAGTTTCTCCTATGCCAGGAGAATTTAATAATATAAAAATAGATCATAATTTCCTGTTTAAAGAGATGTGTATCATAACCTGGTCACAGCATTTCCAAACAGCAGCAGTTCACTCGGTGAAGGTGCCGTGCTCTGCGTTCCCAAGCTGGCCAGGAAATTAAATGGAAAAACACTGGTGTCTGGAGAAATGTGGTGCTGATCCTCTGTGAGGGTTTGACTCCTCCTGGAGCCTTAAAACTGGAAGATCAGCACACAGCTAGATTCTGCAAGAGGGATTCTGTTTCTTGGTGCAGTGGGTGCTATGCTTGCTAGGGAGCATTGTAGGGAAAAAATGTGTCTGGGTGCAGGAGGAGGCTGAGGAATTTCATGGAGGAGACATCTTTCAAGGCTTACTGACTCCACAGAAATCACACCTGGCTGAGATCCATCACCTGAAAACAGCTGGAGGTTGGAAGAGTAGAAATCGCTCTTCTCAACATCCTCTGCTCTCAGTCTCTCCACACAATCCTCACAGCCCCTGCCAGCAGCAGGCTCTGCACCAGGTCATCACAGGCTAGATGGACCACTGGTCTGACCCCAAAAGCCATTCCCTGTTCTCATTCACAGTTCTGCCCTGGTGGATTATTTCTACTGCTCTTTAACTGATCCTTTCCTGAGCAGTCACCCCTTCCTTTCCTGGCATCCACACAAATGGCATTTATTACGTGTAGAGACAGCAAAATCCCCCCTGTGCTGCAGCACGGCAGCTGTCCCACTCCTGCAGGATGCTGCTGGCCTGGGGGCTGCTGCAGACACCAGCACTGCTTCCCCTGACAGCAGCAGCACCAAACCCCAGCCCCTCATCCCCCAATTCACTTACTGTGACAATTTCCTTCTTACATTCACCGTCACTCTTCTTGCCCACGCTGGCTCCAGACTCTCTGGGAAGGGAAGAGACCTGCATTAGGGTGCCATACAAGCAATCTGTTCTGAACCCCATCCCCCAGGAACGCTGAGCAGCCTCAGGCACAGCTGTGGGACACAGGAGATGTCCAGCTCAGGTTGTGTCCATGTGGCTCTCAACACCAGCTCAGGTGGTGCCACTGCCTGCCAGAGCAGAGATTTACAGCGTGGTGCGAGGGACGAGGGCCAGGGTGGATGAGGAGACAGGTTGTGGGGCAATCTCAGTGCCCCACAGGGGAGTTGTTGTCCTCTGCAAGGCAGCGTCTGCCACACAGACCCTTCTGACTCAGTTAATAGAGGCCTCCAGTCCTGGGGAGATCCCCACCCAGCCCTCTGCTTCTCTGTCTAAACCAAAGGCACAGTTTTCCTTCTAATCACAGAGGAACGCAAGGTTCAGTCAGGAGGAAAAAAGAAAGTCGGAGCACTTCACAGAAAAGGCCTTGGCAGAAGCGCTGCTATCCAAAGAGCATTTCCAGGAGCACCAAGCCGCGGTGCCCGTGCTCAGTACTCACAGGTTCCGGGCACAGAGCAGGCACTCGTTGTCGTAGGTGACCCAATCGGTGCCGCAGACGGGGCTGAGGTCTTTGTTGCAGAGCAGCACCGCTTTGCCATCCTCGCTGGTTGAGTTGGGATACCTGCTGCAATCCACCTGGCGCGGGAGCAAAAAAACTGCTGAAAACCTAATTTACAGCGCACAAATAGGTCTGGTGAGTGTGTCTGCCTGGCCACACAGGACACCAGCAGAGCAGGAAAAAACCCTTTCTGTGAGTCACCGTGATGACAGTTCACTCAGAGGTGACCAGTGCTGGATTCTGACAGCTCATATGTGCTCTCGTTTAGGGCTTGAATTATTTCAACAAGCAGCTTTGGCCACTCAGAAGCAGAACACGCCAATTGTTTTGCCCTTGGTTTAACTTACAGGGGCAGCTTCCTTGCATTCTCCGTCATGGTCTTTGCTGACATTGGTTCCGTATTCTCTGCAGAGGGAAAGAGAAATGTTAGGAAGTTCAGCAAAGATGTCTTGCCACATCCTAGATGCTGGAAATATATAATCAATACAAGGAAAAACGGACTCTTTCTCAATCAGGCTTTTTTATATGTATTTTTGGGAAGGTAGTGCCACCCTCCCTAACCAGCTGAGTAAAACCCTGGGAAGCTTTAGGACCATTTTGGGCTGCTTTGAGCAGAGCATCTCCATCCTTTTGCTGTGATGAGATGTGCTCTCAGAGCCATCATCTGGCTGATCCTTGAGCTGGAGAAGTAAAAACCTGAACAAATTACGCAAGCAAAAGAAAAACACAGTGACTAAAGCACCACCGGAGCGCCGTGCTGTGATAGCCAAGCTCATTTTGAAGGAATTGACACAAGTGGCATGTGACAGATCACTGAGTGTGGAGCAGGGGTGCTGGCAGGAGCTCTGTGCAGTGCTGCCCGAGGTCCCCACGCTGTCCCCACGCTGTCCCCATGCTGTCCCCACGCAGCACATACACGTTGTAGGCACAGAGCAGGCACTCGTTGCCGTAGGTGACTCCGTCAGATCCGCAGATGGGGCTGACGGCCTCGCTGCACACCACCACCTCTTTGCCCTCCTCGTTTGTGGTGTTGGGATATGTGCTGCAGTCCACCTGCCGAAGGAAGGACAGCAGCAGCGTGAGGAGAGGTTGAGTTCACAGCTCTCATTTTGCACCAGGCAGTGGACAGGTACAAGGAGTTTTCGCTGTCACAGCACAGACTTGTGCTGGTGGGTCCATCTGGCAATGGGTGAATCCTTCCTGCAGAGATGTCCCACATGGCAGGAGAAAAGGAGGAGGAGGGGAGAGCCATAGCCACGCAGCTCCTCAGATGGGGTAATTCAGTGGTAGTCTCTCATGCTCTCTTGGCATGATTTTATAAAGGCTCTCCATTGGTCTCTATTTCTTCTATTCTAGTGGCCCCTCCAGTGCATTTCTGTTTTTACTTTTTCATTTTTCATGCACTGATCATGGTTTTTTCAGAGGACCAAGACTAATGACCTGGTGTGTGGAAGCTGGACCAGCTCACAGGATTTTAGTCTTGCCCTCAGGTAGGCTCTGATACCACAGTCCATTACTACAGTCCAGAACCAGCTATATATTTCCAGCTTAAAGCTTAGAGCATTTTAAAGTTGCTGAAAAATTAATTAATAAAAAAACTTTGTATCATTACTACTAAAACATTATTAACATACAGCACAGACGTGGAGCAAAGAGCAGTATAATTTAATGTTTTACACTGTAGAATCTGATTACAATGACATGAGTGTCACACTAGGTGAGAAAGAGCTGAGCATCTACAGGTTGGAGGTGTTTCCCACCCCTTTGGTTATGTCTTTACCAGGCCACATACTTGAGAAAAGTGACAGAAAGAAATCTTCCACTCACCTCAATCCCAAAGGCAGTATCTGGAAAAGAAAAGAGAGGCAGAAAAAATGAACCCAAGCCAATATGATAAGACCTCAATTAAATCTGGAAATATGGACATAAAATTCCTCTCTGCAGGATTGTACGGAATGATTTCCAGTGATTGTCTTCTGAACTAAATAAACTATGTATGATTTTTTTTCTCTATGTTGATAAGTATAATAGCATTGCTTATTACTGGCTGTGATGAAACACCTTTTTGAATAGCTTTGTTCTTTTGCTTGTTCTGAGATAGGTAGACTTATTAATTGAAATCAGAAGAGCTTTTCCTTCCTTATCTTTTTAAATATCCGTTTTGACCCTAAAGCACTGCTGTTACATATCTGAAAATACACCTGAATCAACACAGACAAATGCAAATAGTCACCTACAGGATAAGCAAATACATACAGCATCTGTTGTCAGAAATATGCATTTTAAAGAAGCCGAGTGGGAAAACAATGTCTTTGGCTTTGTAATTTCATCAGTTGTGAATATGCAGTGAGAACATCAGGCTCTGGCTTGTTTTCATCTCTTGGTGTTCCATTAGCAGAAAGAGCATTGCAGGAAATTTGCCAAGGTCTTGCAAAGAACTTGCTTGTGCCATTACAATATTTTCTTTACTAGTTACTGGAGGTCTGACCCCCTTGTTGTGGCCTTATTTCAAGTATTCATCCATTTGCTGTAATTGTACAAGTCTAAGCAGTGTAATGGTGTTAGAACATCAGTGTACAAGGTATAACAGCAGTAAGTTGCTGTTATTTATATTTTTGACAGCCAGCTACAGCAGCGAGCCATCGAGGACTGTCCTGAAATACACTCCTGCAACCTGCACGATGCCAATTGAGGCAGCAGAGCTCTCTGAAGGAGATTTTCTCTCTTTGAAGCCTCTGCCTTACCCTTTTAAAGACAGCCAGGACTCAGCCACGAAGCCTCTGAGGGCACCTGCAGAGTCACTCACCTGGGATGCAGCAAAGCGCGAAGGAGAGGAGCACCAAAAGCCCTGCCGTGGTCATGGTGGAGGTGTCTGGAGTCTGCAGGCTGCTTCTCCCTCTCTGCTCACGAGATAGTCCCTGCAGGGCTGGCTGCAAATATATACAAATGCAATGTCTAAACTGTTCAACTGTAACATAAAACAACCTGCAGAATCTGTCACCAGCACAATGAGGCCGGTAATATTTATGGAGGTCTTGACTTTTCAGGTAATGGTCTGCATCTGCAAGGCAATTGATTTTGGCTGGACACCTGGATAATAGATCAAGACAAGTATCACAAGTTCTGAGTGGTCAAAACCAAACAAACAGCCTTTTGGACAAAAGAAATCTCTTTAGGATTCTAGAAGAAACGTGTGGAGCACAAAATATTAAGGGGAGTAAGCAGCTGGTTCTTCATTTGTCTCTTGCAGGGCAACATCTCCCATCAGGGAGATCCATTAGGCAGGATGCAGTACCACCCTGTCTGCAGATCAGGCTGAGTCTCTGCTTTCCTTTCTGGTTTTGGGTGAGTTTTTCTCCCCAAATTCCCAGATAATCACCTCTAAAACAAACTCATGTCAGGTGTGGCTTTGCCATCAGCAGCACCACTTCAGCTTTGTCAGACAAGTCTGGCAGGACTGTGTCTAACCCCTGAATCCAGTGGTATTTAGCACCAGTTTGATTAAAGCCAAGGCTTCTTGACAGTTTCATTGCCTGGGTACAGAGGAGCTCAGTAGAACACTTGAAAGCAGGTTAAAAATCTGTCAAATGCCACTAAAAATGTCACTTGAACCTCAGCAACAGGGAGCACTTATTTACAGACCCAGTCCCTGTTAAACACACGGATTCGGAGTGTTCCGCCAAGCCAGCTGAAGAACAAAAGACACTGAAGGTTTGGGAGCCTATTTACATTGCATCAGCTAAGCCTGAAAGTACAGTAGGTCCTTTCCTCTTGCAGATATTTTAGAAAATGATACTTAAAATATAGAATCTGTCCCCATTTCCCTGTCTGTCTCGCACCGCCAGCCTTTGTGCCATCTCCAAATTGCTCCTGCCTAGGAGCAGGTCTGCACCTCTGCAGTTTCAGTAGCTGTAATTTCGCAGGAGTGGGTTCTGCCTGTAACCTGTTTCTCATCCCTTTCACAGGCTGAAAATGGCAAGAATACCTGGGGGGGTTTTGGGGGTTTGTGGAAGCTAAGCGTTGTGCTTAGGGTAGAATCCAGAACCATGGGAGCTGCAGAGCAAAAGGTGCTTTACAGCTGCTGCCTTCAACAAACAAGGCACCACCCATTAGACAAATTCATTAAGTTCATCTGAAATCATTGAAATTCAGCCCAAGCAAATGTGGTGTTGTCTGATCCACCACAGCAGTCTAAAAGGGTATATTTTGATCCTTAAATGGATATTTTGGATAGTGCATGGAATCACCTCTGCTGGCACGCCCAGAAGGCCACAGCATGGCTGTGTGGATATGCAGGTCACATTTTTACCTACAAGAGATGAGATTCTTCACAGGGAGAAGCATCGAAATAATTATGCTGCTGTGATTGTTTCTATAAATTACAGGGAGCATGCATGAATATTTCAGACAGATTTGGCACATCTTGAGGATATATTGCCCTAATATGTCTTGTGAGCAGCATCTCTGGAAGCCAAAGGCTCTTCCCTGAGCATGTGCAGGAGTTCCTGAAGCTGCTCCCCACATGTCACGGTTGCTGCCTTCCCCTGTGCAGGCTCTGCAGATTTGGAGGTTGGGGTACATCTTTCTGGGTTAAATATGAACTTTGCCAGAGCCTCCGCCAGCCAAGGTCTCTGCAATCCATCCTCACCAGCCTTCCCATCCCCAGCCTGGCAGCTTTTGACAGATTTCCTCCTGCCTGGTGCCGCATGCTGCTCCCTGCCCTGGATGTGCTGTTCTTTAGGCAGGACCAGCCTCTCTCCCGATGAGGGGAAAGCGCCTTCCTGCCAAAGTCTGGCGTGTGTTACACCAGGGAAAGCTCTTCCACTTCAGCTGCTGGGCTCAGCACGAGGTTGGGCACTGGCCCTGAGAAGCCCAGATTTCCTCTGACCACCGCAATGCCTGTCAGGTGTTCAGCAGATCCATTCCTTCACTCTCTCACCTACAAACACTCCAGGAAGGCTCAAGTCTGCGACAATTCAAGTGGTGACTGAGGAACATCAGTTTCCCCTGAGCCACTCAGGGATCCCCCAGGCAAGCCACAAAAGTGACACCCAGAAATGCCCAGGTTTCAGACACTTGCCTAGCCTTCAGCCAGACAGCATCCACAGCCTCCCCAGCCCGGGTTACAGCTCCAGGTTATCCCCCCTCTGATAACAGCGTGGAAAAATCCCACAGCTGGCTAAGCTCGTGCTGTAGGACAGGTCCTTAGCTGCTCCTGGAGAAGAGCAGTTAGGAAGAGGATTTGGTCTGCAATCCTGCCACTGATCTGCTGTAATCCACTTCATTATGGTCTTCTTATCCTCAAAGTCAGATGCAGCATATGGCTAATGACCATTTGGCTAAAGGAAAATCCTCTGTGCGCAGCAGCCAGCGCAGGGCAGAGATCCTGCGAGAGAGCTGGGGGTGGACTGCGGACAAGAGTATGGAGGGATGGGAGAAGGGGGAATGGAGAGGCTTTAAGCAGAAGGAGGATAGGTTTAGATTAAATATTAGGGAGAAATTCTTTAGTGTGAGGCCCTGGCACAGGGTGCCCAGAGAAGCTGTGGCTGCCCCAACCCTGGAAGTGCTCAAAGCCAGGCTGGATGGGACTCTGAACAACATGGGCTAGTGGAAGGTGTCCCTGCCCATGGCAGGGGGTTGGACCAAAATTATCTTCAAGGTCTCTTCCAACCCCAAAAATTCTATGATTCCATAATCTGCAGGTAAGCAAAGGCAGTGCCACATCTCAGGGTGCTGCCTGTCATGGTCCTGAGCACCACAAGGTCTGTGTGCTGACACCAGGGCAGGATTTGGCCATTGTACAACATCCTCTCTCCCTTACTCCTGTAATTTCTTGTTTTACATTTCCCATTACAGTTTTTTTTTAGTATTGATTTCATATTCTCTTGAAGAATCCAAACTGAGGCTGGAAAATTTTCTTAGCGAATATGAAACTTCTCAGCATAAATAACACATTGATAAATGAATGGCAAATTATTTAATACACTTTTCTGAACACGCCTGGGGTTTGTCACATTATTTAATTAACAAATAACTGCTGTAAAAGTGGGAAATAACGATTAGTTGTAGCTCTTACATGAAAATGCCTCTAATCACTCCAAAATACCTGTTAAACACAATTCAGGCTGCAGTTTTCGTCTCTGGCTTACTTTTGGCCACGTCATGGCCAATAACTATCTGCACTGAGCCACAAGCCTGGAGAAACCAACGCAGCACAAATGGAAGCTCTGCCTCTTTCTGAGTACCTGAAGGCCTCACTTGAACTAAGCAATAAAGCAAACAAAGTGACTGATACGACTAAAGCATCTCGGTATCAAAACATAGCCATGTGTTTATGAACTTATTAAATAGAACTTGATCCAGGCAATGCCGGTGGATGTTTTTCCTGAACTAATAAGACTATGTGCAGAACTTTGTACCCTGCAGGTGAAGGCTAACGTGGTTTCACGTTACTTATGCAATGAATTAAATGTGTTTGGCCCCACTACAAGGGCAGATGTTGACACATGGGAACGAGTCCAGCAGAGGCAGGCAGGCTGCCCAGGGACAGGGGCACAGGGCATTCCAGGAAAGCTGAAGGACCTGGGCTTCTTCATCCTGGAGAACAGATGGCTGCTGGGATCACCTTGCTGTCTGCAGCTCCCTGATGGGGTTAGAGATAAGGGAGAGCCAGAGTCTTCCCTAAACTGTACGGCAAAAGGATTAAATTCTGAATGAATGTGAGGAATTATTCCTTGTCATGTGGATGATCAAGCACAGAAGGCAGAGAGGCCATGCATGTCCTTCTTCAGTGCTATTGAGAACCCAAATGAAAAAGAAAGGCCTTGGGCACCCTGACCTGCCTTTGATTTTGGCCTTGCTTTGAGCAGGGTTTGAGCCAGAGACCTCAGGAGAGCTCTAAACCTGAAATATTTTATGGCTATTGTACTTATACAATTCTCTCTTCTATAAATAGTTGTTATTAATAAAAACCCACAATATTTCTCTATGACCCAGGAGAGTCTTCTCAGAATTTTCCTACAGCCTTTACTGAAGTGACACAGGTAAGCTCTGCAAAGAGCTCCCTGAATGTTTTTACAGGGGGTGACCAGCAGCATGTACAACAGAAAGAGTGGATTGCAATCATTGTTAAAACAAAACCACACGCTAAACCATCCAAATTTTAGGACATTATTAGCTCTCAATGGTTTCAAAGACTCTCCACTTCTGCAGGAGCCCAGCACTTTGCGACCACAGTCCTGCCCCAGAGGAGCATCAGCATTTGAATCTCCAAAAAAGCTGTCTGCACCACAGAAAATCAGCTGCCAAATACTGATCACTTCCCTGCTGTGCTGCAGCCTGGACCAGACGTGGGTCTCAGCAGCTTCAGCTCCAAGGACACCCCTCCATCCCTCGTGTTGTGCTCCAGCCCTGAGAAGTTTCTGGATGATAAGAACATCAAGTCAGGGCTCCATTGCAGAGGGCAGGAGTTACTCACGAGGAAGCAGGAAAATGCTACAATGAACAATCAGAAAAAGGAGGCAGAAAACAACACAATTTGGCTGGACACTGACCCAGGTTATTGCTCTTTGAAGTGAACGTACTGCAGGGAAGGTGGGCTGGAGGAAACACAGAGGTATTAACCTGCAGCTGATCAGAGGAACAGGAAATCATTGGTTTAATCAGTTCCCCTAACACTTCAGTGATCTCAGTTCTGCATCACTGAGCACTCGTCTCATCTTTGTCACAGCCCAGGCAGGAGCAACGAGGAGGTGGCTGCAGGGAAGTGGCAGCTGACCTGGGATTGACACCATTCAGGACAAAGTCAATCAGGCAGCTTCACTGCTAGGGCTGGGAAAGTCTCCTTCAAGAGCTGGGGTCAGGAGAAAGTCTTCCAAAGGTAGGAAAAAAATAATAAAATTCGATAGATTCTTATCTGCAATGAGACATTATTTATAGCTCAATGCACAGTTAAAATAGAACGAATAAGCATGTTCAGCTAGGAAAGCAAATTGCTTTGAGGTTATATAAACCAGGGGAATAGTTGAACACGTTTTCAAACTACCAGCCATCTAGCAGAGCTCACATCACCAGAATAGCACACAGCAGGGGCACTGTGGCTGTGTCCCTTGGATCGCAGGCAGCTCCGTGACCCACCAAGGAGTGTCACTGCCGAGAGATGCTGAGAGGCAAAAGTAAGATATTTCAGCTGACTGACAGGCAGGGCTGGGAAAAGTGATCGAGTGTGGCTGGGATGAGCACTTGCTGCATGTTGAGCAGCAGAGAGGAAAGCAAAGGCCTCGAGGAAGATGGTTTGATCCCCGGGCAGCCGCATTGCAGAGTTTGTTTACAGAGGGATAACCATCCCGGATGCGGCTGCGGCACAAAATCTGTGGCTGGGCTGGCTGGGGAGCCAGGTTATTGTCTCACATGAAGCACAGGGATCATCTCTTCACAGAGAGCTGCCAAGTCTCATTAATTTATCATAGGGACATGCCTTCAGTGCTTGCTCCCCTCGGTTCTGTTCTGCGAGATTGACAGATATGTCTATAGATCACAAAGTGTTCTTGACAAGAGGGTAATTAACCTTCAATGTTTACATCTCCTTCCTCTTGGTAAGTAACACACAGTTTGGGGATTTGGGCAGGCCTGGCTGTAAATGAGTTATAGTTTCCTTTTATGCTCCTGATCAGAGCCCAGAAGGAGTGGAGTTTTCTAACACAGAGCAGGAGGTAACCAGGGGAGAATTTCCTTCGGTAAATGGCCAAAGCCATGGGCTCAGGGCTTTTGGGCCAGCACCAGCTCTACGATCATCTGTGAGTCTGTAGCTTCACAGCTCTTTGGGTCTGGATCTGGGATTTGCTTCACGCAAGCTCAGGACAGGGTGAGCTGAGGCCCTGCCCAACTTGGGGTAACCAGGGGTGAAGAAATTTATACAAAGATAGTGACATGTAGAAGAGGAATTGTCGTAAAGAGGGGTTTAAGTTAGATAAACATTTCAGGAGTATTTCCTCCTGCACAAATCCCTTACGGGAAGAATCAACCACGAGTGCCATCATAACCTGAAGGCATCACTCTGTCCCAAGAAAACTCAGATTTTCAGATCCCAGGACAAAGCTTTCTTCCTGTGTAAAACCACAGGACGAGGTGATGCAAAACAGAAACAAGCAGAGCACCAAAAAAAAATATGTTCCCAGGTCTCACCTTACCAACCAACAAACCAGCAAAATGCATGTGAAGAGCAATGTTTGGAAAAGATAAGTGAAGGTGGTTGCTTTCCTGTATGGGAATAAAACCAGAAACCCCTGGGATATGGGATGAAAGAGGGTTTGGTTTTTAAGAATGATCTTGTAAACAAAGCAGCAACAAGGGAGAGATGCAGTAGGCTAAGAATAAAAATCCACTGCTCTTCCTGGTGGGAACAGCAGGGACGAGAGGGTGAGAGGCAGGACAGATCACGGTGCCATAGCTTGAACAGTTGGCTGGGAGAGGATGAACTGGATGGAAAGAATTTCCATAGCTGAAGGACTATTAACATCATAACCACCGAACACATCTTCATTATTAACATCAAAAGAAAGGGCAACCATTTCATTTATTCTGCAGAGCTGAGCTTTAATGAGACCACTGGCTGATTCTTTGCATCTGGACATGGGTGAAGCACAGCTGGTGCTGACAGAAAGGAACATGATGCCAAATTAAGGGATTTTACTGTTTTACTGTAGAGCTGAGGTAGACAGCAGGAATTCTACCATCTCTGAACTTTTGCAGTAGAAAAGTAGCCCAGTTATTTACTCAATATGTTATGCATGCATGACAACTGCTATAATATACATGATCATAGGGGCCCTACATCCCCTGGTTTGGGCACTACTCCATTTGCAATCTGACAAAACATTTTTGTCTCAGGAGAGCTGAATGCACTGACCCCTGCAAAAGCTTTGTGTGCCTCCTTTTCCCATCTTAAAACAGGTTATTCTGCCCTTTCCTGCTGCTGTCAGTGGAGGCTGTTTGTGAATGCTTCCATAGCAAAGAAATATTTCTGCTACTTGTCTCATATTTTGCATCTTTTTGCCATCCTTCTCTTCCTACTTTGGAACGCAGCCTGTGGAGAATAGCAATATTAGAAAGCTTGTGTTAAATCACTGCCAAATAAAATGTCAACAGAAGGTATATGCATCACTTACGTCCAATCGTGCACTGCCTGCTCAGCATCCGGCTGACACTGTTTGGGATGCTGCCACGGAGAGCAATGGGAGTTCAGGCTGCCTCTTCATTTGCCTTCCTTCTTAGTCACAGGCATGACTGCTGCTCCCGAGGCCCTGAGTGCCCCACGCTCTCTGAGGAAGGGAAATTCTGCCATTAGGGACTCAGTGTGACCATTTTCCCAAAGGGATACAAGTGCTGGGAATGTACATAAAACCCCCAAATGATGCAAGTGAAGGAGAGTTCATCTGAGTTAACCACCAACAATGAAGTGGTTTTACTGTCTCTGGCTATTATAAACCTATCAGTCAACAAACCTCTGCCATCTGAATGTGCTGCATCATTTGAATTTCCACTCTGGATACTTTCTTCAGCTATTTTCTTTTCTCTGCTAAATCTTCATGATTTACCCCCAAGCACAAACAGCAAGTGGAGAGGGAGAAAAGGAGGATAAATTGGAAAAGCACAGGGAGAAGCCAGGGGCTAGGGAACTGTCACTCAGAAAGCATGTTCTTTCCATCAGAATGACACTTTATAGGCACAGATCCCACATTCACTGGTGTAAGTGGAACCATCTGTGCCACAGATCTGCTCCAGCTCTTGGTCAGGGACCCTGAGTGGCCATCCTCAGCAATGGCCCTGGGACATGGGCTGCAGCCCAGCTTTAAAGGGAGCAGCGAGAAACAGCTCAAAGCAATGCATCCAAACATCCCTCTTTCTTCAAGGGGCTTGAGCAAAATTAATGTTTTACTTCTACCCATGAAAAATAGGCAGGAAGCAGCACACTGTATGAACACTCTTTCTTTGCAGTTTCACATTATGTTTAAAATCACAGGTCCTCACCTCAGCTGGTGAAAATCTGGAAACCCCTCCTGGGCTGTGTGGATTTCTGCCAGCTGGAGACAGGCTCCTTCCACTGCTGCTCTCTGCTTTTTGCCTCTCTGCTCGTTGATCCGCGGAGAGCACGCAACCAGAGCCCAGGGCATGGCAAAGAATCAAATAAAACTGATTCGAAACTGATCAAACATTAAATTACAACGAGAGAATGAACATGTCTGAGTGTGAACATATTGATGGATGAAATGGGTGCATAGCAGGGCTATACATTTCTTTAAACACCGAGATCCAAGGAAATATTTTAAGTTCCCAAACTATTTTCTTTGCCAACAGTCAGTTAAATAGGATGGTGCAACTGATACAATGAGTTTGAATAATTATTTTTGGATTTCTTTTTTTTTTTTTTTTTTTGAGGAACATATGGTTATAAAAATGCTTTAAAAATAATTTAAATATTCTTCTGAAATGAATATTTAAAAATCAGTGGGATGAGCCTTGTCACTCTCCAGCATTTCTGAAGAGAGTGACAGAGTGTCTGAGCCCATCCACATACCTCACTAACAAATGCAGCATATGATAAAATAGCTAAACCATGGAAAATTATCAGCAGACATAATTTTGGAAGGCATAGATTTTTTTGATAAAGTGTTTGAACGAAGTTTATGTACAGACACGCTCAAGGAAAAGTTGTGGCATTCATTTTTTCAAGTTGCAGATGGGCGAGTGCTGATAAAATGTAGAAAAAAATTCCCAGCTGAATATGAAAAGGCTAAGTATTGTTTTCTACATTCCACTTATCAATCAAAATTTAAATGATTCGCCTCATTCTTCCCCCTCTTTGTATTGTAAGAAAAATGACTGTAGACTCAGAAAACATTGATAACGCTATAAAGATAAGTCAGACAAACAAGGAAAGAGAGAGGACATTTGTATTTTTGAAACACTGCCTCTGCGATACGTTCTGGTAAATTTTACAGGTCACAAATTCTGAGGCTGGATCGTCATCAGTGTGAAACACGTCAAAGTTGGTCGAGCCTTGGCAGCTCCGTCCCTGCTCCCGAGGGCTGTGTCTGGAGAGGGACCAGCTGCATTTCAACACCACATTTCAGATGCCTCGTGCTGCAGCCATAGCAGGCACTGCAAAGTCATTTTTCCCTTCACTGCATCCTTGACTGAGGATATAAGGCAGCTTCTGTTCATGGCAAGAGTGCAAAAATAAGAGTCCACCGAAGCAGGACTAAGCCCGTGCTTGCATCTGATCCTTTCAGTTCCTCTCTCCAAGTTAAAAACCAAGCTTTCCTAGCATGGCTGTTGAGTGGTTTTGAGACAAGCCTGACCATTTCGAAGCTGCTCAGGCAGCTCAAGGTGAGTAGGAAAGTCATCTTGTGTGTGAGAATGCATCGTGCACCTGAGCAGGGACGGAGCAGCACCAAAGCATCTGTCAGCCACACACGGAGATTACTGAGGATATCTGCACTTTGGCAAGGACTGAGCTTATGAGGTGTTGGGGCCCTTTCTTGAGCAGGGAGGTTGGAGTAGATGTCCTCCAGTGGTCCTTTCCAACTTCAACTCTTCTGTGATCTCTTTCTGTTTCCCACCACAGTAACCTCTGTCCATCTCTCCAGCCATTCCTCTGTTTATGCTCAAGCAGGCACCCAGCTCAGTCCACCGTGCCTGGAAACCTCCTCTCAAGTCTCCTAATGGCATTTAAAACCTGCTATTGTCCATCTCTCTCCTAAGCCACAAAAATTCTATGCTCCCTCTTGAAGGTGCTTGTCTTTGCCTGATCGTGGCCTCCTCATCACAGAATTATTTAGGTTCAAAAAGACCTTTAAGATCACCAAGTTCAGACATTACCACTGACAAGGCCACCACTAAACCGTGTCCTGAAGCACCACATCTACACATCTTTTAAATCCCTTTAGGGTCAGTGACTCAACCACTTCCTTGAGCAGCCTCTTCCAGAGCTTAACTACCCTTTCCATGAATAAATTTTTCCTTATATCTGATCTAAAGCTCCCCTGATGCAACTTGAGGCCATTTCCAACACAAAGCAGAAAGAAATCATCTAAGTAACACACACTCAATGAGTAACCGTGGAACAACTGTAAAACAACTCCAAGGCACAGAAAACCACGCTGGCCCTGAGAAGGCTGCCCTATTTTTATAGTTATATTGCTTCAGAAAACACCCCCTGAGCCTGGGGGACATTTAAACTCCAATGTCAGGCTTTTCCCATTTCCTGGCCCAGTTTTAGTGATTTATTCCATTCTGTACTTCTACATGAAACCTACTGGTGAGTACTGCATGGAAACCTCTGTCCTCTAACCCCTTTGGCTGCTTCCCTGGATGGCTCTGACTTAATCTCAACTTCGTGCCTCCTTGAATTCTTGTTTGCCTTTGGTGTCATCAGACAATGAGCTCCACAGAGGAGGCTTTGGCTGTGCCAAGATAATGCCACTCGCTTGGCTCTTGACAGCTTTACTGCAAAGGCTTGCAAAAGCCAGCGGTCAGAGCTCAGTCCAAGTGAAAGGCTGCCAAAGTCCACAAGAAAAAAAAAAATTCAGGTCTTATCCCCGAGGATAACCAAGTAACACTTAAACAAGAGTAAAACAGCATGTTCTGTAAAAACACCTGAGCAGAAAATGGCAAAAAGGTTATATAAACCAAAAGAACGTTTACTTTAGGACACAGACCCAAGAAAAGTACAATAAGCCATTGTTAGTTACAAATCATCTTGAAAATGGACACTAATGGCACAGAGGTACTATGGCCTCATTCCCTGGTACAATACCCCCAATATCTCCAAGTCAGGAACATTTGCCTTCAGCCTATTCTTCTAGCCTGACAATTCAAAGAGTGACTTTCCAAACCGATCCAAATAATTGTGTTATTCTCTGGTGAGCTACAACGGAACATTGAATCGGCGAGGCACTAACTGTAGGCCAGAAGAATCCCTGAAATATTAGACTTGCAATAGCTTTGGTGACCTCGTGTGGAGGTAGTGGCAATGGTACAGCCAACAGATGAAGAACAGCCCTGAGGTCACCCCGCCATTCACACAGACCACCAAAATGACAATAATTATATCAATCACCAGGTCCTGAACAATTTGGCCTCAAAACTGTAAGCAAAGTTACTATCAGGCAGAATAGTTTTTCTATGACTTGTTATGTATTGTGACTAGTTAAAACTAGTCACAAGTGAATCTCTGCATCTTTTTCCTTCCTTTCTGGCTCTAGAAAGCAGCTCAGTGACGTACCAGGGCTGTCCCCACCTCGGCGGTGATCACTGCCCACCAGTCCTGGAGATACCCTCTTGCATTAATAAATTAAGATATTTCATGAGCAGACATTTCTGCTGTCTGTGACCCTGAACGGAGCTCAGGATGCCCCTTCTGTAGATTACATCCTAAAACATCACTTGACCTTGTGGACAAATTCAGCGAAGGCAGGCTAGGATCCTTCCCTGGCAGCAGCTGCTGTCTCTGCCCTGGGACAGGCTCCGCAGGCAGTGGGAAGCAGGACAGAGCACCTCTTGGCTAGGCATCCAATTTCCCTTTCTAACCCAAGGAAAAAGTGCTCTCTTTGAGGGCAAATCCCCACCTACATCCTTGTCATTTCCCCTCACCAGAGCAGGGATGGCACTGACACATGGCTGGAAAATTTTATCCACGTTATTTGGTAATGGAGAGCACCAACAGAAAAATAGACATGCAGCACTCAAAGTGCTGTGTCAGGGAGGAGATGGGGCAAAAGGAAAGAGATGTGGCATTAGGACAGAGAAATGTTGCCAAGTCAGTTTATTGGACAAGTGTTTCAGGAGCTGAGGGAACAAGGCAAACTGAAGGGATGTTACTTGGGAAGGTCAGCCCGTGGGAAGTCACGTGGAAGGAGTTTGTCTTCCTGGGCTGAAGTCCAGCACAGACTTAGCATTCTTCCAAGCTCATGATGTTGAGAGTTGTCCTGCTCTCCCTGGTGAGAAAAGGAGAGAGGAGAATTAAGTGTGGCTGACATCCCTTTCCTCATTTCACTGGCCCAGGCGTTGGCTTAGGGTTGACTGGAGATAAAGAACAGTCTCAAAAAACCAAATACCCCTTTCATTACCCTCATTTAAGGAAAAACGAATGGTTTCATTCATTTGGTACAATTTGGTGAAGTAATTTCCACATGCCCTTGCGAGCTTGTGGAACAGATTGAGTGCTGGTGAAAATCAATAAAATACTTTTAAAGTTAACAAACAGGAGGCCAAGTACAGATCACAGAAATGGGCCCTTCTCATTTTCCCTTACAATGCAAAAAAAACCTAGAAATGCTCAGTAAATTCCACAAGCAGTTAAACAAAAAGGCATTATGAGAGAGCCTTGCATTCACAGTAGGGGCAGGAATTGCTCACGAGAGGAAAGGTTTCACTCCTATACGTACAGGTAGGCGTTGCAGAAAGCACATCTGTTGCTGTAGGTTTTGCCATCAGAGCCACAGTGGGGCATGTAGTTCATGGGGCACATAGGAGAGACTTCTTTGAAGTCCTTGCAAAGGTCCTGCACACAGAAGATAGATCAGAGCCCCTCTCACTGAGAGCAAACTGTGACCCCCCCCCAGCATAAGGAACGACACCCCAGAAATTAAGAGAGAAATTAAACTGAATCTAACATCATCATAACCTGCTCAAAGTGTCCACCTGCCAGCAGATGTGATCTTGTGCTGTTTCTGCTCACTGCCACCTCTTTTCCTGATTTATTACAGAGCGGTGGGGTGGATGTTGGCTGTTTTTTGAGCAGTGTGAAATTCCCAAGGGATCTCCCCAGGTCTGCTCACCACCACCTCCTGATTTGCAGCCCAGAGCAGAAGGCAGTCCCCCATGAGCGTAACACACAGAACTCCGCTCTCTTCCCATCCTTTCCCACTTACTCTTGTGATGTCCTCCTCACAGCGTCCGTTCTTCCTTTTGCCGAGGTTGGTCCGATTCTCCCTGGAGGAAGGAGAGATCATTTTTAACCACAACCTTCCCTGTCACAGCCTCAGAGCAAGAACAAACCTCACTGCCATGGAGTCAGAGATTTCTCAGCTCAGCCCCAAAACGAACGTGCCCTACAGATCAGACCCTGTCCCTGTCCCTGCACCCTCTCTGTGGGGTTGAACACACGTCAAACACCACCCCAGGCAAGCAGGAAAGCGAGGGCAGACGGATCCCCTTCAGCCCAGGGTTTCAGAGAGAGCCCTTGCACATCATTTGGCTCCCCCAGACCCACACTGGGAACCCCCAGGGAGGAGGAGGAGGAGCACTCACAAGTTGTGGGAGCACAGGGTGCACTCGCTGGCGTAGGTGACGCCGTCGGTGCCGCAGACGGGGTCGTAGATCATGGTGCAGGCCATCAGCTCTCTGCCATCCTTCAGGGTGGTCCTGGGGAACTGGCTGCAGTTCAGCTGGGGACAACAGGACAGATAAAGCTGTGCCCTGTGCAGGGAGCCCCAACACAGCCCCCCTGCTTGTGCCTCTGCCTAAATCTGCCTACACCAGACCCTAAGGATCTGCCAGATGACAAATTAGGGTTATATATTAACTTGTTCTTCATGGAAAACTAACAATTTCCTTTCACAGCCTTCCCTGGAGAAGACTGAATCAAGGCTGGAAGGTAGACATTACTCACTGAGCTCTGCATTTATCACAATGCCCCCATACCTTACTGAACCCACCGGGATATTACAAAAGGCAGCTCAGAAATAATCTGTAAATCAAAATAGCACGATTTATGCACTTCCTGCGAGGGGGCTGGCTGTGACCAAGGTGTTTTTCATGGCCCACAAGAATGGAGGGAGATGTGCTGACAGGTCCTTTGTTGCAATGGGACGGTTCCGAGTGTTGGAACCTGCCAGCAGGACTGACAGCACTGGAAGCTGATTTACGTCAGCTGAGGAGCCGGCCTTGTGTTTTAGCACTCCCAGTTCCTCCAGTGTGAACTCTTCTTTCCTGATTTATGCATCTCACCCGGCCTGAGCACAGAGCGTACTCGGGAAACAAAGGAATGACATTTCATAGTTTGTTTGTATAGAAATGAAATATCTGACTCGGGACGTTGACTCTTTCAAACACATGCTAATGAGGTGGCTTTGTTCTTCTATTCCCCAGTGAGAGTAAATAGTTTAGAGCTGGCCAAATATAGTTAATCTGGTATTTTTACACGATTCATGTCGGTATATATTAGATTACATTGCATTTACCAAAAAAAAAAAACCAAAAAAACAAAACCAGAGATGAATTTGAATCTCCTGATACCTGAGGTATCAGCATTCAAAACACAGGCAATTTTCTAATCTCTGCAGAACATCCTTCTGTAAAACACAAGCAGCAAGAAGGTTCCCTGGGCCCTCTGTGCCTCCTGCCCATATTGCCAAAACATTCTGCTACGCTCCTGCAGCAGCTATGACAGAGTGCTGTGGGAAAACGCTTCTCTGTGCAAAGCCTTAAATCATTTATCCTACCTGTCTCATAACTCAGTCCTCACCTGTCGTCTCCTCTCTCTTTTCCTGACTGTGTGCAGGAGGTGCACAATGCTCCTGCTGAAGGGAGGGTGATGCTCACCCAGACCAGGAAGGACAGCACAGGTGTGACCCCCGTGGAGGCTACACCACCCAAAGCACCCAGCATCAGCTCAGGCTGTGCAGCTGGCACCTGCTGGCACCTGCTGGCACCTGCTCAAACCCCAATTTCCCTCCTGGTTCCACTAACCAGGGGAGTTTCTTCCGTGCACCTTCCGTCGTGCTTCTTGGCAACCTGCGTTCCGTATTGCCTGGAAGGGAAAGCAGAGTTAAAAATGCTCCACGAGTAAACAAACAGCTCTGTGGGGCTGTCGGGGGTGACCTGCAGGGCTCACATGTTGTGGGCACACAGGGCACAGTCGTTGCTGTAGGTGACGCCGTCCGTGCCGCAGACCTCGCGCAGGATGAAGGGACAGGCGGTGATGGCCTCGCCGGATTTGGCGCCGCTCAGGTACGTGCTGCAGTCAACCTAGGGGGATGGAACAGCCCACTCTGAGCCTCTGGGTTTTGTAGGCCTTTGTCAGGGGAAAATCGGAGGGTTTTTAAAGTTTAGACTCGCATTAGAAATTAATTATGTAATTGTAGCTTGGTATTTTATGCTAGCAGAGGGAAGAAAGGAACAGATGGCAAAACAGATCCTTTTGCTAGAGTAGAACATATACAAGTTTTAAATCAAGCATTCATAAAATCATAAAGATTGGAAAAGACCTCTAAAGTCATTGAGTCCAACCATCAGCCCAGAACCACCATGTTCGCCACCAAACCATATCCCCAAGTGCCACATCCACATGTCTTTAGAACACTTCCAAGGAACAGTGATTCCACCAATTCTCTGGTCAGCCTATCACAATTACTGACAAGACTTTCACGGAAGATTTTTTCTAATGTCTAATCTAAACCTCCCTTAACTCAGCCTGAAGAATCTGATTTAAAATGTTTGACATTAAGTCCACATTGACATAGTTTACTATATCTGAGATTTTGTTTTTAGTGTTTCCAAAAGAGCAGCAAAACTGTTTCACCAGCTTCTGTTACAAAAATATTTACAATATATAGAATCTAATATTTTAAATATTTGAGGATAAATAGACAAACACCTACTGGAAAACAGTCTACATTACCCAAGCATCACTGACACTTCACTGTCATTTTGCACAGTCTCCCCAGTGTAGTGTCTCTTATTATCCATATTTCCCACGTGGTCCAAGAACAAATTAAAGCAAAGACCACATTTTAACAATGTGCCTTTTCTATAGAAAATATATTGCAGTCCCTCAGGATGCATGAAATTATTTTTGGTGCTTCAGAGCTGCTCTGCATAAGCAGAATAAATGTGTTGAGATATTATCAGCACATATTGTTACTGTGCAGGATAATAAAGCTATTTCTGTACACATACCTGAGAGCAGATTTGTCCAGGCTGACCAGAGTACAAGGATTTTTTTAACCTGCCTGTCAGGTGCAATGGAAATCCTAGCACTGAATAAACACACAGACATCTAACACAGCCTTCTGCCTCCTCTCCTACTGTGCTAAAATGGGCTGCACAGTTCTTGGGCTGCCTCTGATGATTTCTGTTCGGTGATCAGCAGTACTGGGACATTTTGTTTCTCAAGTTCTGGCCTGTCCCTGTCCTCCCTTGCCCTCGTGTACAGCACATTGGCAGCTGTGAGCAGCTGAGGAGAAGCACAGCACCAGCACGAGCCCTGTGCACCACCCTCCACCCATCCCTGGGTGAACTGAGCCCAGCCAGGCTCTTCCTGGGGACAGCAGAGAGAGTAAATGGTGCTTATTTTACAGCTAGAAGTGCACTTACAGGAGTACTTTCCTCCTTGCACCTTCCATCGTGGCTTTTCTTAACATCAGTCCCGTATACTCTGAAAGGGAGAGGCTGGGGTTAGCACACTCACCACCCGAGCCCTGGGACACCCAGGGGCCACAGAAAACAAACCAAACCCACAGCCAGCATAGATAATGAAGGAGGCACCTGATTGCCTCATGAACCAGCTTCTGCCCATCATTAGAAAGTGTAATTCTTAGTGGTAACAGACCCATCAGATCTCCCCACTGTGTGCTATGTAACAGCTCCACTCACCCTTTCCCCTGCCCGAATACCACAGTCCTATCCACCCTTTCCCCTGCCCAAATACCACAGTCCTATCCACCCTTTCCCCTGCCCAAATACCACAGTCCTATTCACCCTTTCCTCTACCCAAATACTACAGTTCTATCCACCTCTTCCCCTGCCCAAATACCATGGTCCTATTCACCCTTTCCCCTGCCCAAACACCACAGCCCTCACAGAGTGCTCAGACTGAGAGCTGGCTCTCCCACAGCTCCCCGAGAAAGCAAAAAAAAGGGCATCAGGGAACAAAATCAAGGTGACAAGGGCTTCAGGAGGTTGAAAGAGAAACACAGATATGTTAGCACCAAAAGAAAAGCCATCTGGAGCACTAACCCTGGCTTGCCACTCCAAAAGAGAGTCCTATGTGCAAAACTTACGCGTTGTGGGCACAGATGCTGCAGTCGTTGTCGTAAGTGAACCCATCTGTGCCACACACTGGGCGCAGGATCCTGGGGCAGCGGATCATGACTTTGCCTTCCCTCATCAATTTGGATGGGAACCCACTGCAATCAAGCTACAAAAGAGCAGCAGCGTCAAACCTGAGGAAGACTTTGTTCTCCAACAACAAAAAAAATTCCATCATAACCTGCCATGTCTCTAATGCTGGGATGCTGAGACAGCACCAGTGCTACGACTCAGTTCTTACAAAACCAGGCTGAGTCAGTTCTGCCTGAACCCTCTGGCACACAGGGGGAATTGCACAGCACTGCGTAGTTTGTGAGGTGCCAAATCCCTGGGCTAAGCACCTTGGTCAGTCCCAACTACAGAATATGTCAGGAAAAAAAGAATTTAAAACGTGGCCCCTTTTTAGTTGTGCGGTGAAAGAACTTGGACTTTGTATTTAAAGGGCATTATCAAAGGAAGATCAAAGCCCAAACCGAACAACTTCTGTATTTGTGTGTTAGCATGTCCTACACACCACTCTGGGACTTCTCAGCTGCTACACTCAGATCAGAACTTCAGGTGTGTCCCAGAAGATGTTCTCACCCAAAAACTGGTGTAGATGTGAATTCATCTTGAGAACTCTGTGCACAGCTCCCATCCAGCTCATCTGCCAGGGCTGCTGGGCAAGGAGCGCCCAGAGCACACCTGCCTTGGGACAGGTGGGATTTGTAGGCAATCCCTCAGGATTTTGTTGAGGATTTGTAGGAATCCTCAACACAAGGAGCTGACAAGGCTTAACAGACATGGAGAAAGCCAGGCTTCAGGCCAGCTGACTTTCAGAGTAGAGGTCACCTCAGGGAACCCTCGAGTAGATGCAGCTAAGAGAAGTAAGCTTATGTTGAACACTTACCTCAGCAGTCTTCTCTCTGCACTGTCCACTGTGCTTTTTGCCGACGTGGGTCCTTTTTTCTCTGGAAGAGGGAAACAATAAAAATTGAGTAACTAAATGCTTAACCTCTTGGTCAAAGTCACGTGCAAAATGAAGCAAGCTGTGGCTTCAGAATATGTAAAAAGTGTTCAGAATGGCTACTTTTCTTATTAACAAGCTCATCCCATCTTCTCATAACAGACAATTTAAAGCAATATGCTGAATCCTTCCTTCCTCTGCCCAGCCCACAGACTCATCATGAGCACACAAAAGGCACCAGAAAGAAACTCAAGGCAAAACCAAAACCATTTCTAAGAAACTTGAAGGAAAAGGCATGAGCAGAAATGCAGCAGGAGGGTTCTCAGGACCGGGCACTCAGGAGGAGCACTCGGGGCATGGCACTCACACGTTGTGGGCACAGATCGAGCACTCGTTGTCGTAGGTGTTGCCATCTGTGCCGCAGACTGGATTCAGGTCCCTTGGACAGGATACCAATGTTTTGCCATCTTTAGTGGTTTGAGTTCGGTACCTGCTGCAGTCAACCTGGCAAAACAGGGACAAATCAGTCTGGTGGAGCCCTTGCTATGCAGGAGAAGTTGATTCAAAACCTTCTCGTTCTCTATCTCAGCCCCCATTGGTTTTGCAACAGGACAAGGCCCTGATACACAGCAGCTAAATTTCCAATCAGAAATGAAATTTCTGAATATTATCCTAATTCTCCAGGAGTCAGGAAAAAGGACTGTCTTGGAGAAGGGATCCTCCAGGCAGAAGAACATCTGCAAAATTTTGGGCCTAGTCTCATTTAAATTTAAAAGAATCTTGAATTTGGTAAGAAACATTTTTCACCACCTGTAAATCTGACTAATACTGTTTTGGTTTGTGTGGGTTTTCTCCACAATTTTCCAGCTCTGTGATTACTTCTTACTTCAGATTCCCTGTAGCTCAGCACAGGGTTTGAAAGGATAGGAAAGAATGGTTATCTATTTGTTGGAAAATGGACTTCCTACACCCCAGAATTTTGGTGCTGAAATACAGAAGCTTCTCCTTCTGAGGCATCAGACTGTTGGCCTCAGACGAAGATACAATAAACTATGCTCTATAAATATTTATGGTTAGTGCTCCCATGAGTCTCACTACATCTGCGAATACAACCAGCAAGGGAGTTTTGAATCCCTGCTGCTGAGGGTGGAAACGCTCGTGGTCTCCAGAGAGAAAACTGCCAACCCACACAGCATGTTGGCAAGAGAAACCTTGTGCCCCTGCACCTTCTCCTAGGGACTCAAGCCAGCTCCTCGTCCCATATCCTTCTCCTTCCTCATTCCTCAGTTTGGTGTAGGAAGCATGGGGTGACCTTCTCTCTAGAGCAGGAGGATGCCAAATCCACCCCCACCGTGCAGAAAAGCAAAGCATGGACTGGAACCCTCATACACATTGTCCTATGGACCTTTTGCAGCTTCCTAGGGAAATCTGTGGTGTCCTCAGGATTTTATTAGCAGCCCTAAGAGACAGATTTTTGGATTCTATTGCACTTACAGCGACAGACTCCTTGCAGGGTCCATCATGCATTTTGGTAACGTTGGTGTGGTGCTCTCTGAAAGAAGAAAAGCTTTGGTTAGGGAGCGTTGAGAATGACTTTTCCCATGGCACTGCAGGCACGGGGACAGTAAAGCAGGGTCCCACCCTCCCTGTGGGACACTACAGCTGCTTGACTTGTCTGAATGTGCCCCACAGATGGCAGCTGCTGATGCACACTATTCCCATCTCCCACGGGAATTTAGTGTTAGGAGCAATCCGGTGTTACAAACGACACTTTGACCTGCTCATGGCTCTGCTCTGGTTCTTTTTGTGCTTACCCTCATAAGCACAGACAAGAAAATGGGGACTAAAACTCAAGCTGGTTGAAGAATCACAAGCAGCCAACTGCAAGGAGACCTACAGAGACACCTGCCTTAAAACTGGTACTTTACAGAAGTGTTCCTGAGAGCCTCAACTTACTGATTATCTAGGAGAAAATTTCATGCACGAGACTTACTCATTGTAGGTGCAGATCCCACATTCGTTGTCATAAGTGAAGCTATCTGAGCCACAGACTGGTTCCAATATCCTTGGGCACACTACCTTGTAAACATCAGCTCCAACTAGTCGGTACTTCCTGCACTCAACCTGTAAAAATACCAGGAATAGAGAAAAAAACCCCACATTTTCAATATAAAGATCTTGCACAGTCTTCTTACTATCCCTCAGCCTTTGGGGACAAATCCAGCACCAAACTAATTTCACTATCAAAGGCAGAAACCAGAAATTCTGTGGGAATTCTCTCGCAATGAAAAACAAACGGTATAGCAAGAAGGACTGTGATTTGGGTTTTGTGAGGTCCTTCATAAGATCCTACTGGAGCTCTCCAGGCAGTCAGATCCAGCCTTCAGCCAATATACTATTGTTATTTTAGTCTCAGGCTAAAAGTCTGAAGGAGAAAATAACAGACACATGATATCAGATAACCAAAGCTGAGAGGGTTTTTATGGGTTATCACCAGATTTTATTTCCTTTTGGGCTG
The DNA here is from genome assembly GCA_036785705.1 of Acanthornis magna. Taxonomy (NCBI): domain Eukaryota; kingdom Metazoa; phylum Chordata; class Aves; order Passeriformes; family Acanthizidae; genus Acanthornis; species Acanthornis magna. The sequence goes on from JAWUZG010000092.1 coordinate 8,435,763, forward strand.
TGCAGACCAGTTGTGCACCTTCTGTCCTCCTCCTGCACTGTGTTTGAACCGTCCCCATCACAGACTTTGTCTTACCTCGACAGGTTTCGGGTCGCATTCTCCATCATGTTCCTTCTCCACGCTGGCACCATGCTCCCTGGAAAAAAGCAGAGCCATGTTAGGGATCACGGAGCAGCATCACCTCGAGGCTGGTGGTGATGGCACCCAGCTGCAAAGGCAATGTTCCTCTGCCCAGCCCAGCCCTGGGGAACAAATCTGCCACGTCTGCCTGGACCCCCTGTCCCGAGGCCTCTGTGGGGTTCTGAGCAGCACTCACGCGTTGTGGAGGCAGATCCCACAGTCGTTGCTGTACGTTTTGCCATCGGTGCCGCAGACTGGTTTCAAGTGCCTGGAGCAAGCTACCCAGGACCTCCCATCCTTGGTAATGCCACTGGAGTACTGGCTGCAATCAATCTGTGAAAGCAGCCCAGAATCAGCCCCAATTTTGGCTCACCCAGGGAACAAAACCCCCCAGCAGCCTCCCACCGCCACCACCGCGCCCGCAGCTCCGGCTGGGAGGAGAATTAGAGGCTTTATTGGGAATCTGCTCAGGCAGTCAGGAGGAGGGAATCTTCCCTACAGGAGTCTCTGATTATGCACTCAGGGTCCAGGGAGGAAGGATGGCTGTGGGTGAGACAGTGCCTAATGAAGGCAGCGCTAATTGGGAGCCCCTCGGCTCCGCAGCGGATCCTTCCAGATCGTGCTGCACTCTGGTGAGTTACGGGAGCCTCGGAGCTGCGTGGGAGGAACCTGCAGACAAATCCACGGCTCAGGCCCTGCTGCTTTCCTTTCTGTGATATAGGTATAGAAATTTATGCAAGGAACACGGTTCCCTGGGTCTTGCTGTATAGAAGCAATTATCAGCGTCACAGTGTTCGACGGTTTCAAGTGTGTCATCCTAAGACAGTTTTCCTCACAAGGAAGAAAACTACTGCCTTTGGCTGGGAGTAACTAAATTACGTCTAAGAGTTAATATAATAGGAGTGTACAATTACTTCTTGCTTTTTCATTTTATTTAATGAACTGAAAATATTGCAAAAAATGGGCATCTTTTACTTTCTCATGAAATTGGCAATATCATTCAACCGCGCACTGGCAAATATTATTTTAACAGCAAAGATTTCATTAGATTTAATCCATGTGCTCATCAGATAGTAAAGTTCTACTTTACCAGAAGCCTGAATAGAACATAATAAACAGATCTGTAGCTCACCTGAACTCCAAAGGCAGTACCTGAAAGAAAAAAAAAAGGAGACAGAAAAAAAAAATTATTGATATGCAGAGAATACATATGTAAATATTTTCGTGAAACTAGTTAAATTCAGTGATTAGTCAACACTAGTTAATTTTGTTTAGGAAAATATGGAGTTTTACATTATTCCAGAAAATGTCCGTAAGATGTATTAAAAGCCACTAAATAAAGTGTCATTGCATTTCTGAGGGGAGATAATCCATGTGAGACTCCATATATTAATCCACCCTTAAGATGTTACAGGTAAGCAATACAGGTACTTTCAATTCCATACTCTTGGATTTTAAACTCTTCTAAGAGACTTTTATGTTTGATTTCCAAAACTTTGGACATTGTATTTAAGATGACTGTCGCCACCAGCACTGTCCATCTCCAAATACATCGCTGTCACTTACCAGGAGCAGCACAGTAAACTCCCAGAGCAATCTTAGAGGCTAAAGTTTGCTTTTCTATTGCTCTCATGGGTAATGATGCCATTTCTTACAGTTTATTTTACTTTTATACACAGGGTTGCCATGTGCAAGCTCCTGCCCTGCACTAGAACTGCTCCTACAAACCAAGACGATAACCATTGCATGATATTTTCTGAAACCTCAATCTTGAAACCTAACTTTTTTGCTGTGCCCTCTCACGAAGGCTATTTCTTCATGGAATAAGGTTCTCCTCCATGATGCAAGACCCAAAGCCTTTTACTGGAACGAAAACTCAACTCTGACTCAGCCAGCTCAAGTACCCCAGGAAATACTCACCCAAGCAGCAGCAAAGGGCAAGAGCTGCCCTCACCAAAGCTCCTGTCACCTTCATGGCAGCCAGGGACACCCCTCCAGTGCAGTCTGCCTGCTCTCTGTGCGGGAGAGGAAGATTGCAGGGAGGAGCAGGAATATATAGCACACCACGCTATCAAGTGGTCCCACCTCATTAGGTAATGCTCCCAGCCTGTCATCACCATTCAAAGCCAAAAACGTGTTTACCCAGCTCTGGATGTCTGGCTAATGATTGATACAAGCCTGTGTGCCAGGAAGGGGATTTCGTGTGGCTCGAGGTGAGTGGGGACCGTGCCAGGACCCCTCTCCTCCTGCTCACCCTGCCCTGCCCCTCGCAGGGCTGCAGCACATTGCAGGCTCACATCGCCCCTGTGTCTGCTTAAACGCAATTAGGACTTTCTCCTCACCTATAATTTTCAACTGAGCTGTCAACCGATAGCCAAACCCCCTGTTATTTAACCTGAAAGTGTGATTTTTGTACTCTTCACTGCTGTATTTCAGCCCAGTTTGAGCCCAGGCAATTTCAGCCCAGAAGGTCACCCTGTGCTCTGCGGGAGGAATCCTGCTCTTCTCCTGTTTAAAAAACTCAGCAGTGCTCTGCTCCGCCTGCCAACTTTTCCTGTAATACAGCAAGGAGCAAAAATACTAAGTTTGGTCCTAAAAATCCATCTTTTTTGGCTGTTCACTGATAGCTCCCATGGCACCTTCTGCTCATCTGCTACCACCTCCCCCAGGGCCAGGCCCTGCCCCACCTTACAAAGCCTAAGTGACACTGTCCCCCAGGGCAGCAGGCCAAATGCCTTTAATGTCTGCACAGACGAGATGTACTGTGCTTCCTTTACCTAGGAAGTCAGCCAACTTTGCAAAGATTGGTATTAGCCCACGCACGGTTTGCTTTCTGAAAATTCACCGTGCACGTTATCTCTTTACGCTTTATATCTTTAGTTTTCTTCAAATATCTCCTTAAGGTTTGCCCACTGTTAAGGTAAGGGAACTTAGATTGGCCCTGAACACTTTTATTTTTTTTGTCCTTTATGTAAGGAGATTTTTGGCAATTCTTTGGATTAATCTCAATTGTAGACTTCTCAGTTGGGATTCTAAATTCTCCAAATCTCTCACTAACTTTTAATCTTTCAAATTCTGTATTTGGTAATCAAAATCCTTGCTTGCAGATCTATTTTTGACATAATTTAAACAGAGCGAGCTTGCGTTGAATCATCACAGTTTTATTTTCTAAGAGAAGGACATTTCCAACATCTTTCTCACTCGAAAAGCAAATCCACAATAACACAATTTTAGGGATTACCTGGTGGAAAAATATTTGCTTTCATATCCAGGAGCTCTGCTAATATTAGTAGTTTGCAGTGTGCATCTGCAAAGCTAAAGCCTCTCCAAATGCCAACGTTTCCTGCCACATTAGTCTCTAGGAACACGAGGGATCATCTCCCTAGTCACATTCCTTGCTTTCGTTCCTTCCCCATGATGTTCTGCCCTGTGTTTCTGACCTTTCCCTTATCTCCGTTCCACCGAGTGTCAAGGACTCCAGACCTTTGGATCGATGCAGACCTCGGCTACAAGGACCCCTTCTCATCCCGATTACAATATCCATCTCTCAGGGCTTATTCCAGCCAAGACCAGCATCCATTAATGCTTCCTGGCAGTGGAAAATGATTCCTGACAACTTAATTGCCAGGCTCTCTAAAAGCTGTCATGGTCAAGCAAATTCCTGCCAATGTCCACAGCGATGACACCTGAACCCTATCGGAAAGGAGATATTATTTGCAAACCAAATCTGCAGTTAAAGTGGATTGACTCAGCATGCTCTGTCAAGAGCAAAGTAATTCTCTTCCAACCAAGCTATTAAATTTGGGAAGTAGTTTGCAATAGGAGACAGAGTAAAGGGACAGGAGAGCAAACACCTGTCAAGGATCTGGAGAAGGAACTAGGATTTAGAAAACACCGCAGCCACAGCATGTGTCTGGTGTCCCCTGTGTCAGACGAGGCTCACAGAGCTCAGCTTTGGGCTCCTGCACTGTGCACAAGATCCACGCTGTGACCCCACCAGCGAGCTGCCTGCTTCACAGAGAGCAACTCAGCAGAGCTTTTTCCACCAGGAATTTGTCCCTCAGGACAGAGCCTTTCAGGAGCAGAGAGGCAGGTGCAGAACGTTCCACCCACGCTGGACTGGGAGACCTTTGGCTGTGTTTACACCCTTCTGCTTGTGCAACTCCCACTTGCAGCGATGCTGTGTTGACATCTCCCTGTTTATTTTCCTTCGCTGCAAATCCCGCCTGGCTGAGCAGCTCTGGACACGAGCACACCCCTCCTTTCTTCGGCTGCCTCTCCAGGTTACCTCTGCTCCCAGCTGTGAATCATCTGTCTCCATCTCTGCAGAATTTCACTGACACAGGCCAAGAAAGGAAGCAGCCCCTTTGAGAAAAGAAGGCAATTAAAGCCAACTCTCAACTGTTTTTCAGAAATATATGCAGAAATTGTCCATGCTTCCCACCCTCAGACCACAGGGGTGATTGTTACTACACCCAGCGTTAAGCTGTTTCTTTTGGGACCTTCCACATCAAGGATCTGGATTCCTAACTTGCAAGCAGTTGCAACTTGTTTTTAGTGAACAGCTTGAGTGGAGCTGCTCATACCTTCATGCAGAGGAAAGCACTGAAAGTTTTTGTGTTGCAGCTCCAGGGGAAAAGCTGGGCAGCAGGAGAGATCTCACAGCAGAATAGAGCAGGGAGATCCCAGGGAAAATGCCTGGATAAGGGTCCCCGTAGCAGAGAGTTCCCTGTAGCGTGGAAACTCTTGCAGGGAAAGACAGATGTTCTAACAGATGCCAAACTGGAGCCCTAAAGAGAAAAAAAAAAGAGAGGCCCATTCATGAGTCCCCAGGGTGAAAGCAGATGGGCCACGGAGCAGAAATTATGATAATCAAGACAAATAACACTGCAATCCCCAGGTACCCACATGCAGCGGTTGTGTGGTGGGACTGAACATCACCAGGGTGTAAGGAGAGCCAAAAAAGAGTTCTGTGGCAGAGCCAGAGGGGCTTCCCTGCTCAAACAGCATCAAGATCTCTATGTCACCATTCACCAAGTTATTAAAGGAACAAATGCCCCTAAAATACAAGATTTCCAGCACTGTCTGCGGTGGCAGCCTGCAGAAGGTGCCCTGGGCAGAGCACACCATGGGGCCAGGCCAGGGCTCTCCCTCGGTGTGGCTGGAGAGCAGCAGGAGCTGCTGGGCAGAGCTCCCAGGCTCCAAATGGACAGAATGCAGAGGATTGAAAAACACCACGGGGAGTTCAAGGTCTGCCGAGGCATCTGCCAGAGTCAACAGTCCTCACTCCCCACCAAGAGCAGCACTAGTAAGCTCTGAAGAGTTGCATAAGTTCCTGACACCTTCTATGAAAAAAAAAAAAAAAAAGAAAAAAAGTGTATATACTAAGACACTTAAGGTCCCTGCAGAAGGCATTTTAGCTCAAAACCCAACCACACTGAGAGGCTGGAGAGTGAAGTGTCGGTTCATAACGCCAGTTCTGCAAAACCTCAGGATCTGCTGTGAACCACATGGGGTCTGTGGTTATTGGCAAGCAACACCCTTAATAAAGTGTAATTTACAGCAAACCCAAGAGTCCCCAGAGCGCTGGTACCTTTCCAGTTTCATAGAGGACTGGCTTGGCCCCGTTACCATTTTAAAGGGCAACACAAAGGGCAACTGAGAGCAAACATAAAAGCAAGAGTGGTAAATCTCCAGCACCTCATGAGCCTTTGCCTCTTTCTTCCCAGGAATAACAACGTGTGGCATCCCTCTGGAGCTGTGCTGTGCCACCAGGGACATTTCTCCCTGGCCAGCCCTCAGAACAACCTGCTAAAGGGGGGGTGAGAGCAAGAGCAGAGCAAACAAACCGCTGGGAGCAGGATGGAGCCAGCGTTGCTGCTAACAGCAGCACAGGCAGCTTCAGCAAGTCCCTGTCCTGTGCCTCCTCAGCAGATGGGCTTGGAATCTGATTAACCATCCCTTATCACCAGCTGCGATTTTTGTGGATGATAATTTCTGCTGGCAGCAGGAGAAATTTAGAAGGTGCTCAAATACTGACAGAAGAGGCTACTGGGGCAGTCTTCATCAGTTTATTGCTTTTCAAGCACAGTTAATGAAGGCTTTAGGGGTCATTATTTGAAAACTTAAATACTTGAAATCACTACAAATCATAGTAGCTTTCAAGTGCACTGATTTTCCTTTGCAAGAATTTATTTTAAGCCACAAATTGTGCACTGCTTTTATGAAATCATGTAGATGTCCCCGCACAGGATGTTAGCTGGAATCAGTGAGCACGCATCATCAGAGAACATTTTTGCAGTCTGACATTCATCACTCTCAGGCTGCATAAATAACATCCAAGAATGTACTTGTTTCACCTCAGCTTAAAGACAAACTCTGCATCCCCCAAAACAGCTAACCAGCCCCACACTGGTGACTCTCACCTTACATGACTCAACTTCGTGAGGGGATTTTCCATGTAGAAAGAGACAGTCATAATTTATTTCTAAAACATAGTGTTTGCTCACGTTAAAAATAAGCATATGAACTATTAACAACCACTTATGGCAGAGTCTGCTGATAACAAAATCAGTTTATACTATTATCAGCTGCAATAAAACATTATGCATGCGTAAGCATTTTGAAAGCTGAAAATCAATTCTCATTAACTGCAGTAGAAAAAGAGGATTTGATAATTTAATTGAAATAATTTTACGTCTTTGGTGGGAGTGAAATTAATTGGTATTAGGTAAAATCCTGTCAAAATCTGAAAGTCACTTCAGCCTTATCTGCAAGAGAAAAGTGTTTACAGATCAGGTCACAGCTAAAATGGACTCAAACACTGCAAATGTTCATTCAAGGTCTTCTAGAAATGTCCTGCAATAAAGTTTATACAAATAAAGAACCTATTTGCTTTAAGTAACAGCTATAAAAGAAAGTACAGGAAGTACGTGCGAGCTGCCAGCAGAATTCTGTTAGCCCACCATCAGTGATTCCTGCTCTGCAAACCCCACCCCTTTCCCAGATCCACTGACCCCAAAAAAACAGGGAAACCCTTGGCCCAGAGGCCTGGCTTCATCTGAACATAGTTTCAGAAGATAAAAGAATTGTCTGTGGGTCAGTTACATCTCAAAACAATCACACCTTTCCTTAAAAAGCTTTAGCCATTCCATACCATGGAAATTCTCGCTTCTCCATCTGCCCCAGTGCCAGAAGCCCAAAGGAAGGTCCCTTCTCTCCTTGAAGGAGATAGTTCCTGAGACAGGCATTGACCTGAGCCTGCAGGAAAGTTCAGGCCAAAGGTGACCCAGCAGCAGATGGTCCATGGGCCACCACAATGGCTGAGCTTCCTGCACTGCCTTGAGGGTGCCATCAGTGCTTCCACCCTCTCACAGCAAGAAATACTGCCTAAATTCACACCTCCAGATCCCAGAGACCTTGCTGGGCTCAGCACATCTCCTAACATGACCACTCAACGTGTTACTTCCCACCCTTGCTCCAAACTGTGGTCTGCATTTCCCAGTCCCTCACCAGGGAGGCCTGGAAGAAGGCACTTAGTGCACCATCTAAACTGCCAGCCCAACACATGGGGTGCTTTAAAATCAAATTTTCTCTTTAGGTTCCCAAACGTAAACCAAACAAATCTCAAACAACCCTCTGAGGTAGGTAAGTATCATTTAATGTTCATTTTACAGGCAGGAGAAAAGGGCTGATAGGGCAGTGAAGTGATTAACCCAAGACCCCATAACGAGCCAGGGAGAGCCTGACCCTTCCTCACAAAACCCCAGACCATCCTCCTCCTCCTTGGGTCCAACATCTTCGCCAGGTATTTACAGCATCTGGTGCACCTCAGGGTGCTTATTGCCTACGACACAGCGGGGACTCGAGTGTCCCTCCCCCGAGGCTGAGTGAAGAAAAGTGACATGAAGCTGAGGAGTTATGTTTATTGGAGAAGCACGTTTAGACACAGCGAGGCGGCAGGGACTGAGTTGGGCAGACACCACGGAGTCCCCACAGCCTTTGGCCCTCCACCTGAGCAAGGACGGTCCCGTTTGCTGCAGAAGGGGATGAAGGCAGCTCTGGCAGTCCTGGGGGCTCGGCAGCTCCCCTGATGCTCGACATCGACTCTTCCTTTATTTGCTCTGCAGAGACAGAGGGCAGACAGTTTATTATTGTAGTCCCAGAAGGCAAAGGGACCTGAAAGGACAATGAGGAGACCTTAAAGCTGTGATGCTCCCATGCTCTGCAGGGGTTCTGGGCCACCCCTGCCTCCCTGGGATGGGGGACAGCAGCAGGCTGCTCTGCCAGCATCCTCCCTGCTCTGCAGGGGCAGCTGGGCTGAAAAAACAGAGCTAGGGGAACAGAGTGGGCAGAGCCCATCCTGCAAATCCCCACAGGCTCAGCCCCACCAGCCCATGGCTGCAGTGAGAGGAGAAAGTCTGCAGAACCCTCTGTCCCAGCCCTGCAGCTTGTCCAGACGAGGCGGGACAAGGCGGGACAAGGAGTCCAACCCTGGTGGGACGCAGCCCCCAAAGGACAGGCTGGCCAAGAGGAGTAAGCCATTGCCTCTCCTCTCTCCATACCTTTGGTCACAGCTGATCCCTGGTGGTTGCTGGCAGTCTGAATTCCATTACTCCTGGAAGGGAAGAGCAAAAAATAAGCCCATCCCCAAGCTCGACCACTGGTGTGTGACACTGGTGTGGGTGTGGCAGCCCCCCAGGCCAGCTCAGTGCCACGTACAACTGCAGCAGAGCCTGGCACGAGGGCAGGCAGGCTGGGCCACTGCCAGCTGAGGAAAACAAGACTAATTTCAGCCTCAAGCTAGGTGCTTTCCACACCCGTTTTCTAATCTGGGAAAGGTCCTGCTTTTCTTCTTCTCTTCCTTTCGCCGCCTTGAAAAGCAGCGTGGCAAAACAGAGAGCATTGTAAGGAAACAGGGACTTGCCCATTGCAAAGCTGGGAGTTATCTGTTTGTTGAGAAACAGGTTTTTTAAAAAAGGAGAAACTGGATAACCCCTTTTTTCCCCTGATTTATTGACCAGCGTGGGCAGACTGGTGGCTACTGCCCAGGTGATTAGTGTGAAAAACCTTTGAACAAGTAAAGGAACTGCAAGATATGCAGCATTAAAAGTCAAATGTGCTGGAAAGACCCACAATCAATTCACCCACGTGACATAACCCTGCAGGACCTACCAGCCAGTTAACTTACCAAAAAAAGATATCTATACCCAGGATGCCGACCTATATTTGTCATCAGTAAAGCAGAACAGGATCAAAGGAATTCAGTTATGGCAGAGACCTCCCAGAGAAGGTGGCGAGACCTGACGCTGGCCAGTGGGGACAGGTTCTCTCTGCAGCAAGGTTTTTCCACCCCAGCCATGCCCAGATACACCCTTTAGTGTCAGATCTCTCTCAAACCACACTGCTCCCAGCCCTTCCCACAAGCATCCTTCCCTGATGGCCCTCAGGCCACCAGAGCTGCCCGAAACACCTGGAAATCCAGCTGGAGCTTTGCAGGCACAGACCTGCAAAGGGATGAGGCAGCTTTAACACACATTTTCTCAGGCAACCCCCAGCACTTTCCATGGATAATTTAAAAATACAACTCAAAGAAATACTACATTTTTGGGTAACAATTTCCTATCTTCCTCCGAAGCATTTAGCATTCTGTACACTGCAACTCTCTAAACCCATTTCTGATGCCAAAAGCACTGCTGGAGCTGCTTTCCTCCAGGTTTTAGTAGCATATCTTGAGTGCCTGAATCTTCAGCAGAAAGAAAAATTCATTATACTGCAAGTTAGTATGAATTTCAGTGCCAAAAATAACATTGCTCTGTACATTGTTTATGAGCTCCCATAAATTTCCAGCCCGATTCTTCAGGTGACTTAATAAACATAAAGGATAAATCATTGTGCGTGGGGGCTTTCGTTTGGCTTTTCTTACCTCAAGAAAAAAGCTTATCACTTTGACTTTTAATTGCATCCATCTCTCCTTGGAATATTTAACAGAGCTACAAGCTCTCTGACTTTCAGTAAATGGTACCCCCTCTTACTGCAAGGGCTTGGTGAAATACAAAACAATAAGGAATTCTAGACCAGGCACAGTTTTGTGGGAATCCTCTCTATTTTTCAGTTGCCATGGTGTACCCAGTCTCATTCCCCCTCCTCTGTAAAGCAGCAGAAAGGAGCCAGGATGTTTGGTGTGTTTTGGGGATCTGCTGGTGTCCTGGCACTGAGCAGAGGAAGGCATGGAATTTTACCATGGCATGATGGCTATCTCATACCCCATAGCTCTCTGTGGCCTGCAAACACATGGATCCCTCATCCGTATTCAGAAACCAAAGTTCCCATCTGAAGCTTCCCAGAAATCTCTTGGGTAGTTTCAACATTCCGATTATCTACCATTTTAGAGTGGGAACAAATTCAGTGTCTCAAGAGTTCATGCCAATGAGGACAGTCCTCCCCAGGTGCCACAGAGTCACAAACTGGGAGTCACTGGCTGAAAATCCAAGAGCTGGAGGCTGTCAAGTCTCCACTGGTGGAAAGAAAGCACAGCTGAGAAATCTTTAACTCATCTGCTGTGTGGGATTGCACAGGATGTCAAGGCTCAAGACCTTTCCCAAAAGTATGCCACCTAGTGAATAATCTCCATTTCCCAACCATCTCCCTGGATATTATTTAGGGAAAAAACCCTTTATGGTTTATACTGTTCTGGTCTTTTCAGCTACATCCAAGTCCCAGGAGGAAAGTCAGCTGTGTTCCCAGACACATCCCACTCCTACCACACAGCCAAGGCAAAACATGGAGACTATGCCCAGGTTATGTATTAAATCCAAGTCTCAAGCGGTATTTAAACACCTGGACCATGAGCATCCATTCCTGGGTCTCTCATGACCCTGTCACAGGTGCAGAGGCCAGGCTGGCTCCCCAGCAGGCACTTGGAGTGAAGTGGGATGCCACACACAGACAAGAGGCACATTTTTTCCTCCACCTCTTGGCAACATTCCACTCCAGGAAAAACATAAAATAGAAATAGGGGCTTCAAAACCTCTCTTACCCCCCCAACCAATGTGGCTGAAGAGCAGCTGCAGAGCATGCCTTTAATTAGCCGAATGCTAATTGAAGGAACAAGTTCACTCTGTTGGTTAACCTGCTGGCAGGGTCAAAGTGTGGCCACCCAGCTCCTGCTGAAGGGCACAGTGGGCAGCTGGTGGCTGCCAGCCACTCCTCATTCCTCACTCCCCATTGTGGCTGCCTGGATCAGCTCACCACAGGCTGAGACGGTGCCAACGGGGAATTTCCACCAGGGGAAAGGGAGAGATTGATGTTTGTCAGCCCAGCTGTGGTTTGCCACTTACCACTTCAGGGGCAGGCGCTCGGCACTCGCCTCGATAGTTTACCGTGATGAAGTTTGAAGCTCTCCTGCAAAGGGAAGACAAGACATTGCTTATTTTTCACTTGCAGTGCCACAGCTCTCTGCCGCCGGCATGACAGTCCTCTGTGGGCTCCTTAATGCTTTGATGCTGCTTCCAATGTGATGGCATTTATTACTCCCCAAACAATCTCAGGATTGGGCAGAGAGGGAATAGGGGACCCTGGCAACTTGTGTATCTTAATTAGCTGTCATCAGATTAATCTCAGGCATTTTGATCTATGTTTGCTTAACAGCAAAGCACCAAGGACACACTTGATAGTGAGTCATGATGTATCAAAACAAACACTGTTCTGCAAAAGACACTCGGGAATGGTGGATGGCCCTGTATTACTGAAATCTCTCCACCTACTCACATGGCAGCTGAACACAAGTCACATTCATTTTTGTATGTTTTCCCATCAGTGCCACAGACTGGTTGTGAGGATTCGCTGCAGAAAATCCTTCCACCCTTTACCCCGTGCAGAATTCGATCACAGTCCAACTGAAAAGACAAAGAAATCACATTTTGTGCCGGTTCGCTTGCAAGACCCTCCTATACATGACCCAAAAGCACTCACAAAGCAAGGCCTGCGTGGGGCCCCTCTGCCCTGTATCACATCCACCGGACCTCTAGCCAGGCCAGGATTGGAAAGAAATTGTGTCCCTTGTTGGACCAGTCAGCCAAGCTTTTGGGGACAGCCCTCCTGCCCCACTCACCTGATCCACCCCAACACTACGGCCCAGGGCAAGGTCCATTTCTCTCAACGTGCATCCACAAGACAAAATCTCCTTCTACCTGTACCTAGCCTTCCTTATCAGCACATTGATACCATTTTATCTCCAAGGACTGAGATGAAACCCATTGGGCAAAGTTGAGGAAGAGCGTCTGGAGCAGCCTGGCGCTGCCCGCGGGCGGTGCGACACGCAGCGCTCCCGACGCCCACGGCACCGAGAGACACGAGCAGCTATGACTAATGAGGGGTGCCCTCCTGCTTCCTCTCCAGCACGGCAACGGGAACATTCAGGCACAGTTTTCCCTACAAACCACACGTGGCACAGCCAGGACGCACCGACAGAACGAGGAGTGACCTTTAGGGATCCCAAAAAGCCTCTCGCACCCCACAAGCAGAGCGGAGCGGGTGTTTGCACAGTCATAGCAGATTTCCAACAGCAGAGGTCAGGGATAGCACAGCCTGTTCCCTGGCACACACAGCCCCTTCCTCAGCCCCAGGAACCGAAGTGACAAATGGGCTGCCAACCCCTGCTCCAGGTGCTACGAAATATGTTGCAATGACTGCAAATGGTGCAATGGGACTGAGAGAACATTCCACTTCCCGTTCCACCTGGAGATGCAGCATTTAGCAGAAAAATGATGGTTTATCAGCAGCCCTACGGGGCAGGAAGCACCCCGGGGAAGAAAGATGTCATACCAGAGGGGGGTTTTGGGGTGCTGCGATAGCACCTGCTGGTTAAACGTCACTTGCTAATTTCCATAATGTGCTGCTTCCTCCCTCATCTGGGTAATTATCAGTGACGTGAGAGCAGACAATGCTGACCTCTGCAATCCTCTGCTGGATGCCTTCCTACGCACCAGACATTGCTGCCTGCACCACAGCCCAGGGCAGGAGGCCACCCCACCAGCCCCACGCATCACAGGTGCCAGCAGCCAGTGCCACCACTCCTTTGGCTCTTGGAATTGTCTGTGACAAAACCCACAGGTGGCCCTGGAAAGTGGAGAAGAGCAGATCTGCTCCCTGAATCACCTCTGGTCCATCAGGCTCATCAGCATCAATTCTCCTCCCCAGTGCCACCAGGAAATACCACTGAGCCCTGAAGCAGACTGGCCTTATTGCACCTAATGCTTCCTCTGGAATGCATCAAAATTGCTGTACCTGAACTATCTATTGGGTTTTTAACTCAAATATCCCTTTTAGAAAAGTGGTCAGTGACAGAGGCTTCAGAGAGAGACAAGGCAGTTGATAGTAAGATCCTCCAAACCCATAGAAACACATTTCCCATCCCTTTTAAAATGCTATTTAAATTACTGTATGAAAATGCTGGAGGAATTAAAACATCAGGTATTTTTTTAACCATCCTACCTCTAGACAACACCCTGTGATAGTGAGATCCACAGTTTAGTCACCCTTTTTACGGTAACTTATTTTCTCTTATTAGTTCACATTTTCCACTTTTAGCTTTGTTGGAACTATTCCATATTCTTCTCATGAGAAGGGAGAGCAGACACCCCCACCTTCCTCCTACATTATTCCATGCACAGTTGTCATCTACCACTCAGTGTTTCCCCCTTTAGCACTCCTTCCTTCTGCCAAACTTGTCCTCATCCCCTGGTCAGCTCCACCACCCTGCTGGACCATGGCCTTTATCTCAGCACCTCCTCACACGGCAGGGGAGCACTCCTCACCCCACTTCGGCCACATGTGGGGCAGGCACCCAACCTGAGCTCCAGACCCACACCCCCACAGCTGCTGTGCTTCCACAAGGAGCCAAGTCCTTCCCTCTGCTTCAGTGCCAGGTGATACAGGGGCTGGCATCAGGCTACAGATACTTTCACTCATTCAAACCCTCCCAAGGACATGGGGCCAAGGGAGAGAAGCTTTAGGGTTACAGCAAACAGGAACAGCTGCTGGGAAAGGAGCAGGGCGGCTCAGCACCAGCAGAGGAACCCCCCATGGCAGAGGTCCCCATTTCTGCCCCCACAGCTGCCAGCGAGGTGCAGGAGGTGGATTTACCGTCGGGTCCTCGCCGGTGTCTCTGCTCTGTGACTTGCGGCCGGGGGACCGATCGCAGTTCCTGCCCCGCTGAGCTTGTGGGCTGGCAGAGAGAGCAGAGATCCAGTTCATCCCCACTGCTCCCAGACAGAGAGCACAGTGCAAGCCCACCCTCCCTGCAGACCCCCACAGCCCTGGGGGGGCTGTTTGCACTGCAGCATCCACCCACCCTCCAGGACAGGAGAGGCTGAGCAGCCCCCCAGGCACATGCTAAAAGGGAGGAAGCCACCAGCAGGGCACAGCCTTGCCCTGTGCTCTGTCCCAGGGCACCCCCACCCCAGGGCTCTGCACCCCCGTGTCTGCTGGCAGCACTGGATGGAAGGGGGGCACGAAGGAATTGCACCAGCCAAAAGCAAGAAATCTCAGTGTTCCCCAGAAAAAGCAGCAGCTGAGTCCTGCTCAGGGCCAGCAGCTACAAAACAAACAGGAGTGCCTGACCAGTGCCCAGAAAACACGTGGTGCACCAGGCACTGATTTGAGCCAGGGCCAGGCATACACGTGTGCACTGCCAGGAAGCAGATTTTGCTGGACAAAGTGTCCTGAGAGGGATTCTGAGCACAGCAATCACTGGTGCTTTGTACACAGGAGATCAAGGCCAAAAAGGAGCAAGGGTTGCACGAGAAACATGCCCCACTAAGTGTCTCTTCCCCATCACCAGCTCAGCCAGCAGGAAGTGCTGTAGTGAGCACCAAACAGCACAACGTGCACTTCTCCATCCCAAACAGTGCTGCTCGTGTGCTGCCAAACTATTCCTGCCCCAATTAATCTGCTAAACACCCCTAAGAAAATGCATGTGGGTGGAAGGGGGCAGAAACCATTGCCAGGGCTAGTGTGTGTGTGGGGACAGGCTCCATCCCAGCTGCTGCTGAGCTCACCCTCTGCCCGATGAGAAGGGACGTCTCTCGTTCACACCCTGCCGAGAACCACCGCAGTTCTTCTGCAAGAGGGGCAGAACACACTCAGCAGCCACAGAAAGAACTTTCATGCAATTAAAGAAGCAGCAAGGCTAAAGCGCCTCCCGCCCTCCCTTCTCCTCCTCCCAGACCCAAAGAATTCTGTTCTTAAAGTAGCAGGTTTGATGCACTTCACACCCACCAAATGTTATCATCCAAGGGCTTACAGGACTGTGGGGAGTCTGAGCCTGCCCTTTACCTCTCATGTAGCATCACATCACTGGGAAAGTGAGAGGGGCTGCTCTGTCAGGTCCAAATGTGCCCAGTTTGTATACTCACACCCAGGTCCATCCCATGATTGAGTGAGGCTTTGAAATACAACCAGTTTCTCTCCCACAATTAGCTAGCTACAGAATCCTAAGCACCATGATCACCCCAGGCTGACCACAGGCAGTCCTTGGCTGGCCAGATCCCACAGGCCCTCACCAGACCCTTTCAGAGCTCAGCACAGGTTCTGAGCCACATCTCACCTGGTTGGTTCTCTCTGAAGGGGGCACTTTGTTGCGCTGGAGTGTTCCACCCCCTCTTTGAGCTTCCTTTTTGCTGGAAGAAGGGAAGAGGAGAAAAAAAGGAGTGCTATGACAGTGTGAGTGCCACCAGCTGCCCTGCAAGCCAGTGTCCTGCCACTAGGTACCACCTCCCCATCCACAATCCCTGCTCCTGGTGGTCCTGTTCCTAATTCCCACCCCTAAGCCTTCTCCCTTTCTCCTCACCATTCCCACTGTATGCTACATCCTGGATCCAGGTGGCTGCTTTCATATCAGGGCTGCTTCTGCATATGTTCTATGGGAATAGAGAGAGAGCGTCTGGAAGGCGAAGTACACACACGGGGGAACTCCTCAGGAGCTGCCCGTGCCCGACAGGCCCCTGGGAAAGGGGCTGCTCTCTGTCACCCTTGCTTCTCCTCCTCTACTCCACACTGCTTCTCACCTGCCCTGGGCCCTTAGAGCTGAAAGGGAAGTGGAGCAATGGCTGGAGCCCTACTGCCAGAGCATCTCCTCTGAGAGGGCCACTGGGAGTCAGGACTCTCCCAGGCGTTGCCCCGATGCAGCTCCACAGGCAGAAGCTGCAGTTTTGCAGCCAGAGTGTTCCTCCTTTGCTGTCACTGCTCAGAGGAAGGGGTACTCACAACTTCTCGGCACACATGAGACATTTGTTGGTGTGCTGCTTGCCAGAGGCATCCCGGACCGGGGCGTTCTCCCTCGTGCAGGACAGGCGTCCTCCAGCTTCAAACTGGGAGCGAAACTCACTGCAATCATCCTGCGGAAGGAGGGCAGGGTTAGGGCACTCTGTCCACCTTGCCTTATTGATCTGATCCTTAGAAACCTGGGGTTTCCTGCCGGGAAAGCATGGAACCATCACAAATGCACCACAGGAGAGTCTGGGTGGGGGTGAGAGAAGAGGGTGTGCAGTAGCAGCCACTTAGCATATAAACAGAGGGGTGAGTCAGAAAAATTCCGGGTCCTTCTGCCTGCACAGCACGTGTTGGGAGTTTTCTAGTATGGTCCCACTAATTATTATTCTCCTGGCTGGGCTATCCAAAGCATGCCAGTGATGTGACCGATACAGTAATGAAGTCACTCCCTCTTCTCCCAACATCCTTAATACACAGCTACAGCCTTTTCCCAGATTGTAGCTCAGATAATTTTCTTTACAAAGCACATAGGATCCTCCAAACCAGCCACACTTTGGGACGTGTCAATCAAGAAGCAGCAGTTAAAACACAAAAGCACAATGCAAACATACTTAATAGTCCACCAGCACAGGTAGGTTGTTTGGAGAGTGGATGATTAATTTGTTCCTTGTTCAAAACTGCTGTACAGAAACTGTGTTAACCTGCCCCTGTTATGTAACATGGATGGAAACATTCAGTCCCCCTAATTTCAGCTATTTCACACACTGCAATAGACAGTTCCAAACAGCAAGTACAAAGGATAAGGAAGTGACTTCCACTTACCCTTTTCTTTTTAAAAACAGGTTTTAACAGTGGCAGTTTTCTGCCCATTTTGTGCACAGCTTTGCTAGCTTGAAGGTCCTTGGCAGGTCACTGACTTCACCCTTAGCTTTGCTCAGAAGTTTACAACACCTCCTCCTCTCTGCCAGGGAAAGGTCTCCCCAGTGTTGTCCTGCACCCCACCCAGGGCACCTCAGCCTCCATCCCCTCAGCTTTCCCACGAGAGTAACACTGGCAAACCACTCTGAGTACAGATCCCCACATTTCCCTAGAGCCACCCCAGCCATGGGCAGCAGAGATGATCAGAGATGATGGCTCTGCTGCTGTGCCAACGGGCACAGAGCATTGTTCTGCCAGAAATAAGTGCTTTACCCCCTCCAGAGGGTCTCCTCACTGCTTCTCCCCACCACCAGCGTGTGCTCACACCCCTGCACAGCTCAGGGAACACTTTCCGTTCCCAACAAGCCCAGGAAAGCTCTCCCAGCCCCTCTGTGCCTCATTCCCTGGGAGCAGCCCAGCTCAGCACCCTAATCCTCTGCAGACAGATCTGCCTTCCCCTAAGAGCCTCTCTCAAATGCTCTCTCTTTGAGCCAGCATTTCTGGAGCCCTGTTCAGGCCTGACCTTTGCTGCAAAAATCTCACCGAGAACATCCGAGTCATGCATTTGCCTTTTTCATGGCCTGTCGCATCCCTGACCCACTAATAAATACAGGGCTCTCTTATCCTTTGTCACTTCTAGCCAATGAGTAGGATTCTTGTTAATCACTGACTGTGTGATCTCGCACTGCCATTACATTTTATCTTGTTTCTATTACTCCAGGCCCCAGCACTATCCAATTAGTCTTGAGTGATCTGCTGATGCTACTCTGCTGATACTGCCTCCCAGCTTTGCCATCAGCAAATTTCACTTACACTTCTATTTTTTGGTGCCAAAGTCATTAGAAAAAGCACTAAAACAGGATTATCCCCAAGACTGAGGCTTAAGGGGGCCGCACTAGTCCCTACCATAGCAGGAATCAAGAGGAAAGTGGTGGAAAGCAAATATTTCCCCTTTACAGGGCTGCTTTTTGCCAGCAAAGCATCAGCACACAGCAACATAGGAGCTGCAGCGTGCCAGGCAGAAGGTGGCAAATGACAGCTCCATGAGAACAAAGTTCCAACAAAAAAAAGCGAAAACTGAGCCACAGGCCTGGAGATAGTGCAGGGCTGACATCTCCCAGAACACAATGATCTCTTAAGCTGTGCAGAGTTCAGATTTAGAGTTTTTCACACATTTTTCTTTTCCACCTAATTAACAGCCTCAGCAGAACTGACCTCTCCACCTGTGAGCCGAAATTTGGAACAGCACAGCACACATGGCTTCCTGCTCTGTCGGGGTTTGCCTGTCCCTAGATCCACAGGTCAGCGGGGCAGACCATAATATTCAGGCACAAGGTGTTCACTTGAGGGATTCAAGAGCATGAATAAGAAATAAGGAGGGTAAGGAAAGTGGATCTCAAAATGAAGTCAGAGGAGAAAGAGCAACTGAGTAGAATAACATTGCCTTTTCTCTGTCTTGGGTGAAAATCCAATAAAGTTCTATATTGACCTGCCTAATACTTTAATCTCACCTTATCTTTTCCTTGTCTGTTTTTAGATAACTTCCGCTCATTCTCCCTTTTGCTGGAAGAGAAGAAGATGAGAAAGTGAATGCCAGGGTGCTCCAGGGAGGAGAGGTTTCCCGGCCACAGGAGGGGCGAGCGACCCCACGCTCTTTTCCTTTACTCACAACTTCTCTGCGCACATGATGCACTTATTGCTGTGCTGCTTCCCAGAGGCATCCCGGACAGGGTCGTTCTCCCTGGTGCAGGAAAGTTTCCCCTTCTTGAACAGATCCCGAAACTCCCGACACTCATCCTGTGCAAACGCCAAAAGCATGGGTTGACACGGATACGCTGACAGAGAGACGCATCTCCTGCAAATCCACAATGGATTATCCACCCAACAAATTACATTTCAAACATTATTTTGCTTCCTTGAGGCGTAACTCGGTGGAAAACCATAACATGCGGCATAAAACAAATAAATCCGTATGTTTAGATGAGCAGATCTGTCTTTTGCATCCAGGGTAGCCTTGTTGCTATTTCTAATAGATAAGACATGCAAGAGCCTGCCCGAAGGACCTAAGCTCTGCTCTAAGTATAAAATCCACAATTTCAGTGAATTTTGAATGAGAAAGTCAGTTTTCCCATCCCTCGTGAGAGAATGCACTACCAAGAATTTTAAAATCCATGTAAAAAAATGAAGCTGCAGGCATAAAAAGAAATACAATCCTTAAACACCTCCTATCCCCGGGTACACGAGAGGAAGAGATGGGTGTTTTTACCTTCCACTTAACATGATGCTGTGTGTTAATTGCACCAAAGCACCCTATTTCACGAAAAGCTTTTGCAGCAAAGCCTGCTTAAGCATTTCAGCCTGGCCTTTACTTTCCTCTGAAGAGCTTTCCTATAACTTTCAGGGCAAGTCTGGAGCATAAGGAACACATGGAACATGTGAAGTCTTGAGGTTCGTTTATGCAGCACTTACAACCTTATCTGCCGTGTGATCTGTAATACATTTTTCCTCTCACACCATGTAGAGGAGATGGCTTGATAGCTTATCCCAGCTCTGCAGATGGGGAAGTCAAGCCTAGAAAATTACTTGCCAAAAGCCAGACAGAAAATCTATGGCTTAACAAAGAAATTCAGTGTAGGTCTCTTCCTGACGCTGTAAAACTGTCCTTCTGCCTTCAGGACCACACTTTGGCAAGTCAGATGTCTAAAAAAAAGATCTCCCTTAGGACAGCTATGCTGTACAAAGCCTTTAATTTGTCCAGACACACAAGAGCTAGAAAGCTACCCTGCTTAACCAGATGTAAAAAATAAATAAATCAATCACCACAACCAACACTATCTGATGGAAACCAATTCACTCCCATCTACAATAAAAACCCAAGGCTAAAAAGACAGCTCCCTCCACATAAAGACCTGCTATCTAGAAAAACAGCTATGGGTAAAAGAAACCAGCCAGGTGCATCAACAAGATAAACAAGGGACAATTAGAGCCGGCCTGTTCCCACACCCTGCCCTAGTCAGAGCTCACATGCGCCAACCTTGCTATTAAATATTTGCCAGATGCCAATGGTGTGCCTTATAAACAGGCAGGCATCCTCCTTAGCCAGGGCTCTGGGTCAGGCACGGACCGGAGGTGCCGTGATTGCCTGGGAGGAGCCGTCAGGAGTTTTGGTTTCTTTTATGCCTGTGGATGGCACAAAGCCTCACACTCTTCCCAAGGCTGGGCATGTTTGCCCTGCTCCCACTCGAGGCACGCTGCTGGGCCCTTTCCCACGCTGCAGACGAGGAAGCGCCCTGGGCAGCAGGTCAGAGGCGGCAGACGCGATGCCATGGCCAATAAAACTGGCTTCAGCAGCGATGTTTCACCTCACCTTTCCCAAGGAGTTCACATTCCTGTCCACCTCTCCACCACTCCCTTTGTTTTTTGAGTCTCTTTCCCTGCAAGAAAGGGAGGCATGAGTGACAGGGCAGCGTGCAGTGCTGGGACACAAAGCCAAAACAGGGGGTGATTAAAGGCCAGTGCTGCCGACCCCACCTCCCCATTGCACAAGGCAGCAGCACAGAGCAGCAGCAGGGCTCAGCTCCCTGACACGTGCCCAGGGTGCTCAGCATCTCTGCTCTGGGGGCACTGTGCCATCCTTCCTCCCTGTCTAATATCCAGCTCTCTCCATCCTAAAAAACACCATTAGAAATTAATCGGTGTCAGTTTTCACTCTGCCTTTGCTCCTCGCCCTCTGTGGGGAGTCCCCACCATGTGATGAGCTGGAGAGAGCTACCGGGTTCACAGGTTTGCTGAAGAGCTACAAACTGGTCTGGCTGGACAGGGACAACAATTTTACAGCACAGAGCCTCCTGAGAGTTGGCTCCCTGCTCTGGGAGGAGAGGACAATGCTGTGGGTGGGCAGGGCTGCCACTGGAGCCTGCAGATACTCACAGCAGCCTTTGGCACATCATGCACTTGTTGAGGTCTCCTTTGTTATTTGGGCTGCTGAAGGGCTCCTTGGTGGTGGGACAGGAAAACTTCCCACTGCGCAGAAGTGACCAAATTTTCCTGCATTCGTTCTGAAAAGCACAGAGGAGGGCAGTGAGTGGAGGCAGCCATTGAGATCCTGAGAACTGTTTGTTCACATTGAATTTTTTTGGGGTGTGCTGCAGTTTGCTCACACAAACCACACTCCTCCTGCCCATCCCTGGCCACACACCACACGTGGCACAGGCTGTACCCAGAGCCCTGCTCGTGGCTCCCGAGGCAGAAAAGGTGACGAGAAAGTTCCAAACCCGTTGCAAGAACCATTAATCATGGGGAAAGGAATATATATTTAAGGAGCACATTTAATTTACACACAGCTGCAAATTGCTACCCGCTAGAGCAGAGGACTGCATGTTATAAAGTTAGCCAAGAGCAGAAAATACAGCCCTAGAAGCGCCAGAGGGAGGCAAGAGGAATGAACGGGCCAGAGGGACTGAAGAGTAATTCACGTGCAGGGCAAGCACAGAAAAGCACAACCCTCTCAGGAAGCAGAGCAGCGATTTTGTGCAATGTTGCAGCAGCCCATTGCATCTTCTGCCGCGTAACTGAGATGCAGACCAGGGAGAAGCAATGAACCGTTTAGTTATTTTTGGCTGCTGTGTCTCCCGGAAGGATCTTTACCAGGGAGACAAGCTTGCTTGATTAAAACATGAATGGAACTGACTTCTCAGCCATTGAATCAAATTATTTTCTGAGACTCAAAGGACTTGCCTTAATTCTTTTAATTATGAAACTCAGGAATTATCAGAAGCAGGGGTTTCTGCTGGATCAGAAGCTGTATTCTAAAATATCATTAAAAATATAATTCATGCCATTTCTAACATCATTTCATGAGATTTCCAGCCCAGAGCTGTTTGGATATGTTCTCAGCATCATGCACCAAACACACACTGTCAGCTGGAGCCATTGCTGTATTACCTAAGTATTGCCTCTAAATATGGAAAGATTCACTGCTTTTTCCACCACTAAAAAAGCATTATAATATCTAAGTATAGTGCATCTAAATGGACTTTGCTCAGAGCATACATTAAGCAGTGTAAGTTGGCAAAACAAAAGGAGAATCAGAATAGAAAAGGTTGGACTCGCCTTAATCGAAGCTTGACTGGCAACATCTGCGACAGAAAAACCAACAATGAAACCATACAAAAATCTTTGAAGGGGAATTTTAAAGCAAAAGCATTTAATTAAAATACTTGATGCAGTTTCCTAATCCACCCAAATACCTCTTGATAAAAGCTAATCCAATGCATTATTTCACACTGATAGAAAGTCTCTAATGCCCAGTCCTTTCTGGAACATTGCACTTTTTGCCATTCAAATGCAAAATCACATCCATTTTTTTTATGTCTTTGTGCTTTCCTTTACTGTGTTCCTTTCCTCAGGCTTAAAATCCAAGCTCCAAGGATGTTTCACTAACTGTTTCTCCATTATTCTACACCCCTGCTTTGCTAGTTGCATCAAACTCACATGAACATTTTTGGCATTCCTCACCATCACTTCAAATTAGGATACCAGAGCTAGGCCATACCAATATTGTTTGTCCAAAATGACAAATTCCTTTTCAAGGCCCATTCCATTTGCAGTACTTCACACAAATTACCAAATTAATAATGAGTCAGCAGGTGAGTAGCTGATACATATTTCTTTTTACTAAGCCACTTAGAGCTGGTATAATATGTTTCATCCTCTTCTCCATCATCAGTGGCATTGCAAGGAGCTGTCAAGAAATCTTCCATTAGGTCTTTTTCAATAGAAACAGGCAGCAAATTGAAAGGCCATTGCATCAAACCTAACTCCTGCTGAAGTCTATTGTAGCCAAATTACTACAGCCATGTGAAAATGCCTTCCTTAGCAAGTGCTGACAAGACATTGCAATTTTTCTGAAATTACCAAAAATTGTATTACATTTTTGTACAAAGTTGGGCTTTTTATGGAAGAATTCAGTCTGGCTGGAAACTGGTATTCTTCCACTTAGACAAATGGTGGGTTTGGCTTTTTTTGTTTGTTCTTAAACTGTTAATTCTATTAAAAATAGATACTTTCACCTACCAATAAAACTTTACTATTTCCACATGAAAGAGAAAGAGTGTTAACGAGACATGTTATATCAAACCAATACATGTAGTACAGCAAAAAAAAGATGGTCTTCTGCTAACCACTATGCCTTTTAAAAAACAAGGGCTCCCTAACCCTCTCTCTCTGTCCTTACGGGCACTCCCAGGCTGCGTCTGCTGCCAGTCCCAGATTCCAGCACAGAGAACATCACAAGTTACTAACCTGAGAAGAAGCAGAAAAATGCCAGAGCAAGGACCACCGAGGCACCTTCTATTTTCATGGTGAGGGTGGTGGCAGCTGCTTGCCTACGTTGACTCTACTAGAGCATTGCTCAACGAAACCCAAAGAAAGGGCTCAGGGCTGATCACATATATATAGATGACCAGGTTCTCCGCCTTCCCTATGTCATAACCTCCCCAGAACCATCATTAGCTGCAAAAACCGGTTTGTTTACCCTAAAGTCTAATGACCCCATTAACACAATTAATTTCCATAAGGATGGGACATATTTGAGTCACTCCCTCCATTTTGTCAAGGTAAGAAAATTATAAATAGATCATTTCACATCCCCTACGCAGCCAGAGGGATTCTTGCCATCTTCAGGGTGGTTCATAAGGCAGCAGGACTCCAGTCACCACACCACAAATACCCTCTTATATCTCAACAAAATAGCTGAAAGGGTTTTATTTTAATAACTTGGCTGCAGAAGTGACAACAGGAAGGCCAGGTCATTCAAACCTCTGGAAGCCAGTCTGCTTTTATTAAAGCACCTCAGTACAAACCTACAGAGTAGACATTCAGGAAAGGCTGAAAAACAAAGTTTGAGGCTTTGTTGAAATTCTGTGGGTTTGATACTACAGTTCACACAGCAGCTGTGTTAATGATAAAACCAGACTGCCAAATCCTCATCCTTTCCCAGCCTCCTCCTGTTGTCTTCAGAAAAACAATTGCAGTGTTATCAGTGAAAACCTTTTCTGATGCAGTTTTCTGAGGCCAGGTGGGACCTGGCAGACCATTACAGATGTTGCTCTTCGAGGTGTGTTGTTATTGATGTTAAAGGGTCCAGCCGAGCAGCCCTGCTCTGGTCTTTCCCAAAGAAGAGATAAGATGAAAGTAATCATCCTGTGCAGGGTTTCTCAGGAGTCTCGAGAGAGGAAAATAAAGATGACATGAAAGTTTTGGAATGTGATTTACGTGGGAAGAAGCTGTGTGCCTTGTCTCCAGTGAAAAGAGAAGAATTTGGAGAGAAGAGTCATTTGCAAGGTTTGAAAGGGGAGGATAAATGAGTCAGTCAAGCAAACCA
The DNA here is from genome assembly GCA_036785705.1 of Acanthornis magna. Taxonomy (NCBI): domain Eukaryota; kingdom Metazoa; phylum Chordata; class Aves; order Passeriformes; family Acanthizidae; genus Acanthornis; species Acanthornis magna. Next base: position 8,460,457 of record JAWUZG010000092.1, read on the forward strand.
GAGCAATGAGGGGCTGGAGCACAGGCTGTGGCTGTGCAGAGAGGCAGATCAGCACCATCTGAGGAAGAAAACATACTTCTGCATGACATATGTGCCTGGCCAGACAGGCCAACAGAGCTCAATATAAATCCTTGTAATAAATTGCTGCCGCACGTTTCTCAGATCAGAACAGTTGTTCGTGCTCACAACTGGAGCCAAAGCCAAGCCTGCACAGTCCTAATTTGGAGAGTGGTCATCCCCAACATTTTTTTTTCAACTCAAAACAAAATCCTGTGCAGGTTCACCGTGGAGAGTTTGCAGTACAGCAGCAAACTGCCCAAGGTCATGCAGATGGTTCACGGCAGATCTGAGGAGCTGCGCATTGTCCTGAATCATGAGATAATTTCTGAATGCGTATTTGGGCGTGGAATTGGAGGGGAGGCCAACAGGAAGAGAGGAAAACTAAGCTGACAGAGCATGTGTTAGTAAATCCTTGGGAGAATTGGAAGAGAAAAAGCCAAAAAAAAAAGAAAAGTATCTGGTAGTTTAAAAGTGCTTAGGGCTTGAAAGTCTGTTTGAAGGACAAAAGCAAAAGATGTTATTTGTTACTGAAATGTCTGTCCATGAGTCAGCCATGAGGTGGGAGGGTTTGGGAAGGGGAAGTGCATTTTTATAAAGGGTTTTGTTTTTAAAATTTTCTTTTTCTCCAAAAGCTCTATTCCTACAGAGAAATGGAACAATTCCCTGAATTTAGACAGCTGGCTGACTGCCCTATTCCTGAAGGAAGCAGAGTGGGTGCCAGATCAGGTCAGACTGGCCAGGTGAGAGCAGCTCCCAGCCTGGCAGAGCAGGGTGACAAGGAAAAGGAGAGGCAGAGACAGGTCCTGACCCCACAGTGGCCCTGTGACCACCCCATCTCTCCCATGCTGCCACCACTGCAGCTCCCTGACCACCAAATAGCTACAGCAGCATGTGGGAGAAGGTCAGGATGGCCCAAACACATCTCGATACCAAAAACAAATCCATGCTCAGTAACAAAACTCTAGAGGGGAAAAAAAATAAAATAATTCCCAGCTTAATTACTACTGCATAACTACACTCTCCTTAAAAAAAACAGCAATGGTATGAAATGTGAAGGGATGGAGAGGACCCAGCAAAGCCATATGGTCTGGAGGATTTGCTTGTGTGTGCTGGAGTTACACAAACCTGGGCACGAGGAGGGATGACAGCAGGAGTGCATTAAGCATAAACCTTGCCTGACTCACTTGATTGCCTGTATTGATCGATTTACACCGTATTGATCCATCTACACCATGAAGTCTCAATCCTGCACTGGAATCCAGACAGCCCATTAATTTCCATAGGAGTTTATATCCCAGGATTGGATCTGGAAGAGAGATGGTCCTGATGCTTTGTCGATATATTTTTAGCATGGCAGCTTGCTAATCTGAATTTAAAAATATATGCCAAACAGCTGGAGAGCAAAACACCACTGAGGAAAGCAGCTGAGGGCAAGAAGAGATATTGCAAAGACTCTTTTGTTCATGCCTCTGTTAAAAATCTGGAAAAGTAAACAGCATGTAATGATGCTGTGCCTGGTAGGACAGCTCTCACTGGGTCTATTTTTCACCACATTCTGCTTTGAAAACAGGAATCAGGATAAAAATAATCACGAAGGAGTAACTAGGAAAATGCAGGAGAAAATAGAAGCATAACATGAAATTTAGGGAACCCCTAGGCAGCTGAAAACTCAAAAGGTTGGGACAAAATCCTACAGCCACCAAGCTGGGCCAGCACTGTGGTGGGCAGGACACAGCCACAGAGGCCACTCACCTCCTCCCTCTCCAGGGCCCCAAGGAGAATGGGAAGGGAATCCAATAATCAGCCAAATGATTCATACCCCAATTAGTGATGATCATCACACTCCTTTTCCTACGGCCATTCTCACCTTTTCTGAAGTTCCCATATTTCATTCCTTCACAGCCCGTGCCTGCACAGAGATGTATCTATAGAGAGAGAAAAACTGAGATGCTTTGTCCACTCAGGAAATTGTTTTTCTTCCCATTAGTGATGTGGCACTGCATTTCAGACAGGATCACCTCCTTCCTAATGGGTTTAGCATCACTTAGGGATATTTTTACCAGGAACAAGTCTCCTGGCAGCATAATTGGTTGGGATGGGGATGGTGGGGGTGTTGCTTGCTTTGGGGTTTTTTAGGGTGTTCTGTTTTGGGATTATTTTTTTGAAGGCGATGGAGGGAGGTTTGATTAGCGATTTTTTTGTGGGCTGGGTTTGTGGGTTTTTTAAGCCATCTGTGGTAGCTCTTCACTGTTTGAGTGCCAGCCTCCAGCCCAAGCAGCTCTGAAAGTGCCCTCAATGCTTGAGGACATGAGCTCTGTTGTCCCATTCTCACCCCAGAGCAAGGCAGTGTTTTGGGAACAAAAAAATCCCAATAAGGATCTGCAGCCCATGGTTCACCCACTTTGCCCCTGGCAGCAGTGCCAGTCTCATTCACAGCACTCTTTGCCCTCACAAAACTCCAGACATGCCAATATTCCCTCCACAGTGATCCTTTTCTATCCTGATGGACACACTTTATAGCTCCCTATGTCTCTTCTCTGAGGAACCCCATCAGCACCACTACTCAACACAGAATTTTTGGGAAATATTGGAGATTATTTCCTTTCCAACCAAGCACTATGTCCCTCTCCAGCCCAGAGATCCTCAGGGAGAAAAGGGAAGAGACAGAGTTGTTTGGGATATCTAAAAAAGGAAGCAGGGAATAAATGGTGTTTTGCTTCATAGCCAAAGCTGAATCCAGAATGCTCAACTTCAGCATTTTCACGAATTCACAGAATCAGAGAATGGTTTGGGTGGGAAGGGACCTTAAAGCTCATCTCATTCCAAACCCCTGCTATGGCAGGGACACCTCCCACTGTCCCAGGCTGCTCCAAGCCCTGTCCAGCCTGGCCTTGGACACTGCCAGGGATCCAGGGGCAGCCACAGCTTCTCTGGGCACCTGAGCAGGGCCTCCCCACCCTCACAGGAAAGAATTTCTTCCTAATATCCAACCTAAACCTACCCTCATATACCTCCACAAAGTGAGACATTCCAAAAAGAGGGACTTCAGAGACACTTACCCACTTTCAATCCATCTCTCAGAATTATTAACACTTTTAATTCGGAGCAAACAGCCCTTTTGCGGCAACTCAAATGAGGCAACTCATTTTGGGCTCATCTGCAGCTGCCAAATAAGAAATACCAAGAGCAGATTGCTGTGCTGCCCCAGACATTGACGCTAACATAGCCTCCTGGGCTGCATCTGCTGAAACGTTGCCCACTCAGAAAGTCTGTTCTGCACATCTGCCTCGGAAAAAGGACTCTCCTCTGCTGGCAGCCACTGTGACAGGGCTGTTTGCTCTCCAAGATGCCCAGTTGTGCACCTAGCCTGGGCTATAAGAGGAGCTACGAGTCTCTCCCATCTCAGCAGAGGCTGGAAGGCACCTCAAGCACCCATCCCGTGCAAGAACGAGGTTTATGACCCACCCCATGCACGATCAAGGTTTATATCATGCTGGACAAAGCTCTGCCTGCCCTTCTGAGACCAAAATCCGTGTGCTGCCCAGATCTCCAGGGAAAAAGCCTTGGCCATCCTGAAATCCCATTGTCACTGCAGGTAGCCAAGGCCACCACAGTCTGTTCCCTGCAGCCAGGATGAGCTTCCCGAGCCCACAGCAGAGCTCCAGCAGTCTGACACGGTGCAAAGTCCTTCCCCAGAGGCTGCTCAGCTCCCAGCATGGAGGTCACAGCCCCTGGCTGGTCACAAACCCCTGGCTGCATCCCTGAAAATGCTGCCAGTGTTAACTTCAGCATCCTGGGGCACTCCTCCCTCTCCGGCAGCTCACCAAGGAGGAGGAATGGCTCAAGGCCAGGGCAGGAATAATGGGAATTTCCCAATTTCATCCACATCTGAGAATCAGGTGCACAGTGAATGCTCAGTAAAAAGAATTGCAGAAATATGTCCAGAGCACAGCAAGTCCTTGCTGAAGAATAAAACACATTCAAAAAGGAAATTTTTTTTTTAAAAGGCAATTCTAAAAAAAAGAATCCGTGTCAAGTGAACTTACTCTATCAAAAGGAGACAAAGTGGATAAACTTAATTTGGAATAATTGCTTTGCAAGTCTCTGTGCACTGAGAACATTTAAGAATTTCTCTAAATCCAGCATCTGCTGCATCCTCTGGACCCAGTGTCTCATGAATCACACCCTTCCCTGTCACCAGGTTTCCTTTCCCACCCAAATCCACCTTTTTGGCTCTGATCTGAAAGTCACAAAAAAGCATCTCAGGTTATGGACTGACCACATGCCACTTGCACATCCTCCAGCACTGACAGCTCCTGGGTCTCCTTGTCACACCTGCAATGCCACGGCAGCAATTTCCAGCCCCCTGTGCCTGAACCAGAGCATGAGCCTCACCTCTGCAACCCTTCCCAGGCCATGAGCCACCATGACATGTGGCTGACTGGCCTGGACAGGACCTTGCCACTGCTGATTTGGCTTGACAGTGCCAGGGAGGAGGGGGAAATGAATCAGGAAGTGAGCAACAGTGAGAGGTGTAGGTCCAAAAGGCAGCGATGAGGCCAACTTCGGAAGATCACAATAATAGCATGTAACACATGCCATCTTCAAAGGACTAATGAATCCCTACAGGGTTCCCCTATTATTATTTGCATTTCACAGATGGATACATTAAGATGCAGAAGGCTGCATTATCCTCTGGGTCACACCTAATTCAGTCTGTTCATCCCTGGTCTTATATGGGAGCTCATCCCTGCGCTGCGAGAGATCCTCCCACGAGGCAAAACAACTCTGCTATCTCCCAGGCAAGCCTGGCTCAGGAATCACTGCTGTGCCTGGGGTCTAATTTGCACAGCACACCAGACTGACTGGTCCTATTGATCTCTCCTGACCTTGAAAAGTGATTAACTTATCAATTCTCCTTCCTCCAATCAGGCTGAGGAGTACAAGCAGCTCTGGCTTAAAGCTGGATTGAATTTTTTAAACGCACTTTTCTTCTAGATGTGAAATATAAGACAGAGGAGCCCAGAGGAGAGATGGATCTGAGTGTTTAACACACAACCCAGCTTCATTCCCCCCCTCAGTCTCAGCCTGGCTGCGGAAAGGACCCACCTTCCAGCCAGGAGCTTCCCTGCAGCTCCACAACTTTTGTTCACAGAAGAATAAAGCTGCCCTGGGAAACTGTGCTCGCTGGGAGAGCGAAGCTGCTCCCCGAGCTGTAAGTGATGCCATGTGGGGCTGGGGATGCTGGAACTGCTCTCTGCATTCACAGGGAGATCCAGCATGGAAGCAAGAGGCTCTCCCTGCCGACTCTGAGGAAGCAGCTGCCATTCCTACTGTCAACACTCTCCTGGGCGGTTTGTGCTTATTGAAAATCGCCAGGCTGGAGATGGCAGGAGTTGGGTTTTGATCTACAAGGCCTCAGCAAGGAACATCTGTGCACTGAAAGGACTTCCCGTGGCAAAGCACCACGACATCCCCTGGAGCTGCCAAGCGCTGGGAGCCTCCGAAGGCCACCAAGATCTGTGCTTTGATAGTCCTTCCCAGAGCCAGCTGATTTCACCTCCCTTAACAGTATTTGTAGCTTAGATAAGGGTAATCAAAATCTCATCATTCAGGGTGTAAACTGATCGCCTGCAGGGGTTAGAAAGGAGTTTTACTTCGTGTGTAGCGTTGCACAACTGCCAGGATTCACTGTGGGTATGCTGCAGCCTCTGCTGAGCACCAGCCATGGACCACAGCAAAAAGCAGAGCACAGCACACCGGCTGAAAAGCCAGAGCCGTCATGCAAAACAACACAGCCCTATTGTTCGGGAACAAAGCGGAAATTTTTCTGCCTCTGGATTCAACTCACACATGGAAATGAAAGACAATGACTGTCACTGGGCTACTGAAACAGGAGAATTGCAAAAGAGGAGGGAAAAATCTGTCCCGAGATGATTTTCCTGTGGACAGTGAGGGGAGTGCCTGGAGAGCACTGAGGATGGCACTGTGTCACTCTGCCCCGTCCTGTGCAGCCACTGGACCCTGCAAGTGCTGCTCCAGGGAGTGGCACCAAGAACCTGTCGCCCTCAGTGAGGGCTGAGCCCTTCCAGGCCCCCCAACAACCCTCATGCCCACCCACCCCACCCGAACAGCAAGCCACAAGAACACAGTGTTTTCCCCTGTGCAAAATTATTATTTATGTTTTATCGGCAGCAGAGGCTCCATGGTGCCAGGACTGGCCGAGGGGTGTGGTGGCCTAAGTGCCAGTACCCATGGCTGCAGTGACAGCAGGAGGCCAAAAACATGCCCTGTCTGGGCGGTGGTTGCTCTCAGATTAAAGTATCACCACGCCCCACTCTCCTAATTGCGCTGTGAAACTCTGATCTCTGCCTGATCCCACAGCCAGCCCGGTGGCAGGTGCCCTGAGCCACCCCTGGGATCCCCCAAAGCTCCAGATACTCCTCCAGAACTGCCCACAGCAACGTTAGACCCCAAATTTCCCTGCCCTGTAGAAGGTAACTGAGAAGAAGGAATTTCTGCACCTGTACGTGATAGGAAACCACAGCGTCTTTACTTGAGGCATCTGCTGCCGTGGATTGTGACTGGAACTGCCAGCCAAGAGGGAGAGTTTCCAAGGAAAACTATCAACTTTACCCAAAAAAAACAAAAAAAAAAAACAAACAAAAAAAAAATCACACAGAAAAAAAAAAAAAAAAGGCAACTACAACTGAAAGCTGAATACATTTGCATGAGAACTATGGATTTTCCATACATTAGATGTTCCACTACCTAAAGGGGAGCTACAAGAAAGCTGGAGAGAGACTTTTCACAAGGGCATGCAGTGATAGGACAAAGGAGGAATAGCTTTAAACTGAAAGAGGGTTGGTTTAGGTTAGACATTAGGAAGAAATTGTTCACTATAAGAGTGGCGAGACACTGGTACAGGTTTCCCAGAGAACCTGCAGCTGCCCCATCCCTGGAAGTGTCCAAGGCCAGGTTGGACAGGGCTTGGAGCAACCTGGAATAGTGGTTGGATATAACTGGATTATATTTAAAGTCGCTTCCAACCCAAACCATTCTATAACCTTCTGTTTCTCCTTCCATATCCCCCAAATTTAGAGGAGAACATAGAACTGATAAGTAGTTGCATTTGGTCCAAACACCCTATTTTCAATTTGCAAGCTGCAGAATGTGCTCAAGGCACCCAAAACTTTTCAGTCACTGTACAACCTTTCCCCAGTGTGCTGGTGATGCAGCAGTACCTGGGAAAGAGGAGAGCTGTTCCTTTACACAAGATGTAAAAAGCTTTAAACACCATTTTTTTCATGAAAGGGATGCATTTTGCCAAACAGCATCAGCGCATTCAATAGCATCACCCTGGCTGCTGAAGGAATAGCTCAGCCTTATCAAAGATAATGGCACAGCCCTTGATGCTGCAGAGAGAAATCGCCAGAAATGCGTCAATGTTTTGGGGAATCGCTTGAGGTCTAATGCACTGAAAGGAAGCATCTCCATTCAGTCCTCACTCTCTCAGCAAAACGCAGGTTTCAAGCAAACATGAACCTGGAGTCTGCTCCTCTGTGCTGTGGTCAAACACTCCAGAGGACGTGTCTGCAGTTACAAATTCCTGCAAGTTTGTGCCTGGTTTTCAGCTGGTACACTCACTACTGAACTAATAATCGCCGTGCTCAGCAGGGAGTGTTTGCCAGGCCCTTTCTGGCAGCAGCACAAGGACACCATGACAGATTCCAGCCAGGACAGCTCCCCTGCACAGAAACATGACACTCGTGACACAGAGCTCTTATCCCTGCAGCAGGAATGTGCTCACCCTGGGAAGCCCCAAGGTTTACCTTCTTGCATTTAACTACCTGGCACTTTTTGCTTGCATTTAAAAATAATTTCCCACAACACAGTAGCCTGTGCACCGATATCCAACCCAAAAAACATCCCTTTTCCCACTGCAGCAGGATCACCAGGATAATGGTGGAGATCAGCTAACAAATTCCTGATGACCACAGTGGGAATCAACATATCCACCAGCAGTGATTGATTTGGAAATTGGCTACCAGGAGTGACAGGCGGCAAGCAACAGCATCCCAGATCCGAAACAAGGACAGGGAAGACCTGAATCAGAGCTATTTCAATTTTTTAAGGAACATCTAGATCATGGCCCAGCCCTTTTCATCACCAGTTCGTGCCTGGCAGAGAGGTCAAATCCATAAAACTTCAAATAAACAGCAGGGTGCTCAGCTCCTTTTGATGTTCACCTTGTCCCAAAACATCTGATGTTTTGGCTGAACACACTCCAGGTGTTTGTCCATGATGGCACAAGAGCCACAAAATTACCTTTCCTGATGGACCACTGGGATCTGCCAGTCTGTGGTCCCTTCCAGGGCTGGGATTACATTCACCCTTTGTCTCCCAGCTGAAAAATAAAGCCAGAATCCAACATTCCAGCTGCAGGAACAGAGCCTTCTGAATAGGATTCAGTAAATTTGCATAAAGCTTGTTTTGCAGTTTTTTAGAGAGCTGATTATGGAGCTGTTGCATGTGAGCACATCTGTACAAATGCAAGCACACTCCACATACAGCGTGAACCAAAAAAAAAAAAAAAAAAAAAAAGAGAGAGACCTCCCCTTTGCAGCACTGAGCTGGTGACAGACACAGCCCTGGGGATGGAGAGCAGAACCTGAGCTTCTGCCTCAGGAATTCCCCCTTCGTTTCTGTAAGTCTCTGCTTTTAGCAAGGTATGCTCCTGCATTTGCAGAGCCCTTTTCTTTTCCAAATCTATTGCATGTTCACCTGATCCCTGCTGCTGCCTTCCCTGCAGAGGTTCATCCTTGGGTGAGTTATTGCCTGTCCAGCTCTGTCCTCCCATCACCAGCCAAGGATCAGACACAGCACACAACACTCAGTGCCCAAATGCTATTTTTGTCTTGAATTCATTCATTGTTTGATCCACCTGCTGTTGGCTGGAGCTCTGACTTTCGGGGTCACAATTTACCTTGCCAAGCACAGCTGGAGATGGCACGGAGCATGATCCTAAAGGTGTGGGACAGAAACACCCGTGATTCACTCGGGCAGCAGCACTGCGCTGCCTCCATGGAGCACAGAAGTGGAAAGGACCTCCCGGGTCATCAAGTTCATCTGCTTGTCATCACTGGTAACCACATCACTAGATCAATTAGGAGCTGTTTGATTGGCCTATCACAGCTAATGGGCTCCTCCGTCTGGCAGAGGAATAACAGGATCCAAAGGTGATGCTGGGCTGGAAACGAGGGGTGACCATTTAACGGTGCCCAGGGCACCCCTTGGCACCCACGGATTTCCAGTCTGTTTTCAGTCTAGCCCAAATGTTGTGCCAAGACCTTTTTATCCAGTGGCTTTCTGCTCCAAAACTGAGTCTGGGAATCTCTGGACAGCAGTTCCATGGTGTGTGAGCAGCAAAAAAGCAAAGCAGTTTCCATCAGCTGTGTAATAATACAGTTACTGAAGTTTGGTTGGGTTTTGGTTTGGTTATTTTTTAAGGAAATGCACCTTCCCTGGGAAACACTGAAGGAATCAACAAGCTGAAAGATGAGATCCAAAAAAAAAAGAAAAACCAAAAAACCCCCACTGCTCTGAGCAAAACAAGAACTAATTCTAAAGGATCCTCTGCCTGCAGCTTTAAAACCCACCCTAAGTGCTATGCCCATCGCCAGGTTTACAAAAGCAAGGAGTTAAATGTAATTTATTCTTTGTTTTCAAGGTATAGCATCAAATAATAAATCAAGAAATACCATATCCATGTGCCCTAGGCTTTTTCCCACATGCTTTTGAAGATGCCCTCTTAGAGATTAGACTGACATCTAAGATAATTAGCATCTCTTCAGGCTGGAGATTTAATTAATAACAAACAAATAATAAGTCTCTCATATTTACTAAAAAGCCTGGGCAACCTCTGTTCTAACATTTTCTCCTAAGTGAACATGTATACACTGCACCATGGTTATAGTGATGCTAAGATTCACTTTCTGTTCATTATCAGTTCCACAAAAAAAAAATTACTGAGATAAACTCAAGACTTGAGGGAAGTTAATTTTTTTTTCAGGCAGAATAAGATGTTTTGCTTCATTCTCAAGCTTTTCTATATTCCACATTTCACATAAACCCAAAATACCTCACTTAAATGATGCAAATCACTGCAACAATGACTGCAAATCACTGCAACATCCCAAGCACACACAAAAATAAATATTTTCATTCCATGGGGCTGCGTTTCAGCCTTGTGTGGGATGCTTAGACTGTGTGATTTAGTGGAATTACCCAGAACTGACAGCACATTCTACACAAGGGATCCTGAATTTGTGTCGAGAATGTAATGGAGAGGATTTTGAATCCCTAAGTAACAGGACATGAATTCACCTTGCACTGAGCAAGAGGACAAACAGTTAAGTTCTGCTCAGGGGTGGAAAACAATCCTGCAGCTTCCTGTTGGAGGTTTGTGGGACCCCTCCAAATGCAACAGCCTTGAAAAGGTGCAAAAATCATGTAACAAACACAAGTCTAAGTATTGACACGTGATTACGTCCAAGGGAATCTTTTACTCGGTCTTTCCCTATTTAGAGGGCATCCCAAGGCCTTTTCCAGCTGATCATCCCATTCAGTGCCATGGGAACAGAGAACTGAGGACACAAACATCTGCTCTGTGCTGGATGCTGATGAGGTGACCTCGCACCTCACACTTCTCCGAGCTGGGGAACAACTCACGGTGAGGTCTATAGGGTCACCACCAATGCAGAATGGAGAGAACAATCTTGAAGGTGAGATTCAGCTAAAGGCCACAAGCAGCTCAGTGAAATGCTCCCCCCAAGTGCCCTTGAAATATGAAATCCAGGGTCACCCCAAGGTGCAGAGTGTCATACCCTGAGGATAGGCTTGAATAGGTAGGACCTATACAGTAAAGATGTGAATATTAAATCCAAATGAAAACAGACCAAGGCTGCTGGCACATAAAGAAGGTCTTTTAAACTAAATATTGGGGAGAAGCCAACAGTTTGACAAGACATGTGGCTTGGGAAAATGCAGTCTCCAGTGGAGAAGTCATGAAAATTTAGTATCCTTGAATAAAAAAGGAGAGGAGAGAAGCCAAAAACAGTCAGGGAGCAAACAGCAGCCTGCAGGGCCAGCTGACATCCCTGTCAGGCCTGCAGAGAGGGGACAGCACAGGACACCATGTGTGCCCTTCCATCCAGGCAGGTCTGAAGAGCCAGGTGAGCGAAGAGCAGTGTCCTGGTTTCAGAAGGGGCTATTAACATAACCAGCACCTCGGAAAGCTGGAGGGGGGGAAGATAAGCAGCAGAACATGGTAATGAGGGGGTGCAAATCCAGCAGGAATGAGAGTGGGCTGTGCAGGTGGAGGAGCTGAGCATCAAAGGAGCTGATGGCATTAAGGCACACATTAAGGAGAGCTTATCAGAGAGCTCAACCAAGATAACTGTATCAACAAGCATCCCAGGATTGCAGTTCCAATCCCAGACATTATAGAGTTATTCCATCCTCCACCCACCCAGAACAGGGCAACAACAGCAAAAGCTTAAGGGAGACGAGCGAGGCTGTGATGGATATGAGCAGAGACAAACACAAACAGGAGATGTCCATCTCCCTGTACAGATGGGATCACTGACAGCAGGGAACATGTCTGCATTGAAAATGGAAAGTTACTGCTCCCTCCAGCAGTAATTTATGACCTCTGGCACAAGAGTCTCTTCCGCACATCCGGAGCAGCACCCAGGAACCAACAGATTTGATTTCAAGTGTATGGCCAGGGGCTCTTTGCACCTTAAAACTGAGAAATCTTGAGGGCAGCCTTGCAAACCTGCTACTGTAAGTTTAGCTTGAAGAGGGAACTGCCTATATACACAGGCACTTGTTTAAAGAAAATTAGAAAGGAAAAGCCCTTAAGGAAAAACACACCCAGGAGGTGGGAAGACCATTTGAAGAAGTCATTAGAGTAAACGTGTATTGCTTAAGGGAAAAAAAAAAATCAGAATAAAAGCTAGTGTGCTTAAAGTGAGACAATTAACAGTAAAATGAGACTAAGGAGAAGCACTGTCCAAATAACAAAAATGTAAGAACCGAGACTAAAATCTAAAGTCTGCAACTGTGCCAAAATACTCTAAATACTCTAAATACTCTAAAGACTGAGAAGAATTTTCCAAGCCACAGCACTAATAACAAAACACATTGAAGAGTCCTTGATCACAGGGCTAAGGGAGCCTCCAAGGAAGATAACAGCAGAGTAGAAAAGCTAAATTAACTTATTCACAATAAGCTGATAAATCCTGATAACACAGAGACACAGTCAGTGATTAAATCCCCCCCCCAGCAGTACTGAAGGTGCTCCAATGTGCAATCACCCAGCTCAAGCTCCACAGGGCACTTTGGGGGAAAGGGAGGAAAGCTCTCATAAACTGAGTGACAAAGCACACAGAGAGAAGTGACAGATTGGGGAAGACTCATCACAGGTTTTTGGGAGACAAGTCCTGCCTCATTCGTCCATCTGAGCCCCCCAAAGTGTGGGCAAGCAACGGCACTGCTTGACACAAACTTCTCTTTCTAATGAACCTGTTACAAGAAGGTAAGGTGCCATCAAGTAAAGGAACAGTTTCTTTGAGTTAAAAATTGTCAGAAATGGAAACAGCAATAAGAGGTCAACTCTCCCAGTGGAGGTGAGACCCGACAGGCATCTCTACAGCTCAGCTTTTTATAAATGACTATGAAAAGGCAATTAGCGAAGGGACAAATTGAATGATTCAAGAGAGTTCAAAGCTTCAAGTCGACTGAGAGAAAACCAAAAGTCACTCAGGACACGGTGGCTGGACAAGAAAGTGGCAGACAGATCTGAATGTTGAAAACTGGCAAGAGAGGAGAAAAGCTTGCTATGTTCTACCTGCACATTATAGCTCCACAGTAACCATCACAGTCAGGGGTGTATTAAGGACTTCTGTGGCTAAGGTCACAAATAAATGTCACATCATTGCTAAGCAGCAATCAGGAAGGTTTAGCACCTGAGAGGAACTGTTAGGAAACACAGAGAGAATAAAACAAATTATTTCTATCATGCTGCCTTACGATTGCTGTGTCTGCCAAGCTGCACAGTTGTGGCACCGTGGCCTTCCTCATCATCATCATCATAGCAGGGATTTAGAGAGGTGGACAGGGCACAGGGAACACCTCTCCTGGCCACAGAGAGGAGCAGAAATGGGAAGAACTTCCATCTAAACTCACAGCAACTCCCATGGTGGAAAACAGGCTATAGAGGGAATACGGTCATGACAGTCCACAAAAATCAGGAGGAACCCACAGAAAATAAAGAGTAGCTGCTGTTCAGGATTACTCACAGCACTAGAATTAAGGGATACTAAATAAACAACCATATAGTAAGTTTAAACAAATAAAGGGAAGTGGTTTTTTTTCCCCTCCCCATAAGATGTAATTGCATTGTGGAACTCATCGCCCCAGGATGTTGTGGATGCCAAACACATCAAGAGAGTCAAAAGTCAATTAAACAAATTCATGGACAGGTCCATCAGTGGCTATTAAACATGATGATGGAGATGCAGCCTCTGGCTGACAAGTCTCTAAACCACACGAAGTTTTATCACAGGAACATTTACTGTGTGCTTGCCCTCTTGGTTCCCCTCAGCACCCACAGCCAACTATGGACCCAGGTACTGGGTTATTCCAAAGTCATTTCAAAGTTATTCCCAGCTGGCGCAGGCTCTCAGAGTCAAAGTGAGTGTTCTCAGGTCTCAGCACATGCCAGCTCTGGTCCAGAGTTCTAGACTTCCTCTTTGTCCCTGTCCTGAAGTGACATTAATCTTTTGAACACAGGGTGGATCGCCAACATCTTAGGCTAAAATTTTGGGCTTTAAACCCCAGGAGATTCCAAGGACATGAAATCCAAAATCACACCCAGATGTCAACCCTTTGTTTGGATGTCATGATTTACACTATGAGTGACACTTCCTCTTCTGTCTCCCTAACAATGACAAAACAAAGAGCTATAAACAAAACCTGACTCCAGATGTTCTTTTGCCCTCATTAGCGACCAGCTTGGCTAATACTATTTCATCAGCCCTTTGTTTCAGGGTGGCAAGCCAACATCAGCAACTCGAGGACACTTTGATGGGCTCCCCCCACTTGGGATGCGACAAATTCCCAGGACACTCCTGCCCAACACTCACTACAATAACAAGCACAGGGCTGAATTACTGCCCTCGACAATGTTTGGTACGTGGAAAAACTTGTGCTTGCTAATTACCACGATTGCTCCATAAAAATCGCCCTGGGCCAGCCGTGTGCAATCCTGGTGAGCTGCAGCCCTGCCCCTCGGCAGCAGCCCAGGTGGAGACAGCCTTTCCTCTTTGAAGAGCCTCCCCAGCACCCGGGGTGTCCCACCCACTCGCCAAATCTATTCCTAGACATATCAGCTCTGTTTATTTTCCACACCGACTCTCACACTGGTGCAAAGGTTGAGAATTACTCAGGCTGGACACATAAGTAGGCTGCAAAACAAAGACTTTTCCTCTTCCTTTGAAGCCTACTCTCCATTATTTTTGATAAGAGGTGCAGCAGATTTATTTCTCTGGTTTGAGCACTCCTAAGCCTCTTTACTAAGCCTGGCAGTGAGAACCTTAAAGCAGATGCCAAACTCCGCAATCTTTTTATGAGTGGTAGAAATAATCCTTTTTCCTGGTGCCTGGAAGAGCTGAACCCTGACATCCACAGGAGCTGCTGATGGACTCAGGAGCCAAAGCTGAGCCAGCAATGGTCTCTTCTCCCCACAAAGCACTTTCTCTCTGCAGCCAACCAAAAACCACACACTTTGCTTTTGTCTGAGCTCCAGCCTCAGTCCTGCACCAAGGTTGGGAAGAAATACTCAGATCTGACCCCAAAGGCCATCACAGCTCTCTGTGCCAGTCCTTCTAACAAAGGACCTTTTACTCCTGCTCCTCCTGCAGTTTCACGTCTACCTTTAGATGCTTTATGAACTGAAGAAGCTCAAAGAAGCCATGGAACAGGACAGCCCAGCTCCCAAAGCCACCCCACTCCCCGATTAACACAGGCCAAGCTAATGAGGTCCTTTGGCTGGCTGGCTGCCCCGGATTGAGGAACTACATGAATCACCAAATCCCAGTGCCAAATCCCCAGTACCAGGGTAATTGCAGACACTTTGAACCAGAGATAAGCTCCAAGGGCAGGGGGAAGCTAATCATAAAAGGAATAAATCAAGGGGAAATACTTGGCATTTCACTTTTGACAGGAGGGGCTGATCAGCTTTTACTCTGGAGGAATAGGGAGTGAGAGAGAGAAGATTCACTTTCACTTGGCTCCCAGGATGTCCAAGGACTTTCACATCCCTGCACAGAGAACAGCTGCTGTATGTCTTTACATCTCACAATGATAGATTCCTCATTTAAAAATAAATCAGTGCAGCCTGGGATAGATGCCAGCACATTTCCCCCAGTTTTCCCACATCCTACATTTTTAAGGCAGCTGATGAGCTCCATCCTTGCTGATCCCTCATCCTTCCTTTAATAACTCCCCATGTTCCCATTAAAACCAGTGCATTGCCCTCCTCACCTTTAAATTTCCCCGGAGCTGTAGTTCCCTACTTTGGCTGTTCTCGCTCAGTTTTGCATCCATATGGTGTTACTGCTTCAACAGAACCAGCAGTCTTAGAAGTTCTTTTGGTAACTTTTCTCCACAGGCAGCACCACTGAACCCTTTGTGCACCACTTGTAAAAAAAGACCTCTTCTGGGTTAATCCATCTCCAAAATTACTACCTCATCAATCCCTTGTGAGTGTGTTTTAAAAGTTAAAATAATAGTTCAGGCACAGTTGGAAGCAACACTTACTCTCCACATATTGATCTTCCCCTTCAGGTTGATGTTGTTCCCCAAAAATTATAAAAGGGACCCGAATTCGAAAACAAGGTGCCCAAGCACATCACGTTGTGCAACACAGAGGCTATCAAACCCGGGATCTCATTACACCCTGTGCCTCCCACTCTGGGTTGTGTTCCCTTGTTACATCTTGTCTCAAATTAGACTGAGAGCTCCTCACGCCAGCGGCAGTGGCTCCCCATGGCACCACTGCAGCAAACAGGATTAATAAGCTAAGACTAAAGACAGCTCTCAAAAGTACAAAAAACCTTGCACGAAACAAAGGGATGTGGGAAAGTCTTGCCCCTGCCCTGAATAAAGAACTCTCAAGATGCTTGAATAACTTCAGGACATCTGTGAACTTTGCTTCTCTATCTTGAGTTTCATTTTTCACTTTTAACCCCAGCACTCCACAAAATCTAAATGAAAAGACGCTTTGCATGGTCTGAGATCTTTTTTTTTTATGTTCTATTTCATCAGCATAGCTCAAAGATTTAAGTAGTCCATTCAAACTGGGTCATTTGTGCTGTAGACAACAGGGCACACTCAGCAAGCAGGGGATAAGGATTTTAGTGGCAAGAAAACAAGCAGCTTGTCCTTTGTCAGCAGGCTGCTCTCTCCTAGCCCAGGATCTCACACACTCCAAAGAATGGTTTTGTCACAGTCTTCCTTCTGGTTTAGGACTTACCTTGGGAATTAAGGCACCCCTCCCACAATGACATCTGACTGGGGAGGTGCTGCCTGCTCAGCTTCCCACCAAGCTGCACTCAGAGCCCCCAGTGCTGCCCTTCCATTAGGGCACACAAAGATGTGGTGTTTGGGTATCTGGCCACCACTTCCCAGGAGTTTTACACCAACTGAACCTCTTCCCACAGCCTGAAGAGGCTGACCTGGAGCAACGTCTGGTTTTTATCAGCTAGGATACAGAGAAAGGAGAGGTTTGCCACTGGCCACCAAACAAGCCAGTGGTTAAGGTAAGATGCTCTTTGCTTTCCCTGGAGCTGGGATTCAGCTCACTGTCCCCACAATCTCTCCACACTCATCTGCTGAGCTCCACGATAACAGCACTGAGGTTTGGGAGAACTCACAATGCACTGCCATCTCACCCAGCTGCAGCTGAGAGTTTCACCTCTCGTCGTTAGTCACGATTTCTGTAACAGGAAGCTTTCAGTATGATAGGAATTCCCAGGCCAAAAAGTACAATTCTAATAGTTCAGGTTCACAACAGCAGCTCAGGTGTCACTGCTTCCCTGGAGGCCTTAACACCTTTCTCCCCCATCCACCCTCCCTGGGAGCATCATCTCTGAAAGCCCACCTCTCCCAGGACCAGCACACTGATTTTGCTTCCACAGGACCTTCTGACACCAAAAATAATGCCCAAATAGTGGTTCTGGTGATTTTCTCTCTAAGTAGGCATAGTGGGCCTGCCTTAATGGCAGCATGTCCTTGGACAGCAGAGAAGGTGGGTCTGGAGATAACAAAGGGAACTCTCAGTGCCCACACTTACAGAAGAGAACAGCACTGCAAAGCAGAGCTATCCTTCCATGGGAAATCCTCATTTTCAAACAAGATTAGTTTTGCTTTTAGTCATCCTCTATCCAACTGATGCTCAGGACAAGAGGACTTGCAGGCAAAATTCAACCTCCCCGTCTTACCCTTTGCTTGCAGCTGTTGTTTCAAAAACCCACAAATGAGACCATATTTGCATGCCATTTAACTCGGCATGACAGTTTTTCTGCTGGAAGGAAAGCTTCCTCAGGCTGGGTGGGGTAGTGCTGTCCAGGAACAAAACCCTTTTCTACAGAAAAGGAGGAAGAAGTTAGTTATGTCCCTCCTTGTCCCAGACCTTTGGAGTGCAGGCACTTATGGCAACAGCAAACAAGTGCTCAGCAGCACTTCAGTGATGTGGTTTAAGCAGAAAAATAAAAAATCCCTTTCTTGAGCATGGAGCTAAGCAGGCCCCAGGCAGTAATGGGCACATGATGAATAATAAACCCAGCTGAAGCAAGATGCATGAGTCAACCCAGATGAAGAGTTCCTCTTGGTTCCTCCCTCCCCCCTGCCTTTGGCTGTTCCTTGGAAAACCCATATGCATTATGAGGGTGTCCACAAAACAAACATTTGGCTGCTTTCTTGAAGAAACCTTGGAGAGCCCAAAACTGGGTGTGTGGGCTGAGTACTCAGCAGGGTGCAGTAACCAAAGCAAAAAGAAACCTCCTAAGGGGCTGTTAGAGCATTTGGGATGGGGGAAATGGAGCAGAAATCTTTGTAAAACAGCTATTTACATCTGTTTGACCCTCGTAAAACAGGTCCCCAGGCTCTTCCCCACTCAGAGGCACTTGGATGACGAGGCTGCAGCAGCAGTCTGATCCTTCCCAGGGGAAAGGAATGGGGCAGAGCCGCCACGGGTAACCACCAGGCACACACATGCCAGAGGCAGAGCGGTCCCACCTGCTCTGCCAGGCGGGAAGGGACCACGGGAGGCTCCCTGGAAGAACCAGGTGCTGCCTGCAGTGCAGCCTCTTGGCTCACAGTCCCAGGAGGAGCCAAGGAAAGTGAAAGATACCTGCACCCTCCTCTGGACTCCACCTTGCCCCCCCAGCCTTCCCCGACAGGCAGCTCCTCCCTAGGAAGCTGTCATCCCCTCCCACTCCAATCCCTTGATGTGCTTGCCAAAGCCCAGGCTGCTCCAGGAGGGTCTGGCTGCCCACAGGTTAGGGCAGGGCTGCAGCTCAACTCAGCTCTGGGTCTGCTCTTCCCTCGCTTTGTTCCAAATGCCCATTGGAAACTTCCAGCTTCACCCATCCCAGCCACACATGCTGGCCCCAAACCTTGGGAGAGCCAATCCCATCAGGTACAGAGAGGAGGGATCCCATGTTGTAAGAATCTTTGCTGAAACCTCTGTGGATGCACTCAACAGTGTGCAAAGTGACCAACCCATGCCAGGCACAGCTCCTGCTGCTGGTCCGGAGCCAGACTCACCCACAGCTCACTGCTCACTCTGCCTCCACATTTGCTACCACCGCAACCTTCCTCACCCCGAGGCCAGCACCACCTCCAGCTCTCCCTGAATCATGAGTGGCACCAAGCCAGAAGGAGTGTGGAGGTGGTCTGCTTGCTAGGGACCATGAACGGCAGAGAAATGGGATGACAGAGGCCTGACTGGCACAGTTCTACACTCAGCAGTCCCCCTGCAACTTCGGGCCACAGGAGGTAGAGCACAGGGTCCACAAGAGGTGGCAGGCGAATGCTGACCCACCTGCCCATGATCTGTCCTTCCAGAAGGGAAGTTTCAAGTCTAGTGTCATTCAGGACAGTGCCGGGTGTGATAGCAGCTCTGCTGCTGGCTTCTGTCTCTGCTCACAGTGCAGGACAAACCTTGCTCTGTCCACTGCTCCAGGAAGAGAGAAAGTGGCTTTTGACTCCTTCTTGCACTGTGGATGCCCTGCAGTATATGGCCAATGCAGAGGGTTTGTCTTGAGGGCTGACCCACAGACTCCGGGGGTGCTCTGCCCTAAACCCAGAGCCCTGGCCACATCATGGAAGCTCCCTGGTCCCTAGGGATGGGCCATCCATGCCATCGTGGCTGGGAATCCTCCCCAGGCTCATCCCCATCAGGCACCACGAGCAGCCAAGTGCGCATGGCCTCCTCCTCCTCCTGGAGCCTGTTGAGCAAGCCCCGGTGGGTGGACACACACCCAGGCTAAACACAGCTCCAGCACGGCCACCCCCACCCGCCGTGGCTCAGACCCAGGTCACCAAACACATTCTTGCTTTGGGTGCGCTGGTTCTCAGGCTCCTCCCCGGGAGAAGCCCATCTTGCTCAACCCCACTCGGCTCTGGTTTCCCCAGCGCTGAACCCGGAACCAGATTTCACTCATCACAAAACGTGCCAGCCCTTCTTGCCACACGGCTCTGTCCCAGGGCCTGGCAGGAGGCGATGCTGCCAGCGAGAGCCATCCCCTGCCACATGTCCCTGGGAGCAGCGCTGCAGGCTGGCCCAGGACTGATGGGGAGGGAAAGGTCTCTGTTGCAATTGCCATTGTCCCTGATCCCTGTTTTTGATGAGATGCTTGAGATGCTTGACACCTGAAGGACAGGGGGTTTAAGGCTCCCAATACCTCCTCAGCACAGCCTTTACCTCCACATGACACATCAGAGCTTTTGCAATCCGGGTTAGCACCAATCTGCCCTATTTCAACTTCAAAGCACTTCACAAACATTAACCAATTAATCCTCTCACTGCCCTCCGAAGGAGGCGAGCATCTTTATTTTTATCTGTTTCCCCATCAATGAGAAGGAGAGAGTTAAGTGCCTCTCCCAAGGCTGTCTGCACTTGACTCCCAGCCCCAGGCTGGGCCCATCAGAGGAAGAGACAGGCGCACCTCCGACACAGGAAATCCTGCAGGAATCACAGCACCTGAACCAAGCAACTTTGTTTTTCCCCATGCCCCAAATGACTCGGTTTTTTGAGCACTTTCTGTTCACCACCAGTCAACGACCTGGAAGGAAAATGACCTGGGACAAGCAAGACAGAGGAGGCCACAGACACAACAGCCAGGACCAGCTGGAAAGCCAGGCGCACACACATAGCAAGTGTTTTTAATAAGCCAGGAAATGTCCTATATCTTGCAATAACGAACAGAGCTCAGCATGGTTGGTTCCAGAGCAAGGAGACAAACTTTGGTGTGACCACAGGTAGACAGACAGCCAAAACATGGCATGAGCTACTGGCAGTGCTTAGCTTCTGCTAAAAACTGGGGCAGAACATCCCAGCTCATTCTGCACTTTAAATCATACTTTTGATGTATGATTTACAAAAAATACATTTCCCTCCAGCTCAGGGAAAGCTTGGTTTAGGGAACCCTACAAACCTCTGAGGCATTAGCAAGGACAGGCAGCTGGAAAGGGAGCTGGCCTCCAACTGGGACACTGCAGGAAATGAGCAGGTGTCACACCAGCATGGTGGCAGCTCACTGAGGATGGGACACGTGTCACTGGGAGCGATGCTCCCCCTCAGCCATCCCACATCAATCGGGATTCTCACAAACACTGCCAGAAGAGAACACAGCACTCACATTCACCAGGTCCATCCTGTACCTCTGAGGTACAACTAGCAAGAAAAAGAGTGTTTTATCACCTGGAATGACTATTTATTTGTTGAAGACACGAGCCCTCCTCCCTCCCTCAGCGGGCAGGTGTGCTCAGGAAAGGGGAAGGAAACACCCTGATCCCAAGAGCCCTGAGACAGGAGGCTGTGCACAGGGAAAATGGGGTGCACAGGGGCAGCACACCATCAGTGGTGGGTGCATTTATTATAACCTTTTCAGGAAGGTTACTGCTGGCTCAGCAGAAGGGACCGCCTGAGCCCCAGGAGCGCTCTCGCTCTTCCCGTGACGCCGTGGGACAGGCCAGGCAGGGCTGGGATGTTGTTCCCTTTCACTTCAGCAGCAATTTCTGTCCCCAGGGTTCCTCAGAGCACGGCAGTGAAAGTCTCTGCTTTTGCAACACCACTGACCCAGGGTGGGACTCCTGCTCCTCCGGTGGCAGGGAAAACCCACAATTGCAGGGTTTACAGGGAAGCACTGGCTCGTTTTTCTCATCATTTCCAATGGCTGCGGCTCGGCACTAACTGCTGGCAATTACTCATTACCACTCACCCCGAGGTTCCAAACTGCTCGCTAAACCCTGTGAAGATGTAGGAATCCCAGAGCCTTTTGGATGGAGAGGGGCAACCTTTAAACAAAGCTCTGCAATGCCAGATCAATACTGGAAAGAGCTGAAATCAGTCCAGCGTCTCGCTTAAGTGGCAGGAGAATTTCAGGCAGATGAAATGCAATTCTCTAACTGCAGTTATTAGAGGCAGCGGGGGTAGAAGCCTTGCTGGATCTGGAATAGAAGTACCATCCCGAGGGAAGGCTTTTCTTAGCATCACGAATCACTATATGTACTGTTTTAAACAGGTATTCAGAACATGCCTTGAATTTATTGCTAAGCACAGACCTCAAGTCACAGTAGCGCCTTAGAAAGGGAGATTTGCCCACCTCCGCAGGGGTGTCACATCTGCGCCTCCAACAGGGGCTGCAAACAGCCCCAGGGAGGGGAAGCAGAGCTGTGGCTGCCCCAGGTCCTGCTCCCAGGAGTGCCCCAAGGAGCAGGGACAGCGCGGGGCTGGCGCACAGCAGACAGTGCCACCTGCTGTCACCTGGTCCCCGTCCCATCCCTCCCACCGGGGTCCCCAAGCAACCTCCCAGCTCATCAGTTTTAGCCCCCACGCAAGCCAGATCCCCAAAAGCAGCAGTTTTTCTACACAATATTCTTGTCTGCTCATCAGGCATTCCCCCTTCACACACGTGGGTGTGGGGGACAGACACTGAGCCGCTGGATGATCTACTGTTTGTCCAGGACCTTCAGCATACCATGGGATTGGACACCGCATGCCAATATTGCTCACCAAGGAAAGAGGGAAAAGGCAGATCCCAGCACTGGGATATGACAGAAATAATTTCTGAGAGAGTTTTCAGTTGGGGAGGAAGACAAAGCACAATCTTTGGGTATTTTTCTCGAGCATTGACATCATCTCTTCCGCTCCTGAACCTCTCACCACCTTTTTGAGGCATGAAGAGGAGCCCAAGCTGTTTAGAAACTCCCTGGAATTGAGCAGGGAGACCACCCCACCCACCCAACTCAAACACCATGATTAGAGGGGCATTTGGATACAGCAATTCCATGGTACGCTCACAAACCCAAAATGCCTAAAATGACAGCTATGGGGTTTACCTTGACCCCACAGTGATGCAACACCCTCACAAAACTCCTGTGAGCTTCTCTAGGCAACCTTTGCAGCTTGGCTCAGAGCAGAATCAAAACATGAAGCAAAGCCACCAAGCTCAGTAGGACTTCAGGCCCTCAGGGCCTCAGCAGACCCTTGACATTCACCACAAGAAGCTTCTTAACAGATGGGTGGACTCTTTATCAGGTTCTCAAACTTACAGATGGAATCCTCCTCCCCAAGAAATCTACTTGCCAGGCTATTTTTTAGCCCAAATTTGCTTTTCCACAAACTAGCCACCAAAAACTTGACCAACAGTACATTAATCTTTGTCATATTTGAGAAGTGAAAGACCAAAGGATTCACTAGGACAGACACTTAAACCAGCTTACAAAACAAAATTCAAGTTAAAGGGAAAATGCACAAAAATAAGAGGGAATAGAGCTCATTGCCCCAAAAGTCACTTCTCAAAAATCTTTCCTTAACTGGAATACAACAAACCCAAATAAGAATGAAGTGAGCTGTTTCTCAAGAGCCCATGTGGCTCTCCTGCTGCGGGGCACAGAAACAGCTGCAAGTACCAGCCCAAAAACCTGGCACACACCTGAATCCTGCCTGCCCAGAGGCAGATACAGAAACTGCTCTAACATGAGTTTGTTCCTCTGAAGCATCTGAGAAAGGTCCACCCCAGACAGGAACCACCTAGAAGAAAATCAACTTTGTTGCCACACACCCCAAACATGTGGTCTTGAAACCAAACAAATTGTCGCAGATCACACACCAAATTTCAAATAAAGCTCTACAAAACCAGGGCAATCCCTGAGAGCATACTTAGCCTCCTACTACCCCAGGTTTCATCATTACCTAAAAATCAACTTAATTTAAGAACTCACATTCAGCCTGCAGATCCCTCTCAACCCCATTACATCAGGATTTGCTTCTTCCTGGTGCAGCACCCAAGGCACTTCCCAAAGCAATCCCATTATCCAAACCTTCCAGCCTCCCCTGGCTGTGCAGGGGGCACAAATTTATGATATCAGGAGGAGTCGCATGCTTTAGGTCAGCTGAGCCTCTTTCCCAGTCTCCTTGTTTTCAATTTCCCTCCTTCAGTCAGAGTGCTAAAGCGGCACAGGAGAACAAAATTCAATTAACAGGATTAATAGCAATTAAGCTCCTATTGGAGTCAGGGTTGTGCTCTTTAGTCCTGGAAAGAAACTACATGTCACTGCAGCAAGATAAGCAGCAGGTGATGCCAGAAGCCTTTTATTTCCAAGGAGAAAAATTGGTTGTCTTGCTGCAAGTCGTCTCCTCCTCCTCCCCACCTCCTCTGACCAGAATTTGGCCCAATTGGAGCCAATTCCCTTCCAGCCTGCTCCTGCTCAGCCCCACTCTCTGCACCAGAGCTCAGCTTCCTCTGAACACCAGCTATAGGGCCTGAACAAACCACCCCGAAGTCACTCTCTTTTTCCATGCCCGTGTTTAAAAAATAAAACCTGGCTTCACAGCATGTGTGGGAAAGAGCACAGCACTTGGATGTGATGCTAAAGTTCCCTTTAGTTTGCCTTTTCTGTAGGATTTGCTCCTGACAGCCTGACCCTGCTGTGAGAGGAGGTTCTGCCAAGAGGATCAGCCCCAGTTACAGGCACACCAGGAGATTCCCACTCCCTGGCAGTGTCCTGACCCTTCCCACAGCAGGGACCATCCTTGAAGGCAGGAAGGCACTGTCACTCTGGCAATTTGTCCTCCGGTCTCACTCTGTTATCACAGCACCTCACAGAAGTTATTTTAGCTACAGAGCAGCTCTCTGGCTTCCTGTGTAGTTCCTTAGTGTTCTTCCTAATTGAGGGCTTTTAACATTAACAGCGTTTAGCAGCTGTTCTTCTTCCGGAGGTGGCGGGGGGAGCACAAAATCTTTTATTTAAATTTTTTCTCTAAGAAATGGAAACGTGACCCACATCCTAAGCAGATGTTCCTCAAGTGACAAGCCTTCCCTGCTCTGCCAGGGGCTCCTTTCAGCCACTGATCCCACGACTTGCTGAATTCACCAGTCCATACATAATCCCCAAGCAGGAACTGGGGATATCTGGCTGAATATTTCCCCTAGAAGCTGGCAAGGGGCACTGCACGATTTGGTGGGAGCTGGAGCCTCCCAGTTCCAATGCTGGGCCATCAGTGCCCTCTCCCTGCTGTGCCACCTGGGAGTGAAGTGCTGGACAAAACAAGATGGGCTCACCAGGGGCTCCTGTCCGTGCAGGGGTTGGCTCCTGTCCAAGCAGCAGTTGGGGGCTGTGGGCTCTTCCCAAGAGGAGGATGCTGCATGAGCAAAATGGAAAATGGGAGAGGAGGGGATCGTGGGACGCACTGAGCTTGGTGCCTGCAATTCCTCTCCAGCCAGGGTGGGATCTGCATGGCAAAAAGCTGAGTCCTCAGAAGAGAGCTAGGATTTCGTTTTGTCAGAGCCTTGAGTGTTTTCAAGTCCAGAGAGAGACAAGAAGCAACAAGCTCCACCAGTGCCCCCAGGAAATTGCAAAAGTCACCAGTCAAAAGCATTCAAAGATCACAAACCAGACCCAGATGATCATGAATCACAGCTCAGAAACCACAAATGGTTCTTAAGCCTCTTCAAAATAATGGCATTTACCAACATGCTCGTTTGGAGTGGTTTGCATTTTCCAGCCACCTTCTGAGCCCGAGAGAGAATGGGCTAAAGCAGGAGCAGAGCTCCTGGCCCCGGGAATTGGGGTGATAACAGGGACATGCTGTGACACCTGGCACAAGGTCACCCCCGTTGGTGGTGCTGGGGCTGTGGGAAGGGCAGTGTGGGACACCCTGGTGTCGCTGAGGGTGGGCAAGGGGTGACCCCTGGGCAGGCTGTGAAGGAGAGCAGGGGGTCTCTCACCTGTTCTGACTGGGGGGCAGGGGAGGACAGCCCCACACTCACCTTTGGAAGCCTGGGGGATGTCAGGCAACAATTTTGTTTGAAAATGCTTCCCGTGCTTTTCATCAGGGAACACACAGAGGTGATGTTAAGTGCTCTAACGTGGTAAAACACCACAGGCTCTCTGGGTCCACGTGTGTGGGCAATCCTGAAGCTCCAGACAGAGCAAGACCTACATCCCAATAATGCACAGGCGGTAAAGCTCTTAGGTGTCATCAATGTTTTAACGCCCCATTTAAATATTAATATAATGGAACAGCATAAAAGCAATACCCCTGAAAGCACAGGGTCATTTAGTCCACTGCCCTGTTCTCAGGAAGAACCCAGAGACCTCCTCCTAGTGTTTTACTTCCCCAGTCCAGTGCTGACTTTCTGTCTCATAACATTAGTTCTAGTAATAATAATACATCATCATAATGCAAAGCTGGGCATCATGATAATTATTTATGACTTATGCTTCTGGCCGTAACTGAATGTTTCTGTAGAGGTTTTAATTATCATTTATGCATCTTTGTTCCACGTCCATAAAAATCCCAGGGCTCTGTATGGCTGAAAGCTGAATTTATAGGATCCTGGGAATGGCAGAGCCTGGATCTAGTGAGAAAAGCTGCTCCTAATCACCAAAATGCCAGACCCAGTGAAATGTCAGCAGGGCACAAAATGCAAAAATGAGCCCCAGCAGGTGGAATGGAACTGCAGTTCCTGGAGGAAAAGGGACTCGTGTCAGCTGCATTTGTGCCTGATCCATATCAGCACCGCGATGGAGATGACTGGGGAGGTCTCTGGGTCTGAGGCCCCAGCTGGTCCAAAGGCTGACACGGTGAAGGTGACAGCACACAGGGACACACACAGCACACACATTTGGGCTCGGGGACGAGGGCATCAGTGCTCACAGGGAGCTGCACTCGGGGCTGTCCAGCCCCTTGCCAGGAGTGTCTGATCACCCTCCTTGCAATCCTGGAGGATCCTCATGGAGAGCAGGACCCAGCCATTGGCAGTCCTGTGGCTCATCCTGAGCACAGGAACAGCACAGCACAAAGCTCAGGGGTGTCTCAGCTGAACAGGCAGATGCAGCACGATCAGCATCATCAGCTGCCTCCAGCACACCCCTCACCATCTGCTCCTGGCAAACACCTCAGCACTGCAAGAGAGATGCCCCAAGTGCAGGCACTGCGAGGCTGCCTTGAGCTCGGAAGCAGGCTAGGTTCCTTCTTCCAAAATACACAGAGGGAAAAATACAAGATGCAACATCCCCGAGTATTTCCTACAGAAACCACGGCATAACATGAGAACCTCGGCTGGTTTTTGAACTGGAAAACCAAGTTTCTTGGTAAGTCGGGCTTGAAACTGTGAGCCACGGGCTTCCAGAAGCTCAGAAAATGGGGAGGAATGAAGAAAAGAGGATCTTGGCAGGGATGAATAAGGATAAGAAGGAAAAGCATACTGCAGGCAGCAGCCATGGGCTTTGGCAGCCACTTCCTCATGTAGAAGGAAAAAACCCAATTTAAAAGCTGCTTGGGGAAAGGGAGGTTCAGCAGGCGATTTTTTCATCTCTGTTACCAGGGCGAAAAGGACTGCTCCTCATATCCCTGATGGGCCAAAGACACTGCCTTCACTGCAGAGCACCTCGCCTTCACAACCAGGCTGGAAACACACAAGGCATCAAAAACAATGTCACATTTATTAGGGAAGCAATTCAAGTGCAAAACTCACCGAGGGATACAGGGAGCTGAATACATGCAGAAATCAAAGGGAACCCTTGACGGAAAAGAAATGTTTAGCCACTATGTTCAAAGGCTCCCTAAATCAAAGACAAACTCCTTCTTTAATCAAGGCCATTGACCGAGGCTGAAAGCACAGAGAACTGCCAACAACTCCCGCAGCGTCGCTTTTCACGGCAGGGCTGCAGGTGCCGATGCTCTTACACCCAGCATCCTTCCCCCAATATCCTGAATCTGTGTCCTGGGAGCAGCTCTTGGCACTCAAAACACAGCCGTTTTTTCAGGACAATAAACCCCAGCCATCAGCCATCCAAACAGCCCAGTGTATCCTGTTTTAGCCGCAGGAAACTTTCAGCTTCTGCCTCTGAGCTCGAGGAGTCATTAGGAAAAGGAGCAAGTGTTAATTGGGCTGTATCTAATCTCAGCCCAGCCCAGGGGTCAATAGCTGTTAGCTAAAGTTTATCAGCAGTGTTTGGCCATCATTTATCAGCTTTGGGGAGATTGTACTCGGACAGGTGTGCAACATGCTGACGCACAGATGGGGTCAGGGAGTATTGATTTTCCGAACCTCAGAGCGGATACCAGCGATTAACAAGCGCGCATTTGTTGTGGATAACGCAACCAGCAGTAGCACGAGATGCTGGTGGGGAAAGAGCTGGCCAAGAATGAAGTGCACATTTATGAATTAACTTCTGAAATGGCATGGATCTCACAGCGCCTTGTGGTAGCATGGCTTCAAGGAAAAACCAACTCTGGAAGCAGGCTCGGTGTTTCCCATCTCTGCCAAGCTTTATGTTCAGAATCAGAGTCCAGCAACATTATCCTCGGTTCTAGCTCATATCTGCCACTTGTTTTCTCTTTCCTCCCAACATCTCTTTTCTATCAGCCTGGGTAAAAGACCACTTCTCATTTTAAAACCTCTCTATAGATCACAGGAAGAATAAATGTTGTGAAAAATTAAAGCCTTATTTCATAACTTGCATTCATTTTCTCTTTCTATCCTCATCTTTCTAATTTTTTAATAGGCTTTTTTTCTTCCTATGGAGCTAAGCAGGCTGAGAGCTCTCTGCTGAAAAAGCCTCATCTGCTCTATTTGTCCAAAATGGCACAGTGAGGTGGACCAAATAGTTTCAGCATCCTCAAGCCATATATTTCATTGAAATCAGAAATATAATACTGTTTCTCCTACTTCTGGGCCAGTTCTGGGAGCACATGATGTATCAATAGCCATTAGTGCTGCCAATACAATTCACAGGAGTCGCTAGAAATGCCAAATATTTCTGGGGTTGTGATGAAAGTCATTTGCAGTATATTTGGTTTTATTGATCAACTGGCTTACAAAGTGATGGAAAATACTACAAAAGCTTGACATATCTTTGACAAAATGTTTTCAAGAAATTAGGGGGGAAAAGTGAAAATATCCTGTATTTCAAACTTCCACTAAAAAAAATCTCCTAGTCCTGGTGACATTGGGTTAGCCAAGGACCACGGAGGGGTTTTTGCTTCTCTGCTGGTTTTTGACAGCTTCTGTGGAAAATATCACTTCATTCAGTCTTGTTATGAACCTCTGCAAGGATGAAGACTCCACAGCCTTTTTTTGGTTCAGCAACAGTTTGTCCATCCTCACAGTGAATGGTTTTTTCCTACTGTCCCATTGGGATAACCCTTCCTGCAGCTTGTCTCTGCCATCTCCCATCCTTAGGAGTTTAGGTCTGGGAGGGCTCGGGCTCTGTCTTCTCCCCATGTCCTGCTGGTCCTTCACCTCCTCACGCCAGCTCTGGAGCCAGGACAGTGCACCCAGAGCTCGCCTGGACTTCAGCCAACCTTCTAAAGAGCCTGACTTCAGTGTCATCACTTGAAACTCACCTGAGGGAAAGGGCACCAGTCAGAGAATCACAGAATCACAGAATCACAGAATCACAGAATCACAGAATCACAGGATCACAGAATCACAGGATCACAGACTGTTTTGGGTTGGAAGGGGCCCTAAAGATCATCCAGTCCACCCCCCCACCACGGGCAGGGGCATCTGCCACTGGACCAGGCTGCTCCAAACCGTGTCCAGCCTGGCCTTGAACACTTCCAGGGATGGGACAGCCACAGTTTCCCTGATCAATGGACAATATCTGCAGGCAGATGGGATCTTTTATCCGAACAGAACCAGGCAATAGAGATCCTGGATCCTTATCAAGAGTGGTTCATACCAGAGCTCTCTGTTAAGTTACCTCACACACATTTCAGAGTGAGATCCAGCCCTGGACAAGGCATGTGTGGTCCTTGGGAGCAGGGACAGAGCTGCCTGAGCTGAGCAGAAGGACAGATTAGACTGGATCATCCCCCCTGAGTCTGTGACCCCGAAAGGACAGAGACCATATGCTTCCTGTCTTGTTAAGCTCCGAGAAAGAGGGAGTGGGCACAGGGTGCTGCTTCTAGTTGGAGAAAGGGGGAGTGATTTGCTGGAGGAGATTGAAATCTGTGTTTGCCCAATTATCAGCCGCAGTGCTTAATCACTCTGCCCTGGATCTCTCCGGCAGCCGCAGGGGCAGTCGGATGTGGAGGCGGGAGGCAGATAGGATTTAATAAAGAAGCAATTTTATGAAGGAATACTTCGCTTTTGGCATTTTCTGTAGGAGTGGGAAAAATGATCTTTTTTTCTTCGGTAATGCCAGGGAAAGCAAGAAAAGCAGAGCTCCGTGGTTCGGCTCTTGGGGGATCGACACCATGTGCTCTCACTGCCTCCACATCCCATGGAGATCCTGCAAGAGAGCCAAGGAGAGGGGCACGGGAAATCAGAGGGGAAAGGGGGAAAGCCTGTCCAGGAGCTGGCACCCCCAGCCCTGTTTAGGGTCCCACCTGCAAGGGACAGAGCCCCGAGGCCACCAGAGTTATTCCCAGCAGGCACGTGCCACCACCTGTAAGCCACAGCAGAGATGGGAAAGGTTTCCGTGGGCTAAGCCTGTGGGGTTTGGTGTCACTGTGGGGTTTGGTGTCACTGTGGGGTTGGTGTCACTGTGGGACTGGTGTCACTGTGGGGTTTGGGGTCACTGTGGGGTTTGGGGTCACTGTGGGGTTTGGTGTCACTGTGGGATTGGTGTCACTGTGGGATTGGTGTCACTGTGGGGTTTGGGGTCACTGTGGGGTTTGGGGTCACTGTGGGGTTGGGGTCACTGTGGGGTTGGTGTCACTGTGGGGTTTGGGGTCACTGTGGGATTGGGGTCACTGTGGGGTTTGGTGTCACTGCAGCGGTGGGAGAGCAGGGCCAGGAGCTGGGCTGGGAACTTCCACAGCAGGCTGGGAACTCCACCCAGCCGATGGAATCCTCACAAACACACAGCCTGTGCCAGCACGTTCATCCTCCTGGGGAAGCATTTGATTGGCATCGAGGCACGGTCTCTTCTGAACAACCCAACAAGCTATGATTTATGTGATGTCTTTGTCTTTAGACACTGCTGTCAGCAATACCCATTCTCAGGCAAAGCTGCCGATGCCTGCAGATTTCCAAAGGTCTGTCTCACGGACATGCTGCCCTTGCTGAAGGATGACAAACAGAAGCTTTAATAAAAGTAGAAATTATGATTTGCTAATATTATCCTGTAGCTATGCCCAGCCCCCTCCCCAGAAACCAGAGGTCCCAAGTCCAAAATTTCCAGAACAGAAGAGGACAGAAATTGATATACTGTCCTGGGCTCCAGAGATTCTCCTGCAGCTGGAGAAAATATGTGATGCTTTCTCAGCAGCTACACACAGGATCCCTTTTCCTTAACTGTCAGAATGTTCAATATCTTCCATCCACCCAGAGCAACAGAAGTTTTCTCGGCATTGGGAAAGTATCCAAGACAAAAATCATTACCAACCAAATTATGGCTGAGGGGTTTCTTTTCTTTTTCTGCAGGAAAAATCAGTGTTGGAACAGCATTCCCTGGACAGAGGAGCAGCTGGTCACTGCACACCACTCTCACCTTGCTGAAGCAAAAGGGTTTGGTCTGTCTCACATACCTTTCAAAACCACCTTAGATACCACAGGCAAGGTCTTGGCTACACCTGCAAGATCCAGGCCTGGCAGGTAACAGAGCTTTAGGCATTTTTAGCCTTTAAATCCAACACAAGCAGCGTTTTGGACCAGAGAGAGCTTTGAGCATCTTGGGAAGTGTTTTTTGTGACACCTCTAGGTTTCACATTTGCATCAGCCTTTCTCCAAATTTCACTCATCCCACCCATTGCAGGGCAGCAGCAAAGTCCCCACCTGCCTTGCTGAGATCCTGAGCGCTGAGGAGCCTCTGGTGCCTGGCCTTCATGAACCCCAAGGAAGGTCCCCACAACCTCCACCAAGGGATGCCACCAACACAGGGTCATGATGCAGGTCTTGGCCACACAGTCATTCCTTGGTGAAAGCAGCACAAGGATCTCTGTTCCTGCTTAAACCCATTCTCTCTCTGGTTCAGGAGAAGGCTGGAAAATGTGAACCACCCCAAATGAGCTTTTTGGAAACCACCATTATTTTGAAGAGGCTTAGAACCATTTGTGGCTTCTAAGCTGTGATTCATGATCATCTGGGTCTGGTTTGTGATCTTTGAATTGCTTTTGACTGGTGACTCTGTTGCAGTTTCCTGGGGGCACTGGTGGCTTTCTTTTTGTACATCAAGCCTCCACAAAAAAACAAACTCCAGCCCTGGTACAAGCAATCCTCCAGCCTGTCATGGAGGGACCATCACAGGGAAATATATAGTTTCCCAAATTTTTAATTTCCCAGAAACGTAATTTTTCATCCCTTTGCAACACTTTATCATTGAGAGATATGTAACTTGAAAGCACTCAGGTTTGGCCGAAAGATGATGCAGAAATTCATCCTGCTGAAGGAGAATCACCTCTTCCTGCTGATCCACCTGGAGGCAGACCTGACAGTTCAACTTTTCTCCTTACCCATCGCCCCTTCCCCACATTCCTTGTGTAGCATCAATTCCAGAAGCCAGGAGGAGACACCATCAGCACCTGCAGAGGTCTTGTGTCCTACACCATGTGTGGTGGCCAAGAAAGTGCCCATCCCATGCCAGCACCTGCTTTGGGAGCTGCCTGTCCCCTCCATTTCTCCCCGACAGCCTCAGCAAGTCACACAGCACGGCTGGCGGAGCCGCCTGACTCATTTCTCTCTACTCCTCCAGCTGATGTGTTTGGAGGAACACGCTGCTCTGACAAGGTGACACATCCTGAGAAAGCCCACACTGCCGAGGACGCTACCGGGAGCACCCAGCGCGGTAGCAGTTCGCAGCTCTTTTTCATTCCTCCCCAGTCAAATGAGCCCCAAGCATTTCTGTTTGATTTTCCTGAAGGATATTGAATTGTTGTCAATCAGGAGAGAGGAGCCCTGAAATTCCCTGGTTTCGAAGGCATCTCATAAAGACACAGCTGTCAGTGGAGACGCTTGGAAAGGAAGAGCATTTGCTAACGGAAAACTGCATTAAAACCCAAGTGTGCCTGCTGTTCAGCTGCAGCCTATGCTGGAATCTTCTTTTGGCAGAGGCAACTGCCCTTGAGTCTGTTGGTTTGGCTCAATTCGTTGTGGAATAATTAAGTTCAGTCCATTGCACTGCATAATCTGGAGTTTCTTCAACCTTCTTCAGTAGCAAAGTACTTAATCTCATCCAGCTCTGGGAGCGGTTGGGAACATGAAAATCAGCCAGTGCAAAGCTATCAGGAGCCTGAGCAGTAAGAGGATGAAGAGAGAAGTGTCCAGGAGGCAGGGGAAGGTCAGCAGCCTGCCTGTGCTTTGATGCCTCTGGCTGCTGGAGGAAGGAGAAAACCATGGCGTTACACACACTCCAAATGTTCCACCTGCAGAGCATAAACACTGAGGATTTACCCACCAAACTCAAGTTTGGAAACGAGCCTGGATGTTTCCAAGGAATCTGAGGGAAAATGTTTCTGTTCCTGAACAATCCAAACTATCACATTTCCTGGCTACGGCAAGGATCTCTAAACTGAAAAATGTGTTTTGCCAGGAGTGGGCACATCCCAAACTTGGGTAATCAGAGAAACTCTTTTCAGCACTGCTCTATTTACATGTGTTAGATTGAAGAGAAAAATCTTTTCCCCCAGTTGCCCTGGTGTGAACCACCAATGCCCCTGCTGAGTCCCCTTCCAGCTTTGGGAAGTGAGCCCAAAACACCTATTGGCACTTACAGCTTCTACTCACATGGTGGACCTGGCAGGTGACAGGGGACAGTGTTGGACTGAGATGAACCTCTTTCAGCTATAAAAAATGATCATCCCTCCCTCCCTTGCTCCTCAGAGGGTGATAACACCACATGAACTATTGTCCCAGGCACGCTAAAGGATTTTTGTCTGTACCCAAAGGTCCACTAACACCCAGCCCACCTCCTGAGATGTGCTGAGCAGGTCACGCCCCATGTCAGCTTTACTCTCTGAGTTAATAAAATAACAGATGCCACCAGGAGCAGTTGTTTCTGCCTCGTGTTGCAGGTCAGCCCAGGGAGAGCAGAGGGAAACCCAGCCAAGAGGGAGGAATCTCCCCATGACCACCGAAGCAAAATCAAAAAAGATGTTTATAGCAGGGGAAAGCACCCTCCAGAGCCACGTTGGGAATGGGGTATCCCTTGGACAGTGGAGCAGCTGCTAATGGAGCTGAGATTTCTCCCTCTCAAACAGCTCCTTGAATTGCTCTTGGCATTGACTTTTTCCTGTTCAGCTAATTAAAAATCTGTCTTTGAGTCATAAGCCCCCATTAGTAATAATTTGCTTTGCACTTCTCCAGTGATTTATGGCTGAGATATCAAAGTGCTTTAGAAACATTAATTAATCCTTCTAATCCCCGAGGGACTGATCCTCTCTCTGCAATGCACCATTGGTGGTGTAACCGTAGGAAATCCCCAGGGTTTACTCCCAACTGCAGGCAGGGAGAGGGGAAGGGAGCAGCGCCTGACCCAGCGGCTCATTTTGGCTGCTGTCTGCAATCAGAGATGTGCAGTCAAAATAGCAGCACTGAATATGCAGCCACGAGCGAGCCCAAGGCACAGCCAAGCTCTGCTCTCTGGGAGAAATCCTTGCTGCCATTCCTGCCTGCCCCTGGAGGGAAGGGGAGCTGCAACAACCCAGTCCTGCTCCGTGGATCACACCAGGAAAGGTGTGTGGGGACCAAAGCCACCTTCACCCAGAGGTGGCTTCACCAGCAACTTCACCCTGCAAGTGGCAGCAGCAGGGTCACTCATCAAAGCCACATTGGGCACTGTATTTCCCTTGCTGTCCTGCCCATTTCTCCAATCTTGCTTCTTTGTATAAAGTTGTTTTATCACAGCTTGCAGTGCAGACCCAGGGCTGACCCCCACACCTGGGACAGGGCCCAGCCCTTCCTGGAGATAAGGATTGTTACCTCCATTGGCTTGGCAGAGGCTTTCATCCGTGCGCCCACCAATGAGCCACTTGCCACCTGGTGCTGTCCCCGTGCTCTGAATGTTGTCACCGCAGGACTGCAGGGTGGAGCTGGCTGTGTGGAGTGGTGCCAGGAATGGGACAAGGTATAAAGGTGCCAGCAGACTGCCAGAGAGAGGCAGGACCTCTGAGACACTGAGGAGTGTCGCGGTTTCTCTCCGCTGTGCCCAGCAAAACATCACCTTGACCATGAAGGTAGCTGGTGTTTTCCTGCTCCTCTCCCTGGCACTCTTCTTCTACCAAGGTGAGTCCAACATTTTGCTCAGGAGTTATTTCCTCTCCTTGCTGAAGCTCCCAGGTCTGCCACATGGGAAGGTGGTGTGGGAAGAGAGCAGCTGGTGCTGGGACCTTGCTGTGGCCCTGGGCAGGGCACGCTACAATGGCCAATGTGCATTAAACCTTCACCTGTCTGCGAGCTAAGCTAAAACAAAGGCTTTGAAAGGGTGCACTTGCTCCCAAAAATGAACAGACCTGCTGGGGCTGACGCTCTGTCTTCAGGGGTAGGATTTGTCCTGTAACTGGTGATTTCTAGGACAGTGTGATCCTTTCAGAGTGAATAGGTGCTATTCTGGTTTTAAAAAAGCAAATCCAAGAAGACAGGAAATGAATCTATGCAAGGGAAAATGCAGCTCTCACTACCAAAGCCAATGTTTAAACCAACTGTGTTTTCAAAATCCCATATGGTGCAGAGGGATGAGAACATGAGCTGTTGCTGCTCCTCAGGTCCTGGTTTAGTGGGCTCATTCCAAACAGGAGGGTGCTTCTGAAGCAGGTCCTCTGTCATCCTGTTTACTGCACAGAGACTGCCATTGCAGGGCTGTCTGAGCACAAAATCTGGGCTCATTTCAGATGAACTCAGCACGTGGTGAGCTGCAGCTCCTGGGCCTGGACTGGTGCTGCTCCAGAGTAAAATCTTTCAAGTATTAAACAGTGTGGCTCCCAGGTTTCACTCTATAGCCCCTCTGCTACTGGGCCATGCTGGTTGTTAAGAGAGATGGAGTCTAAATCCTTCATGTAAACGACTTCTGGAGCAATCCAGGATCCTCTTCTCAGTTCTGCCTTTTGCCAAACAAATTAAGGCTGTTTTTCCAAACACACCCACTGCGAGCTCCACCCAGGTGATCCCAGCTGCCAGCTCAGGGCCAGTTCTCTATGGAGAAACCCACCAAAGTCATGGCTTGCTCCCAACCAGCTTAGAAGTGAGACCTCAGAGTCTCCTTTTAGTAGAGACCTACAGGAACTCATCTTTTGCTCTGCTTGCTTGTGGTACAAACTGACTAACAGTAGAAAAATCGCCCTGGATTTGCTCCAGCACCTGTCCAGTGTCAGCAGGAGTTTCTCAGTTACTCATGAACATGTGGTAAGACATGACAAAAGCCACCTTTGCTCCCTGACAGCTGGCAGGTGACATCTCTAGAGGTGCACCTCGCCTTGGCAGGGCCTTGCACCATCACGGTGTTTCTGCCAGGGGAAAGAGGGTGAGGCAGCAGGGAGGGATCCAGCTGAGAAATGTGGGAGATCCAAGGGAAGAAATTGTTTTCTGGGACAAAGGTGTTTGAGTGAAGACATGCAGTCCTCAGCCTGAACTGTCTTTATTCTGTCCCTCTCGAAACCAGCCTGAGTGATGGGGGCTAAGGTGTCTTCTCTCTCTCTCTCTCCACTTTCTCCAGGAAATGCCGAGATGGATGCAGCTGCTGTCAGAGGAACTGAGGTGAAATCTCCTGTTTTGTACAGCACAAGTGAGACAGCACTAACCCATACACGGGGGAGCCACCATTGCTAAATACAGTGAAATATAGTGGGTTGGCAGCCCAAAGGTGCCAATGCCTGGGGACCCCCTTCCATCTGCTGTGCCACAGCAAAATCCCAGTGGTGGTACTGGGTTTTGGGTTATTTCCCCCAAACACTGAAGGAAAAGTTCCTAAAAAGGGAATTATTGCTGTTACCTGGCAAGAAGATCAGAAATCCCCTTACTCTCTGGCTTGCAGGTGTGAGGACAGGTATTGTTGTGGCACAAAAATAAAAACCAGGAAGAACATGATCCAGGAATGCCCACGGAGCACTATTTACTCTGTGCTGTTACTCCTAAGGGTGTGCAGCAGTGCCTGGTGCAGTTCAGCTGGCCAAGGGACATGGTGGCAGATGATCCCAGTGCTTCTGAGAGCTCATAGCAGAGCTCTGAGGATGGGTTATCAAGGTAGACAAAATGTGCACCTCTGGGAAAGCAAAGCTCCTTTGGCAAGTTGAAAACCGGTTTCACATTTTCAAAACCACCCTTTTGTGTCTGCAGCCATCTTGTGAGAATTTCAACATGAGAAGAGGGTGTCCAAGGGACTTTGACCCCATCTGTGGCACGGATGATCTCCTGTACAGCAACGAGTGCCTGTTGTGCCTCCACAACCTGTGAGTATCCGAGCCTGCCGCAACCCTAAACACCACACCGATGAGGGCTACCCCATATATCTGGGATTTCCTAGAAAGAAAGCAGTTTGCACGCAGCTGGGTGGAGCACGGGCAGCGAGCCCAGCACATCTGGCACGGATCTGGCCTCCCGCACAGCTGCTGCGCCCGCTGCTCTGAGCGTGTGGGCTCCAGCTGAGGAATGCGCCCATTGTGTGTGGCTCGCAGCACACGCGCTGCCCACAAGCAAAAATCTCCTCGTACCTGCAGCTGCCAAGCAGCAGCAAATGCTGGCAGGCGCCCAGGATCTCAGACAAACGGCAAAGTCCTCGAAGTCTGCCCAGATCTAGCACGCGGGATGAAGGATATTTTTCCAGATGACCTCCGATGTGTGGTGGCTGAGGAAAAAAATTATGGTTTTTCACCTCAGAAATTTATAGCTGAGCTCTGCTTTCTGTCTTCTCTGCATATGAAAGGATACAATTTGCTCTGGGTATTTTTAAGAATGAGCTTTATATTTAATCTGTGCTGGTGCCAGATTGCACTGTTCTAGCAGAAGGCCAGGTCCAAATGCTAAGGGTGTCTCTGGCAAGACTTCATGCATTTCATCTGGCTTGGGCCCTAGGTAATTTAAAGTATATTTATACATTGGAAGCACTCTGTGTCAGACAAGTGAAGGAATTACTTCCAACTCAATGCTATTAAGTGGTTCAAAAATCTCTGTTGGGAAGATTGAGTCTTATCTGGAGCCAGATGCCCCAGCCTGCAGGGCTAAGGGAGCTTCACCCTTGACTTCACCTGGTGTAGGCAGGGATTTTTGGTGATCAGGCTCACAGGCCCATCTGCCATCAGCAGAGACATTTGAAGCAGAAGCTCAAAGTTCAGCTTTTCTGTCCCTGGAGGAGCGGGCTTGTGGAGCCAAATTCTGCTTTCAGGAGCATTGCCTCCCTGCTAACTCTGCAGCAGCAAGGAACAGAATCCAGATCCCCAGAAAAAAAGAGCCTGGATAAATATTGTCACTTGGGTTGTCCCCTCTTTGCTTCATTAACCCGGGCTGCTGCCACATATTCTGCTCCTGGCCTGCTCAAATGCTGGTTTACCTTTTTCAAGGCTGAACACGATGCAGTGAGGCAGAGAGAAGCTGAGTGGGATCTCCTCAGCAAAGGCACCACAGTTAATGACCCGGCACGGCCTGGCAGGGCGGTAATGACCCTGCTGGAAGCCAGAGCCCAGCACCAGCTGTCCCTGTATTGTGCAACAGATGGGGGTGGGAGGTTCATCAGACACAACATCATTAGGGTTTTGGCCAGGGACCAAGAGCGGGGGAAAGTGAGCGAGGAAGGCTCCGCAGTCAGCTCTGCACTGTGGCACCCGGGATGCTCCATCCCCCCAGTGCACAGAGCGGCTCCAGAGGGGATGGGAGACTCCAGCGGTCACAAGGAGGGAAATTGGGGTACAAAACAGAGAAGGACCGAGCTGGAGGTGTATTCAGAGCCAGCCTGGAGTGAGAGGAGGGAAGGGATGGATGAGAAGCTGGTGCTGCATCCGCCTTGTGTTGACAGGCGCTGCATTCCCAGAGCTCTTAAAACTCCCGTTTGTGCAAGCTCCGAGCAGCTGCAACTGGAAATGTGCTGCTGCTGTGGGTCAGAGCCCCGAGCCTTGCAGCTCCCCTGCTCTGCTCCCAAGTGAAGAAATGCTGAGGTTAGGAACAGCCGTTTGGTCTCCTGGCCAGGGCCATCCGGGCCGGCACCAGGACTCTGAAGCTGCCTGGAGCCAAATGTCTTGGGGCAGAGAAAAATAGAGTGTCCTCATCTATAAAGCCTTGGTCCGTGGGGAAAGGTCAGCCGAGAGGCGGGGTGAAGTGTCATTTGCATTTTTGTGTGTGCAACTGGGCTGACAAGAGCTGGAAGCCTACGAGGAGTGTGGGAATAAGTACAGAGAGCATCTGGCGGATCCCTGCGGCAGCAGTGTCTCACTTGTCGCCTTTGGTCACTTCACTGTGACCAGCATGCAAAATGCTTTTTGCAAAACGCAAATCATTTTACCAGCATTTCTCTACGCACCTGAGGAATGGATCTGTCTTTCCAAAGAGGAGAACATCATGATTCCGTGTGAAAATGAAACAATTCAGAGTAATCAGGTCCACTACTGGGGAAAAAAAAAAAAAATCATTTTTTAAAGGTACCTTTTTAATATTTTCCTCACTTTTGCTGCAGAAGCAATCAGGAGAGGAGGCTGGGAGCAGGCCAAACCCAAGTGAGACACAGTGGCAGGCTTTTGTCTCTAAAAACCTACAAAACAAATTCATAACCTTTATTGTCTGCAGTCAGACAGGTGTTAGAGGTGTCTTAGTGCTGTCCTGCAGCACAGAGGTGAATTATCCTGCCAGGAGGTGTCAGAAAGCACTCTTGAGCTTATAGCAATTAATTAACACATGTCCATGGTAACCCTGAACTCCCTGTCAAGAATATGTGGCCTCGCTTGCTGTGAATAACACTTAGACGATGATTTAAGCACTATTTTCCTTTCTTCCTGTCTTTGTCCTCTGAGCCAGGCTCTGCTGCATCTCAGAGACCCAAAGGCAGACCCCAGCATTTTCAACCTCTCTTGCAGGCAAAGAAGCACCCACGTGCGCATCAAGAACAGAGGAATGTGCAGAACTCCCCGCACCGGCTCCGCTCTGAACTGAGGCACAGCCGTTCCAGAGATGAGAGCACAAAGCTGTCCCCTCACCCACCCAGACCCCTAATAAAATGGAAGCATTGCCATGTCTTGCGCTCAGATTTCTTACACACACAGCAATCCCCCTTTCCCCCATATTTAAAGCACCTTCCTGGAAAATATGGTTTGTTCTGGTGATGTCCATAAAGAGCTGTGGGCAAATTACTGACAAAGCCCCAGGGACAAGGCTGGGATGTGCCCAAGGAGAGAGCCAGGCTCTGGCATAACAAGGAGGCTCCTTTTTTGCATCGATAATTTTGTTTTCCATTCCTAAACTTCCAGTGTTTGAGAAATGGGAGATTTTTAGCATTCTCATGACCTGCAATTGCACTTGTTCAATACAGGGCAATAAAGCCCCTGCACCAGAGGCTTTGCCAGGAGGAAGAGCCCAACAAGTCATCTCCAGGCTGCCCTGTCTCCAGCCTTGTCCATCTGCCAGTGCCCCATCACACGGTCCCTGTGCACCAAGAGTCACCAGCCTCATGCTTGTCCTGAAGGTCACAGCTACCCAGTGCCTCAGAAAACCAAATTATTCCAATTTTTGAGGCAAATTCTTTTTTCCACCTCTGCTGGCCTTGGTGAGCTTTGCTGCTGGCGCTGACAGCCTGGCCTGAGGGCTGTGGGCTGGCAGGATTGGAGATGCCTTTCCAAGAAGGACTTGAAGGTGCTGGTGGATGAGAGGCTGGACATGAGCCAGCAATGTGCACTCAGAGCCCAGAAACCAACCTTGTCCTGGGCTGCATCCAAAGCAGTGTGGGAAGCAGGGCGACGGAGGGGATTCAGCCCCTCCGCTCTGGTGAGACCCACCTGGAGTGCTGTGCCCAGCTCTGGGGTCTCCAGCACAAGAAAGACTTGGAGTTGTTGGAGCAAGTCCAGAGGAGGCCATGGAGACACTCTAAGGGCTGGGGCACCTCTGCTATGGAGACAGAATGAGAGAGCTGGAAATGTTCAGCCTGGAGAAGAGAAAGCTCCAGGGAGACCTCAGAGCCCCTTCCAGTGCCTAAAGGGGCTCCAAGAGAGACTTTTTACAGGGACAAGGGGGGGGTGGCTTCAGATTGGCAGGGTTAGGTTAAATATTAGGAAGAAGTTTTTTACAATGAGGGCAGTGAGACACCAGAATTGGTTGCCCAGAATAGTTCGGGATACCCCATCCCCAGAAACACTCAGCATCAGGCTGGAAGGAGCTCTGAGCAGCCTGGTCCAGTGGAAGCCGTCCCTGCCCCAGCAGGGGGTTGGACCAGACGCCCTTTAAAGGTCGCTCGCACCCCGCCCAGCCCGCGGTGTGCGCGGCGCGGTCCTTGGATGGAGAGCGGGAGGAGCTCTCGGCACTGGAGGCCGCTGTTGCTCCGCCGCAGCCGGGGCCGCTGCCGGAGCCGAGCCCGCAGCTGGAGCCCACAGCTGGAAGCGCAGCTGGATCCCGCAGCTGCATCCCGCAGCTGGCGGGGGCGCGGGGGATGCGCGGGCGGGGAGCGCTGGCCCCG
Organism: Acanthornis magna; assembly: GCA_036785705.1. Taxonomy (NCBI): domain Eukaryota; kingdom Metazoa; phylum Chordata; class Aves; order Passeriformes; family Acanthizidae; genus Acanthornis; species Acanthornis magna. The sequence goes on from JAWUZG010000092.1 coordinate 8,501,905, forward strand.
CGGGCGCGCAGCGGGCGGGCGGTGCTGCTCCTGCCAGCCCTGCCGGGAGGCTGGAAGCCGCTGAGATGGGGCAGCCCCGGTGCTCGGCCTCCCCTGTCCCTGTCCCTCACGCCCCGGGAGCCACGGGCAGGTTTTGGGGATGCTCCGCCCCGGGGGCTGCAAGGACAAGAGTGGCCCCGGCGGGTGTGCCCCGAGCCGGAGGGATGTGTGTGTCTGCTTGGCACTGGCACTGCCACGGCACTGCCAGCTGCTCCCTGGAGAGCTGGGCGCTCCCCTGCTTGTGCCAAAGGGCTGTCGTGAGTCAGCCCAAAACGGCCTGGAACAGAGCATTTGGAGTTGGGGGTCCAACCCTCCTGGGGTTCCCTGTAATTCATACTCCTTCAGTAAATGGGCAAACCCAACGCTTTGATCTTCACAAATCCTGAACTTCACTGTGGGTAGAAAGACGAGTTCTCTTCATGAAGAAGCAGCTGAAACAAACACCAAAAAAAATGCATGATCCAGCTGAGAGAGCTCCAGTGCTCATTTGAAATTTCAAATGCAGCCAGATGCAGCTGGAGGAGGGGGAAGCACAGGCTCCTTTTCTCAGATCTGCCAGCGAGTGTCTGCAGTCGAGGGAGAGATGAAAAACTACTCACTTTGCCCACATGTAAAATTAATGCACTGAAGGTGGTAGTCCCAAATGGGCTCGGGACTGTGAATTGCCTTGACATCTTTGCACACAGGGGATTCTGGAAGGATGCCTCCCACAGCTGGAATATTGCTGATTCTGCTGCATCATGAGAAATGGAGCATAGCTTTTATCCAGGGAGATCTCTGCAAGTGAGGCTGGCAGGAGGGGAGAGTGTTCCTCCCTACACCATTCATTCACTGCTCTGGGACTTTGTGGCATGGCTAAACCCACCTTAGCACCAAACTCATCCATGCTGGTTCCTTCTACCCAGTAGAACACTGAAAAGTGCACTGAGGCCAGTTTATGCCAAGCAAAACATCCTTCCTGCCCATGCCATTTCTGGAAAACATCAGCCACTGTTAGCCAAGAGCATTTCTTTGATGAAGTGAGGTGCTGACCGAGCCTGCAAAGCAGCAGGTCTAGTCAGCTGCGCGGCTGAGCGCAGCCTGCGTCTCCCCAGGCACTGTTGTGATGAGAACTGGCATTCCTGCTAAATGTCAGCCACATCCGTTTCACAGCAAGGTCCATATCAGCCTGGAGATTATGGGAAGCAGCAGGTCAGGGGCCACTCTGTAGTTACTGCACAGCGGGGGCACATCAGGCAGAGCCAGTGGCAAGTTTCCAGAAGGGAATGGTTCCTGTCCATATTTCAGTTTTGGCTTGAACAAGGGCAAATCTGAGGTGCAGGTGCACAGTTTAAACTCATCCTCAAAAGCCCGTCTTCTGCCCTTATGAAAGTTCTTCCCTGAAGCCAAGGAGGGGAATGCTTCATCCAAGCTTCTCCTCTGCCATCTGATCCCCAGCAGAACCTGGAGCTGCCCTGCCACAAGCCAGCCTGACTTTTCTGAGACACGAGCTTGCTTCCCTCTGTCTCCATGATCCTGTTTCCAGTGATGGTGAGCTGGCAGGGACAGGGCAAAAGGGAGAATGACAGGAGGAAGGGCTTCAGTTCTTAGTTTCTTTCAATAGCTGCAATCCTTCAGGCTCCTTCCCAGGGCAGTGCTTCTGGCCATGTATTTGGGAGAGCCCTGAAAACATTATGAATAATGCAGCTAGGGAAAAACAGGATTTGCCAAATCAGAGGGAGGGCTCAGCCATCCTCCTCCATCCTCCTTCCCTTCCAGCTGCTCCCAGAGGGCTCAGCCAGGGCCGTAAGGGAAAGGCCAAGAGCACATGGTGGGTGAGGAGAATCCCGAAGGACAGCAGAAAGGGCTCGGCATTTACTGTCCTGAGGAAGTGCAGGCACAGAGCGACGCAATTCCTGCCCCAGTGCCGCAATTCCTGCCCCAGTGCCGCAATTCCTGCCCCAGTGCCGCGCTGCTCGGAATAACAAGTCACTGAAGGACAAAGGGGGGAAATTCCAAAAATAACCATGGTTATTTGCATGCAACAGCCAGGGCTCCGCCGAAAGCAGGATCCCCACAGGGCCCAGCCCCTGGCAGCTCCCAGCCTGCCTGTCCTGGAGCACCAGCACGTCCCCAGGAGGAGCAGGTGGCTTGGGAGCTGGATTGCTTCCCCTCCTCTCCCTCCTGCTGCCATCCAGGGGCATCTCTCTTGCAGTCCTTCACCAGGATTTGCTGTTCAGCTGGAAACTTTTCAAAGCAGAGTTGCATCTCAGTGCCTCCAAAGCAGCCCTGGGTACTGCCAAGCCTCCGGAATGTCACAAGAGTGACGAAACCCAGACAGCTAAAGACAGAAGGCCCAGGGAAGCATTTTCGGATCAGGAAAACATGTTTCTTTAAAATTGAGACTTTTCTGCCAGTAAAAATTCTTGCAAAATTCAGCTGGAATCAGGAAGCCCTTCCCCCTCCACCTTCTGGAACCTTTTCCTGAAGCTCCCACCTGGGAGGCAATATCTATTTCCATTGCCAGTGGCATTTGACTTCATGATGTCATGACAGCATACTGTGAATTCAGGTTTAGAACTGAACTAAGGGATTTCAGTGAAATGCAAGACCCAAGCTGAGAAAAAGCCCTGAATTTTTGGTAGTTGCAAAATATTCATGTTTCCAGACCTGTTTGGAAGAGTCAGCTTTGGTACCACCTTTGCCCACTGCAGCCTTCCCCAACATTCCCCTGCTAAGAAGGCTTCTATTTTAGACACGTTTTCAACATCAGATTTGTTTTTCCCGTCTGAAAATAAGCAGAGCCTTCCTCAGATTTGCTGCAGCTGCCGGAGGGCACTTTCCGTGAGGCGTGTTCAGTTCTAGGACGTTCTTATTTTGGGGGAGCTGAATTAAACCCATTTTGGTGGGCTGGCAGAGACAGCTCCCCTTTGCAGACACCCCACGGGAACCCACCTGCTGCTGGAAAGGCTCCTGTGTGCTATGATGCTTCCACATGCCACCTCCCGAGTCTGGCCTTTGGCACAGGATGCAGACAGAGGTGTCCCCGTGCCCAGGGCAGGGCAGAGATCCAGATCTTGCTCTGCTTGATGGGTACACAGCCACTTCAGCTGCTGCTGTTGTGACAACCTCAACGAGAGATGTCAAATGCAAACAGTTTTGTCGTGGTGGAGAGGCAGCTGCCAGCCCAGCGCAGCAGCACCGCTGTGGCAGAGGGTCACGCTGCCAAGCTTGAGGCCACCGAAGGAAATACCAATTGGTTCCACCCGAGTGGGAAATGACAGTGTTAATGCTCTGCAGAGGAAAAGTCTGACTGAAATGGAAGGATGCTTTTAAATGGCAAATTTTCTTTCATCTAAACCACAGCTCAGGGTACGTAGGGAAAAGCTGTCCTTGGCAAATGTATGGGAATGAGCTGGAAGTGGCTCTGCACCGATACAGAGAGGCTGTCCCCAGAGCTTAGTGGGGCTGGAGCAGGATCAGTGCTAAATAAGAGAGTGGACACTTCTCACTGGCGAGCTGAAACCCCCGTGATAAGCACAGACATGGCACAAATAGCCACCACTGGAGCTGCACATTTGAAGCGAGATCTCAGCTTTTGCTTTCTAATGTCTCTGAGCTGTTACAGAGAAGTCAGATGACAGTAATAGTTTGTATTTCTCTCTATCAAAAGACAGTAAGCTTCCAGGAATTGGGAGCATCCAAAGTGCTCTGCAGACAGCGCAGGCAGCGAAGCAGCCCTGCCAATATTTCAACACTACTTTTCTGGCCTTTATCTTTCATCAGGCACACTCCACTTAGAGCAAGGACAGGAGGGGCTGGAAGTGCCAGCTCTGTGTGGTGCTGGCATGTGAGGCTGGATTCCTTGCTCTCTGCACGCTCTCAGAGACCTCCCAGCGCTGCAGTCGGCATTAGCGCCGCAGGAGGATTCAGTGCTGAGAAGTTCTGCTTCCTTCCAGCTTAGCTGCACAGCTCCTGGAAAGCTCCCAGGCAAAGGTCCTGCCCTTCACCTATGCCAGAACAATAACCTGTTGTAGCACGGCTCAGCAGGGCTGGATTGCAGACTTTTTCCAATAACTTCAGCACTTTTCTAGCTGCGAAAGGATGCCGCAAATAGAAAATCACGTGCGTGGTTTAACCCAAACGGGCTGCTGGCCTCTGAGAGAAGGTTGGATCCTTCCCGGCACACCCTGGCACAGATTTAGGTGGTGATCCACCCCCACGCCTGCGTGGTGGGGTGCTGGGAAGCTCTCCTTTGCTGGCAGATGGTGTAATGTGGCTCGAAGCCACAGAGGCATTAGGTCAGTGCAAGTGTCCAGCTTGCAGGTGGCATCACTCTCATGGACCAAGATCTGATGCATTAATAAGAGACCCCCTGTCAGCCCTCTTTTCTGAAGTCATTATCCATAAGGAGAAGGGAAGTAGCAGCCTCCCTCCACACCCTATCACACACTCCGGGGCACTGTGTCCCCCACTAATGCCCTCACAGGCACAGATGGTGTTTAACATCAGGGGCAGGATTCCAGGACCCGAAAGCAAAATCCAGGATGCCTCAAGCTGGGGCTGAAACACAGTGGTGGAAGAGCCAAGGCAGGACTGAAGCATTAGGCGAGGCGTGGCTGGGGCAGAGAAAGACATCCCACAGCCCTTGCGCTGATGGGCATGTGTTGGTCCCAAGGCAGGGAATGAGTTATTGCACATGGCACCGAGATGGCACAAACACCTGACTCCGGGTGCCAATGCCTGTGCATATGGCAGAGCTCTGAATTTGGCCCCAGCAAGACACACAGGGAGCTGCACCAGCACCGCTGCAGCTGCTACTGGGCTGGAAAAGTTTCTCTCTGCCCCAGGGCCTGGGCAGAAGTTATTGCTCTTTCCTCACCCCACTCCTGGTCACAAGCACACAGGAATTTGTTAATGCAATTGTTCAGTGCATGTTTCCAAGGGGACGGAGCTATAGGTAACTCTCCTGGCCTCCTCTGGCATTCCTGGCTGGGTCAGGACACTGCACCTGCATCACTGCCAGCCAGGGCAATGCAGCGAGGAAGGAAAACATCTGCACCAGGAGCTGCTCTGCTCCTCCTGACAGCAGAAACCACACAGTGCGAGAGGGGAGTAGAGATCTTGCCCTGCCAGTGTGGATGGGTTGTTTTAGGGAGCAGCACACACATTCATCCTGTCTGGGAAGTTCCAGGAGCCATGCAGACAGTGCCTTAAATCAAACCAGCGTGGGACAGAACCCCAGAGTGCTGCCCTCCAACCCTTCTCTGCCTGCAGATGACCCCAGTGCCCTCCCATTCAACAGGATCTTCTAATTTTGGTGCTCAGAAGCAATCACTAGCATGCCTGAGCTTTCCAGTTTGCCTGGCAGTGTGAGAGAGACAAGGAGAGCATATAAACTAAGATGGAGTTCAAGGCCAAGGTCTTTCTGAGGAAAAACTGAAATACTGAGCATAAACTGCTTCGGTCATAATGAGTGCATCATTGTTTCTGCTGTTCCTTTTTAGTCCAGAGCCACAAATAACCCCAAGCTCTTGGCGAAGGAAAGGAACTATCTGGTTACAAATAACTTCAAAAAAAACAATTAAGTTCTATTCACCTCTATAGGTACTGGAGCAGACAAATATCTTCTGGGTCCAGCTCTGACATGCTCCCTATCCTGATCCAATTTCTTTTAAAGATAAATCCTGCCTTAGAGGCAGCTCATGGACTTCAAAGGCAGGTCCAGGCTTTTCCAGCTCTCTTACAGGCAAAGTGAAAGTTTTGGCCTAAATAGGACATCTGGACAAGGAAACATATATTTAAAGTTGCATAGCTGAGCAGGCACTCTCAGAAATAAGGCCCATGAGAGCAAAGTCACCCTCAGTAACCAGTCCCCACAGCAGGAGCACTTTCCCATGCAAACAAGTTCCTGTTCATTGGGGCATGGTATGTACAGCCTCCATGAGCCACACTTCATCACTTTCATGGTCTTGTGCCTATTTTAAGCCCACAATTCTTACTTGCTTGTGCAAAATACTGCTGGGCTGGCCCACTGAAGCTGAAGGAAAGGAAATGAGCTCCAGAGCTGGGTCTTCAAGGGTAGCAGCTGGAGACAGTGTGGCTGCAATTCTGAAAGCCGTGAAGGCTTCCTCCTCCAAAACCCTGACCCAGGGTATATAATGGCCAGACAGGTCCTTACCGAAGTGGAAGTGGAAAATAGCACCTTTGTCACATTATCCCCAGGTAACCCGGAAAACCTGCGGGGTCACCTCATCACCTTCCACACTCCCTCTCTGCTGCTGCTGTTCGAAGGGTTTGAGCTTGGAGAAGGCTTCAAACAAGCCCTTGACTCCAGGTCAGCAGCCTGACACGTGTGCCCTGCACAGAAGGGTCAGTGCCACTCCGTGTCCCCGCCTGCCTTGCACACATTTGGCTGCACCACGAGAAATAAGCCACAAATCAGACAGGGGCACAAAGAGTAGCCACACAAGCTGTTTTCCTTCAGCAAAGATAAGGCCAGAGACCAAAAAGGAACCTCAGAGGAAAATTAAAAATACCGCTGCAAACTCGTAGCCTGGCACTGTACCTAATTGGGCTCTGCCCACATTGAGAGGAGATAATCCTGTGAAAATCTGATGCTGGGTGACTTGCTGGCCTGCCTGTAGATGGGATCCTGCACAAACACCTGCCACTGGAAATCCAGGAGGGGAGATGTAACAGGAAGCGGCAGGAGGTACATAAAATGTAATTTTCTCTTCCTCTGATCGAGCGTGTTGAAGAATAGCTTGCCTGTGTTGAGACAGAGTGTGAAAACCACCTTGTCAATAGATAGAAATCATGGGGTTGTTGAGCCAGTCAGGGCAAGAGGTTTTATTTCTAGACCATCAGGGGAGAAATAATTCTTTAGAAAAATCAATGAAATTTAAATGAGTACATAGGAATGGCTGTTTTAGCCCCAAAGGCCCATCCAACCAAGCACTGTGCTTCCAGCACAATATGTCCTTCATCAAGAGAACAGAGTTGTGCCGTTCCCGGGGGCACCGTGAACATGAGAGATGTGTGGAGATGTGGAGTGCCACAAAACAGATGCCATCCCCTCGGATCCTCCCAATTTCCCCACATCCAACATCAAAATTAGACTGTTTGGGTAGTTCTGCTGGAGGATATGAGGGCCTGGCAAGCCCCTCCGCAGTTCAAGATCGTGGCCAAGGACTCAGGGACATCACATTCCCCTCGGGACAGCCAGGTAGGAATTATTTCAGTCACATTCTGCCACCCCTCCTGAACCTGGGAATCAGAAAAATCTGTCCATGCCATGGGAAAACTGGTGAGGTGTGTGGTGTGCTTCCATAATTTACAAGGAACCTGATTAAATACTGAGAGCTGCTTTTCGCTGTTCACAGCTTCCATTCTCTTCTCAACACTCAGCCACAAAGGCCTGTGCTGTCAGCTCAAGACTTTGCCCTCAGAGCTGCTTCTGGCAGGGTCTGACTGCAGCTCTGGAACTGAACCCTGCCAAAATGCCATCAACAGCCGTGCCATTTCTCTAATACCATGGTAATATCACCAATTAATAAAAATAAAGCTTGAAGGAGCCTAATGAGCTCGAAGCTGTATCAGGTGTTTTTCCAGTTTCTTTTCAAAGGCTTCCAGTAATGGAATTTCCACAGCTTCCCCAAGAAACCATTTCCCAGCATCCGTGCCTTTCTGGTTTGGCTTACACTCATGACATCTTCTCCTAACAAGAAGGATGCAGAGAAAAAAAGAGAAAAAAAAAAGACATTTTCTTCCTCTTTTCAGTAGCTTTTTACATGTTGCAAGAGCTTCACACTTACCCTGTTTTTCCTCAATCTTCAGTAAACAATTTTCTCTCCTTCCTTCCATCTCCTGCTAGGTCAGATTTTTTCTCCTTCTCTCTGTTCCTACTGCCGTCTTCTATTCTTACCCTAACCCAAACCTGAAATCTGATGCTTGGGGTAAGCTCCATCCAGCCTTTTCCACCAGCCTTCTTACAGGAGATTTTGACCCACAAAGACCATGCATTATTCAGAGCAGTTCTTTGGCATTTCTGCTTCACTGACACCCAACACAACACTGATCATTTCACCTTTATAGCTCCTGGCAAAGTCTATCAAACCTCAGCCTCGCTCATAACTACTCCTTTAACATCCTGAAAGCCATCAGAGCCCCTCTAAGCCTCACGCTGAGACTTGGAGACTCCTTGCTCTTCCAGCCCTAACACGCAGCGCACTTCAGCTTCTGAGACTGACAATACCTCTGCAAGGGAAATGTGAGACTTGTTTGCCCTCCTGCTCTTTAATTGCTGTCCTTGCCCCAGGCAGATCCGTGAAGTCACCAGCCGTGATGAAATCCTGCCTTTCTCATGTCTGTAAATATTTCCTAAAATTTTATTTCCTCCTTAAGACATCAAAAACTAGGTCAAAAAGAACAACTAGGATATTTAAGAATCAGGTTTGCCTTTGGCTTTTATGATCAAGGATGCTTTTAATATTGAATGTTCAGCTGTCAACATCGGGACCGACTTAATAATAAATGTCTGACATTTCAGTCATTATTCGGAGATTTTAATCCTTTCCCCCCTCCTCCAATGCCTGCCTGTTTACGGAAAGATTCACGTCGGTGTTTGCACTGGGAGCTGAAACAGGGGCGAAGCTCTTCGTAAACACCCAGCAGCCTCTCCCAGCCAACAAACCACTCCGGAAGGTCAGCCAGCAGCAGGGCAGGGGACGAGAGGATGCCTGGGGAGGGCAGTGCTATGGGAACCTGCTAATAAACCCAGCACAGCAGTCGTGGCTGGCCAGAGCCTGGGCTGGCTGCCACACGTGGATCAGAGTTCCTGCGGAGCTCCACGGGAGGGAGAGCGGCCGGCTGGGCTTTGCTGCGGCACCAGCTGCTGGCTTTCTTCGCTTTGTGGGCTCCCACACCACTGCCCTGCTTCTTTGTGGCTGCTTTCTTCTTATTTCTCTGCAGAGAAGCTCAATCTCAACAGGAGCTGTCTGAGTTTTAGCAGGGCCAGCTTCCCACGGGGACGTGTGGCTGCTGCAGCATCGCTGCAAAGTGAGAGGGGACAGCAGGAGGGGACAGCTGTGCCCTCAGCACCCCTGCGAGTCATACCTGGGACTTGTGGGAGTCACACCACGCCTGGGAGAGGACACTGGTGCTAGGCCACTGGTTTTCATAATTCACAAAATAAATGTTTAGGTTCTTTAAACTTTTCTTAGTTCTGAGGTTCTGGTTTAATGTGTTCCGTGTTTGGGGGACTTTTTTTTATCTTTATGTCATATATGGCAGCCTAATTACAGTCATTTCTTTGCCTCAAACTATTTGAAACAAGTTGTTACATATAATTATGTGCACATAAGTGAGAATAATACTGTGTCTAGTTCTGCACAGCCACCTGAAGGGGTTAACCCCACAGCTTGCACCCAAGCCAAAATTCACATTTCCAGCAGCTTATTAGATAAGTTGTCCACCCTCTCCATCCCACAACACACATTGTGCCCTGGGTGTTTTTTGCTGTATTTATCAAAGCTAAAATGAGTTTTCCTGCAGGTTTTCCTTTCCCTCTAAAGGCACTGCAGGCTGGTTTCAGCTTTTGTACTGATTTGGCTGATCCAGGTCTGAGAGCCCAAGGTAATTCTGAGTGTCCTTCAGTGCTGCAGCACCACATCACACCCACGAGGCAGGTGTGGAGCTCCAGGGGGAGGATTCTAGGTAAGGATGGATGCATGCCCAGCTCCACCCATTTACCTCTGTGACCAAAACCTTTCTCTTTACACCAGAGACACAAGCACCACGCTCAGATCCTTTCATGGATCATGAGGACTGTCCTGTCATCTTCTCACTCTGCTTCTCCACCGATCCTACAAACCACTGCGAGGACACATCACCTCCTGGGCCGGCGTGCCCTGCTGAAAGCACGCACGGTTTTGTTATGCAAAAGATTGTACAAAGAGTCCCCTCCGTGCAGCAGCAAACAACACAAACATTCCTAAATGAGACCAGCCAAACCCAGAGGCAGATCCCAGTAAAATCTGTAGGGAGATACAAATTATTCCGCTGCATGCCTGACTGCCAGGAGGAGTTTTGCAAATGCTCTAATGAAGTCTGGACTGCACCAAGGCAAGGATGTCAGAAATTAATTCCTGATGATCTCCAGTACAGAAGCAGCTCTTCATCTGCCTTTTCAGCCAAGTTGCTTGATTTTGCTTCTTTTCTCTTTAGGAATTAAGCGAACAAGTAATTATGTGGGCAGAAATAAAACTAGAAATAAAAAAATAGAGTATGAAAGGAAACCCCTCCATGCGACTGGTGGAAGTTGAGGCAAGCAATGGCTGCACAGAGACAGCTGCCTTGCACAGCCAGGACTCCCAGGGCAGAATTTGGTCAATTAGAGCTTTACCAGCAACAGATTGACTTAAAAATATATAAACCAGCTGGCCCTAAAACTTCTGTTTTCTTTGTGTACCCAGTGCTGACAAACACCAGCCATTTTTACATAGCCTTGGGAAAGCTCTTGTTCAGGAAATCATTCGTTTATACAATTATGGTTTTCTCTGTTGAATGTCACATGTGCAGAGGTCATTGCTGGAGATAGGAAAGAGGCTTCTGTTTCCAGAAGAGGCACAAAGATGCGGCACGTTTGGCTGGAATCCAAAATATCGCTCTTCGCTGGCAGGACACGTGTCCTCCCACGCATCACCTGTCTCTGCCTGCTTTGCTGTGGCCCCTCTCCCAATGGCCACCTGTCCTCTCACCGGGCTTCACACTGGGGCTTCAAGTGAGAAATGCTGTTGATAAAAGCTGCTTGTGTGATGTATCTGCATGGCTGGAAGGTGCGAATGGCATCTCGGCCCCAGCGGCCCAAGCGCTAAACACCAATCCTGGGAATGAGAAGGTGTCCTGGGAGCTTGGGACTGTAGTGACCCAGGCTGGGACTGAAAGGTGAATGGATACCTACACCAGCTTTGGATTAAAATTACTGAAAGATCAGGATAAAGGTCCTGCTCTAGAAAAACATCAAAATCAGCCGAGCAAAGATAAAAGCATAATGACTAACCTTTGGGATTGTGTTTCTCCAGCTCAGGGGATGGGCAGGGGAGCACCTGGCTGGGCTCCAGGCTCAGAGCACAGGGCCAAACCTTCTCTCCGTGGGGAGCATTGCCAGGGGTGAAGCCCAAGCCCAACAGCCAAGGAAGAGCGGAGCAGACACAGCTGCTTTGAGAGTTTTGCCTGGTGCAACACTTGAAATCTGGTGCTGGCTCGTTCCTTGGTGACATAACCCCCAGGGCTATACCCCCTTTTTCCTCTCATTTAGCACTGCCAATGCATCACAAACCAGGTAAATTCTTCCTGAACTGAGCAATTCAAACAAGCTGTGCCTAATAGTCCATCTATCTCGTTGCTATTTATTTTGGCATCTTTGCCTGTTTTAAATCCCACTTAAAGCTGTCTAACAACCAAGATTACGCCACTCACAACTGCCATACAAACATCTCTGTCACTGTATGTACACTGGAAACATGACTCTTTCTTTCCCCCCCTCCTTTTTGCTGATACAACACCAGCAGCAAATCACACTGAGCTAGGAGGGAGGGGTGAGATGATAATTACTCTGTGCGAGTCCAAAGTGTGACACCAACATTTCCTGCTGTCTCTGGACACTGTGGAGACCTGTGTGGGCTTGTAGCACACAGGCACACTGAGGGGGATCCACAGGTGTCCAGTTTAATAACAGTCTCTCTTCACTCCCATCCAATTCCCCTCCAAATAATCAGTCAGGCTTGGCTGGTGTCAGGCAAAACACACATCACCTGTGACACCAGACCCTGCTGAGAACAGCTCTGGAGGCTCCCAGCCTTCCTGTGCGAGGGCAGGATCTGATCCACAAACAAAGTGTGTGAAGGGATTTTGTCAAAGCGACATTTAAACAATGGTTGAAAATTCATCCAGCCCAGGGCGCTTGGCTGCTGCAGCTCTCTGGCTCTTTCCAGTCTCCTGGATGCACGCAAAGCTACACCAAATATCCAAAAAGGGCAAAATTTAGGGCTGGGATTTGTGTCAGTTCAGTTGATGTGTGTCAATGAAAGCATCTCCTTTCAAGCATCCTCTGCCTGCTTCACACACCCCTCCTAGGAGCTCCCCAGCTGTGCAGATTTCCACAGGAAAAGCTGCTTTGTGAAACAGATTTTTCTATAGAAAGGCTTTGATTTTGATTACTTTTCCTGAAATTTGTAATTTTCTTCTTCAGAAATTTGTTGTCATAAATTATTTTTCCCACTGCTTTTCCATTTAAAAGTTATTCTGCCACACACTTCACCAATTCTATAAAATAGAAGATTTAGCTTAGATTTAGATTAAAATATTTAAACTTTTCTTTAAAAGAGAACCATCCCAATTTTATTAGAGAAAGTAGTTCTTTTGAGTCAACCGAAAGTGTTCAGGATTTTCTTTTCAAGGATGTCCCAGGAACTTAGAAAATGGAACATTTCCTGCCATTGCCACAGCCCCAGCTCCAGCACAACACCATCCTCATGCCTGCTCTGTTTTTAAATGTTTCAGGAGGCTCCTCAATGTTCTCTGCACACACAGGGCAGCACTTGGAGCACTCTCACTGCCTGTGCACAGCACTTCAAGCTTCATGAGCTTCCATCCAAGAAGGTGGAACCATGGGCTAATCCTAAAACCCGTTCTCCCCGCCCTTACTCATGTGCACGGCTCCAGATTCGTGCAGTTCAGCCTTGTTTGCATTTCAAGAGCCTTCAAGCAAACATTAGCTGAGAGGAAAAACAGATGGTGCAATTAAAACCCCAAATTCTCCACAACGGGATGCCCTGACAAATCTCTCAAACCTTCCCTGAAAGGCTGAGGGGGAAGCTGGAGCAGGCAGGCTTTGCTGTGCAAGGAATTGGGTAAAAGACCATTTCCAAAGCTCTAACAGTTTCCTTAAGGCAGAAGATCTGAGAGTCCTAGAAAATCAAGGCAGAAAAGCCCAAAATGCCCATCCAGAACCTCACAGGCTCTCAAAGCAGCAATCAGAGACCAGCACTTTCCTCTGTGCAGCAACAGGGGCAAAAAGGTGAAAGAAACAGCTCTGGGGGCAAGAGAATGGAGAGCTTTGGGAGGGAAACATGGGCTCGGGTGCTGCAGGGATGAAATGGGAGAGGATTCCACCTCTTCACACTGTCTTCAGACAGTGAAAACACAGGGTAAGTGCCCCTCCCTCCACACCAGCATCTTCCTCCATGGGGGACCTGCACTGAGGAGCTGCAGAAAGGCCTGGGGAGGCACCCAGGGCTGCACCTGGAGAGGAGCAGAAGGTTCTATCAAGAGGCAGAGAAGTCTCTCCCCCAGTGCTCACCCTCACCTGCAGGGCTGACCAGCCTGGAGGGCCTTGTCAGTGGGATTGTCATTTGGGAGCCAAGTTGAATTGTTCTGATTTTTTTCCAAAGAGCTCCACAGAGGCTTCCAAACGTGATTTTCGTTATCAGTCATATTCAAGAGCCAATCACCTCCCAATTTGTGCCACCAGCATCTGGCCCACAGCACACAACGCTCAACACTGCTCTCTCAGGATACGTGAACCTGGCTCAAAAAACCCCAAAAAACCAGGCGAGGTCTTGGCAGCTTTGTCTTTCGTGACAGCACAAGCCCAGACCTCAGGAGCCAGCATGTGGCTCACAGCACACCCAGGGCTCTTTTTTCCCTTTAAAAAGCTTCAACCTTTTTTTGTCTCAACTTGCCCAATTTGCTTTGAGGGTTTGTTTCACCTAAAGTCACCACAGCAATTCTCTCATCGTGTTCCCAACAGTTTTTGCTCCAGACTAGCACAGCACAAGCCACCTTCTCTCAGTGTCACAGCAGGCATGGCAGGAGGTCAGGACATTCTAGACTCCTCCACACTCCCAGAGACGAGAAGCAAATGTCACAGAGTCCCCCTGCCTGCCAAATCCAGGCAGAGACTGCCAGAAAAAGGCTGCCTAAACTTCATAGCCAGAACCTGCACACTCATTTCCCTGGCACAGGCAGGGTTTGGGGTGCAGAGGATTAGCAGGGAGTTCTGCACCTCCTCAAGAAGTTGGGAATCACATTCTCCCAGCACAGCTTCCAGGAAGCACGGAAAACCCGTGCTGCATTTCCAAATAGAGCCCATCTCTTCCAGGCACTGACGCCAGCATTTTATGAGCTCCACGTAACTCTGTCATCTTCAAAAACCACCACCATATCCAAGAATATTTAGGAATCCCCAGCTGGGAAGGGATATTGGGAATAAGGAGCACTCATCTCCACTGCATTCCGCAGAGCTGTCAGCAGCAGAGAATGTGCCAAGAGTTTGGTCATATTTCGAGGAATGTTTTTCCCTTGAGTCCCAATGGAGGAATTCAGCTTTCCTCTAGAAAGTGAACCCCAACTGTGACAGCCCTGCTGCTGCGGAAAGAATTTCATCCCATGTTGTGACTGCATCCCTGCCCAAAAGCACTGTCGTCCCAGATGGACAAACATCCTTGTTTTGGAAAACCCCCTTGGACCTTCAGACAAACAGGCCCCATTTAAAATCACCCCAGGGAGATGCTGAAACTTTCCCTCAGTTTATTACTGAGGCTCCCAGATGCTCATTTTACCCTCCTCAACTTCCCCCACTCCTAGCGCACATCAAATGCTGTAGCCCATCCTCAAGAGCTCATTTTTTCTGTGCAATGCCCTGTTTCCCTCCCCCGGGCTGGATCCACAGGGAGACTGCACCCCTCAGGTCCAGACACACAGAACAAATTCCTGCTTTGCAGTGACTGTTCCGGACTGTGGGAGGGGCAGCTTTTTTAGTTTTCCCAGCTGTAGATGTTTGTTTTATTTCCATAAGAGGTTTCAAGGAGGGCATTTCTCGAAAAGCTTTCTCTCCCACAAAAATCCAGTGTGCTCCGTGCTTTTATCTCTGTCAGAAGGAAAGAAGACCTGCTAACACAACCACTGTGCTTACTTGCTTTTAAGTCCACAGAATCAGAGGACATATGCCTGCATCCAACGCCAGCACTATGCAAGAGCCATTTCCAAGTCATCTGCTCCAGTACCTTATTCCAAAGTATGTTTGGTTTAATTTTTTTTTTTTTTCGTGGGGGCTTGAAGTAAAGAGGCTTTCAAAATATGCCCATGAATCCCTGTGGAGGAAGGTTGTGCAGCAGGTTGTTCAGCTGTGTTAGAGGAACTGCAGCTGAAGGTGTAGGAGAACAGAGCCAGAATTAGGATCCTGGAGCCAAGGAACAGCAGATCCCCGTGGCTTTGCTGCCTCAGGCTCTGCAAAACTTCCCAACCCACCTCGTTCTGTGCTGTGGCAAGTGGTGTTTTCCATGACGCTGCTGTAGGAACTCTTCAGCTCGGGCCAGCTGATGTACAGAAGGGACACCGTGTCTGCAAGCAGAGAACTGCGGTGAGAAACAAAGGACATGATGCTCCAAGGCAAGGGCTGGAGCATCACAGAGTGTCACTGGTGGTGGGACCCCCAAACCTGGCCCAGGGGACCCCAGGGTTCCTGTGCACAGTCCCCACAGTGACAAAGAGCTGGGGAATAGATGTTGAGCATTGATGGGTCCCTGAGCGCCTGCTCTCCACAGCATCTGTGCACAGACTTCATGCTCAGGATCCTTGGCTAATTAAAAAAAAAAAAAAAAAAAAAAGGCGTTTAAAAATCTCACTTGTCATAAGACAGATAAAGAATTGACATGCAAGTCTCTCCTGCTGCAGGAAGTACTCAAGGTAAAAAATAAAAACACGAACAACCAAAGAGAAAAACAAACAAAATCTACAAAGAAAACTACAACAACGCTTTCTCTTTTTTCTTTTCTTTTTTTTCTTTTTTTTTTTTTTAACAAAAACTCATTCTCTTGCCCATGTGTTCGGGAAAGCAACTAGGAATCTTGACTGCCTCCCAAAGTAGCATTAATCCACCTCACCTTCCTAAACTCCACCAGGAAATAGCTGCAAGGAACGGGCGGAGGAGGAAAGAACCACTTATGAAGCATCAGCTGCAGTCTAATTAGAGCTATTAGCAAGCTCTTAGCGGTGTTTATTAGCCTTTACCCAGTGTTGCTGAATGAAGCAATCCTGACATCAGCCTTCTGGCTTGGAGAGCCCTGCTCCAACCCCAGCTCGAGGAAGAGACGTGTTCAGAAAGGCCAGACAGGTTTCAGTCACAGCTGCAGATCTCCAAGTGAACTCACATCTTGTTTTGATCACATAGAAACCAAGGTCCCCGATAAGGGGAACCCACCCTGCAGAGGACAGGTGTAAGATTGCCCAGTCAGATGGATTCCATCGTGATATCTCTCTGAGCTAGAGGTTTCCTGCTCTGATTTATGGCTACTGAGTCATTTTGAGTTGACAGCATCGTTCTGCCTTTGCTCTTCAGAGAGCCGGGGATTGCCAACCACCCACCCCGGGGATTGGGACAAGATGCTCTGAGAAGACAAAGCACAAGCCCTGAGCCCAGCTCAGGACAAGCTGGCCATGAGTTGGACAGGATTAAAATAAGATTTACATCTTCTGTTGCGCAAAATATTCATCACTGGCTGCTGTTGGATGTCTTCAGCCTGCGAACAGTTTGTGTGACATGAGGTGTTTCTTAAACATGTCATGCCTTTCAAAGGACATGCAGCCAAAAGCTGCATGCCTCAAGCAGGGCTAATCTCCCTGGAGTCTCTTATAGTAGCATATTTCAAGGCTGTTTATCATACAGAAGGGACATTTAAAAATATACAAATGTATGTTATAAATCACAGCCTTTTCCTGGGAAGGAGCAGGAGGAAGAAACCAGCAATCACTTATTGTTGAGAAAATTCATATGGAAGGATCTTAGCTCTGGGTTAGCCACAGCTAGTAATGGTTGCTTCAGCGGGGCCAAAAAACACATAATCAGAGCACCAAAATAAATGAGAGCACTTGGGAAATTCAAAACATCCTTAAGGAAACACTGAACTCCCATATATCTTTCTCAAGCACATGTATAGTCAGGTAAAATCTTCTGTATCCCCACGATGGAAAAGCTGCATTCCTTTTGTGGTCTAGCTGCCACTGTTCACAATCTTTACAACTATTTCTGTTACAGATAATCAGGTTTCTACCGTCTCAACAGATGGGTCTGTCAGAGGTGCTGCTGAAGGAGGAAACCAAACAGAAAGTCTGAACTCCCGGGGCCAAGTGCCACATCAGTACCTGAGAAACTGAGCTGTCCTCCCTGACTCACTCCCAGCACGCACAACAACCAACTGCTGTGGTCACAAGGCTTTGAAAGACAAACATGTGTCTTTCCAAGGCTGTGGCCACAAATAATTGCTTCTGCAGTGCTTTGCAGGATGGTGTTGATGGAAGCTGCCCTGGGACACGGCTGATGTGACCACCAGCTCTGCTGGCTGTTGGCCAAGCCATGCTTTGGCCACCCAGACCCACAAAACCTGCAATATTTCCAGCACAACCTCCCCTGCTGATGAGCAAACGCTGTACACCATGAAGGTGTGGCTGCCATCACAGCCACCTACAAGCAGCTGCTGCAGGGGTACTTTTGGAAGGCAAAATGTGGTTAAAAGAATTGATTTTATCTCCACTCCATCTCAAGCTCGTGGCTTCCAAAACACAGTCATATTCGGCAGAGAAATCCTGCAGCCATGCTGTGGTCTCACTGTCAGCATTTCCTTGCACACCCTCCAGCCTCACAGGTGTTACACACCAGGCCATGGGACTGGAAGGTGGATCATGGCAGCCCTGCCAAGTCAGCCTCAAACCCGTGGCTGCTCCCCTGCTCCTGATCCATGCCCCTTCTGCTGATCCTTCCTAAGCACATTGGAGGGGAGATGCCAAATTCCCTTTTCCAGGACCAAACACCACAGAGACGCAGGGGAAAGGAAGGGAGGAAAGTGAGGTGTCCAGGAGGAAATCTTGATCCCCCACCACCTTGGGCATCAGACCACATCATCCCGTCCAGTTCTGGGCACAACAACTGTCTGCCTGCTGCCACTGCAGCCCTGTGTGAACACCCTGCCCTGCAAGGAAATGCTGCTCAGTCTCAGGGATGCCTGCAGGTGAAGATGTGAAATGTGAATAAAGAAAGCAGTTTGTGCAGAAAAGTAATGATCCCTTTGGGATCTTCCCAGTTTATACACAATTACATCAAGCAGCTAAAATGAACGAGTGCTCGGCAGAGAAGGGAGGTGGATAATCCACGGGTGTAAAGCCCTGCAGCTCCCAGAAGCAGTAAACGATGCAAAGCAGAGCTGACATTTGAGGATGCATATGATCCTCTAGTTTATGTATGTCAGGACATCTGCTACTGCAACCTTGCACAGCTAAAACTTCCCCTGTCTTCACCTACAGCTGCTGCTGAGCGTAGCGTAGAGTAACTCCCTGAGCTGAGCTACACGCAGGGGATTCCACTCCTTCATGCCAATTTATAGCCAATTCAGGATTTCAGCAACTATTATTTATCACCAGGGCTCCCCGCTAACCGTTACCACATTGGTGAGAAGTTATTCCAAATGAGTTCCCAAAATTAGCAACTCTGCATTCATTTCTTTCATGTTCGTTTCAGTTTATGAGGGATGTCAGCAAATCACAGGATCCCGCTCAGGGTAAATTACCTGGGGATTTTATGCATGATCGTTCTGCTAAGCAGCAAAGGCAGCGAGCTCTGCGTGCTGTGCTGCTCACAGTGCCTAAGGCACCAGGGAGGATGAGCCCAACTGCTTCCAAAGGATGAGCAGGTTGGAAAGGTGCTTAAAACACCTTGCAAGGATGGATGAGGCTTCCCCACGCAGATTAGAGCATGCCCAGGCCACGTACCCCTCTCCTAAATCCTGAAACGTAATTCCCCTCTCTCTGAATTTATCATTACTGAATGAGAGAGGAAATAAGCATGTGCTCACTCTCTGCCTGATTTTATTCTCTGAGACAAGAGCTTTTCTACTCAGCAGAAAGCAAACTGGGGCTTGTTTTGTTTAGAAGAGAAGAAATAGCAGGTCTTGACTCCACAGATTTCTGGCAACAGTTATGCCTTGGAAAAACAGTTGTGTTGGCAGCAAAGTGAAAGCCTCCTGTCTGCTGGAGCAGCCTTTGCCCTCTGTGGATGTGTTTCCTGATCCCAGACAGATGGAGCACGTCTCCTGCTCTGCCACACTCCAGCGAGGTCTGCTTCTGCTCCAGGGTCCTTGTGCCAAGTCAGACCAGCCCTCGCGATGGGGCAAGAGTCAAAGGCACCGTTCCCACGGGGAGGGCTGGGAACAGGAGCTTGGGCACAGGCAGCGGAGTCCAGGATGTCAGGGAGTGTCACTTCTCCTGGCAGACGTGGAGGAATAGGAGGTCCAGGAGGAGCAGCTGAGGATCAGCTTCTCCACCACATCAGAGCAGCCCCAGTAAAGGTTTCTCAGGGTGCAGCTTGGCAGTGCTGGTCCCATGCAGCAGCCTGAGGCTGTTTTTAAGTTGGGGTCTGAAGGACAAGGGCTGCCTGTTGAGGTGAGAGACAAGGCAGAGAAACAAGGCAAAAAGACCAGGTGATATAGGCCAAAAAGAAATTGTCCCTGGCTGTGCCCAAAGCTGTAGAAGGGCCACAGCACATGGGAGGGAAGAAACAACTGTCTGATTTTCTTTTAGCCTTCTGGCCGGGATCGAGTTTATCCCATGCAGATCCCTCCATGGGAGTGAGGATGGGTTTAGCCTCCAACACAGGAATGACAAGTGTCAGAAATGACAGAGCTGGAAGAGCTCTGCAGTCCTGGTTCTCCCCAGGACAGCAGGGACAGGAGGGACACTAATGGACTGTGTAGGCTGGCCTTCTCAAAACCATGGTGGTGTTTGGACAAGAGCTTTGGCCTTTCTATTTTCCTCTTCTTCTTTCTTTTTTTTCCTCTTTCCTTTCCTTTTCTCTTTTATTTTTTAAGGCATGTGGCCAAATTTAAAAACCAGTTCTGTCCAGCTGCCTTCGGCCTTGCGTTACCATTCCTTTCCTAATGATTCTTCTGGGAACCACAAACCCCAAATCCTGTTCAACTCTCATGCTCTCTTTCTGCCCTGCAGGATGGACACAGCTGATTACCATGTCAAATTTCCCAGCTTGGAAACGAAGCAGCACAAAAAAAAGGGAAGGTGATGTTTCTTTCCAATTCCCCCTTCGATGTTAAGTCAGGGCAAAGCTTGTGGAGGGACCAGAGCAGAACGGCCGCCAAACTGCAGCTCTGAACATCACTCAGGACATGGTGGTGCCCCCAGAAATAGAAGACCTCTAGGTAAAAATAAACCACTGGGGCCATTTCTCATCTTAATCCTCAGGAGCAAGGACTTTTCTTTCCTTTCCTGTGGACCCTCTTGCACCTCTGTGCAGCTGCCAGGGCCCTTGGTCCCAGCGCAGAGCTGTGCTCCTGGCTGCCCTCCTGATGGACTCTGCCTCTCTGAGTACAAAACCAGCTGGGTGGTGAGTCTGTGGACTGGTACACAGAGATGTCTTGAGTCTCCTTCAGTGGTTTTGCACCTTTGATCTCCAGAACGTGTATTTCAAGCCCAGAAAGGGCTTTTGTGCTGGCCAAGGAAATAACTACTTAAAAGGACAGAGAGCGAGCTGACAAAGGATGGGGCAAAAGGATTGTGCTGCAAAAGAAAAAGGCAGCCTACCCCTATGTCTTGAAATGCCCAAGACATAAAGTGAGAATTGGCAAAGGTCAGGCTGAATTGGCTCTTGCAGAGGATGACAAGAAAAATAACAAGAGAAGGTTTAGCCGTATAGATCAGAGCGAAAAATGGAGAGGAGAAATGGAGCTGCTGTACAGAGAGGACGGGGTATAGATTAAAGTTAGCCCAAGAGTGATCCAAAACTAATGCATCCTCTATCTAACCTCTTGTCATGGTGCAGATGACACAAGAATAACAGGAATGAGGAGATGGACATGGAAATGTCACACCACTCCAGATCGAGTCAGAGGGCAGTGAGCTCACACCTTGAGCCCTGCTGGTTCCTGTCCCCCAGCCCTGAACACCTGACACTGAAACCTGCCATGGAAACGTTCACCAGGCTTGGGGAAAGGAGAACAGAAAA
Organism: Acanthornis magna; assembly: GCA_036785705.1. Classification (NCBI taxonomy): domain Eukaryota; kingdom Metazoa; phylum Chordata; class Aves; order Passeriformes; family Acanthizidae; genus Acanthornis; species Acanthornis magna. Next base: position 8,522,990 of record JAWUZG010000092.1, read on the forward strand.
ACCAGCACCTCAGCTGAGGAGAGGGAAAAACGCCATGGGTGTCCCATGCCACATGCCAGGTGTAGAGCAAAGTCCAGGGGAAGGAGGATTTGGAGCTCGGAGCTACCAGACTGTTTTCCATTCCCCCAAGGGTGCCAGCCAGCCTGATAAGATATTGCTGATAAGATACAGCCTCCATAAATGGGAGAAATAGAGATCTAATCTCCCTCACCTGCAGCCAAGTGTTTGCTGGAGCACCTTGGCACTCTGTCCCGACAGCGTGGGGGGACAGGAGCCAGTCCCTGGTCCTGGTGGCAGCTCAGCACCAGGGCCCAGCTCCTGGGCTGGCAGGGCTGTGTCTGGGGCAAGCTTGGGACAGATTTTTATGGATGATCTTGCCCCAAACCAGGACTGGGCTCACAACATTGACAGGCCTGAATCGCCCCAGGTAAATGGAGATCCAGAAGCAGGAGTCCTGGAGCATCCCTGTGGGAACACCCCAGCCTCACAGCTTGTGACCAATTTTGGTCCCAGCCAAAAATACTTCAGGAACATCCCGTTCCCTTCAGCTCCTGTGGCACACGTATGAGGACCAATTCTCCTGCCCATGACTGAAGCACTTGACTTGCCATCTGATTTCCAGACATTTCTAGGAAAATACGCAGCTCTGCTGAGCAGAAAGCGGAGCCTGCGACGTGCCTAATCAGCTATGCTAATCTGCTGCTGCCACGCAGAGCCTGCACAACGCCGCTCCCAGCGCGGCCAGGCTCCTGCTGCAGAGCCCAGCAGCGCTGCTTTGTTTATTTGCAGTGATTTGCCTTCAAATTTATCACCCTCTTTCCAAGAAGTTGGCATCCCCCAGCATGAATTGGCCCCTGCACCTCCCGGTGCCTCTCCAGGCTTCGGAGATGGATGGGAAGCAGGCAGGATCCGGGGGCTCAGCTTGTGGAGGGCCGCAGGGGAGTACTGGAACAACCACGGCTCTAACTCAATTTCTACCCATTTTCTCTTTTGCCTTCACTTCATTATAGATTATTATTTTCTAAACTGAGGCAGAGTCGATTCTGCTTCCAGCTGAATTGCCCACAGGCTGGCTCCTCTCCTCCATCCAGCTGATAAAATCCTTACAGCAAGCTCCTTCTCAACGGACCGGCAGTCTTCAGGGAGCAATGCCTCATTTGGGGAGAGTCCTTCATCTTTTACGGAAAACAGCATTTAATTTCCAGTTGTTACTGGCTGTTTCATGCAGCTTTTCCACTAGATAAGAAATGGCATTTGTGTACAAACTTAAAAGAGAGCAATTCCCGGCTTGAATTGGGACAAAAAGTTGGGATCTCAATGTATTTTGCAGACAAGGTGTCCAGAGCAATGATAGAAAGGGTCATTTCACATTTCCAGCTTTTTCTACAGCCCTACCTACTTGTTATGCTGCAGATGAGCACTCATTCCTAAATAAGTTGTTTCAAAGCAAAAACCGAACCATTCTCCTTTGAGAAGTGTCAATGCGAGACTTCACAAAGATTTCTAAACATAGATACTTCAAAAGAACAAGTGCAATAAGGAAAATGGTCAAAACGTATCCTCCTTGGCACAGACTGGCAGCTTTGAAGAATTCATGTTTTCTGATGGAAAGATGGTAAATGGAAAATATTCCCTATTCCCTGGGCAGGTTCCTGCACTGCAGCAGCCCCAGTTCACCCAAACCCCACTCCTGCCTCCACTCAGACATCCCACCCTGCAGGCAGGGAATCAGCCCCAGAGCAGAAATCCCTGGTGCAGACAGTCCTGCCTCTCCTCAGCAAGTCCAGCTGAATCCCCATAAAACATTTCTGAGCATATTTGTAATGATTTGAGCAGTTCTGGAGCATACCCTGCACACTCCAGCCGAGTTTTAGGGGGAGCGTGCTCTTCTGAGAGAGCTGTTTCCTATTTTTGTCAGTACATTGAACACAGCCTCTAAATTAAAATCTTCTATTTCCAGACTATTTTGATCAACGCTGCTTCCTTCAGTTTAAAAGATACAATAAGAATAGATGAACTCTTACAAATTAAAAGCCTCTCTTGCTTAACAAATTGTCTCTTTGCAATAATTAATTATCTGGAGAGAGATTCCTGCCCTACGCTCTTGGCCTCATTCCAGGCTGTGTAAGGGGTGAAAAAAAAAAAAAAGTTTATATTTGGGGATTTGCTGCCTCACAATGCCGGCTCTCACACTTCCTGCACAAGGCAGGACCAGCCCAGAGGTGAGCGCATCCTGGGCACAGCACAGCTGTCACCGAGTGCCTGTCACAAGCCTCAGCTTGTGGTTTGCAGAGGGAAGGCTCCAGGCACATTTCACTGCCTGCTTTTTTTCTTTTTTTTTTTCCTTTTTTTTTTTAAATGTTTTTGGATGGGTGATTATTATTAGATAGCAGGTTTGTTCCTCTAGGCAGCTGTGGCCATTCCCATGCTGATGGTTCCCAGAAGCTCATGGGACAGGGGTTGTGGAGATGGAAGATGTGCAAGCAGTGCAAGGACACAGGGGTGGCTGCTGCTAGCCATGCCTCTTGCCAGGTGCTCCAACTCCCTGATGACTTTGGGACTTCGTCCAACCTACACTTCCTTAGGAAATTCCTTCCAGTGCATGACTATCCTTATGATGCGTAAGTCTAAATTAATCTTAGATTTTGCACTCTCAGCTTTTGGCTGCTACTTCTCTCAGGAGTATGGAGCTCCTACTGTGGTAAAACTGGAAATACGAGCAGGTTACGACATCTGCTCCGTCAAAATCCCGTCGGTCTTTTCTCAGGGGACGTGTTCTCCAGGCCTCTACCACATGTGCTCCTCATCCTTGGAGCTTTCCAGCCTCCATAAAGAGAAGGTCGTCGTTGGCTTTGCTCACCCTGGTAGGTGCTCCAGGTCCTAAAGGGGAGGCTGGCACCAGGCAGGATCCAGCCTGGGACTGTGAGAATTCCCACCTGCAGCAGAGGACATTCCCACTGTGGGTCGGGGCACAGAGATCCCCTACTGCTTTAACCAGTGCTGCCTGAGTCCCAGCTGCAGCAGGGATCAGCATCCCACAGACACAGCCCGTTTTGGGCACAGGAGATGGAGGTGGCACAGAAGAACGCGTTGATGGTGCCGCGTGTCCTCAGCAGTGCCCAGCTCCTCATGCTGTGCTGGGAGCACCTCAGCAGTGCTTTGGCTCCACGGTCCCTCTGCGAGTTCGCTCCTTGCAGGGCCTCCCCGTGCCCCTCTGCTCGTGCTGGTGGCTCCGGCAGGGGCACAGCAGGGTCCCAGCACGGCACAGGGTGGGCGCTGGTGGCCAGCAACCTGCCTGGGCAATGCCTGCAGCCAGGCCATGCCCAGAGCTCCGTGCCAGCCCCACGGCGGTGCCGCTGCAGGGGAGCGTTTTGCTAATCCTTTCATTCCTGCCCCGTGCCCGGCAGCACAGCCTCCTGCCAGCTCTGCAGGAAAGGTTTTGAAAGCGCTTGGGGCTCGAGTAAGGGATCCTTTCCTGGGAAGTGACCAGGGCAGGAGCTGCCTTCCAGCCCTGAGGGCTCCTAAACCACTCAAACAGCCTCAGAACAGGACCTTACATACACAGAGCAGATTAACTCACCCCAAGAAGAAGCCATACCACAGAGTTCCTCAGAAATTGGCTGACTTTCTTGACAGAGGGCCCAGGAATGCTGGGAAGGTCTGAGCAGGGGTAAAGTGTAGAGCATTCCATTGTCCCACCCTGCCCCTGGACCACGGCTCAGCCCCTTCCACACACAGAGGGCAACAGCTCTGCACAGCCCCCAATTAACCACGAGTTATCACCCAGGCCGCAAGCTCAGTGGTGTTTGGAGGAGGATTAAATATTTATCTGGAAAACAAGGATGTGCACGATTGCATTCGGCAGGATTAGTGATAAAGCCCGTAAAGACCCTTTCACTGGAGCCAGGGCCAGTTGCTCCCTCCCTTCCTGGGGATGCCTTGTGCACCCACAGGGGGTGGGTCACACTCACTCCTGCTCCCCTCACAGCCTTGTGGTTTGGAGGGAATGACTGTCACCTCCTCCCATGGACCTCAGCTGATCCCTTTTCTCTTCATAATGCACCAGACAGATGAAAACCCCTGCACTGGTGTCCACAAATGCTCCCTCCCTAGCACGATTTAACCCAGAATAGCGCTGTTTGAGTGAGAAGAGGACCCTCCTTGACCCTGGACTCACTGGAAAATGTGAGCCTTCAACTCCCTGAAGGAGCTCTGTAGTAGTGTGGAGCCAGCAGCTCTCTAGTACTCGTTAGAGCTTGGAGAGCTTTGTACAACACAAACAGACCGACAACCTGGAAATAAACCGCCAGCATCCTCTCTCCGCACTCAGAGAAGCTTAAGATATATGTCACAGACTGTGTCTATAGTCTGACACTATATCACAGCAGATGGGATCCTGCTAAGCATCCTTGGGATCAGCATTGCGGAAAACAAAAGGGTGGGAAAGGCCCCGAGCATCCTCTTCTTTTCCATTACATGCGTCCTCACACAGGAAAGGTGCCTTTGGACAGAGATATTCCTGGAAAAGCCAGGATTTATGGCATGCCAGAAATATATACGCAAGCAGGATGTTGCTCTGGAGCTCAGCCACAGCTCTGCAAGGGTCTCCCACCACCCTGGGGAGCTGCCCAGTCTGCAGGCAGGAGCAGATCCTTGCACAGCCCCAGACTCACTGCAGATGTTTAACATGTCCTTTCCCTGTAATATTTATTTCCCACGAGTATTCTCTGGCTTACACAGTGCCTGGCAGGGAATATCAGAGACTTCTGTCTTTATTTATCCTTCTGTCCAGCACAGGATTTAACTGGAAATTATTTGTTTAAAAAGGAGAAAATCTTATTAGCACATCATGGTGGTCTCTGTATTTTATTTGTGTAGTGTATATAATCCACTGTAATCAAAATATTCAGATGATTTGAGTAAATTACTGCCTTCTCCCTGCTAGCCAGGAAGTTCAGCGGCCTGTGGTGGGGTCAGTACCTTTCCATGACTTTTTGCTTTTGATTTTTCCAGAGGAAACAACTCGGCCCAAGTCTATTTCCCTAATCCACAATCTTCTGCCAGAGTCCACACAAATGTCTCTAAAACCCAATGGGACACGTCACCACCTCCTGTCAGCCTGCACTGCCCAAGGACCTGCTCTGCACCCAGAAGCTTTGTTTTCCACATATTTTCTACTCCCTTTCCCCTCCTCCTTTGGCTTTTCCAAACCCTGATCATGCTGGAGAGAGCAGCACAGAGCTGCACCTCTGAGCCCTCCTCAGAGCTGAGCTGCCATATGTGATTTCCCAGGTTGGCTCCTACCTTCCAGGCATATCTTCACCATCTGAGGCTTTTCAGGAGCTCTTGTTTTTGCCAAATCTCACATTCCTGGAGTTCCAAACTTCCTCAGACTTCTCTTGCACTTTCCCATCTCCCAGCTACAGCCTTTAATAACTGCTGCTTACACACACATACACGCAGAATGTCAGAGACCTCTTACCATTTCCTGACACATTACTCATTCCTTGGCTCAGTACAGTCCACTCAGGGAATGTTCCAGTTTCCGAGTGTCCCTGCTCCGTGCAGCCCTGGCTGAGGTGGCCCTGTGGCAGGTCAGCCATCAGCTCTGATGAGTATCAAGTGCCTCCTTCTTCTTCAGAGCTTGCCAACAATGACATTTTCCAGCCATAGGCTCTGCAGGTATCACATCTGCCACTTCCCAGGGTGCAGATGCGCAGAGCACAGCAATCCATGCCACCAGGAATGGCTCTGCACGGCTCCTTTCAGCTCGAGATCAGCTGCTTTCCCCGCTCCATGCGCAGTCCATGCAGGCTGTACTGCTTCCAGTGAACTCAGATTGAGTGTAGGACCTCATGCAGCCCCTCAGAGGCTCCACAGCTACCCAGCCATTGCACAAGGTCACAGTTTGAGACTCCCCTGTGCTCAAGGGTTTGCAGAAGTGGTGGATTTCCCTGTGACCCATACGCCCCTCCAAGTGTGAAGCCACTCCACCATTGCATCCCAAAATGCCCCCTCAAATTTCTCCAGAGGCTTTGGGAAGATAGAGCACGCTGAATGCAGAACCTGTCCTTTTATTGGAAGGGATTAGTGCAAGGGGGCTGGAGAGAGAATCCTGCCCCAATAACCAGAGCACTTTGTCCCTACATGGTACTTCCCATCCTGAGACTTCCTGATGAAAGATCCTCATAGGGCAGAGCCAAGCAAGGGCCCCTGTAAGAAATCAACACCTCAGCAACTTTGGCTGACGCAGACATTCCTGAGCAGATTTGAATCTTGTTTATGAGGAGGGATCCCTCCGTGCCCACACTCTGCACACCCCAGACACTTGAGAAGCATCTGGCAGCCAGTCCACGGCTCAGCTACCCCAGACACATCACAGGGCTGCTGATCAGCGGGAAAACTCTCTGGCTCCAGCAGATCATAAGCTTATTAAAGATAGATTTATGCTTTGGTCTGCAGAGATAAACAGATCAAAGGCATTTTGGTCCGTGTGCCAGTGCTGCCAGTATCCCTGTACTGCCAGTCTGGCAGAGAGGGAAGCTGGGATGTGCTCTCCATTCCCAGTGCAGGGCAGTGGGAGAACTCAGCCCCGCAGAGGGAGCAGCAGGGATGTGCCCAGGGCCACATCCAGACTGTAATGAGTCCATCCTTGGCTGTTTGCATGGGGAGCTCAGAAGTGGCTGCTGGGACTGAAGCACCTCACTCCCAGGGCATCGCTCCCTACGCTGCTCTCCCTGGGCCCTGCTCTGCCTGGGGGTGGCCAAGCTTCGCTGGAGTTCTGCTGTCAGCCCGGGACCTGCTCTGCTCTGGAGGGAGAGCTAAAAGGGGAAACAGGTCCTCGAACAGCTGGCCCAGCCGCTGATATTTGCATAGTGCTTTGAAACCCACAGATGAAAGATTTGAGAGACACGAAAGGCTGTCACTGCCTGTTTGTCATTTCGCGTGGTTCCTCCCTGCTATCGCACGCAAAGCAGACAATTTTCAGGAGAGGTGACTGCAGCCTAGAGGGAAAGATGAAACGGTGTGGGCTTTTTCTGCCACATCCATTTGCACAAGGAGCAAATGTGCACCCCAATGCTGGCTGGTCTCCAGTTCCCTCCACACTTTACAGCTACCTCACCTTCTTCCTTCTCTGCTCCCAGTACAACACAAGAGTCACCATTCTCCCCGAGCCATCTCTGGTATCCCACTCCAGGCTCAGCTGTGCTTGCTCTCAGGGGGCTCACATGGATTGCAAAGCCAAAATCCGGGAGCGAGCGATGGCATCAGGGCTCCCGACAGCAGACAAGTGTGCGCCTGCAGAAGAGAGCCGGGAGGGAGGGAGGGAACTTCTGCACATGGCAAACCAGCAGCAAGGGCCCTGAAACTTCAGAGGAGTGAGGAAGGTGATGGTAGCCCAGGAGAAAGCAGCAGCAGGAGGCAGCAGGCATCCCACCCCCCTCTCTGTGCCAGGCACGGCTCGGCAGAGCCCGACACGCCGTGCGCTCGGAGCTGGGCTCGCTTTCAGCATTTCAAATTTGCCGGATGATAACCTCCGTGTCTGAGTTCGCAGCTTTGATCCCACCCACTGGAGGTCTGACTCATGTTGCAGTCACCGCTGCCTGGATATTGGTACGAGAGGAGGGAGGGAGGGAAGGAGGAAGAGAGGAGAGGGACGGAGAGAGCCGCAGCTCGCAGCGCTCCGTTCTGCCTTCCCAGCGGAGCCACTCGCGCCGGGGAAAGTTGGAGTCAGCGCAGCCACTGAGGGCTCGCACACGCTCAGGGGCTGGGGGAAAGCAGCCCCTTTCCCAGGTAAAGCTTTTGCCTTACTTCTTGCTTAGTTGTTACGCTGGTAAAATACTTTCTAAGTGAGATTCAGAGGGGTTGGTGGGTGCCTGCTGAGTGGGACCCTGCAATGGACCGGCTGGGTCAGAGCAAGAGGGTGTCACTTATCAAACCCTCGTGCCATCAGCTTCCTGTGGTGGCTGGAGTGGAGGCCAGTTTGGGGACCTTTTTTTGGCTGCTGCTGGTGGGGACAGCTGGATCCGAGAACTTTAGGGCGAGAGGAAGGATATGGGTGGAGTGTGCTCTGGGCATGGGCACAGAGGCAGAGCCCTGCACATCTGTGGCGTGTGGCATCTCTGCCCGAGCAGCCTCCCCACGAGGTTTGCTGCTGGCTTCTTGCACCGACCTGCCTGAAGCCTTTCTCTGAGCACTCCAGTTCCTCCACACCCTGGCAGCTGGTGGGCATCTGCTGCTGCCCTGTCCCAGGGCGCGGTTGGCTCTGTGGGGCAGGGCACTCCCAAGCTGGGCTGTAGCACAGGAGGGGTGGGCAGTGCCCAGGGCTGTGTGGTGCTCGCTGTCCCCTGTCCAGAATAGGCTTCAGCAGGAAGCTGAACCCCAGAAACTCAGGCAGCTCCAAGCACATGCGTGAGACTGATACCTTTGTTTTCAGTTTCATCCTTCCCGGACACTCTGCCAAGCAAACTTTCAAAATGCTGACTGCTCTGCTGGGTTCCACATACCTCTCATGTTTCCTGCTTTCAGGAGTCCTGAACAGCTTCTTACACCCACAGAGCCCCTTTCCTCCTGGGGAAGCATGATGGAAGGCTGGTGGCAGTGATGGGAATTTTGTCCTGCCTCCCCCAGCCCCTTTGCTCATGACAGAGGCAATAATTGCTGCTTTCTATCAGACATCCCACTGGGATGGGGCAGAGAGAGCACCAGGCTCTGGAGAAGCCCTGGGAGCAGGGACAAAAGTGTCTGGGGATGCAGCCGGGCAGGACACCAGTGTGCCACTCACACTTGTCCTCTCTCACATTGCCTTCACCTCCTACCTCTGGGAAATTTACTCTTGTCCCATTGTGAGTGGGGCTCATGGCTCTGGCAGGGGACCAAGAAGCCCATTCCCAGCTTGGGAGTTTTGCAATTCCCTCCATCAAGCCTCAAAAAACCTCTCTGACACCAGAAGGAACCCCTCACACTCCTGCCCATCTCTTGGTTGAAGTACCTCTCCCAGCATGCCCAGATGTTTAATCTCAGGAAGGAGTTGGATATCATTTTAGAAAAAGCCACTGTGCTCTGCTGCGAGCTCTGCACAGCCACGGAATTCACTTTGCTCCTAAGTGACTTCTGCCAGCACTTTTCTTGGAAAGAAGCTAACAGGGGAGGCAGAGTAACATTTCAGGTCTGCAAGGGTAGAGCCCTCCTGTCCCTAGGACAGAGCTAAAAGGCTTCACGTGGCGCTTCTCCGGAGCCCCCAACCACCACTGTCTGTCCTTTCCAGAAGTGGGAAACACTTCCCAAAGACAGGAGCACACTCCCCGAGCACTCCTCTCTGCCCCTGTGTCTGCTCATGGTGCCAGCGTACCCAGGCTTTTAACAGGTTTAAAACAAACCTGTTTTGCCACAAGCAGAAGCACAGGAAGGGAGAGCAGCCAATGCATTCCCTGCCGGAGCCGGCGCTGCATCCCATTAATCTTACTGCAAAAGTGCACAAAGTGCTGGAATTAATGATATCAGAGGAAAGGAGGCTGAAAGATGGGGAGGGGGAATAAAAAGGTAAAATGCAACAGAAATTTCCTGTGAATAAATCACAGCCCCCTCCCCAGAGTGATAAATGCCATTTTAAAGGGGAACACAGTGGATTAAATGCAACATGGACTGCAAGAGAGCAGAAAATATCTGTTCAGGCAAGAGAAGGCAGAAATTACTAAGAGAATTGTAAAGAGGATAATGGGGAGACGATAGGATATTACAACAGTAGGATCATTAATGCACCAGAGAAGGCTATTAACAGAGTTCCTTAAAGATCAGCCTAGAGGTAAATTTTATTTAATGGCTTTCATTAGTGATCTTGGCTTAGAAAATGAGGATTTCTTTAAGAGAAATGTACTGGTGAGAAACTTGGGAAAAGTTTTGCCCTGGACAAGGGACTAAATACTACAGGAGAAGAATCAGAGGATCAGAAAATTAACGGAAACACACCAGGCTGGCACAAGCTCATATGCTTAGGGTCTAACAGCAAAAATTGCTACTCTAAGCAGCTGAAAACACCACGGGAAAAATATCTGGCTTTTAGGGAACCCCAGGATGACTGCAACAAAACAAATGCAACATGACAAGTCTTCACAGCTGAGATGGCATCCATCAGAATGCCAGCACCACTGGAAAAGGCACCAGAAAGATGACCCAGAAGGAATGCCTTGCTCTGGTTCCTTCAGTGTGAGGAGGGTGATTTTGAACCAGGAGCAGGTCCAGGCTGTGATAATGAGGATAATCAGGTAAATGTAAAAGCTGCCTGGTGAGACAGGGCTGGAAGGGTATCATTTATTCTGGCTGTTGCTGGAAAGACTGCCCTGGGAAACAGCTGCTCCACTCGTACACCAAGGAGGAAATCAAGTTGCTCTGCCAAAACACAACGGGAGCAGAGGACACAGGTATTGAAGGTGGCTGCGAGTGACCTGGGCAGGAAGCCAGGGGCACATGTGGAGTGACAGAGAGCCGGCACTCCACGAGAGAGCCCTGAGCTGGATGCATCATCCCAGGGTCTGTGTCCTGACAGCAGTGAGCTGACAGCCCCCCATCCATACCAGCCTTTCAGTCTGCTTTTCCTGCAAAGCCATGGCCAGAGGCTATGCTCACGTGGGGGAACGTTCCCATGAGATAATTTGGCTGAGGGATACGGGAAAGTCTCCCATACCTCCGGCACAGCCAGGGTTGCAGCATCACACACCCAAACTGGCAGGCAGCAGGTCCTGCCCCAGTCCATGGAGGAGCATCCCAAGGGTTTGCAGGCAGCTGAGCCCTGCAGCCCACGTTCAGCCACAGAGTCCCCAGCTCTACCTGGGCTCTACCTCTGCAGGCATGGGGACACCTCTGTCCCCTTCCAAGTGCCCATTTCTTGCCCTGAGCTAATTTGAAAAACCAATAAGAAGCAAAACTCCTTCTGGGCATGTCCGCAGTGCAGGGCTGCACCAGGAGCTGCCCTGGCACTGCAGCAGGAGCCGAATGTGCCGACGTGCCCAGAGCTGGGACCCACCAGCAGTGCCCGAGGCAAGGCCCAGCAGAGCCCGTGTGAGCTGCAAGAGCCAGAGGCAGGAGCAGGTGGTTGGTGTGTGGCGAAGCAGCCACGTAGGAGGCTGCAATCCACCCACAGCATTTTCTAAGTGTGCTACTCCCCCTATAATTTAATCTGCCATTTCCACATGTTGGGAGCAATGAAAAAGCATCCCTTTCACTTGGAAATTCCCTTCTGCGAGAACAACCTGTTCTCCTCGCTGCCGTCAGTGGGCAGGCAGCGTTCAGTTTGTTCCACGCTGCTTTTGTGCGCGAACAAAGAGCTTTCCATGGCAAGAGCCTGCGCTGCAGCTGGAGGTGAGGAACTGCTCCACACGCTGCTGCCGTGGCTGAAAGCATCACATCGCTCTCCCAACAGCCTTAATTCCAGCACCCAAATTCAGAGGACCTCCTGTCTGGCAGTGAGTTTGCTCAGCTCAGCAAAAGGCTTCCCATGGGCTGGTTCATGGCTTGTTGTTTGCTTTCCATGCCTTTAGAGACAGCAGGGCTGTGGGTATCGCCTCTAATCTCAGTGGTCCAGTCCCAGTCTCTCCCCCACATGGTTCCTGGCAATCAGTGGTTTTTACTCATGCATTCTCCCTGTTGTACTCCCTCCCATGGTCCCCATGCCTTTAACTTTGAATCAAAGACATAAATCATCTGAAGAGTACTTCAACCTGCACCACGGTGTTATCTTGTTGTTGCAGGGGAGTTTAACTTTAAAATCTCACCTTTGTCCTCTGATAAGGCTGGACCTTTTCCATTTCTGGAGTTTCTTCTGATTACTCCATCTCTGCAGCCCGCTGTACTCTGCAGAGAATCGGCTCTACCTTCACAGCTGCTCCACGGGGTGCAGAGAGCCTGGAGAGCTGGGTCATGCACCACCCATGGGGACCAGTGCAGCTCTCCCCCACCAGCACATCAAGGAGGATGGGGAGACCCCTCATCTCATCTGGGAAGCTCATCTCGGACACAGGCAGATCCATGAGGGTCAGCAAGTCAGTCCAGATCCTCAGCCTGTTCCCAGCCCTCTTTCCTGTCCCTGCAGTGCCTCAGTTCCCCTTTAGGTATCTTCCCAATGTGGATATTACTTCCAATCACACAGGAGTTTTGAATCTAGTAGTGGTGGGGTCTTGGGGATCACCATAATCAGCAGCTAATTTGGAAGTTAGAGCGGTTTGCTCTGTTGTTTCTTCCCTTGCAAAATGCAGCTTTTTTGTTATTTGCATCAAGACAGAAAATAGCCAGAAAAAGTAAGTCTACAAGGGATATTCCTCTTCCCTCCCAGGGCCCAGAGCAGAGCGAGGATTTCCTATACAGGCTACAGGAGCCACTGCCATTTGTGATGGCAGGGACCAACCCAAGGCATGGGCTCCTGCAAAGCACAGATACAAGGGCAAAGTTTAATGAGACTGGCAGTCACAGCCAAGCTTCAGAAATTACGTAGTCATGACTAATTTTTGCAAGATTGCATAAGAACTGCTTTCTCAGGAAAACGGTTTCCTCCTTGTTCTCACTTTTTTTGTAAGCCTATAGGAATGTGACTGTTTTACAATCCCTGCCCTTCTCTCAACATCCCTACGTTATATGGGCATCCCTAGGGCTGGGAGAGCCCCGATGGCAGGTACACGGGTGCCTGGCTGCCAAAGGACTTTCCAATTTGGGTTTAAGTGGGCTGGAGCAGCCAGGGAGGTGCAGACACCCTGTTTCTTTGGCTTTGAGGGGAAGTTCAAAGGGCCTTTGCCCACTGCAGCTCTGACCTGAAGCTTTCATAGAATCACAGAATGGTTTGGGTTGGAAGGGACCTTACAGAGCATCTTGTTCCACCCCTCTGCCGTGGGCCGGGACACCTTCCCTTATCCCAGGCTGCTCAGAGCCTTATCCAGCCTGGTCTTGAACACTTCCAGGGATGGGGCAGCCACAGCTTCTCTGAGCAAACTGTGCCAGAGTCTCACCAGACACTTTCTTCTGCAGGTTGTCCTCGGGAGGTGGCAAAGCTCTGTCCCTGCTGGAGCACTGCTGACCACTGTCACCAACCAAACATGCAGAGGACATGAGACCCCACAGGACCTGACCCCATGGTCGCTCAGAGGAAAGGAGGAGGCAGGAAAGGGAAAGGATTGGCTGAGATCCACCAGCAGCTCCCACAGGGCATTGGCTCCAGCACTGAGCTCCCTCCCGGAGACGGCCAACAGGCACAAGTGAGTTGCACTGCCACATCTTTCCTAAACCATGTCATTCCCAGCACACAAGGCTGGACGTGTAAAGTGACTCTGCAATGTTCTCCAAGGTCACTGTGCATCAAGGATTGCTTTGGGAAGGGCGCTAGGCCTGCCTGATGGAGGCTCACTCTCAGCAGCTTTGGAGCCAGTGAGAGCAGGAATGCTCCATCCATGCAACAGCACCATGGATCCATGTTACAACCACACAAGCTCTCAAAAAAGGATGGACTTACCCCTGCAGGTGCTGGTCGGGTCCTGCCTCGTCATCCTCATCATGATCACTCTCTGTGGTAACATCATCGTCTGCCTGGCCATCACCCTCGACCGCCGGCTCCGGAGCCTGACAAACTGGATCATCGTGTCCCTGGCCATCACAGATCTGCTGCTGGGGCTTCTGGTGCTGCCGTTCTCTGCCTTCTATGAACTCGCCGAGGAGTGGCCCTTTGGCAGCATTTTGTGCAACATCTACACCAGCCTGGACGTCATGCTGTGCACGGCTTCCATCCTCAACCTCTTCATGATCAGCCTGGACCGCTACTTTGCCATCACCACCCCGCTGCGCTACCGCCAGGTGGTCACTCCCTCCCGCGTGGCCGTGGGTTTGGTTGTTATTTGGACAGTTTCACTGATGGTCTCCTTTCTGCCCATCCACCTGGGCTGGAACACCAACGGGACAGGAGTGCAAAACACAAGCCCCACGTGCAACAAGGAGTGCACGCTGGAGGTGAACCCCGTGTATGGGTTAGTGGATGCCTTGCTCACCTTCTACATCCCTTTGGTCATCATGTGCATCACCTACTACCGCATACTCAGGATAGCGAGGGAGCAAGCCAAGAGGATCAACCACACGTGGGGCAACACCTCCATGCTGCCCATGGTGAAGGAGCACAAAGCCACCGTGACGCTGGCGGTGGTGCTGGGAGGGTTCATCGTGTGCTGGTTCCCCTATTTCACCATGTTCACGTACCGGGGGGTGTGGGGGGACAGCAAGGTGAAAGGGACACCCATGTCCATTGTTCTCTGGCTGGGCTATGCCAACTCCGCCCTGAACCCCATCCTCTATGGGACGCTCAACAGGGATTTCCGAGTGGCATACCAGCACTTGCTGCACTGCTGGAGGACAGGACACCCCAGGAACTCCCACCTGCCACCCCTCCAGAAGGCCCAGCCCAGGGGCAGGCAGGGCCAGGGCAGGCAGGAGAGTAAACCCTTGAAACTGGAGGTGAGGAATGACAAGGGGACCCTGCTCACTGATGGAGCCCTCAAGAGGTAAGAGCCTTCCTACACTGGGGACTCTGATGGCAGGTCTGTCCCCAGAGAGGAAAGCAGAGGTGGGGACCCCCCATTTTCCATGGACTTTTAAGCAACAAACTGATGCCCCAGCAGGAGATCCTTGCCCAGGAAACTCCTAAATTGCACCACTCAGAAATCCATCACCGCCCACAAGGACCCAGCTTGCATCCCCTCCACGCTGGCAGCACAAGTCCAGGTACTCCAGCTGCCCACGTGGCTGGCCCTCCCCGGAATTGCCACCATCCACAGGGACCACAAAATGTCCCCTGATTTTGCTGGGTAATGGGTAAGTTTTGCCATCAGAATTTGTTGTACAGAATGGGGTTCAGCCGTTAGCTGGGGCTGCTCCCCAAAAAGAGCTGTGTCCCAGTGAGGAACAGCCAGCAAAGTCTGGGCACAAGGCAGAGCTTCAGGGGCCCAGGAAAGGTGATCTCCCATCACAGAGGGCAAAACAGGAACTGGTCCTGGGGCACAGAGTCAGAGCTCCTGCAGCCAGGCTGAGAGTCCCTGCAGGAGCCAAAATCTGTCCCCACAGCTCCCTGCGGAGCAGCTCAGCCACTTCCCTTCCCATCCCAGCCACACACCCTCAGCATTTCGGCCATCAGTTTGCATCAGCAGTGAATTCAGCCAACAGCAAGTTCCATTCCCATCTCTGGAAAGGGGCAGGAGTGGCCCAAATTAGGTTGGCAAATGTTTTTAGAAATAAAATACCCATGTAAAGTTAGAGCCAAAAATTCCCTCAGCGTCATCCCAAGCATGTTACGAGGGTCAGCCCCACCAAGGGCTGTGGTGAGGGAGCAGGATGGGAGCACAGTGGGCAAGTTCTGTGCCAGGCTGTGTCCCCAGCCCTCTCCCTGGGCACCCACATCCCCACAGAGCTGTGCCACCCTCCCGCTGCCTCACTCCAAAGTGCTCACTCAGCCAAGCACAAGGAGAACGGAGAAGCAGGCTGTCAATCTGCTGCTCCTGAGACTAATCTAACCTCTAAGCAGTGCCTGATAAGCAGCCCAGAAACTTTCCATCCGCAGATAAGGAGTCCTTTGATTCCCTGTTCCCAGCGTGCCCGCAAAGAAGCCGCGCTCGTGCGCTCTCACAGCACGTGCCCTTGATCCTGCCCCAGAAACTGTCTTATGCCACCAAAAGGAGAACTCAGGGAGGTGAACCAAAGTTCAGAGCCACCCAAAAGGCTGAGCCAGCATCGTGCCTCCCCCAGGGCTCCAACGTGACTTTACCCAAGGGAAAGAGGCAGAAAAAGAGACACAGAGGGATGGATTGGTGTGAACAAATACAAGAACGCAGGTCCTGGGGC
The DNA here is from genome assembly GCA_036785705.1 of Acanthornis magna. Classification (NCBI taxonomy): domain Eukaryota; kingdom Metazoa; phylum Chordata; class Aves; order Passeriformes; family Acanthizidae; genus Acanthornis; species Acanthornis magna. Next base: position 8,538,854 of record JAWUZG010000092.1, read on the forward strand.
TGCCTTTACAGTTTCCAAGGAATTAATGAAGAGCCCAAAGTTATAGCGTTTGGTAAATTGTAGGTTGTATAGAAAAACATACGGAAAACATACATCTAAGGTGGTGGAGGTGTATCTGCAAATATACAAAGAGAGCTGTTTGCTCACACAGGAGTGCAGCCCCTGGGCAAACCAGGAGCTCATGCACTGAGGCTCCGCGGCTGAAGGGGAGAGCTGGCGATGGGGAATGGGCTGTCGGGATTTCCCTGCACAGCCAAGAGAGAAGAGAATATAAATGTCAGTGTCTTCTCGAAATGCTGTCTTACCACAAAGAGAGAATAATGACTTGGAGGGAGATTAAAGGGGAAGAAAAATGGGTTTCTGTTCCTCAGGCAGAGGGCAGGGTCACTGATTTCCTGGCTTTTCCCCGCCATCTTTTCCGGGTAGAAAATATTCTTCCTCTGGTTCCCTGGAGGGAAGACTCAAGCAGGGGGATGTTTCTTGACCTTTCTAAATCCAGAGTGCTCCCTCCCCATCCTACACAGCATCACCACTGTGGTTTCTGCTCACAATCAGATAAGAGTTGCTCGAGCGCCTTGAGTTACTGCTTTTACTTTCTCTCCTTCTCTTCATAGCCCTCTCACCTCACAGCAGTGATGCACCAGTGATCATATGTGGCCCCTTCCAGCCCTTTTTCCCATAGTCAGATACATAAAGATCTGCTGTTGGCAGATGATCAGGATCAACTAATACCACACAAGACAGGTGAGCACAGAATTCACCTGTTCACCAAAAACCTGGCAGCCAATATCACTCTCAGCACAAACCAAGCTGGTTCCTCTCCCCTCTTCCCCTCTGCAGAGTCTTCTGAGTCATCTGCCCTGAACATGTTAACAGGAAAAGACCAACATAAATAATTCCAAAAACTCGTAACCCCCCAGATAAGAACACCCAGAGCTCAGAAGAGCTCTGCTCGGAGCAGCTCCATGGGGTCATTCAAGGGAAAGCTCAACCAGCAGGATTTTGAACCGTTGCCCTTAATAACAATGTTCTTTTCAGTTATGAGGCATAGAGAAAAGACTAACAAACAAGAGTGGGAATACTGGAGAATCGCAGCCTATCTCAGAGGTCACTTGGAGTCTCAGTCAGGAGCAGGACAGGGAATCAAAAGCCACAGGGCATTTCCATGGGTGAGGACCAGGTAGGGTGGAGAGCGCAGGGGCCAAGCAGAGATGCAAGGGAAGAGAGCTGCTTCCATCTCCCCACCAGGCAGCAGAGAGGAAGGCAATTCACACAAAACCAGTAAAGCAAAGGACCTCAGGAACCTGCTTCAGCACAGTGGGACAGGGCTCTAAAGAGGTGCTTGGCGTGCTCATGGCTGTAGGCTGTGAGACCAGACCCTGAGCTCCAGAGAGATGAAAATCCTGGGAGAAAGTGTTTAGCACTAACAGGGAGGTATTGGGCTGAGTGAGTGGCTCTGGATCACATTCTTGCACGTCAGCTGTGCTTAGAGCAGCTTGGGACAGGACCATGGCCACAATATATGGGCAGAGGAGAAGCCAGTTCCCATTGGAAAGAGTCACTGTCCTTGTCACAATATCCCTGCCCCAGCTGCCAGCCTCAGGGGACAGACACTGGGCAGACACTATCTGGTGCTTCACAGAGCAAAGCCAGGCTCAGCCAGGCTGGCACTGACAGACTGGTCTTTTCTTTTCCTCTTTTTTCTGTCTTCATGTGCAATTTAACCCTCTCCAGTGCCGGAGCTTTCCTGTGAGTCTCAGCCAGCCCGCTGCCCTAGGACCCACATCTCCCAGCCTTCAACTCCTGGCTGCCCTCCTCCAAAATCCTGCGTGTGAGGTTGAAAGGACAACACTCAGCTTTCCTCAGTGAGAAACTCAACAGCAGAGGCGAGAGCTGCAAGGTGAGTACAAGGCCAGGGTCGCTGGGTGCAAATGAGGGAGGAGGCTTCTGTCCCTGCTGTGGCATCCCCTGCATTTTTGCTGGTGCAGACATCCCATCCTGATGGTACCTGGTGCAAAGGGTGATACCATCAGAGATGCACCCTCACTCCTTTATCCAGCACTCTTTGCTCTCCAAACTCTGTCCCAAGCCCAGGGGAGGTGCACAGAGCTGGGCCCCCCTCCCTGTGGCTGCCCTGGAGGGTTGGGCTTATAGAACAGCCTGAGATGCCCTGGAAGATGCTGCATCCTGCCTGTGCCTCACCACTGCAGAGGCAGCTGCATTCAGACCATGAATTTCCAGCACACTTCATTTTCATGCAAGCCTACATCCACATAAATTGCCAGCAGCTTTGGCGGAGATGCTGGCAGGGCTCCCGAGGTGAAGAGCTGATGCTGCACCAGGCATTGCTGCTCTCTCCAAGTGGTGCTGGGCTGGAGGCCACGACTGCCATGCATGGGGATGCCTCTCAGCTCGAGAGAGCCACTTTGTGCAGCCCTCCTCAGGGAGAGTCAGGCAAGGTCACCCTGACCTCCACATGCTCTCCCTCCAGTGCTGCATGCTGATAACCTGGGCTCTCCATATTGACTGTGCCTTTGTGGGGGAAATGCAGCCACCCATGTGCTGGAAGCTGGGCACACTTTGTCCCTGCTGCACCCTGAGCACTTCTAACCTTAGCCAAGGTCACAGCAGTAGCAGGAGCTGGTGGTGTCTGTCCACATTGCAGCTGCAAGGGTGCTGGAGCACAGGGCTCCCCTGCCCTCGGGTACAGCATCAAACTGCACTTCCCAGGCGTGTTCCCTGTGAATCACCCTGGAAATGCCATTGCCCATCAGCAGAAGGAGAGCCAGAGGAGTGGAGGCTGCAGATGCTGTTCTTTGGGGGGGCATCGTTGCTGCCCTGCAGGAAGGAGCAGAATGAACCCCCCAGTCTGGGAACCACAAAGCACAAAATGAAGCTCCCCAGGGCAGGCACAGCGCTCACCTCCCCGGCAGTGCAGACACAAGGCAGAGTCATCTCTGCTGCTGTCATTGCCCAGCAGCAGGGGCAGAGGGGGCACCAATTCCAGCTCTTCTGCTTCATGCTTTTCATCTCTCTGCATATGTTCCAAGGCACATGTAGTTTCCGTGAGGTAAAAGCAAAGTGCCAGCCATCCCCTGAGAGGATGCTGATCTAATCAGCAGAATGAAGCAAAGGTCTGGGGGAGAGGTTTGCAAGAGATCTGAGGTCCTCGTGTGGCCACAGATTTCCTTTCTGCACCGTGGGGGTGGGGACAGGAAATGCTACCTCATACAGGACACCCACCCAAAGAGTCCCTGACTCAAAAGATTCCCTGGCCCACAGCAGCAGCAGGGAGAAGGGCCATGGGAGAAGCAGAGCACTGCCAGCCTCAGGACACCAACTTTTGTCAGACTACAGCTCTGACAACCCTGCTGCTGCTGGCTGGCCTGAGGGACAGGAAGAACAGGCAGAGAAACCCAGAAAGCAAAGTGATGTTGCTCAGAGGGGAGTTGGGTGGCAGGTCTTGGGGTGATGCAAGCCTGCTCAGCTCTGCCCAAATGTCAGCACTCAGCATTTAGTTGTGCTCTGCCGAGAGCATCCCCACAGCATCACATCACGGTCCCTCCCAGGCACAGCAGGTGCTGAATGCAGCATCCCTTACACTGGGGAGCAGGAGGGGGGGAAATGGACCCATCTGCATCCTGCAAAGCCATTGATCACCTTCTGTTCCCCTGCAGGATCCCTGCTCTGGCACATGGCATTCACTCCATCCCCAAACACTGCCAGAGAGGCCTCTGCCCACCCAGGTTTCTTCCCAGGAGGGTGGTGTGTTAGAAGAGCCCTCGGAGGAGCTGCAGAACATCTCCCCTGCCCTGCCTGGGCACTGACACTTCCAGCATCGAGCCCCACATCAGCAGGAGGAGATGCCTGAGGAGCTGAGTCAGGAGGCAGTGTTGGGATGGCAGGGGTGGGATGGGGGTGACCTCCCCAGACCCACAACAGGGGGTCAGGCTGCAAGGCCATGGGGTGCAGGGGAAAAGGGGCTGCAGTTGAGGGGCTGCAGACCAGCCTAGGATGAAGAGAAGCAACACAGGCAGTGCCTTCCCTGGTGCCCTCTCCTAGGGATACATCCACCAAAACATCAGTGGGCAAGGAAACATCCCCAGCAGGTGGTGGCCTGGCAGGCAATGTCCCCTCATTGTCCTCCCTCACGTGGCTTTGGGAGCTACAAGACCCCTGGGCTGAGCCCTCCCGAGCAGATTGAGAAATGGCCTCATCAGCAGCTTTACAGAGCAGCAGGAGCCGAGTCCCTGCAGAGGAGCACACGGAGAGCTCGTCCTCCCCAAACAAAGCAGGCCTGAATCGCCTGGAGCATCCACGCTCCACTCCAGCTCCGAGAAGAACTGGCAAACACACACCCAAACCCCTGCCACCTATGATAACAATTAGAGACTTATCTAATTGCAAAAATAATTGCAATTGAAGTGTTTAATTACCATACTAAGCAGGAAGAGCCGTTTCCTACTGTTCCAGTAGCACTCCCGATCCATCAAACAAGGTTTGGGGCTTGTTTGGGTGCTGGGCTTTTTGGTTGGTTTTTTTTTCTGATTATTAGATTGCAGCCCCAGGGGATGAAGAGATTTGCTAATTAGGGTCTTGGTGAACAGCTACCAATTCACAAACACTTGCTTTTAATTTCAATACTAACGAGGCTGGAAGGGGGAGAAATCCAAAACAGAACATCTGTGGCAGTGCTGGCTGCAGCAGCGCTGTCCCCAGCCCCTCACTGGGATGTCACTGCTCAGGCACTGTCCCAGAGAGCACGGGGATGGGCTGGGGAGGGGCTGGCTCAATTCGAGCACAGGCAGGGTGGAGCTGCTGCTCTGGGTCGCTGCTGTCACCTCAGCCAGCACACAAACTAATCCCAGCATCGATCATCTGTCTAATCCCCCCAGGGACCATCGTCTTCCTCAGTGATGGGCTAATCCTGGTCCTGAGGCAGCCGTTCCATCCCCTGGGGGTGCCGCAGCAAGAATTTCTCCAGGTGACATTTGGTTTTGTTCTCCTCTAAACTGACAACAAAAGAGAATTTAATTCTCTCGCCAAGCAGCAATTCTGTGAGGGAAGAGAAACTGCTTAGGAAGCTCCTAACCAACATCTGCTCTCTCAGATAGGAAATATCCGCGGCTAGAGGAGGGAGCAGAGGCAGGGAGGGCTGCCAAGTGCACGGGGACATCCCCATCCCCCTGTCCCTGCAGGGACACAGGAGCTCACACTGCCCTATATATGGGACCCAATCCTCACCTCGCTCCACCAGCCGCCCCAGGGACCCACAGTGCCTGGCTAGGCTTCTTCCACCAAACCACCTTTGCCATCCTTGCCACAGCTCTGGGTAGGGTCCAAAAACCTGCAGAGAGGAGAGGCGGGGAAGGAGAGAAGCACACGGGGAGGCAGGAGCAGCCGCAGGGCATCCTGTCCCCCAGGAGCGCAGCTGAGATGTGGTGGCTGCCACGGGCCGGAGGCAAAGGAGCGTTTTATTTCTTTTAGATAAAAGAGAAACATCAGTAGAATGAGAAAAAAGTGTCTTGGGTTTTTTTTTTTCAGGCTGTCATGTGATTAAACACAAAGGAAACAGAAAGGTAGAGAACAGCCCCGAGCAGTCGAAAATGAGAAACTTTGTGTTAGAAATCTCAAGATTGGATTTTCTGGAATAAAATACCTTTTGGGGTCACTCACCCAACAGTTTTGGCTGGGGAATCAAGCCCCTGGAAAGGTTGTGGAATCCACTGCATCCCCCCCAGCTCTAAAAATTCCATTTCCATGCCAAAGCATCGTGAAACCAAGCACAAGCCCTCCCTTCCAGCATGAAGGAGATGACCATGAGGAAGGCACCAGGTGGTGCCGAGGTGCCTTTGTGGCCTCACCTAAGCCCAGCATTCTTGCCCAGCATTTCCCCACGGCCAAGAATGCCAAGGCTGGCAGTGCCAGAGGCACAGGCTGACCCCAGCCACCGCGGGGTGGTGGCCGTGGCACCAGGAGCACGGTGGTGTCACTGGGATGGTTGCCATGGGACCAGAGACAGAGGACAAAGCCACTAGAGGGCACAAGTATGACAGGAACGTCCCCACACCAAGGGCCCTCCAGCCTCTGCAGTTCGACAGTCACAGAGGTCCCCAAAACCCCTCATCACCCACACCTGCCAAAAGTTCACCCTCAGCTGTCCCCAACCACTAACACACCTTCCTGCAGTAGCCCCAGACCTGGCCATGCAGGGCTGGCTGTGGAGAGCTGGGTGCCCCTGGCCAGGCAGCAAGGTGTGGGTCCCCCAAGGAACCGTCTGGACATTGCCAAGGGACATGTCTAACGTCCTTTTGTCCTTTCCTTCTCCTTTCTCCCCCAGAGCATCCTTCAGGCAGGCGCTCCCCTCCCCACTCCTGCAGCCGCCACCGCTTTCATTAAGGCTCCACCACCAAACCAAACACCATTTGTCAGGGAAACAGCTGCCAGAGGCAGCTCTGCTCGAACAGATGCCCCCGTGTCCCCCAGCGAGCAGACATTGTCACATCCGCCTTCCCGGCGCGCCACACACCTGCACCCACACTGCGTGCACAATGCCCGCGTGGGTTTGCTGTCCTTGACGGAGGATGGCAGGAGAACGGAGCCCGATCTCCCAGGCTGTGTTCCTGCTCCCAGCCCGATGAGCACCCTGAGACTGCTGTGTGGGTGTCTGAGCCGCTCTCAGCATTTGGGCTGTCCCGTCACTCCATCCACCCTGGGCGGAGCTGGCAGGTGCTATTGCCCCGGGGGTGTTTGCACAGCTGTCAGGGCCTCCCGGATGGATCTGCTCTCCTTGCTTGCAATTCCCATCCCACAGGCTGCAGCCCATCTCCTCCCTGCCGGCAGGAGCCCACAGCTGCTGGAGGCAGAGGCAGAAACACCCTCCGACCCCGCACACACAGGGACTGATGCTGATTAAACGCGGCGCCGGTGCTGATAATTAATTTCTCAGAGGATGAATTACTTGGGAAAGGTCCAGAAGGAATGTTGTTCTTCCTGCCACACAACCGTTGGGTCTATTTGGGCTTTTAAAAAACCTAACAGCAAAGGGAAAGGACATCCCCTGCTGAAGAAACGCAGCCTTGCCCTGGGCAAAGGGTGCCCACTGGGTTTGGGTTTTCTGCTGGGGCTGTTCTCTGTGTCCATGGGGATGCAGGCAGGGCAAGAGGATGTGCTGGCACTGCCCATGTCCCAGCAGTCAGGAGACCCTCAGAACTGGCTATGGGCATTGGCCAAAGCCCCTCCAGCAGCTCCTCATGCCCCTATCTCAGCCCACACCATAGGCTGGGACATCCCAGTTTCCCCACAGGACCTGCCCAGGGAATCACAGGGCAGTGAGTTCACAGTGTGGAGAACATCCATCTGCCCTCTCCCCAGGCCCTGCCTGCCATCCACGGGGCTGGATGTGGCTGTTCCCACGCCGGAGCTGCAGGGCTGGAGCTCATCCCCGTGTCCCTCAGCCTGCCTGGCTCCCTCCGGGTGCTGGCGCGAGGCCTCGCTGGATGCAAATGCGGAGCGAGCAGCCCCTGCAGACAGCACTATTACGCAGGGCTCTCCATCCCTTTTGCTTAATAGGAAGCATTTTTCTGTTTCATTTCCCTTACCCTTGGAGCTGAAACCGCCTTTCTGCAGCAAAACACACCAAGCCAAGGAAATAATTCTCCCTTTCCAGCTCGCAAACTCCCCTCCCTCCTCCACCACCAGAAATGCCCACCCCACAGTCCGCCCTTTGCCCGGGGTACATTGTACTGTTGGAGGGACAAGGGATCCCCATCCCTGTCCTCCCACTGGCACCTTGGAGACAGCAGGGACAGAGGTATTGAGGGGGCTGCAGGATTCTGTTCTCTCCATGTACAGATCTTGCAAATATTCCCAAATACGGCAGAAGGCAAAGCCTGCCCTCGGCTCACCTCCTCTGGCCCTCCCTGAGGGCACTTCACTCGCTTGGCCTGCTTCAAGGCTGAGCTAAGTCCACCATTCGTTTTTGGGTAATTAAGCTCTTAATTAACAGGCTGATTTCCCCTCAGAGCCCTGCCAGCAACTCTTGGTCCCTCTGTCAAGTGCCTCCCAGCAGGGCAGGACCCGCAGGGTCTGGGGCGTGCTCCTGTCCCCGGGATGGCTCCGAGGCATTTTTCCTACCTCCTCCATGATCTGTTCCTGCCAGCCTGGCGCTGGGGCACCGTGACCCAGCCTGAAGGCGTGAGCCTGCTCCAAAAATGCGCCTGCGGCACAAGCGAGCCTGACACATGTCTGGGCTCAGAGTGACACCAAGGAGTCAGGGGCAAACAGGGGTGAGACATTGCCACCATGAGTGATGCTTAAGCCTAAAAATTCCAAGAGTAGAAAACCTCCCAGCTTATAAGCCTTAAGAAAAAAAAAAAAATACAATATTCGAGATATTCCTGCCTAAAGAAAAAATCTCTCAGCAGCCTTTGCTTCCAGCATGTCCCCTCTGCATGCTCCTCCCTCCTTCGGGACTGAGCAGGGAAAGGAGGCAGCAGTGCCATGCCCCAAGCCCAAGCTGGTTGGACCGTAGGGGACATCAGGGAGACCCTGCCCCAGGCTCCCCACCAGCCTCCAAACCTCAGAGAGCCGCAGCAAACCAGCCGTGATGAGCCGCCGTCCTCGGTGAGATGGCAGGGCTGCCCTGCAGCGCTCCGGCTTTCGTGTATTCATCACTTGTCACTTCCCCTTAGCCGTGAAAAGAGAGTTATCCTCCCCCCGGGGCAGAGCCGTCCCGTTCCCAGCAGGGCTGGGGACACAGGAGGGTGGCACTGAGCGGTCCCCATCCCGCTGCCGGGGTGTCTGGGTGGGAGGAGAGACGCGAGTTTGGCTAATCCAAGTGGAAACTAATTGTGTTTCATTGAGGTTTTATCTCTGCAACTGGCAACATGCTCCTGCAGGAGATTTAGTGTGAAGTTGTCTGGTCCCTGCCAAGAAGGCTGGTTTTTTTTAGAGAAAGCACATTATGCATCAAAGTTGAAATTCAAATCCCTTTTCCTTCGTTCCCAGAGTATATTTATGACGCTCCAGATATTCCTTGGTGCATCACGGTTTGTGGGAAGCCCCCAGTCACCGCAGGAGCCCGGGACCAGCTCAAAGAGCTGCCTGAACTTTTTCTGCTTTGTATTTTTTCCCTTTGCTTTAAGTTGCTGCTGCGTGAGTGGGGGACTGTGGGCAGGCAGGGCAGGCAGGGATGAAGCTGATGCACATGAATGGCTCCAGGTGAACTCCCCCCAGCCCTCCCAGGGCTTCCCAACCCACGGCTGCTCCTCTCCATCCCAGCCCTGCTGGAGTTTCCACACCCCCGTGCCCCCCATGTGCAGCCTGGTGTCTGCAGTCTCATCCTGGATGGGGCTGGCAGCAAATCGAGTGTTTTTCCCTAAAGATGCTCCGCTTCTCCTCTCGTGGGGGTTTAGCAGGTTTCGAGTACAGCCATGCCAGGAGGTGAATCAGCCCAGCCTGGAGCCTGCACTGGGGAGGGGGAGGAAAGAGGGGGGCACAAGGAGGGGCACGCAAGGAGTGCAGAGGGGGTGACACAGGACTGCTGCCCCCTCATCCAAACCCTTCGGGGTGCAAACCCACCTGGTGTGCTGAAGCAGCTTGGGAGGGTGGAGAGGCGGGGGGCTCCTTCTCCCCACCCAACAGCTCCTCTCAATGCGTCAGGACAGGCCCAGCATCTGCAGTCACTGGAAAATCACGCTCCATTTCCAGAAAGGAAAGCAAAGTGTAAATCTCCCTCTCAGACACACATTTGTTCCTCTGCAGCAAGAAAAGTGGCGAAAGCTTTAATTTCCGAGCTGGGAGGGAGAGACAAATACATCAGCAGCACCCTGGGTGTAGAGGAAGAAAACATCAATTCTGGGATTACACCAGCGGCCGCCAAAATTTCTCCCTTCCTGGCTGTAATCCAGAAACACCACAGGTTTCCCTGCCAGCCCCACAGCTCTAACCTCTCACTGTGTTTGGGGGAAATCTGGATATCTTCGTGGTCATGAGGGTGGTTATTGCACCAGTGTTTGCCCAGAAGTGCCGGGCTGGGGGGAGGCAGGGATTCTCCCCGGCCACATTTCACATTCAGAGCAGGCTGGCCGTAGTGCTCAGCTCTCCCCAGAGGTTCCCTTCATAAAAGGGAGCAAATTCCACTTATCTACCGAGGGGAAATTTGCATTTTAAATATCCCAACTCCAAATGTCACCCAGTTTGATCCCCTAAGCTGAACAAATGCAGTGGAGCAGGGAGGGGGCCAGGGGTGGCTCGCCACTGTGAACAGCCAGGAAGAAAGGAAAAACCCAAGGTTAAAAACGTGGACAGATGTTTAATCTGTGCTGAGGTTGAGGATGGGAGCAAACATGGCAGAGACCTTCCCCCTCTTCCAGCCTCCATCAGGCAGGACACGGGGGAACAGGTAACTGAGGCTCCAACCATTAAGGATTAGGGATTTTGTGTTTGAGATTTTGTTTACACAATAAGACTTAAGACTGCATGGAGTGTAGGTGGATTCTCCCCGGTGCCTGCAGAGGGATTAGTGCCTATAAAGCAGCCAGAATGAGCTAAAAATTGGAGAGATCAAAGTGCAGGAAGAGGAATCCCACGTTCTCAGGGATGGGAGGAAGAGGGCAATGGTCAAGCCTGAGACAATTGCGGCTGCTGGCCCTGGAGAGCATGGGGAAAGGCATGGAGCACCCTCACACTGCAGCTGCAGGGATGCCAGAAGGCAGCTCTGGGAGCAGACAGACCCCAGGTATTTTCCAGCCTCTCCTGAGGCTGCAAAATCTCCCTGGCCAGCTCTAGTCCGCAGGAGAGGGATGACCACAGCACTGCTGCCATGGGGCCATCTCTGGGGAGCACAGCAGGAGTGGCCAGCCTGGACCTCTCTGCAGGGCTGGGGCACAGAGGGAAGCTCAGCACCTGATCCTGCTGTTCCTACCGGTCCCCCACGACCAAGGTGACACTGCCACGTGTCAGCCCATGCCACATGAGGAGGGAACACACTCGCCTGGGCCTGGGGGGCTCTGCCAAAGCCCTGGACCTGCAGTGCCCAGCCTGCTCTCCCCGCCTGGCTGAGCAAATGAGCCTTCTCCTCTTCACCTCATTAAAGCCATGAGCTGATTCGATTAAAATGGGGCACCAACCCTCATCCCCAGAAGGCAAATGGGATGAATGTTTAAGGCTTGAAGTTTACCCATCCCCAGTGCCCTGTACCACTCCAACCCCCAGTGCACAGGGCACTGCCTCCTGCCAGCTCCCTGCCTGCCATGCACAGCAGCTGCCTGCACCTGGGGGCAGGCAAACTCCCCTAGGGCAGGAGCAGGATGCACTTTCCAGCCCTGCACTACTGCAGGAGCCCAGTAGGGCCACACATGGAAAATCAGCCCAGGCAGAGCAGGCTCAGTTACCTCCAGGGCTGACAGCTTGGGGGTGTCTCTGGCTGCAGCCCATGGCTGTGGGGCTCACAGATCTGCAGGCAATCCCTTTTCCTCCTTGGCATCTGCAGTGAGCGAGTTTGCTCCATCACTGTGTTTTTTTGAGAGGCCGAGGGTGCCTGTGCTCACCCGCGCAGCCTCCCTGCATCCCAAGCCTCTCCCGCACTCAGGCACGGGACACAAGTTTTATCCTCACCCCCATCAAACCTGCGGGCAGGCAGGCACTCCTTTGCCAGAAATGAGTCTGAAACGGTTCAGAGAACTAATTCCCTCCCTCCTTAATGCATGGAAGCTTCTTACACTAAATCTATACAGACACAATTAGCATTATTCATATTCCATATGCTCCGCTCCCTTGTGATGAATATTAATCTCCTTCCCGCTCCCAGGCATTAGAGATAACAGCGTTGCACGGTGCTGCTGCGATGGCAGAGAGGGTCTGAGGGAGTGATGCTGCAGGTGGCAACAGTCTCATCCCCATGTCGGGAAGGGCAGATTTTGTGTCCTTTTAGAGAGGGACTAGTTTTACAGCTGCGGGGCTGGGCTGAAGCACGGTGTTCTTTCCGCTCCCACTCCCGGCTGAACTGGTCTCCACTGAGGCTGCTTCCGTCCCCCCAGGGCACATGGTTGTGTCAGATATCGTGAATTCCCAACCCTCCTTGCCCATTCCAGCTCTCCACAGGTTTTGGAGGTGGAGCAGGACTCAGTCAGACTGTCCTGCTTCTGCCAGCTCACATTCTGCAGCATTTCTCAGGCTGAGAAGTGGCCACGGGCATTGCAGGAGCTAAACTGATGCCCCTTGGTGTCGCCCAGGGCATGAGCAGCTCTGCCAGCATCCCAGAGCATCCCTGAAGTCAGCCCAGCTGGGCAACTGCAGCACCTGGGTCACTGTCCCAGCCCTGCTCCCAGCTCTGGGCACAGCTTGTCCCCTGAATGGGGCACAGCAGCACCCACTGATGCTGCAAACGGAGCACGGGGACGGGGCAGAGGAAACGATGCAGCAAATGCAGCCCATCCACTGCAGGGACAGGCGGGATCCACAGTTCAAGGAGGGGCCGTGGACCACACACAGCCCCGTGTCCGTCTGTCCGTCCAGCCTTGCCCTCCACGTGTGGCTCGGGGCCAGGCCGGGGGTGCAGTGAGTGGGGGGCCCGGGGGCTGTGAATTGAAACGCCATACGTGTGGAGGGGGTGGAGAGGATCCAGGCCAGGAGGCACCGCGTCTCCATACATCCATTTGCATGCCTAATCCGCTGCCGGGGAGTGGAGCGGCAGGTCCCCCATCTGCTCCGCAGCTCACATCATTAGCTGGCTGGTTTCCGAGCCGGCACCGAGCAGAGGTGGGAGTGCAGCAGAGACAGGGGAGAAGGGAGCTGCTCCCAGCCCCACGCACCATCACGGCAGGCCGGGGAGCCTGGGGGCATCCTCCCTTGCTGGAGCAGGTGGGCAGCACTCAGGGGACAGAGAGGGCTGTGGGTGGAGGAAGGGGTTGATTCCTAGGGGTTCTTGGGATGCTGCTGTGCTCCGAGCTTCCCCCTGGGCAGTGTGAGCGGGACAGGGCACCTCCGAGCCCATCACGAGTGCTGCCCACACTTTAACTTTGCCCCAGGGCAGCAAAAGTCCCCATAGCTGGTTCTTTGCTTCTCCTCTTCTTTGCAAGCCAGGAAGCACCCACGGCCACCAGCCCACTCGTGAAGCTCAGCTCCACCGCACGGATCCAGCCACATCAACCATCCCCGCTGCCGCTAGCCCGGCGTGATGGCCCTGGGACACAGCCCCTTTAAATCCCCACACTCACAGCCTGGGCTGGGACACCGTAAAGGGAAAAATAAAGCAAAGAAATTATTTTCTTCTCGCCAGCAAGCCTGGATTGCTGCCCGTTCCTCGGCAGCGCGCTGCCAGCCCGCCCACGCACCGCACAGTGAGGACTGCAGAGGCCAGCGTGGGCTGGGGGATGCCAGGGGGGTCGGGGTGCAGCGAGGGACCCCCATGCTGGACACCTCTGCTCACTGGGATGCCATGGGGAAAGGTGTCCCACCAGGCCTTTCTTTCCCTGGGATGCACAGAACATCCTTCTGCTCCATTACCTGCCCCATTCTCTGGGGCTGTTCCCATCTCTGAGCTCTAAAAGGGCTCCAACTCACCCAAAATCCCTGCTGAACTCCTGAGGTTGGGGCCACAAGGACGTGCTCCAGCCAGCAGTGCTGAGTAAATGGGGATTTCTCAGCAAGCAGCCGAAAAGGGGGTCAGAGGGATGAAGGGGCTGGGGGACAAGGGGAGCAGAGGGAAAAGAGCCCCACATTCCCCCCAGGATCACTCTCCCCCTCTGCTTTCACGCCTGGCTGGGTTCCTTCATTACTTACCCAAGCTGTAAATTGTCTAATTTGGAGCACACCATTTATCCCTGATGTGCACTTGAGCAGCCAGATTTTGTTTTCAGGTGTGTAATTAATTTTTTTAACGTGATTTCTCTCCTAGGAAACTGCAAACAAACAGTTCTGGCTTTCATGGCTGGGCAGCTCGGGTGAACGTCAGGGCAGGGATTAGGCAGGCAAGGAGCCGAGGCTGGATCTCAGAGGATGTGAGGAGCTGGGGTTTTGCAGGAACCCCTTGCTCCTACTTTCCAAATCCTTCATCCCTCAGTGCAGCCCTCTGCCCCCTCCAGCACCACCACACTCCCCATGGGCACCAGAGAAGACTTGCAAGGGGAAGCAACAACTGCTTTCCCTGTTCCCAACTCAGTCTGCTGGGAATTACCATTTTTATTAAGACCTAACATGTCCTTGGCTGCTGGGAATGTGATTTGCTCCTGGAATGAGATTACAGCAGCTCCTGAGGATCCCATATCAGCATCCACCTCACTGTGATGATGCTCCCATCCCCAGGCAGAGGTGCCTCCATCAAGGGATGTTCACAGGCATCTCCGCCGCAAGGAAAGGTTGTGCTCAGGCATAGCACAGGGGGGATCCCTGAGGATCCACTATCCTGAACTCCTTGCCCTCAGCAGGGATGTTTGCACTCCGGGGATGGCGACGGCTCTTTTTGCATCACCCATCGCCTCTCAAGGGCAGGCACAAGGGAGGATGGAGGAGAAGCAGTGGCTGAGGGTGGGTAATGTCTGCCCCTGCTGCACATCCCAGTGCCCAACTGAGTGTGGGTCAGGGACACAGGGGTTCCCAAGTGCTGCTCTGCACCCCGAGGCAGAGCAATCCTCCTCTGAGCAGCACGGAGAATCACCTGCTGTGAATGTGCAAGAGAAATCTCTTCAACGCTCCTGCTGCCAGGGAAGTTGTTAGATGACTTTTGCCGGCGGTTTTCCAGATGAAAGGAGGTGAAAATCACTTCCATTAGTTGGCAGAGGCAGGTGGGAGGATCTGTGGAGAGAGCACTTCGGCCCTGACTGTGCAGATCCCAACCCTCTGCCCTGAACGCCCCCCAGGCATGGGGTGGCAGTTTGGGGGCACAGGAGATGGTCTTGTGCCACCCGCACAAGGGGACTTGGGATGGTGCTGCTGCTGTGAGAGTTTAGGGGTGGCTGGGGGACAGCAGCCACAGGGAGGACTCCATCTGGTGACACCCCTGGGACAGGTCCCTGCACTTCTCTGCTTCCTGCCCCACCAGCACAGTGGGACCCACCAGCGCAAAATGAAGCCACAGCCCCCACAAAATGATCCTCCAGGAGTGGATCTTGGCCACCATAAAACAGGCTGTGACCTCTTGAGAGGGGATTCCACCACCCAGACCCCTGGAACTGCAGGCCAGACATACTGGGGGTTCTTTCCTACACATTTGATTATCTGTTGAGACTTTCAGGAAGGGACAGTGCAGTCCCCGGGGCCATAGGAGGGGGCTGACTGCTCTACTCCCCCATGCTGCTGCCCTTCGTGCTTTGAAACTGCCTTCCAAGGAGCTGCTTAGCATTCGGAGCAGGCGCCTGCACCGTTTCAGGGCAAAAACTCCGGTTTGCCTTCAAAAACACATCGATCTTCTGCAGTCTGCCATGAAGGGCAGCTCCTGCCCTCCAAAACAGGACAGAAGGCCTGGCTTGGCTTTCCCAAATGTATACAGTATGAATGGTGCAGGCTCCATCCCACAGCCCCTCACCCATCACCACCCAGCTCTGCAAGCCCCTGTGTTCAAGGGGAAAGGCATCAAAATCCCAGTCTCTTCAATTTCCCTTTGGTCTTTTTTTCTCCCCTTCTCCACTGAAGGGGTTCAGCTCCCAGATACTGCCTGCAGAGATGCAGAAAATAAAATTTCCCAAAATTGCTGCTCTCTCTGGGCAATTTAGCTGATGCCAGTCACTTCCTGCCCAATGTTTGGCTGCTGGTGGGACCGGGGGCAGGCTGTGTCCTGGCTGCCCCCAGCATCCACCAGGAACCAGCACGTTTTCCCAACAAGGTTTGGTGCCACACGAGGGGTATAAGCTCATCTGCCTAAGGAGAATGGCTGATTTATCTGCATTCCCTTTCCTGATACAGGCCTGGCTGTGGGCTCACCAGGCGGAGGAGGCAATACTGAAATAGCTTCTTTTCTTATACTTCACGTGGGGATTATTATTATGCCTCTCTTGAGTCCCCCCTCTGCTGCCAGCACAGGAAAAACCCCCGCGGTGCCACCATCAGCAGCACTGCCACCAGGCAAAATGGGACCGTGTCCCCTGGCACTGCAGCCAGGCCCCTGGCACCACGGGCTTCCCTCTTCCACCCACACATGGTGGGAACATCCGCCCAGGCACCTGCAGTGGCACAGGCAGAGCCGTGGAGCTGAGCATCTCCTCCTGCACTGCACCTGCGCAGCCACTGCCGCCTGCCATGAAGGGTGGAATGTGTCCCTGCGGGGAGCGAATTCCCAGCACGCCACAAGCCCGTGGACCTTTGTTCCAAAATGCTTGCTTACGATTAACCACAGCTACCCCAGTGACAGCATTCCCAGCTGGGGACCGCTGTCCACTGTCCCTGTGGCCCCGGCAGCCACAGGCTCACCAGTGCCTGGTGGCAAAGCCCCAGGCTGCGACAGCACCACAGCTCTTGGAGACTCCAATCCTCAGAATCCAAAGGAGAATGGGTCCCACCCCAACCCACCCATGGCCATCTCCTCCTGGCAGCTCTGGGGAAGTGACAGAGCTGGTGGGTCCCATTAGCAAGGTGAAGGCTGGGGAGAAAAATGAGTATTGATCATCTCTGAGAGTCCAGCATGAGGCACACACAGCCCACGGCTGCGATCGATAGTGCTGGGGAGGCATTTGCTCTCACTGAGGTTTTTGTGTCGGTCTGGGGCTCCAGGAGGAAGCCTGTGCTGTGCCACCATCCAGCATGGCTCCTGCACAGCTCCATCCTCCACAGTGCCCTGTCTGTCAAGCTCTCCAAGTCGGTATTTCCATCCGTAGGAAGCTTGAGGGTAGGGATGCTCACACGTGCATGGCAGGGGTGAGAAGGCAAAGCAGCCATTCCATGGCTGGAGCCTCTCCATCCCCTCAGTTTCCACACTGCTGGCATGGAGACAGCCCCAAGGATTCTCTGCCTGGCTGGGCTTCCTCTGTCAGAGCCCTGTGGGCTCCCATCTCAGCAGGGATGCTCAGGGACACAGGTTCCCATCAGAGCTACGTTCCTGTCCTGCTCCACATCCCCAGGGCTGATTGTCCTGGTGTTTTTTGGGGCACCCAGTCTTGGTGCAACCAGAGGAACGGGTTGAAAATTAGAGATTTCCGTCCCTCCAGAGGAGGTTGTCGGCAGAGGATGAAGGCAGAACTACACTTCCCAGAGTGCTCCTGGCACTGCCGGGGGAAAGGCTGAGGGACCAAGACACCAGCTCCTCCCTGCTCCTGTATTATTCTCCTTCTTGTTTATTTGTGGGTTTTCTGCACTTAACTGTCTGCCTCATCCACTTAATTGGGGGATTATTGCCACTACCTGCCTGCCCGCCAGAGCCCAACTCATTACTGGGGGTTATTTATTAGCAGCGAGGCAGCAGAAACGCACCCTGCAGCTCCCTCTTCTCCTCTGGCACAGGCAGCTGGAGGCGATGGAGGAAAGTGAGCAGGAACCAGGAAGGGGCCAGTGAGAGTGGCCACAGTGTGGCCAGGGCCCGGTCAAAGCCAGCCTCTGCCACGCATGGAGGCATCGCAGCAGCCTCCTGCGGCTCCTGGCACCAGCCTGGGGACACTGCTGCTCTTGGCAAAGCTCACAAGGAGGACCAAAAGCCCGGCTGCTCCTTTAAAGTGCTCCCTGAGCTCGGGAAAGGTCAGTCGCACAGCGCTGCCCTTCTGCTCGCAGCAAGGGACCCCTCTCCTCGGCACAGTGGCAGCTGAGTGACAGCCGTGTGGCAGGGCGATGCCATCGGCTCATGGAAGCCCACGGCAGGGAGGCAAAGAGGCCACTGCCCCCTGAGCCCAGGAGGAGCCAGCAGCGCCCCACAGCTCCTCTCCAAACCACTGCTCCCATTTCCAGGCGGGAGAATCTAGAAAAAAATGTGGGACAGCGGGAGAGAGCTGCATATTGAGCGCTTTGATAAATAAAACATGTTGAGAAGGCAATAAGAGCTGCCCACTTGGCTGCAGCAGCTCTGTCTGCGGCGGCTGCATGGGGGGAATTCACAAGCGGTGCCACCCCGGCCGTCAGGCCACCAGCCCCGGCGCTGCTCCTCTGCTCACATCCAAGTTTTGCTGCCTCAGCACCGAAGGGGATTGATTTATTCATCAGCCTCTCCATCCCGCAGCAGCCCTGCAAGAAGGAGTGGTGCAGTGAGCTGCTGCGTGATGTGACGAGCAGCACGGCGGGAGCAGGGAGGGATAACCGGAGGTGGCTCCCCGCTGACCTGCATCTGACCCTGCCATGATGCCTGGCGGAGAGAGGATTCCCCAGGGTGGGAAATGTGAGCAGCAAACTCCCATGGGGCTGTGGTGCTGAGCCCTCCTGGGGCACTAAGACACAGGTGTCCTGCACCCTCTTTTCAGGAGGGAGAGGGAGGACCCCGCTGTTCAGAGAGCAATCAGAGATCCCAATGGCCAAACAGACAGCAAAGACAAGTTGCAATGCAAGGAGCCCACCCCAGAAAGCAGCAACACCAGAGCATCTCCAGGCTTTGTGGGAGCTGTTCTGAGCACCCACAAACCCAAAGTAAAACCTTGGGGGGAAAAGGGCCTCATCTGCCTGCCAGGAACACAAGGGCAGTGGCCTGTGGAGAGGGACTGACCAGGGGGAGGATGAGTTCCAGCCCCTCAAGCCAGTGGAGGTCTTGCAGTCCTCTTGACCGTGTTCTGCACCAAGCCCTGAACCAGAGTTTTGCTTGTGGACAAGTTGTTGCTCTTCTCACACTCCCTCCTGCCGTTCCCAACCCCACACAGCAGTGCATGGCCAGCCTGCCCATATCCCAATCCCGGAGCTCTGCAGCCCCCAGAGCAGCCCCTGCTCCAGCCTCTCCACCTGCTCTGCTCCCCCGTGGCTCTTCTGTGAGCCCTGCAGGCTCCAGTGGGCTCAAGGCTCTCTCTCAGTCACCCCCATCCTCGGGACACCCTGCAAGAGAGCCTGGGCAAGGGGTTTGTACAACAGGGATCTCTGATTTGGGGAGCACTGCTGGCACCCTGAGACACCCAGAGGTGCCCTGTCTAGAGACCCTTCCTCTGGGGGGGCTGGCAGTGCCATGGGAGAGGAATCACCAGCTCGGGGGGAGAGAAGCACTGGGGCCTGTAGGGAGAGAGCAAATATTGGAAGGAATTGATGGATAGGGGGAAACTGGCAGGTCCAGAGGGACGGCAAGGGAGTGGGGGGAATTGCTGGGTACTGGGGAAACGGGTGGCCAAGAAATGGGGGTACTGGGAGACATGGCCAGGTACTGGGGGTGGCTATTATGGCACCGGAGGTGCAACTGTAGGCACAAGTGGCACTGGGAGGGATGCCGCGTACCGGGGTGATGCTGGGTGAGGGGGGGCACAGCCGGGTTGCGAGGCGCGGATGGCCGAATAGCAGGGGGGCATCTCGGTAGCGGAGGAGCAATTACCAGGTACCGGAGGGGACCCACCCGACACCGAGGCGGAAGGCCGGGCCGGGGGCTGCCGCCCGGGGCGCGGGGCGGTCCGGAGGCGGGCACGGAGGCGGCCCCGCCCGGGAGGCCGTGCGGCGGAGGGGGAGCCAGCACCGGGCCCCCCCTGTACCGCTACGGCTCCCGCCTCCCTTCCGGCGGCGGCTCCTTCCCTGCGCCGGGGGCGGACGGGGCGCACCGGAGCCGCGCCGAGCCAGCCAGGTGGGTGCGGGACCGGGCCGGGCCGGGCCGGGCCCGCCGTGCCGCAGAGCCCGGGGGGGCCGGGCACGGGCGCGGGGATCGGCCCGCCGAGCCTCCCGGGGCCGCCGGCTTATATAACGGGGCGGCGGCCGCGGAGCGGCGGGATGCGGCATGCGGAGCGGGATGCGGGGAAGGATGCAGGTGATGCGGGATGCGGGGAAGGATGCAGGTGATGCGGGGTGCGGGTGCAAGATGCGGGGCTGAGCGGCGCGCCCCCGGACTGCCCACCTGCAGGTCTGGGGACTGGGGACGCGCCGATGTGCAGGGCATGGCAGGAGAAGGGCTGTCACCCCCGCACCGGGCTTTACATCCCCCCTTCGGCCCCTGCGTGCGTGGCCGTGCCCCGCGGGGTGGCTCCGCAGAGCGGGGCTGTGGGCAGCGGGAGGATGCCACCTGATCCCACCATCACCCCCTGCCCGCAGCCGGGAGGCTCCGTGCACCTTTGTGCTGTGGGGAGCTCCCGGTACCTGCCGGGCTCTTCCCATGCCTCCCCATCACTGGCTCTCTCCTGCACCCTGCTCTCCACCGCTAAGTCCAATACTCGTGGAGCATTCCAGCTGCACCGTCCCCAGTCCCCTGGGATGCACCCCCTCTTCCCTCTGCACTGTCCCTACAAGGAGCCTCCCAAGCCCCACACTCCAGCCCCTCTCCCCGCCGTGCCCCCAGCACCGCGGCTGCAGCACACGGGCAGGTGGCTGCCGTGATCCAGGCCTTGGCAGCACGCGGTGGCACTGCCACCCGCATGGCACGAGCGTGACCGGGCAGCCGCTGCCCGAGGCTGGCAGTGCGGTGAGTCAGAGCGGCGAAGCAGGGCTGGCACCATCGCTCAGAACAGGGCTCAGGGCTTCTCTGTGCAACCAGCCGGGCTCCACGGTGGTGGCAGCTGCTGGCCAGGGCTGGTGGAGGAACCGGAGCGGTTTGAGCCAAGCTGGGCTGTTGGGTTTGGCAAATAGAGGATGAGGAAGGATGGGCCGGGCTCAGGGTGCAAAGAAGTGTCCTCCCTGCCTAACCTGCCCTCATGCCTCTGAGGCTGCAGGACCCCAAGAGTTGCCAGGACAGGCTCCAGTATGGAAACAAAGGAGCTCAGTCCCCATCCATTAGCACTGCTCACAGTGTCTGACCCTCACCCTCCTGGGGAAATTGGAGACAGCTCAGCTGAGACAAACTGGCACAGAAAAATGTCTCAAAGTCTCTCTTGGCTGTGGGCCGAGTGTTTGTTTCTTCGATTGCCTTGCATGATGACATTAGTATTGAAATGACCCCGAGCAGACAGAGCTCTGAACACCTCACAGCACTGGAGGATGATTGTGGTTCACACCTTGGCTCTTCCCTGGGTTTCTGCAGAGGCTGCTGCCAGGCACAGCCTGCCAGGCCCATATCAGGTGTCAAGGGGAGCTGTGTCGAGTTGCCCAGCCGGGTTCACACTCTGGAGATGGAGAAGTCCCAGCAGAGGTCCACTACTGTGCAAAAACCCTCTGGGGAAGGGGCAGTGATCGCTGGTGGTGTGGCATATCTCCATTCCTACCGCTGGGCACCAGTGTGCCCCCGTGGCCTGGAGCTCGGGAGGTCTGGTGTGGCAGGAGAGCATGGTCACTGCAGCCCAGGCTGCTGCCTCTCCCACCGGCACCGAGCCCAAGCCCTCGGGCATCACCCGCTGCCCCAACAGCCAGGGCTGGACCCAGAGGACCTTCCTCAAGGCCAGAGGATCCTTGCTCTTGCCCACAGCCTGTGTGTGTTCCTGGCCAGGCCTTCCCATTTGTTCTTATGCCAGCATCATCCTCGAGTTTAAATGATCCTTCTCCCTCCCCGGTGTTTATTCGCTGGGTGTATTTATAGAGAGCAATCAGGCCTGCTCAGCCAGGGTAAACAAGCTGCGCTCCTGCGGGCTGCTCTCGCGTGAGCGCTCTCTGCTCGCTCGTCCCAGGAGCTTTCCCCTCCGCCTCTCCTGGTCCCACAGAGCCTTCCTGGCTGCAGAGACCTGGGCCATCTGCCTTGTCCAGCTGTGGGCTCTCCAGGCTGTGTCTTCAGGCTCACTAGGTCACCCAGTGCCTTGCCAGGAGCCACTGTCACCTTTACCGTGTTCTGCACCACAGGTCCCTGCTCCTCCTGTGCACAGCCAAGCCAGCAGGTCCATCCCTCCCTAACTGGTGTCACCAGCCCTTGCTGTGACACTCACCAGCGGCTCAGAAACATTGCTCATCTCAGTCACATCCCAGAGCCCCACAGTGGCGTGACCCAGACCTGCCCCCATCTGAGGCGAGAGGAATTGTGCAAGAGGCATTGAAATGTTTGAGGCTGAGGATCTGCTTTTTGAAGGCAAGGCAGGTCGGCTCAGGTACAGGACCTCAACTGGGGAATGCCTCTAGGGGCTGCCTGGTGTGGTGTGGCACCCTGAGCCCTTTGCATCCCTGCGTGAGAGCCAGGACAGCGCAGTGCCAGCACAGACTTCCCCAAACATTGTGACTCTGAACCTTCCTTCTCACCTGGTGTCCAGACAGGAGCCTGGTGCCACACCCATGCAGGTCCCAGGAGCATCTCCCTTAGGCAGGGGAAACGCTTTGAGATGTGCCCTGAGCGTGAACCTCACTGCTCACCCTCCTCCTTCCCCAGCCCACCCTCCTTGCAGACATTTGGACAAGCTCAGCCATTCAAGCAGGGTGCTGAGAGCAGGATGTGCCAAAGCAAAAGAATTAGGGCTCACTAATGTCTCATCTCAAGCATTAAGTTTTCCCTGAATATTGTGTCTTGTGTCCAGACTTCAGTGGATCAAAACATCCCTTCCAGCACCTGGGGGCACTGCTATCCCTGGAGCTGGGGGTGTTCTGGCACCATCACCCTGCTCTGCTGTTCCCTGTCCTCTGCTTTTGGCTGTGGTTGGTGTCTGGCTGCCTGGACAGACAGACAGGCTGAGCTAGTGCAGCTGTCCGGGTGAGAAGCATCTTCCTAGTACTGGCAGGTTCTGCCCATTGCAAAGGAGATAAAAAACCACTTTGGTCTGGCCCAAATAAAAAATACCCTACAGGGATTGGAGCAGCACTCCTGAGGACTCTTTGCATCCTCTCAGGTACCTGGGCAGGGTGTCCCTGCTCTTCCCACCCTCTGGGGTTTCAGCAAATAATTATCTGCTGATTTGCACCCCAGAGGCAAATGGCCAGCAGAGCCAAACTGATTGTGTCCCAGCCCAGCTGTCTCCTTGGCGCGGCACTGTCTGGAAACCAGACGCCCCCAGGCACACATCCCTGCAGCACTGCAGCCCATCTCACCCTGCTCCAGAGCCTTCCCACATCCCAAAGGAGGCAGCAGTTGTCCCCAGCAAAGGTCACCTTCATGCTGCTGCTGAGCCCTTTCCAGGCTGAGCTCTTAGCACTGCATTTCCCAGGGCACCACTCACCATTCTGGGGTCTCCTCGGGAGTCCCACTGGGGATCCGTTCCCTCTTTCCACAGCCGACTTCCCCAAACCCTGTTCCCAGGGGCTGTCAGTGTCTCCTGCTTCTGGGGTTGGAATGAGGCATCCCTGCTCTGTAAAGCTGTTAAAAATGCAGGCTCCATCCATCCCAACCCCTGCTCCTCCACAGCGTCGGTGTTTGCCTGTGTTTCCCCTGGCTCCCCTGGGTCATACATTTATCTCCAATTTGCCAAAGCCTCCCTCCTTCCCCAGGGTGGAGGAAAAGCCTTTGCTTGAAGTCAGGATGAATTTGTAACTTCCCCAGGACGCATTCCTCGAGTTTTAAAGGAGAAATCACGCTCGTGACACGTGTCACAGTGACACCAGCCACACCACAGGGGCAGCCCACCCCACAAACTGCCAGCGTGGCACTCTGGCACCCAGGTCCCTGCACAGCCCCTGCCCAGGCCAGCATCACCCAGGAGCACCCTCTGCATCTCCCCAAGCATCACAGGGGGATTTCAAGGACATTTGAGGAAGGGATGAGATCCCCAGACAGAAGTTTCCTGAGGTCCAGCAGGAGGGGGGAGCCCAGAGTGGCGTCAGGCTTCCTGCAGTTGCTGAGTCTGAGCGAGGACTTTTGTTTGGCGGCTTGTTTTAACTTGCCATTATGTTCTCCAAAGAAGAAATGCATCATGTGCAAGCTAAGGAAGGCAGAGTTAATGTGAAATTTTAAAACCCTTGAAGAGTTGAGAGCCCTCTAAATTTTTTATGAAGGCATCCAAACTGCCGGATGCCCGCGAAGATGTCCGAGAGCCCTCTGCCAGCAGCAGAGTGGGTGCCCCTGATCCAGGAGAAGACCAAAGATGCTGATGACCTGCCACTTCTTGCAGCCTGTCACCTTCTGCACACCCTGCTGGGCTCCCACCTGCAGGGAGATGGTGGCTCTTGGCAGCAGATTGCTCCTCCATCCTTGGAGGTCAGGATGTGAGGAGCACACAGACCTAGCCAGGGGGAGGAGAGGGCAGTGAGCAGTAGTGTGCTCTGTCCATCACCCATCAAGTGATTCCACTTTATCTATGCCACCTGGTGCTGTGGCCCCTCCAAGGCACTCATCCTGTCGCTGTTGGTGTCTCTGCAGGCCCTGCTCTCCCTGCGATGCCCAGCCACCCCCGCGAGGTCCTTGTCCCCCTGCGTTAAGTGCTGAAGCAGCAGACACCTGGTGCTGCACACACCAAGGTAGGCAGCGCTGTGGCTCTTGGGAGGTTGGGGGGCCCTGTGGTGTGGGGGGCACAGCACAGCCGTGGGATGGATGGGGAGGCTCAGAGGTACCACCTGGGGCTGCCTCGGTGGAGCCAATCAGGTCACCCAAGATGGAGGGAGGTCCATCATGGGGATCTTGGTGACACCTTGATGCAGGGCCAGAGGCACCTGAAGCAGCTCAGGACCAGGCAGAGGCCACGGGAGTGAGGACCAGCTCGGGCTCTGGGCAGATGCTGGGCACGGTCCCACCTGGGGACCATGGCAAGTGATGGTGACTGTGAAGGTGGCGCAGGGCCAGGGGATTTTTTCTTCCCTTTTTTTTTTTTCTTTTTTCCGTTTGAAAGCCCCCAGATGGGAAAGGTACGAGCCAAACCCCACTGAAAGCAGCCAAGAATGAATTTTCTGGCCCGAGCCCCAGCAGTTCTTGGAGCAGCACTGTGCCTGTCCGGCGTCACGCCACATCAGAAACCCCAAGCACAGGCAGGCTGGGGGAAATCTCAGCTGGGGTGGGCAGCAAGCCCCACACCCATCCCAGCAACTTCCTGGTGTGGGGATATCACCCCTCCCCACCTCCCCAGCCAGGGCAGCTCAGGCTCATCCTGCTCGCACCGAGCTGCAGCTTGGCTGGAGCCCAGGCACTCAGATGTCTCCCCCCACGCTGCCATGGAGCCCCCACCATGCAGCTATCTGCTGCCATTGAGGACAGGGTGTCTCTGGTGTTGCCCCCCAGAGCTCATCCAGCTCTGTTGCCCAGGGCATGGGGCTCCCAAATCCCCCCTCTCAGGGGATACATCCCCCACAAAAGGCAGATGCTCTCCCAGACCAGGGCTGGGAGTTTGTGTCAAGCATCCCTGCTCCTCACTTCCTGCCATTCCTCAGCGCTGGTGGTGCAGAGAGGGGTTAAAGCACCCCAGTGTCTGTCCTCCACTTGGGTGTCCCAAAGAGCTCACAGGATCTTTGTGAAACCAATGCTGTATCAGCACGAGGCTGAACCCCAGCGGAGCAATGCCCAGGGTCTCCTTTTTTAGGGTGTTTCAGCTGGAGAAGGGACAGGTGGGGGCTGCCATTGCTCTGCCATGACCTGGATGCCCATCCTTGAGCCAATCATGCCCTTGCCCTTCATGTCTTTTTTCTGTCAGTGAAATGAGGGTGGATATAACCGCTCTGAGGCTTTCTGTGGGGAGTGGGTGCCCAAATCCCATCCTGACACAGAGCCAGGAGATGATCCTTGTGCATCCACTTCCCACACAGTCCTGACCGCCTCAGTGACTGATGCCTGCACTGGCTCTGGCAGTGTGGCAAGGATGGAAATCAGTGTGTGCACAGGCTGGGGCGATGGGGAGACAGCACAGGGGCTCAGGGGGGCTTTTGTCTGCTTCCCAAGGCGTGTGCTGCTCCCAGCTCGGCTCCGCACCGGCCCCTGCAGAGCTGCGCGGGTGTGCGTGCCTGCCATAAATATTGATGGGGTGGACTCGACGCAAGTGTGCCCTTGTAGAGGCGATTGGGATGTAAATGCTGTACCTGCTGTGTGGGCAGGGCAGCGCGGCGTAGGTGAGAGCACCGAGGCTGAGCAGTGTGTAATTCACAGGGAGGTGGGATCCATCCTGTATGGGGTGGGGGATTGGAAGCAGCCAGGTGAGTAAGCCCAAGGGTCATAAACCTGTTTGGGGAGCTGGCCAGACCTGCAGTGAGCCTAAATCTTGCGGCTGAGACTGCAGCGAGCCACCGCGGCTCCCACAGCCTGTCCCCACACAGCCACACCAGGATAAACAGCGAGGGGCTGCAGTGCCTCTGTTTAATAATGCATGGCACAGAGGCACCGGACACATGCTGGGAGTCAGGAGCTGCGGGGCTGAGGAGTCACTGCTGCAGCACTCGAGTGGCAGGGTCCGTCCTGCTGTCCCCCTGGTGCTCACAGGTCTGTCCCAGCGTGCCCCAGTGCTCATGGGATGTAGGCTCCTTGGGGTTTTGGGCAGCCCTGAGACTGGGGCTAGATGAGCAGAGCTCCACATCACAGGGCACAGAGCAGTGGTGGCAAAGCCAAGGTGCTCTGTCACACCATGGCTGACATCCCAGCCACTCTGGAGTCTTCTCAGCTGGAGCCTGGACCTGGGTCTCTGTCTCGTTGGGAGCTCTCACTGGGAGATTCAGCCCCTCCATCACTCTGTGGCACAGATGTAGGTCTAGGTGGTCATTTTGGGGAGCTCTGGAGGGCTGAGCGGCACTGGGAGCACCCCTCTTTCTCTGGTGTCCTCCTGGGACACTGCCATGCTGGGAGCAGCTGGAAGCCATGGGCTCAGTCTGCTCCCCACCCCATCCCTGTGTCAGCTGCCGCCTCCCCGGCTCGCACGCTGCTGCCGTGCCTGGGACAAGCAGGTGGGGCCCTGCAGGCGCCAGAGCACAGCCATCTCCTGTGAATGGCCCCCCCGGGGACGTCCCTCGTTGCGTGCAGTTCCATGATCTGGCCCCACCATCCATCTGCTGTGGCAGTTCCCTGCCACCCACTCACTCCCCGGCCCACGCTGCGCCCTGCGGCACGGAACTGGAAAGGGACAAGCTGGGGGTGCCCAGTGCACCCCCCTGCCCCACGAGGAGAGGGCAGACAGGTCAGCCAGAGTGACGGTGACAGGGCTGTGGTAGCAATGCATATCGGGATTAATGCAGACGGACCTGTGCGGTGATGCAGGAGAGCAGGAACAGCCACAGCACCAGCCCAGAGCCCCTCTGGCTGCAGGGGTGCACAGGGTGGGCAGCAGGAGCCTTCCCCAGCCAGCCAGCAAAGCCCAGAGCCAGGGAGACCCTCAGGGCTTGGGGCGAGCAGAAGTTACCCCATAAGGGTGGCTTTGGCCCATTTGCGCTGTCCCTCTCTGGTGAGCTCAAGGGCCCCTGCCACGGTGCTGCTCCCACAGTTGGGAGCATCACAGTGGAGCTGGGGTCAAGCTATGGCACGAGCCCACCTCCCTCCCCACCAGCCCCAGGGCTCCTGCTGAGTGCTGGACAAGCACTGAGACCACATTCACACCCCGTGTCTGACGTGGCTGCGATAATGGGTGAGTGGGTGCTGAGGTGTCCCCCATGTGTGCTGGGGGGGTCTGTGACTTGCTGCAGGGGCAGAGTGGTGGCCCCAGCATCCCCAGGGCCTGGATGTGGGTGGCTCTGAGCACCACAGACTCGCCTAGCCCAGAGCACAGCGTGAGGGAGTGACCCCAGGTCCCCCTTGCCCCTGAGCAGTCTGTGCTCAGCCACTGAGCTGGAGGGTCTGTCTCCAGACTGATGTTACAGCATGGCTGGTGCCTGTCCCTGTCCCTGCCCCCTCCGGGTGCCAGCCCCAAGGGACCAGAGCTGCTCTTCAGAGGCTGCAGCTGCTGCATGTTTCGTGCTGCCTCTTCCTCTTCTCCCCGCTGCTGTTTTTGTTTTGTTTAAGAGGCTGGGTTACGAATTTTAAACAGGCTCCTGAAAAACCCAATTACCTCCAGAAGACAACCTGATAAAAGCTGCCTAAGTGGCACTGTGGAAATCGCCTTGTGCAGCAGCTGAGGGAAAACCAACATAACAAAGCCTTTGGAAATGGAGTTAACCACTTTTAATCCCTCGGTGCAATGAGAAGGACCAATAATTATTTTCTGCAAAGATGTTGGGGGGTGGATAAATGAAATAACTGCCCTGGGCTAATGGGTGGCAGCAGGCTGAAGGGATGGGTGCAAGTGTTCCCTCTGCCTGGGAGGTTTGCAAGGGCCCGCAGAGGCTGTGACCTTGCAGGGTCCCCGTCTGGCTGTCAGGGGACAATGGGGACAATGCCAGCAGGCAGGTGCCACTCAGGCATTGCTGACGGCGGATGCTGTGGCCAGTGTGGTGGCACCAGACAGCCCATGCCCTTTCCCTAGGCGCCAGTGTGGAGTGGAGCATGGCACTGTCAGGGCCCTGGTACCTGTTCTAACTCCACAGAGGCGACTTGCAGGGCTTGGCGGTGCTGAGAGCTTCCTCCTCCATTTGGCCACGGTGTTGCTACCCCAGTCCCTCACATCCCTCCCCATCCCTTCCCTTCCTGCCTCCCCCCGCAGTTCCAGCAGGTGACACTGCCCAGTATGATGCCAAGGAACAGCTGGACCTAAGGAGTGCCAGCACTGGGCACAAGCACCAGGAACATCCCCCAGACACCAGCCAGAGCTAGGTCAGCTCTAGGACTGTGGAGGTCCCCGGGAGCAGGGGTGTCTGCAGGGGTGTGCAGGGCAGGAGGCAATGCCCAGGGCTGGTGACAAGCCCTTGGCTGCTGTTCCCCTGGGAGCACGGCCAGCAGGGCAGAGTTGGGTGCCCGCCAGCCCGGCGGCTGCGGTTGCGCTGCTGGCACCGGCAGCTGGAGTGCTGGGGCGGGTGGCCTCAGCTCACACGAGCCTCATGCTTCCCACAGCAGCAGGGACGGGGGCTGCTTCGCCCACCTCCCCCCGGCCACCCTGCACCCCACATGGGGACAGTGCTTGGGGACAGTACTCCAGGCCACTGACTCCCAAGAAGGGCAAGCCCGACTTGGCACTGGGCACTGGGCACAAGGGATGTCCCTGCCCGTTTGGCCTTAGTTCATACTGGGAGCAGTGCTCTGGCACACTGGGAGCTACTGGAGGAGGATGTGCTTAATGAGCCGAGGCATCTCCAAAGATTGAAAGACTCAAGGACCCATCCCAGGAACAAAAGGAGGCGTTTGTCAGGCGCTGAGAGACGGGCTCGTTAATTCCTCCTGGCTGTCACACTTATCTGTAATGAATTTGTGCTCCGCTGTATTATTTTTAATACAATAGGAGCGGTGCCGCCCGCCCACCGCCCGGCTGCCGGGAGTGCTGACGTCAACGCCCGGAGCAGGGCTGCCGCAGGACGGACGGACGGACAGACGGACGGGCCAAGCGCAGGCCTGTCTTGCCGCCCACATGCCCGTCCCACCAGCTGCCAGCAGGCAGAGCGGGGCTGGGCACCAGGGCAGGAGGCTTTTTTCCCTTGGAGGTGGAAAAAGGAGTTGTTGGTCAATGCCAGGCTGAGGGCTCGGGGCTGGTGGAGATGGGTTGTGCCAGGGGGTATTTTTGGGTGCAGTGAGAGCAGGTGAACAAGAGGGACAAGTCCCTGATGTGCTGTCCCTGTGCTGAGAGTTGTCCGTGGCAGCGGCCGTGCATTGAGGCAGGAGCTGGGTGCACACACACAGATCTGTCGGTGCCGCATCCCTGTGGAGGTGGCACTTGCAAGCCAGTTTTGGCCCCGTTAGGTGCGAGGTGTCCCCCCACTCCTGCCCCACATCCTGCGTCGCCCCCAGCCTTCCCACAGCAGCCTTCCCACAGCAGCGCCGGCA
This sequence comes from Acanthornis magna, assembly GCA_036785705.1. NCBI lineage: Eukaryota > Metazoa > Chordata > Aves > Passeriformes > Acanthizidae > Acanthornis > Acanthornis magna. The sequence continues at coordinate 8,568,537 of JAWUZG010000092.1, forward strand.
GCTCCTCCACAGCCCACCCCAAGGGGCTTGTGGGGGCAGCTGCAGCCGGTCCCAGCTCCCTGCAGCCTCCTACGTTTAGGGGGGGACTTCCCTGAAAGGACCCCGCACCCAGACCCTCTCCAGCATTCCCCTGGGCCCCCGTAGGCTGCTACTCGAGCCTCACCATAAGACACCAGCTATCCCAAAGCCCGGCTCAAAGCACCAGTAATGTGATTTGCACAGGGCTCATCTTGTGTCTAAGAACACAGGGCTGGATTAATTAGGAGGCACCGGCTGCCCCTCTGCGGGGCACACACTGTCCCTGTGCATTGGGACAGGGGTGGGGGACCCGAGCGGTCCTGTCCTGCCGTGCAGGGGGGAGCACAGGAGGAGCTGCAGGAACCCATCTCCCCTCGGGCAGGTGCAGGCGGACCAGCAGGGTGGTGCACCCCATTTCCTGCCCGGGAACCCTGTGCTGAAGGGGGTCCTGAGCTCTGTGAGCATCATATCCTCGATGCCACCGCAAAGCCCCTCTAGCGTCCACTCCCTGAGCACCCCACACCCGCCCTGGGAGCCCCTCAGGGGGAATACCACCAAAAATCCAAAACTGGGGCCCCCGAGCGGCAGCTGCTGGCGATGGGGGGAACGAGGCTGAGATGATTTATCAGGGACTTTAATTAAACTCCCGCAGCCGCCCCGCACCGCTGCAGAGGGGGCCGGGGTGCTGCGGGTCGGGGGGCCGGGTGAGGGAGCCGGGGTGTGCGGGACTGGGGGCACCCCCGGCTGACTAACGCCTCGTTTCCCCCGTTAATTGCCGCCGCGGTGAATCATTAACCCCGCGCAGGAGGCTCTTGCCCCGTCCCTCCGCTGCGGGAGCTCGGGGTGGTGTCCGGGGGGCACCGTCCGCAGCCCGGCGAGCGGTGCGGGGCTCCCCGGGACGCTTCCCCGGGGGTCGTGCGGCGTTTCCCGGGAGGGGTCCCGCATCCCGCCGCCCCGCGGGGGCCGGTCCGCGCGGTGGCGGGGGGTGTCGCTCCGGGCGGGCCCACGCGTGCCGCCGGGGGTGGGAGGGGGCCGGGCCGCGGCGGGGCGGGGCGGGGCGGAGCGGCGGCAGCGGCGAGCGGCGGCGGAGCCGGTGAGTGCCGGTGCTGAAGGGACAGCGCCGCCGCTGCGGCACCGGGCGGCCCCGGGCGGCGGGCGGGGCCCCGCGCCGCAGACACCGGGATGGGGTGGGGGGGTGGGGGGTCCCCGCGGCACCGCGTCCCCTGCGCGACCCTCGCCCCCCGCGCGGTTCCCGCCCTCCCCGTGTCCCCGCGTTCCCCCTCGTCCCCGGTGTCCCCTGCGCCTCCGGTGCGTGTCCCCCGCCCCGGGTTCCCCCCTCGTCCTCCGTGTGCCTGCGACACCCCCCCTACCGCGGCGCGCCCCCCGAGTCCCGCACCCCGCTGCGGTTCCGGTGTCCCCCGCATGCCGGGTGTCCGCTACGTCCCGTGTCCCCGCTGTCCCCCGCCTTCCCGGCGCCCCCCCGTGTCTCCTGCGTCTCTGCAGCCCCCGTGGCCCCGGTATCCCGGTGTCCGCCGGTGTTCCCCCCGTTTGCTGTATTCTCCCGCGTCGCTCGTGTCCCTGCACCTCCCGATGTCCCCCACGTACCCCGCTGTTGCTGCGAGACCCCCGCCACGCGATCCCAATGTTCAGTGCCCCCGTGTGCCTTGCACCTTGCCTCCGGCCCCGGTGTCCGGGTGCTCCCCGGTGTTCCCCTGTCCCCGGTGCCCCCCAAGCCCCCACTGCGTTCCTGGGGCTCAGCGCTCTGCTGCCCGGAGGAGCCCCCCCGCGCTGTCGGGGGGTGCCCCGGGGCTGGCAGCAAAAAACTTCCCGGGGTCACAGCTCTTGCAGCCCCCCCAGCCCCCGTGGGGTCCCGAGGAGCCGGGGTGGGGGTACCGCGGGGCTGCGGCACCCACCGGGTGCGTACACACACACACACACACACACACACACACACGCACACACTGCAAACTGCACCCCCAGGCTCCGAGCACAGCCTGCAGCACCCCACTCACACGGGGCACGTGGGGGGCACCCCCACGGGCACCCCCACACACACCCTCCGCCTGTGATCCCCCGCACACACACACACACACACACACACACACACGGAGCCCACAAGCAGCCTGCAACACCCCCACACGTACACACGCGCGACACAGTCTGCGAATTTGTGCGCACAGCCCCCCGTGCAGCCTGCAAACCCACGGAGCTGCACACACAACCCCCCCACACGCACACTAACACAGCCTGCAGCACCCCCCGAGTGTGCAAACACACACACACCCGCAGCACAAACACCCGGCGCACAGACACAGCCCGCAAACCTGCGTGCACGCACATCCGCAGAGCCCGCAGACCCCAAAACTCGCACACGCACACGCTCAAAGCTTGCAAACAGGCTGCAGACCCGCACATCGCGGGGGCACACGCAGTCTGCAGCCCCACAAACTTATCCACACGCACCCCCCATGCAAACACAGCCTGCAGCCACCCGCAAACACACCTCTTGAGCAAACACAGCCTGCACGCAGAGCTCACACACCCAGCGCATGCAGACGCAGCGCACACACGCTCCGTCCTGCACAGGCAGTGCCCCTGCACAGTGTCACCCACCCGCAGCACCCGCGTGGATCACACACACAGTCACAGGCTGCTGCCTGCAACCCCTGCAGCCCCCAAACACCACCGCAACCTGCCAACAGCCTCTTCCTCATCCCTCTGCAGAGCACTCGTGCTGCGATAGACACGCACACACACGCAGCACCCCAGGTCTGGCTGTGCCACACTGGCACCCCCAGGCAGGGCCTGTCACCCCCTCCCACAAAGCAGGGGCACACGGTTCATGGTGGTGTGGTGGGTCCCCATCCCACCAGCCCCCAGGCAGCACCCCAGGGCTCCTGGTGCCACACCAAGAGCAATGCTGAGGAGGAAGATCCCTCTGGAATCCCTGCCTTAGTGCTGCCACACGTCCTCAAGGCCAGAAGGGATGTGGAGAGGGGGCTGAGGGGAGCAGGTACAGTCACTCTCTGCCTGCAGACCTCGGAAGGTCCCTCTGTGCATCCTGGAAGGCATTTGGGGCTGAGGATGCAGAGGGTGCAAAGTGCCACCCCACAGATCTTTCCATCCCTCGTACCTGGGCAGTAGGGAACCTTGGCATGGTATCCCCAACCCTGTCCTTCTCTGCTGCACAGGTGGCCCAGGTCAGCAAGCCCGGACAGCAGTGGATGAGTGCTGGGCACCGGCCTAGCCACACGCACACACCGGCACCATGGACTTCGTCATGAAGCAAGCGCTGGGCGGTGAGTGGGAGCTGTTCCCCCCTCAGGGTCCCCCCTCCGGGAGCAATGCTGGCCCAGCACCCCAGGAGTGCAGTGGGAGGGACATGGCAAGGGGACAGAGTCACATAGAGAGCCACCGGCAGTGGGGAGCTGCTGCTGGAGCCCTCCAGGGTTCCCGTTTCCAGCATCATCAGTGTCTGGCTGGGGAATCCTGGCTCTTCTGCCGCTAAGTGGGATTTCCCAGCAGGTCCCCTGGGTGCTGAAGAAGGAGCTGCCGGCATCTCCCCTGGCTGACACTGAACTAGGGCAGAACAGTCACTGTGGCACTCCCCATCCCCTCAGCCTCCCGAGCCCATCTGCAGCCTGCTTCAGAAAGGGTGGCCTTGGGGAGGTCCCAGGTCCTCCTTGCCAGGGGGCTCCTTGCCCTTCCTGCCTCTGCAGGGGCTTTGGCAGCCAGCACCAGGCTGCAGCACCCTTGGGGACCAACCAGTGGTCTTGTGATGCGCAGGGGCCACCAAGGACATGGGGAAGATGCTGGGGGGAGAGGAGGAGAAGGACCCCGACGCGCAGAAGAAGGAGGAGGAGAGGCAGGAGGCCCTGCGCCAGCAGGAGGAGGAGCGGAAAGCCAAGCACGCCCGCATGGAAGCGGAGCGGGAGAAAGTCCGGCAGCAGATCCGTGACAAGGTGGGCACACACCTCCCCCGTGCCCACCCCTGCCCATGGCAGCCGGGGTGGGGCTGGGACAGGGAGCCGGCATGGCCGGGAGGAGGGTGGCCCAAGGCGGTGGCGATGGGCACGGGGCACGGCACGGGCAGTGCCCACTGCCTGCCCTGCTGAGGGCCTGTGTCCTCTCAGTACGGGCTGAAGAAGAAGGAGGAGAAGGAAGCAGAGGAGAAAGCTGCCCTGGAGCAGCCGTGTGAGGGCAGCCTGACACGCCCCAAGAAGGCCATCCCAGCAGGCTGTGGGGACGAGGAAGAGGAGGAGGAGGAGAGCATCCTGGACACCGTCCTCAAGTACCTGCCCGGCCCGCTGCAGGATATGTTCAAGAAGTAACAGCACCGTCAACCCTGCCATAGGGTGCTGGGGCACGGGCGCCCTCTCCCCTACAACTCCTCCATCAGTTCCCTTGGCCCCGGAGAGGGGGTCCCCACACCCCCTCCCATCCCCTCCTGCCCTGTCCCCCAACCAGACCAAAAGCCCGCCCCGTCCCGTCCAGGCAGGGCCCCCCCACCACGCCAAAGGGGAGCAGCCCTGGCCGGACAGGGCGAACCGGGACCAAATGCACTGATGTAACCTCGCGGCAGGCTAGGGGCACCCAGGCCCTACCGGCCCCCCCGGGGTGGCTCCTCGTGCCCCCTGCCCTGCCCCTTCTTTTCTCCCAGGGGACCCCAGCAGGCCTCCGCTCGCCTGCCCTCGTCCCCAACACTGCCATCCCCCTGCCCCGTCCCGCCCTGGGCCAAGCCCAAAGCACAAAGCCAGGCGCCCTGCCCGCAGCTCCCCCATCCCCGGTCGTCGGGCACGGGGGTCCCCCGGGGCTGCCCGGTGTGCCCCTGCATCGGGGGGTTGGAGGGGACCCCCTCCCCGCATCTCTGGCCCCATAGTTAAAGCCATATCAGTTAGACTGCAATACTTCAGCACCGGGAGGAGCGGGCGCCGCGCTCCGCCAACCGTGTACAAAGGCACGCGCGGGGCAGGGGCCCCCCTGCCTCGTCCCCTCGTCCCCCCGTCCCCGCCGCTCGCTCGTCTGTGTCTTGGCCCCGCTGGCCCCCGTTCTCGCATTAGTGTCTCCGTGCCAGGGTGCGCCCCGTCGCTCCATGCGTCCTCGTGTCCGCTGCTCAGACTCCCGCCCCCGAGTCCCCACTGTCCCCGGGGGCCACCCGCGGCGCCCCTCGCCGCGCTGCCGGGACCCCCAGTCTGCCCCCTGCAATAAAGCCAGCGCAGGGCTGAGGGCTGCCGGGCCAGTCCCGAGCTGGGAGTGCCCGGCTGCCCCCACCTGACGCTGGACACTTGGGTCCCCGGGCCTGGGAAGGGATCCCTGGGCAAACGCCCCGGGATGTCCCAGGAGCCGCTGCTTGCACCCCAACGGGGGGAGGCAGGGGCACACCCTCATCCCGGCCCGTCCCTTGCCGCACCGTGCTCCCCCCTCCCTGTGCTTCCTCAGCCACGGCCCCCAGCCGCTCTCCAGGGCCCTCCCGGGAGGTGGTGGGCAGCTCGGGGCCACACAGACATGCTGTGACCATCCTGCTCGAACTAGTCTTTGACGAACTAATAAAATAAAGGGATTTGTACATTGCTCTGGCCTCTTCTCATCCGTTGTTTTCTTGGTCCCCCACGTCAGCTCCCTCGCCCTGATTTCAAATCTGGCAGCTCATCACCTGTAGGCTGGCCCCAGCCAGGCCACAGATGCAGGAATCAGCCACATGTGGCTCCCAGAGTCCTGCTCATTCCTGCTGCCTTCCCACTCCACAGGCGTCTGTCCTCTCCGGGGCTAGGGACAAGACAAAAGGGACGTCCCACAGACACGGCGTGAGGGTTTCTGCCCCTTCCCCCTGACTCTGGGACTTCCCTCACTGAATCACTGGGGATACCCGCGGGTCCAAGTGCTGTTTCTGATGGGTCACTGCCTCCCAACAGAGGGGCATGAGGCACCTCATGGCCCCGCAGAGAGGCAGAGGCCCTGGCAGTGCCCAGGTTTGGCACAGCCCTGGAGGCTTCAGCCTGGTGCCAGCCTCAGCTCTGACTGATGTGCCATCATTTACCAGCAAAGAGCTCAGCTGTTACCCAGGCGGCATCAGCAGAGCAGTCACCCAGAAAAGCTTCTGTCAGAAGGAAATATGAGCGTAGGAAACGGCAGAGATCTCGCAGGCGAGGTCTCCATGGCAGGCAGGCTGTGCCCTGTGACCCAGCACGACGGTGCAAGGGGGGAGAAATCCCCACAGCCCTCCCTGGACCCTGGGGACAGGGCAGGGGAAGGGCTCTGCCCGGGGCTGGTGGCCGTGGCACGGAACCAGCAGCGTCCTCCATGTCCCCATCTGAGCACTGTCCCCGCTGCCACCTGTCCCCACCGTGGGGACGCAGCGCCCCCTGGTGTGGTGACAGCGCAGGACAGGGGACACAGAGAGCAGGGACACAGAGCGGGGACAAGGGGGACAGTCCTCGACAGACCCCTCTGCCATGGCCGAGGGAAGGAGGCAGGGAAAGAGAGCAGCTCAGTACCCCCCCTTTTTCACCCTCAAATAGCCACAGACACCTTCATTTAATGAAGAGGATTTATCAAAATTAGAAAAAGACACCACAAATATTTTTTTTTAAAAAAGCCCCAGCTGGGGAACCATCTACCAGTTCATATCCCCCCACCCTCCCCTCATTGCCCCAGTGCAGGGAAGGGACATGGGATGTCGGGGAGGGGAAGAGGCAGGCTGTGCTCCCAGAGCTGCCCTTGCCACCAGGCTTTTGGGGACAAGGGGACAGCGACATGGCTCATCACTGCTGGGGAGCCTGGTCAGAGCAGAGCCCCTGTCATGGGAGGCTCCTAAGCAGCCACCTTCAGTGACTGATTTTCTTTGGCCACTTGCCTTTGGAACAAGCCCCCCATGCCCCAGAGAGGAGGCAGCAGAGGGGGGCCCTGCCAGCATCCCCCCATTCTCCCCAGCACACAGCTGCCTGTTTACAAATGCTCCCAAGAGCAGGACACACCGAGCTGAGCCCGACCTCACAGCCCTGCCAGGCTGGCAAGGAGAGGAGCCAGCTCCTTGCCCCACCTATGCTCTCTAAGCTCCCACCCCCAAGAGCAGGCAGGTGTTGCCTCCCCGGGTGCAGCAGCTTCATCAGGAGTCATTGGGGAGCCCAAAGAGCTTGACGGTGCCAGCCTCCCGGCTGCTGTCGTATTTGCCGTCTTTGTCATCACAGGCGAAGGCCAGCAGCGGCCTCTTCGGGTGCCAAGCCACTGTGAAGGTGGGGGACTCACACTGCACCTCCCAGAGCTTCTCTCCTGCATGGAAAACGAGCCATGTCAGCCCAGAGAGCCTCCAGCCCCCTCTGCTGCTCACCTCCCCAGAGCCAAGCACCTGCTGCTTCTCTCAGCGCAGGGCAGAGGCAGCACAAACGCTGCTCCAGCGCCTTTTAGTCACCCAGTGACAAGGCACAGACATGACAGGCATGTCTGCCACGGACTACCGAGGCAGAGGCTCCCCCTCATGGCACTCTGCTCTGCACAGCATAGCTCTTCCTGAGCAGACAGATTCTCCCTGTGTGCTCCTAACTCCACCCGCGCTTCTCCATCCAATTCCCTCCTTGCTGTCCCCCAAAATAAAAGCATTACCTGTCTCCACCTCGGCAATGTCAATGAAGTGATCTTCTGATGCTGAGGCCAGCATCTTCCCATCATGGCTAAAGCTCAGCGTCCGCACGGGCCAGTCGAGCCTGCAGCAACCGAGGGGAGCAGGCAGTGAGGCACTGCCACCAGTCCTCAGAGAGGGGGGGAAAATGGCTTTGGGACAGCTCTACCTACCTGGAGAAGCACCTCACACACACCAGCTCATCCACATCCCAGAGGCTGACCAACGCATCAGCACTTCCTGTAGCAAAGTACTTCCCCATGGGATCAAATTTGATGCAGATGCAGTTGGAAGGATGGGCGTTGATGGACTGGATGGGTTTCAGCTCTGGGTAGCTGTGGAGGTGAAGGGAGAGGGCAGGGAGCAGTGAGAGAAGTGCAGGGATTGCCTAGAACAGGGCAGGCAGGAGACACATCGGGAATGGGAGCAAACCCAGCCGGGGCAGGAGACACTGAGTGTCCAGTGAATGAGGCAAAGCATCAGGGACCATCTTGGGGGGCTGTGCCCAGCCCAGAACTGTGGCAACCTCAGCTCCAGACAAGCTCATTCCCATCAGAGGGCTGGAGATCACTGGGTTGTGAGACTCAGATTCCCCAAAAACAGCTAAGGCATTTGCTAGTGAGTGCAGCCATCCCTGCCACCCAGCCCACCAGCAGCCACGGGCACCTGCCTGAGGATGTTGATGCAGCCATTCCCATTGGTGAGGAAGAACATGTTGTTATCGTTGTTCCAGGAGATCTCGTTCACCTCAAACTTGAACTGCTCCTCAGCTTTGGAGCGATGTGTCTTGGCATCAATGAAGGTGACCACGTCATCCTTGTTCCCCACGGCGATGGTCTGTCCATCAGGGCTCCAGCAGATGTTGATGTTCTCACCTGAAGGGACAGAAAGGCAACAGGTCCCACTTCTACTCCAAAGCATTCCCAAATGGGAAAGACTCCCAGTTCTTCAGTCTAACACACAAACCCTGCAGAGTAGCTATCCAGGAAAATCAAACTTATGAAAAGTACATCTTGAAAACAATATGCCACATCCCATTTCAGCCACGATGGGACGAACAGCAAACACCACACAAGGTCAAGCCAAAGATCCTCTAAATCTAGTCATCTCTGAGATCCAGAAAAAGTAGAAGCCAACAATAAATACCTTTGAGTGAAGGTAAGAACATGGCAGGTTGCTGTTACACAACCTTACAATGCCATTCCCAGCCCAAACAACTCAAAACTGGACATTTCCAAGGCCAGAGATGGTATCTGGGTTAAGCATCACATAAATTCAAATAACTGTTTTTCTGACTCCACACAAAATTTTATTTCCACCATGGCAGCCCACTGACTCCAGAGACAAGTACACATTTCAGCAGCAAGCACCATATTTCAGTTCTTCCTCCAGTCCTGACACCACAGTAAACCAGCCCTCACATGATGAGTGCAACACAAAGATAAAGTAGTCAGCAATGATGTCCCAACTAAAAATAACCACAGGAAGGGTCCAAAGCTCTGTGCCACTGCTGATGCGTCTCACACAGCTGAGGTCCTGCCAGGACACACCTGGGAAGGCCCCCTGGGAAGGCAGGGACTCACCTTTGGTGTTGACAGTGGCGATGCACTTGGTGGTGCGGACGTCCCAGATGCGGATGGTTTTGTCCCCAGACGCTGTGACAAAGAGGTCAGGGTTACTGGGGTGCCAGCAGAGCTGATCCACGCTGTCCCCGTGACCCCGGTAGTTGTTCTCCTTCACCTGGAGGGGGAGGACAAACGACGTGAGGATGTGCCTGGCCCTGCTCCCACTGCCGCCCCACATCCCAGCACGCTGCATCCCCGCTGGGATGGATCAGGAGCCGCGCCCGGAGCCCCACCGCCACCCCAGTCACGCTCCTGCCCACGGCCGGCCAGGATTGAGAATCCCCGCCGCCCTCCCCGCCATCACCAGCTCCAGACCCGGCCTTGGCGATGCTCCTGTTCCGGTGCACACCGAGCACCCACCCTCAGGCCCGGTACCGACCACCGCAACACGCTCCCGGTTCCGGACACCTGCCCAAGCACCCGCACTCGGCGTGCCCAGGGGCTCCCGGTACCGACCCGCCCCGCCCGGGGGATCTCACCAGCCGGTCCTTCTCGAGCAGGAAGACGCTGGCGGTCTTGTCGAAGGAGCCGGAGGCGAGGCGGCGGCCGCAGCAGCTCCAGGCCACCGAGTGCACCTTGGCGCCGTGCGCCGGGAACTCGCGGCTCCGTGTGTTGGCGCGGAACAGCTCCTGCATGGCCTGCACGTAAGGCGACAGCGCCATGGCGGGGCCGCCGCCAACGGCACCGCGAGCGCCGCGCGCGCCCCGCCCCGGCCCCGCGCCTGACGCCACTTCCGCCGCCCCTCCGCAGCCCCGGCGGCTGGACGGCAGCGATGGACGACAGCGTGGTCCTCGTCAGCGACTCGGACTCGGAGGGCGCCCGCTCGCCGCCGCGCGGGCCCTGCCGCTCCCGCCGCTCGCTGCCCGCCCCCGCCGTGAGTCCGGGGCTCCCGCCGGGCGCGGCGCCGCTGCCCCACATGAAGATGGCGGCGCTCCCATCGCGGGCGGGGACGGGAGCCGCGCACGGACAAGAAGCCTCGGGGGCAGTGGAGGGGTGGGCGTGTGTTCCCGCGGACCCCTCGGTCCCGTCCCGCCCCGCCCCAGCCGCGTCTCCAGGGACGTCCCACCCGCTTCCCAGGCGGGCTCAGGTCTCCGCGGCCACCTCCCGCCAGCAGAGCCCCGTTCCGCAAGCGTGCTCCCCGGAGGGTCCCGGGCTCCTTGGCCATGTACCTTTACAAAGAGCCTGGTGCCTGCCATGGGAGTGTCGCGGTGCCCTCGCTGCACCCCGAGGAGGGCTCCCCGCGGGGTTCGGCCGCGGGATGCTGTGCGCTGGTTGCCGTTCCTCTGCCCTGCTCTGTTCCTCTCGCCGCTCCCGCGGGGCCGGTGAGCCCGTGCGGCGGCGGTTCCGGGCACGAGCCCCAGCTCCGGTGTGTCCCCGGTCCCGCACCGCTGTCCCGGGTCCTGAGGCAGTTGGAGCCCCGCACCTCCCGCCCTCCGCAGCTCCTGCCTGCCAGAACCCGCTAGGCTTTGCCGACTCCTTGGAGAAGGCAACAGCTCTGAGTCAGAAGGAAAAAAACTGGATGTGAATTGTCTTTTGAGGTGCTGAGGGGGACTTTTTCCCAAGAGCAAACAGGCTGTGACACCCCCCCCCACCCGGGCATGCCAGGATCTTGGAAAGTTCTGTGTCTGGCCTGCTGCTGATGCAGGCACAGCTGCCTTTCCTTGCCTGCCCCTGCTGCCCCTCAGACCCTGCATCGCCCACCAAGGCCTGAATGGGAGTCCCCAAAGTCTCAGGGCTGCTGTAGCTCCAGACTGGTGCCACAGATCAAAAGGCAGCTCAGTTTCCTGCTGCTCCTGTCCTCCAGTGGGTGACGTGGTGCTAGGGTTTGGATCCTGTGCTGTTCCTGTCACTGCCTGGGGACAGGAGAGCTCCCTGTGCTTCCCTTGCCCTCCCTGGACGTGCCAGCAGGATTGGCAGCTCCTTGTTGTGGGAAGGAACTGAGCCGGCAGCCAGGTCTGCTCTGAGCTGAGGCGTGAGCCCCGACGGTAGTGGGGAAGAAGAGCCTGGCTCAGGCTCAGGCTCAGCTGCACTGCCAGGGGAGGCTGATCCCAGAGCTCAGGGCCACCAGCCCCCTTGGACAGGCAGAAGAGTCTTTGCCCCTGTTTTCTCTTCCTGGGCTGGTGCCCTTTTCCCTCTTGGACTGGGGCTACAGTGCCACCATAGCAGAGGCTGCTGGCAGGACAGGACACTGACACACTGCTGTTCTGTCCCCACAGGAGATCATTGACCTGACCTGTGAGGACACAGAGCCGACACCATCAAGCAGCCTCGCCATCATCGACCTGACAGAGGACATGCACAGCTCTCTTCACTCCCCGCTTGGTGCAGCCCAGAACGCCAAAAATGCACCTGCTGCCCCAGCACCACAGAAGTCCCATCCCCAAATCTGCCTCACCACAAAAGAAGAAATGCAGGCAGTGGCAGAGCCGAGCCCTACACCAGCATGGCACAGCACCCCCATGAAGCTCGGTTCCACCATGGACACAGCAGAAATCACGGAGAACTGGAGCTGCTTCTCTCCTGCCTCCAGTACCACCTTTGCCAGTAACTTGGGCTCACAGCTGGACTCGGACATGCTGTCCCTGTCCCCATCCCCTCCTAGCCTGGACAGCAACAGCAGCTGGAGAGTTGATGGCCCAGAGGGAGATCCTCCCCAGCTCTGCCAGGAAAGGAACCTGCCCCCAAGGCTGAGCCCTGCCCCAAGCATTCCTGTAACAGCAGGACAGGCCCAAAGGTCTTTGCTGGAAGCAAGTGACATCCCTCCACCCCAACCGACCCAGCAAGCCACCCCAGCCAGAACTGATGCTGACAGCAAGGCCTGGCTGGACAAACTGCACAATTTCAGGAGGAGCGGAGTGCAGCACCTCTTCTTCCAAGGCATAGCACCCAACAAGGAAACACAGCAGGTAAACAGGGTTTGGAGGGGCCCCTGCGGTAGAGGATGGAGCAAGGGCAGCCCCTGCTCCCCTTGCCCTTTGCCAGGCAGCTGGGGGCTCTGGTTATTGCAGTTCCCTTCACAGTGGGTCCCACATCACCGCTGGGTTCCTCTGTGTCGGGGCACCTTTCACCCATTGCCTTGCCTTGTACACAGCAGAAACCTGGGCTCATCCCCAGCGGGAAGCTGAGCATGGTGCACACCACCATGGAGGAGAACATCCTGAAGGGCACCTTGTATTTCTTGAATGAGTTTGTCTCCAGCCAGCACTATCCTCCCAAAGAAATCATCTGCCACCTGATTAGACAGATGCTGTTGGACACCCACGAAGCGGAGATCCTGAAGGACGTCTACATGGTGCTGATGAAGATCCAAATGTATGTGTTCCCCTTGTCCCGGTGCCCTGGGGTTGGCTAGGTGCTCCCAGGGGTCTGCCCAGCATAAGGGTTACTCTCTGTGGTGCTCACCCACACAACAGGGAGTGATTTCCCCTATAACTCAGGATAATCCTCCTGCCAACACAGGCACACTCCAGGCTCTCTGAAGGTGAGTCAGGGACAGCCCATAACACACAAGGGAGGCCTTGGGGACAGAAGAAAATGTTTGCCTTGCCCTGAAGCACAGGTCTCATTCTTCACTGCTGTGACATGGCAGAAGTGCCTTCCCTAGGCTGCAGCAGTGACTGAGCAGCTCCCTCATTTCCCTCAAACTTCCCACGGAGAGGTACAGTGTTTCATGAGGCATTGGGCCCTGGAGTTCTGGGCATCTCCATGGAGGACAGTCCCTGTCAGGTGCTTCCAAAAAATTAATGTGGTCAGGGAGGAGAAGGGGTGAGGGCAAAGATGGAGAAGAGAAGGCAGGGGAGGCATCTGAGCAAGTGGGGCTGGGAGTGTCTGGGGAAGGGCCAAGGGCTGGGGAAGGGCCAGGGGCTGCCATGTCTCCCAGCAGGTGGTCAGGCTGTTCAGCACAAACAGACAGGGCTGTCCTTGCAGGCTCCATCCAGCAAACGTCGCCACAGTGGGATGGGACTGGACCATGCTGAAATTCATCATGGACAACCAGGTACTTGGCACTGTGTGTCACATGGGGATCATACAACACACTGCCTGAGGGTGAGCATTGCCCAAGGGCCTCCCGTGACTGTGCTCTGCTGCAGAGCTGGCCAGTCCAAGTGAGTGCCAGCTGGGAATCCCACATTTATCTGCAGTGCTCCCTTAACCCTCTGCACAGCTTTAGGCAGGCTGTTCCACTGAAGAAGGCACAGCAACAGATAAAACCTCTCTGGGTCACAGCACTAGTGCAATGTCCAGCAGTGCCCCTTAGGGCCTTGCCAGAGCCAGGCAGCTTCACCTTGAACTACTCCTCAGTCATGTACATCAGTCCACTCCCAGGACAGCCAAATTCCCTGCTGTTCCTCACTCTGTGGCCCCACCATGCTCATATGCTCCCCCATCTGCCCCCAGGAGAAGCCCCCCGGCCAGCTCCTCTTCCTGCAGTATGTAGTGCAGACCCTGGAGGACGACTTGCACTGCAATCTGAGGTCCAACCTGCTGCAGAAGTCAATCGCTAAGAAAGTGCTTTCGTGTGATTTGTGCTTCAACAATGTCAAGTAAGGGATGCCTCCTCCTCCTTGTTCTCTAACCAGAAGCTGAGAGGCAGGGGCTCAGGGAACACTTGTCAAGACTTCAGGTCAGACTCTCCCAGAAGCAGACTTGAGGGACAAAGGGAAGTGTAGGGCCAGTTATAGGGGCTAGGAAGATATTTATAAAAGCAAACCACCAGGGATGATGCAAGGCATATCCAGTCACAACACACTGAGCTTTTCCCAGGAATGAGGTCAGATTTGCATTGCTCAGGACAGGACTGAGAAGGAGGCAGTCCTGTGGGCAAGTATACAAATCAAGAGAGCTCCTCTGCTGAGCTGCTCAAAAGAGCTACTCCTTAGCCTGTCCAAGTGGGTAGGACATACTCTTCATTCTCAGGGTCTTTTCTCAGCTCCAAGTGGATCTAGAGGTCAGAACACGGCAAAACAAGGCATATCCCCACTAAAATTCTTGTTTCTGTCCCAGGGAAGTGGTCAAATGGTTGGTGGCAGCAGTTACAGGAGTCGGGTTCTCCCAGCCCCCGGAGCAGCTGCAAGAGGCCAGGGCTGAACACAGGTCATCTGCACCAAGGCTGGCCAGCACTGACCAGGCTCAGACAGCTTTCTTTGCCCAAAAGTAAGCTCCAGAAATCCTAACTCCCTGCTGGCATTATCATGGGCCCAAGTCAGGCAGAAGCCAGAGTCTTTCTTCCCCCTATCAGTTCAGGGAAGCCAGGCTATACCTGTGACCAGCTTTGCTGGTTCTTCTTTGGGTTAGACATAAGACTGCTTGAGCAAAAGACTCTTATCTGGTAGGAAAGGTTCAGTGAGTGTCATCCTCTTGCATGTAATGTAAGGCTGGAGATTTTGGCCCACAGCTCAGGCTGCCCCATGCTGCTCCAATGTGCAGGATAGCCACCGAGACCTCCCAAGGGCCAATCTGGAAATGAGCTCTGCCTGCAAGAGCATCAGATTCAAAAGCCACCAGGAGACACCAAACCTGGTCTGCTGCATTCCCCTGTCCCTCACTTCATGAGGCTGCACTAGGGGCTATCTCCAAGGCTTTGCTTGGCAAGCTGAGGGGCAGTCTCCCTCCCTGTGCTGACTCTCCCTCTAACCCAGGGTGATGCTCCTGCTCCAGCGGATGTTGTCCATCGCAGTGGAAGTGGACAGATCTCCCACCTGCAGCTCCCGTAAGATCGCGGATGACATATTCCCGTTCATACTGAATATCCCCCTGAGGAGCCAAAGGTGAGACAAGCACATGCAAGGCAGCATTTACCTGTGTGAACAATGGTCTTATTCCCAATTTACATCCAAGTATGGATGAATAAAGTTCTACAGGGTATAGAAAGACAGGCCAGCCAGCAAGAGCACGGCCGTGTCTCCCATGGAAATACAACATCACCAGCTGAACACATCTACCCGGGTGGTGTGTTGCTGAGAACAGTCAATTCTCTCATTTGTTAAAGTTGAGTGACCTTAAAACTGTAAAGAGGGTTTGAAAAGCAGCACTGTGCATCAGCACAGACAAGCACTGGCAAACATGTCACTGATTCCCATGGGCAACCAGGTAGTCAGATATATGATGCAGTTCCTCCAGCTTTGCTTTGGCATCTTTTGTTTGCTTCTTTAAGAAATGCAAATTGGAAGCCAAAGCACAAGGGCCTGACTGGCTCTGGAGTAAACAAGAGACCACTAGGCCCACAAACATTTCAAACCCACATTTGCAATGCCCAGCAGGCAGCCCTTCACACCCTTTTAGCAGAACTCTGCACACACCAGGTATAACCAAGCCAAACTGACTCTAACCAAGCTGTCACTTTGCCCAGGACAGATACAGATCTGCCTGCCCCTCACCCCACATCACCCTTCCTTGGCTGTGCTCGCTGCAAGTCAGCAGGAATGGGCCACTGCTACCCAGGCAAGCTCCTGGGCAGGGTGAAGAGAAGCAGCTCAGTTTGCTTTATAGACTGTACCAGCCTCAAGCTGCCGCAGGTCACGCCTGAGGATGAAGACATTGCCATGGCCAAGTTGCATAATAAAGGTCTCTCACCGCATCTGGTGGTCTTCCTTCCACAGCATCGCTGGGCAGCCCCTGCAGTCACCCCACATCCACACTGGGTCAGCAGCACAGCAGGAACATGCTGGAACAGGGTCAGGCTGTGCTGTCTTTCCCAAAGTAAACTCCTTTTGTCTTCCAGGGAAACTTTACTAAACACCATGCAGAGCCAGCTCCTGCGCTGCAGACTGCTAGAGCTGTTGTTCCAGCATAGTTGTGATGTGCCCACAACCTCGTGCATGTCTCTGGACAAGATCCTGTATTTCCTGAGCCACTCCTCTGTGCTGCCACAATTCCAGGTATCCAGTCCAACTTCTACTTTGCCTTGCTTTCCTCTGAGAAAACTTCTAATAACCAAATACTGTCTCCCATTTTAGGATGAAACAGCAACATGGCAAAGGTGGGACGAGATGCTGCAGTACCTGAGTTTGTTGCTGATGAGTTACCAAAGTGTAAAAGTGGGTAAGCAGTGCTTGTTCTGGCCCTAACAAACATAGTCTCATCAAGAAGCTGCAGTAGAACAGTCAAATTCCTCTTCCTCCTCATCACTCTTGGACTAATGGCCAGTGAGTCTTAGAAAGACAATGGTCTTCTATCCATGCTAGTAACTATTCCCAGCACTCAAAGAAGTAACGTTGCATCAATCGTAACACCCAACCTGCTTTGCCAAGTTTAGCCCCTACAAAATAGCCTTCTTCCAGAAGGAAGGAAGCACTTCCCAGCACTGGAAAGTACACAAGAGGGTGCTTTCTACCCGCTTTTGTGGGTTGCTTTGCTACACAGTGGGTGGAAGAATAGGGTGGTTTAGGAAGAAAAGTAGAAGGCAAAGGGATCATAGAATATCCCGAGTTGAAAGGGTGCCACAAGAATCATTGAGTCCAACTCCCAGCCCTGCACAGGCCCCCTAACAATCCCACCCTGTGCCTGGGAGTGTTGTCCAAACACTCCTGGAGCTCTGGCAGCCTTGGGGGCATGACCATTCCCTGGGAAGCCTGTTCAGTGCCCCACCACCCTCTGGGGGAAGACCTTTGTCCTAAGAGGCAACCTAAATCTCCCCTGGTACATCTCCAGTCAATCCCTTGGGTCCTGTCACTGTCACACAAAGCAGAGATCAGCGTTGTCCCTCCACTGCCCCTCCTGAGGAAGCTGCAGCCTCCAGACTCCTTTGCAGCTGCCACTCACACAGAAGACAAGGATTATACAAGGCTTGCCCCTTCCCCGTTCCTTGGGCTCTCTCCACATGCAGAATGAGCTCCAGGATGGGCCAGTTCCTTCTTCCCAAAGTCTTGTGCAGAACCATCAAGGATAATGACAAGAGGATGAGCCGTGTTCCCAGCACTGCCTGTGGCACACTGGGATCCATCCCAGCAGCTCAGGCAGCCCATTGGGTGTTGCCTCTGCCCACCAGCAGAGCAATTTCCTCTTGCAGAGCACCTGCGGAGCTCCCTCAGTGACCGGATGGACTTGGTCATTCAGAAAGCTAAGCCCAGGCTCGAGGACAGTGATGACATCAGCCAGCTGGACATTCAGCTGAAGATGAACGACTTCATCAACAGAATGCAGGAGGCCCTGGGGCAGCCTCTTCCCCCACAAATCCAGGAGAAATTGTTCATGCTGCAGGAGTTGCTCTTCATTGTCACTACTACCTGATGGAGGCAACCACTGCTGCAAGGGGGACAAAATTTCATGTTCTCAATACAGAACTCCTCATCTCATGTTGCATTTTCAACACCATGGGGGTTGGTTTATACATTTCTTTGGAAAGATGTTCGGTTTACGTTTTCTCAGAGTTTCCCATTTGCCTCATTCTACAGTTTTACTAAGCACTTTGTACTCTTTAAAAAATAAATTATTTTCGTACTTGCTGAGACTCTTTCGTCTTAGTGTCAGCCCTGCCCAAAGAAGTGCAGAGCTCAGCTCACACCACAAGGCCATGCTTTAACCCCAGCCTTCCCAATCTGTGAGATTCACCTGTGTAATCAGGACCACAGCAGCAGCCTGTACCTTAGTACCTGGACCTATTCCATGACTTTTAGCTTACCTTACACTCCAGGAGCATAGGGAACACCATCATTCAGCTCAGACATCCCCAGCCCATGTGAGCCATGTGCTCCACCAGCAGTACTTTAAAGAACAGCTAAAACTACTACAACAGCACCAAACCACAACTTTCCAGAGGGCAACTGGGCACCTCTAGGGAAATACCAGCCTGGTTCCCACACCTGTACCCACCCTCCACAGTACAGGTGTAAACACTGCACACAAGCAACAGGAGACACCATCTCAGGAACATGAAGAATTTGAATTGCTCAAGAAAACACAAAGACTTCATGTTTAGTTTCGCCTGCACAAGACAGAACTGAGCCTGGCTTTAAACCCAGTCTCCCTGTCAAAGAGGAGTTTGTAGGCAAATATTTCACCCTAGTGAGGCACTGCCAGGGCCTTATCCAGCAGAACCTTGACCCCATGCTCAATGGACAGCCCTACATTTCTCCCACAGATGCTCTGCTAGCACCAACACACATCATGGACCTCCATTCACAAGGATTTTATTGTCCTGTAACAAACAAAACAAACATACACATCAGGAGACATGAATAGAGACAACAAATAAATTAATGTCAAATGAGAGCCTGATTGCTAAGGTGCAAATAAGCGGTAACAGAACTGCTGGGTTGGGTGGGGGACTTTCACACAACACTTTAGTGGCAGTGCTGCTGATGCTTGAGAGAAAGCAGTGCTACAAAATGTGCTGCTTCAGAGGGGCCAGCAGCCAGCCAAGGAAACCAACCCTGCCTCACCCTCCGGGAGGAATGTTTGGTTTAAGAAGGCAGAAACCCCGGAGCTCAACAGTTACAGCTGTTAAGTAACTTCTGTATAATGTCCTGGCAACAGAGAAGCTTCCACTTCCAGATGCAAGGCTGCTGCTGGCTGAGGGACTCTGCAACACAGTCGTGAGATCAAGAGCAGACCTGAGGAGACCCATTTGCCACAGCACAGGTGAGGATTACAGTGCAATGGTGCCTATCGTGCTTAAGGGATTAAATGGTAGCCAGGAGTTCCTTCCACTTTCCCGAAAGCCAGTGTTAGCTGTTCCCAGGAACTGGTTCTGACTAGGCCAAGGATCACATCCAGCTATACCAGAGCACAGAGGAATGTTCAGCCTTGATCTGCCCTCAGTCCTCCCCAGCTCTGCAGAACACACTTAATGCTGATAAAACAAAACACCCTACCTGAGAAGTGTTTCTGGTGTCTAAGACACTTCTACATGATTCCAGGGGAAAAAAAAAAAAAACAAAAAAAAAAGCCCAAAACAAATCAAGCAGCACCCAGGGGATCAGAAAACCTGCAAATCTGCTGTCTAGAAGACAGGACAGTGCTGCTTTGCAGGAAGGAGGATTACATGGTTCAAGCCACACCAGCTTTGGTGATTTCCACCTTCTCAGAGGAACACAAAGAGCTAGAAGAAAAGGAATTCTCTACCTCATTACTTCCAAGCTCAATTAGATTCTGCTCCCTGCCTTTCCAATGAGAGCATCTTAGAATGGTGCCTTTTCCCTTTAAAAAACATTCTAAGAACAAAAGACATGGTCACACTGGTTAGAAGGGGAGTGCCACATTTATACTGACCCACCACATTCCCCTTCTTCCTTCTGGCATGGAATGGTCCAGTTTTCAGTCCTTGTTTTCCATTTCCTGCTTGAGCTCTAGCAGAACCAGTCCTCCTGTGGGTCCTTCAGCACTGAGCAGGACAAGACAACCAGACTCCAGGCAGACAAGCCAGGTGCTCACACACCACATGGAATCCTGTCCCAAAAAAACGTGGCTCAGGATTTCACTGTGGTGTGGTGTACTGGGAAGCACATCCAGAGCAGCCTGGCAGCCCAAACCAGTGCAGTGCAGCAGACAGGATGGTGTACATTGGTTTAGGACTGGTGCAGGAGTTTTTCCAAGACTGGCTTTAGCAGGACAATCACAGCTGTTTCTTTTTCTGCGATGAAGAGCTGGAAAGGGAGACTTTCCTACTTTAGTGCAGCACACAGGATGGGGAAGCAGAGCCTAAGACCCACTGGAGCCTGCTAAAGACACTGGAAGCTTTCCTCTAGAACCCAGTGGGGGTGAGCACATTCAGATCCCGAGGTTTGATATTGTGCGAACGTGGAGATTGTTTCCTCCCATCCGTGCCTGGAATGTCCATTTTGGGTGGCTTGAAGGTGACTGGATCCTCTGCCATTCTTGTAGCCTGAGCACGCAGCAGCTCCATTGGGGATGGCTTCTGGGCACCTTTATAGGACTGAATGGTAAATCCTCCTGATGAAAAAAAAAAAAATTCAATAAAAGCCAGGAAAACCAATGAAGTCCATCTCCTACTGCAGCCAGGAGTGAGCAGTGTCACTGACACTCAATACCACAGAAAGCCTATGCAAATTCCAGCAGCTTCATATCATCTCAAGCCTATTCCACATACAGGGCTGGCACTTCCAGTCCTGGTTGCATCACACATCAGAGAAAGCAGAGTAAAAAGCTGTCACCTTCACACCCTGCCCTTCCACTGCGGCTCACTGCAAGTTATTTCTACTTCCAGATCCTTGGCACAGGTTTTACCCAACTGCTCTGTATTTAGGCACAGAAATTACATGACTAACACACATTTCCAAGGTGGTCCTGGAGAGTAACAAGGCAAGCAGGGTAAGACTCCAGCAAGAGCCAGCAAGTCTGTTGTGTGACAGTTTCCCCCTTGCTCTTGGCAAGGCAGATTTTCAAGGACATACCTGTATCACTGGTGGATTTCTGAACAGCTTTGGGTCCAAAAAAGCTCCATCTTTCAGATGGCAATCTGTCCCCACCACCTTCCATAGCAAAGTCTGGGCCAGTGATAGAAGTAGAAGATCCCTGACTAAACCAACCCCTAAGGAAAAAAAAAATCATTCAGATGTTTAAAATATGAAAATATACTTCAAGTGACCCCACTATGCCAGGAACTTTCCAAGTAGTTTACAGGGGCAATTTAAGAAATCTTAATAGGTGTGTTACCACCCAGGGTAAGATATGCATGCTTAAGTTTCACAAGCTTCTAGCATTTGAATCTATCCAAAGCAAATCCTAAGAAGGCTCTGAATTTCACCCCATACAGTCCCTCACTGGATAAGAAGGTTATTTGTAGCAGCTCCCACCTCAGTAGCCTGTAGGAAACCAAAGGAGGCAGAGTACCTGCTTTTATGCCTGGGGGAGGAGTGGGGGGTGCTGCTTGGAGTGGACTGAGCAGAAGAATTCTGTTTGTCATCTTTTGTTGTCTCCCCATTCTGCATTTTTAGGTTCTGTCAGGAGAGGCAAGAGAAACAGAAGCAACACAGCTTAAATACAGGACATAAGGAAAAACACCCAATTTTATTGTCAAAACCAGACAGTTGTTTCTGTAACAGGTGATGAAGTGTCACTTCACCTGAAGTTGTACCCAGTATTGCAATACCTGCATACATCCCTTAAGTTTCTCTCCACATCAAATGTAAGTGTTTTAAAAGTTCACTTCAGGCTACAGGAAGGAATGCCAGCATTCATAGGGAGGTTGTGGATGTAGCAGAGCTCACTTCACTTCAGCTCAGCTACCTGGTAACAGGTCTAAGCATCAGAGCATCCATTTGTCTCCAGCACTTTCCCGAGCAACAGAGCTTTCAGTTCCACTAGCTCTCTAACGAGAGTGTGACCAGCTCTCACAGAAGGTACAAAGTCAGGAGTACCAGACCCTGTGAAGCAATCTGTGTACATCAGGATGAAAACTGCTCTGGAACAAAGATAAACCTGGGCACAAAATAAACAGGAACTGGGTGCATGCAAACCGTGTTATTGCAAGCTGGACAGTACAAACTGAACTTTGGAGAAGTCACTTGAAGGGCAGTTACAGTTCAAACACAAAATACACAGGGTACCTTATAATGTTTCCTGTGGCTATTCAAGCCACACTAATGAAATTCACCGACACAGTTATTGAAACTTTGACCTCATGGGAGGACACTGGGAGAGCTGACTATTAAATTCCAACTGCAGGATTTTTTTAGGAGCTCGGTAACCACAGTAACATGTTCATTCAAGATCTTTGTTTTCAGTAAGAAGCAAGCCCAGTTCCATCTGGTAACTTCCACATTGGAAATGCACAGTTTATGAGCTCTCCTCCAACACAAAGTTACAGAAAGCAACTGCAGGGCACCCTTCAAAGGTAAACCAAGAAATTAGATCGTGTAGGGTTGTCTCCACTTGGAAAGAAAACTGTCATAGTTTGATATGACAGTGAAATGTGACAGATTTCAGAAAAGAAGTGTTGGTTTCAAAACTACAAAGGCTAATGTTAACTTTAAAATAAAACTGGGTAAATTTTTTTACACAATGAGTTAAAGCCTTCAGAGGAAGCAACTTAAGGAGAGTCTTGGCAACACACTCAAGAAGTTATGTCACCAGATAAATGTTAAACTAGACATAACCTGCGTAGAGAAATCCAATGGAAAACAAGCCTTACGTGGACTGCCTCAGCCACTCGGTGGTACTTGGTCTCCTCAGTGGTGAGGCCTTTGTGGGGTGTGTAGCCAGCTTCCCTCAGCCCTGCCTGCTGCTCAAAGCGCTGGATGCTCTCCTGAGTCTGCTCTAGAACACACAAGAGCACAAATTCACACAGAAATGCCACCACAAGCAGTTCGAGCAAAGGC